>OX638143.1:32679917-33338937 GCA_951805005.1 Othius punctulatus
TGACGTGAGTAAAATATTTAAAAAAATATTCAATATTTCCAGTATCTACATATTACTGTTCTGACTTCTTATTTCATTTTAAAAACAAATTATTAAGCATAACATTTAAAGGTGTTTTACTATAATTATTACAATCTGATCAAAGACTTTTTACTTCTGATTAGATCAAATTTCCTGAAAATCTAGTTAGTTAGTAATCCATAATAATTATTTAATTCTTGTATTAAAAATGTTCAATTATCAAAGTTATTTGTTCGAGGTGAACATAAACCGATATCTTATACATTCAATGTAGCATTTGATATTTACATAAATTTCCATTTCACGGATTTGGGTCGAAAGTGGACTAAACCTCGACTGGATTAACAGTTCTATTCTAATTTTCGCGCGGTCAGCAGTTTAATTTACGATAGGGGTTAATTTTCTGTTTAATTATTATAAAATCTTCCCGAGGCCTATAAAATATTCAGCAGGAGCTTTCGGGGCTACTTTACTGGCCAATTTAAGAAAATGTATTCATTAATTTAGATTCTGGCTCTAATGGAAATTGAAATGAACTGCGCCCCGTCCGAGTTCCTTAAGACATGCCAAATTTCTACAATACGAAATATTTCTGAAATTGATAAAGTGAATTAGGGACTGCTTGTATCGATTCTAAAATATTTCAGTGTTCGATACATTTGTTAACTTATTACTGGTTCGACAAGCATTGTATTTGAGTGCGAAAAATTAGAAATTAGAAAAAGTGCGAAACACTAGAAACTAGAAAGAGTGCGAAAAACTAGAAACTAGAAAAGGTGCGCAAAACTAGAAACTACAAAGAGTGCAAAAAACGATAAACTAGAAAAGTGAGAAAAAACTAGACTTATTACTGGTACCATAAGCATTGTATACGACTGCGAAAACCTAAAAACTAGAAAAGGTGCGAGAAAATAGAAACTAGAAAGAGTGCCAAAAACTATAAACTAGAAAAAGTGCGAAAAACTAGAACCTGAATACGTTAAAATAAATGCACGTGCTGAAGTAATAGTTATTTGTGTAACTTATAACTAAACTCTGATTTTTCTTTCTCAATGTAAGATTACGGAGAACATTATATTCGCGCATCTAAATAAATGAAGATTAACACCAAACCACTCCAGCAAGTAATATTAACTGGACCTGCCTACGATACAAATATTTATTCAAAATACAAGTCTAAATGTTCATGTTTATTAAATTGTGACTAAAAGTGGCAATTACAGACTTTTTACAAATGCATGTTACCACATTTTTTCTACGGTCACAATCAATAGAGCTAACTACAGCGAATCTTTTTACCGAAAGACATCGCAAATTGAATTGCAAACGTAGCCGCTGGCAGAATTAAACGTTCTGTGTGACAAAAATGCAATTACGAATCCAGGAATCATGCCAGGAGCGAGGGTTGTAAATTTTCCATATAATTAAGTGAACGGGCACAGATCGGTGCCTGGGCTTAAAGAAAAAAAAAATAGCACGAATAGCTCGTGTCACGCGGCAACCATAACTCAAAAAAGCTCGGGATTAACAGCGGTGCTGGCAAAAGAGAATAGCATCAGGGCCAGAGCTTACTGCGCGCTATTCCCACGTAATTACTGTTCACGCGCATACCAGCTCGCAAATTTATTCCGAAATTATCTCCTCCATATCTCATTTTCCCTATCGTTTTTTTATGCTCGCCCACCGAGGAATCTATTACAGACGATTTATCGATATTCGGCGATGGTGTGCTTTTGTGGTCCTTTGTTTCTGGGCCTCTGTTCCCAACCGGACGGGGCGCAACCTCATCGATTTTTAAAGTTGAATTAGTGATTCTCTGTCGACGGTTGGCTTAGGCCGAGCTCATTGGGCCGTGGATAACGCTGTAAGAGATTTGGGGATCAGCGGGCTTTGGAGCCCATAAATAAATCAGGAACGTCCCGTTCTGGTGGCAGGATAAACGTCGTAATGATTTTTTTCTACTACATTGAATATTTTGAATACATAAAATAAACACCGAAATAGAAAAATGTTTTAAAAAGATATAAAATATCCTATTTTATAAAGATTGAGAACTGTAGTTATCTTGATGACTTTAGATACATTATGAAAAACAAAATGATGAACCAAACGTTATAAAATATATATAAAAAAAATATATATAAAAAAGTAATACTTATACTGAGATATTTATTACAGCTCTTATAGCTCTCAGCTTTCAAGAAGAAATGCAACCAGCTTAATAGTAACATGTGATTCAAAAAATCTTTCATCAAAGGGTGCCATGAAAATAATTACGTATGTCTGGAATTACTTTTCTCCTGAATTTATAAAAAAAATGGACGATCACTTCTAGAAAAGTTTCTTGGAAATCTTCAAATGCATTAAGTGTCGAATAAACCCACTGCTCATCAATCTTTACACCGTTTCTAAAATACATTTCCAACATGCAGCGTTTTTGGTGGTTGACAAATTTGACAAATCTGACAAATCTGTCAGATTTGACAACTGTAACTTAAGACATACATTTTATGTCTATCCTTTTTTTTTCATGGCAACTTTGATGAAAGTTTTTTTGAATTACTCGATACCATTGATTATATTGATTAAGGGTATTATAATCAATGATAGTACTATGGAAATTCATCTCATACGATGCAGCAGCTCATTACTGCACCATAGATAACAATGAAATTCACTACTTGCAATGCGGTTTGATATACTTATGCCATACGCTAAATAAATAAGTACAGCTCTAATTTTGGTCTGCTTCATAATTACTTCTAGAAATTTACAAAATGTCGTCAGACACTCAGATATTAGTACAAAGTAGGCACTGAAGTATTCGCAACAACACGCCCACGCCTAAGTTCGACGCCAACTCATATTGCTGAATAAACTTGGTCCAAGTCGGTGGGCGATAATTTCTTAAGCAAATACATCTATAATTAGTTTTGTTAAATTACTAAATAATTTAGGAACCATAATGTGTTATATCAAAATAAAATTATTTATAAATTAAGCATCTAATTCTGTTACACCCTGGAAGGACCGAATTAATCTCGTAAGGTGTCTTTATCAAATTTTGAATTGGCGCCTATTTACTACAGTAATATAATACTCTAATGAAAAGTATAGTTTGCTAACAAATATTTATAAAATATTGTAATTTCGGGGTAGAATATTAAGCATTTTCAGCATCCATCCATTGATCAGCCAGACATTTGAGATCTTACAATTAGTTGTAATCTCATCCTAACACCAAATTTGATATGACACCTTTAATTTTACATTAACGACAAATTATATAAAATTGTCAAATTAACTAATGAAATGTCTATAATTTGAATAAAAGTTTGCCCAAATTTTTAGAAAATTATAGAAATTTGCAAAATTCGTCAATGTAATTTAATAAAAAATTAATAAAAATTATTGTAAGTCGTTACCGAAGTTTCTCAAATTAAAAACAAATGCCGAAAATGGCTACTAACATTTCTAAAATTTCTATAAAATTGTTAAAATAAAATAAAATACCCCTACCCTTCCACTTTGTAATCAACTATCCCGCCTATAACACAATGTTATCAACTACATATGAAGAAATCCAGGCTGAAAGGCTGCGGCTGATAACCATTTGAAGCATTGCAGCAAGACCTTCTTTTACAATTTAATAATTTACATACAACAGCAAATATGTAAATGTTTCAATAAATGATATCTTATATACACTCAGCTGCAAAGAAACCGGGTCATTGGGTCGTTGTTTGCAAACACCCTTTTTTTTAATTTTTATGTTGGTATAGTCCTGAGAATGAAAGTTTTAGTGTTTTACAATCAAAGAGACCATCAGGATGTAGAAAAAAACAACATATGATACTTATCAGTTTATTTAATAAGCGAAAATAACAATTAAAGCTATACGTTCTTCACTACCTATTCAGGGAGGATCAAGGTGGCTGCTGGGTTTTGACTTGTTTGTTTTCGATTAACTGTCATTTTCATTATTAATCTCGGTTAAGTTTATTTTGCAGAAATGCATTTTATTTCGCGTATACGTACATTATCGTTTTCGCTTATTAACGTACATTAAATAAATAATAAGTACCATATGTTGCTTCTTTCTACATCCTGACGGTCTCTTTGATTGTAAAACACTAAAAAAATTATTCTAAGGACTATACCAACATCAAAATTTAAAAAAAATGGTTCTTTAGCAAAACAATGACTCAATGACCCGGTTTCTTTGCATCTGAGTGTATATAAAAAAACATATATCAAAATTACAAATAAATTCATAAGGTGCCAATGAAATTCATTAAACGCGCAACACGTAAAATTGTAGAATTTACAAAATAATGTCGAAACTTTTTACAATTTGTACAAAATCATCAAAATTGTACAAAAATTATAGGAACTTGCAAAAACAAGAATGTTGCCAATGAAATTTACATAACTATATCGTATGTTACATAACTAAAAATTGTCGTAATTAATTAGTGAAATGGCTTAAATTTGTATAAAATTATAGAAACATACAAAAGAAAATCAAAATTTATCAGTGAAATGAATCAATAAAAAAAACTAACATATATTATAAAAATTGTCGGAAGTTGTTGCTGAGACTTTTAAAAAACTAAATGAAAATATCGAAAGTGTGAACAAACATTTGCATAATTGGTGTAACATAAAAAATTACAAAGAAATTCATAAGGTATTATTGTTATTCATTAAATACATGCATCACAATTAATGTAGAATTTAAAAAAAAATAGACGAAACTGATTATTTAAATTTCTACAATTTGTATAAAATCATCAAACGTTTATAAAATTATAGATAATTAAAAACAAATGAAAAGTTGATAATGAAGTTTACATATCTGTGGAGATTATCCAAAATTTTCCTGATTAGTAAATGAAATATCTAAGAAATTTAAAATGTATCAATGAAATTCATAAAAAAACTGTAAATTCGTATCTATAGGGTGACTTTTTTTTCATTGTAAGCATTGTGATCTCGGAAACCATAAAACATACAGATTCGGTTAAATGAGAAAAGAGTTGTCATTTTAAGAGCTTATGCAAGCTGTGCTTCTTGCATATTTGCATAAGCTCTAGCATTCATTTTTTGAAGAAAAAAAACATAGTTTTAGAGTTATTATACAAACTTCATTTTTTTTTAAATAGTAGTCATAGTTGGCTTTGACATTTTAAAAAAGGAATAATTTTTATAGCGATACAAGGTTTGCTATACTTGCTTTCATAAATAAATGAGATGCAGGTATTTTCGTTGTATAATTTGAATAGAATTTAGTGTAATTAGAATAGAAAATATAATAGAATTCTCATAGTAGGAGGAAAAAAAAATGTTTACATGGCAAACTCTGTTTTTACTACTCTGCATAATACATGCATGTACATGTACATACTCCTGTACAGAGTTTATTTGTCAAAGTAACTAATAATTGTCATGAAGTTAATTTTCAAAGATGGCCTTTATTTATCAAAGTAAGTACAGTAAGCCTTGTATCGCTATAAAGAGAAAAAATTGTCAATTTGTCGAATTATTAATATTATTATTATTATTATTATTATTTTTACAATGTCTAAGCCAACTATGACTGCCATTTAAAAATATTAAAGTTTGTATTATAACTGAAAAAAAGTGGTATATTTTCAAAGAACAAAAACATATCTTGCATACGCTAAAATTGCAACTCTTTCCTCATTTAAACAAATCTCTATGTCTTAAACTTTTTATTGCATCATTTATAGCTCTACAAGACATCGTATACACATTTTCAATACAACGTTTCATTTCGAAGAGACCATAATCAACTTCATTGTTTTACATGGCCCGCAGAAAAAGGTATACCTTGTGTATAACATTATAGTTACTCATATTTTTATTCAGAAAAAAAGGCTAGATAATACATTTCGAATATTTTGGCGTAGTAGGTGTTGAAATGAGCGATCAAAATTTGATACTTTTTGTAATCTAACTGCCTTTGTAACTTGTATGGTTTACGAGATCCCCATGATTTTTATTTTTATCTTGGACACCCTGTATACAGTGACCGTCAAAAGTCGACATCACATGGGATTTATTTTCATTATTGATTTTAAAAAAACACTTTTTACGGCATTATTTGTGCTTATCTAAAAACCATATTACCATCTTGCAGATGTACTGAGTGATTTTTAATTACCTAAAAAATATTGTTTTTCAAAATGACAGAAATCGGAATAATGCTAATTTTCAAAAATCACGCAAGATTTTTTTATTGCGTGTTAGTTATAGATTACTGACTTATTTGAAGGTAATACGTTTCTGTGTTCTGTAACCTTTGCAACTAAATATTAGATTTTACATGCCATTTTCATATTTTTAAGCCGGAAGATTTCACAAGATTTTCATTATTACAACAAGAATTTTGAATATTCAAGTTTTGCAAGCTTAGCATAAGATGACATTATTATATTATGTTCAAAATGTCACGTGTAGTAAATTATTTTAAGAAATATAGTAAATTTTTTTAGTAAACTATTAAAACTTTTTTTTGAGAGATTCATCATAGTCTTACGATTTGTAAATTGTAAATGTAAACGCATTTGGCCATGGCCGCAAATGGCCCTCAGCATTTGGGTGCATGGAGGCACTCTAGGCAATCGCCTAGTCTGCCATGCCCTGGAACCATTATAACTACGGCTGGCGTTGCTTTATTGCCTGGTTATCGATTTAAAGGTCCAAACAAAATAATAATTGGAATAGTTGATGAATTAAAACGCAATCATAATAAATTAATTCCATTAAAGATGCCAGCAAATGAATTGTACAATTATACTCGTATTAGCTGTATTCGGAAATTCAAACGACCTAATAATTCATAAATTTATGAAACGAAATCATTAATAAATTCCTCATGTACATTTACAGCGCGCAATTCATCACGATTGTCAAACTTCATTGTATACGTGTAATCGCGAACCGTTTAATAATTGAATAAAATTTATAATACGGTCCCGAATGAAATCACAAATCGTGCATTCACGAATCATTTGTCATACACATAAAACGAAATTGAGCATCAATGCGAGTACATAAGCTCTCGTGGAATCGTTAAATCTGCCATTGCATTCGTCCTGGATGCTTGATTCCCTTGCTGCTTCTTTTATCTGCGCGGATCAAATCATGGTTATGCATTGTTGGAGCAATGTAAACCTCGTGCTTGTTATTTCAGAGGGCGGACAAAGGGCGCTCGTTTCGACAGATTCAATCTAACGAGGCCGCCGTAATTGACGTTCATATTCTTCCCATGTGTTTTCTGTGTAGTCAACAAATAGTTGGTCTAGCTGGAGCCGTCTCGAGAGATTTAATAGAAATGTGCCTTAAATGGGATATAAAAGTTATGAAGCTCTAAGAAACTATTATAAAGAAAATTGCATTCATAACAAAACGGATGTAGGGGTAGCATTACTACTAGAATTTAAATTAATTAAAAATTACTTACTCGAAATATTAATGATTATAGTAGGGTTGTATGGAATTTTTATTCATACAAAAAATGCAGTCTGCAAATGGCTTTTATGCACGACTTATCTGTAATATCTTGATTATTGCCTTAATTGATGGCTTGGCTGGTACAAAGCCTCGACTGCGTCTCGGCATTGAAACTCCCAGCCACGACATTAAATCATCTGCTTTGATACCGCAATAAAAAAATAGCTATTTCTGCTGCTATTTAAACTGTAGAATGAACATTTGATGAAGACAATACTGTAGAGAATATGCACTAAATCCTCCGACGAAGCATAACACAATGAAATTTAAAAAAAACAAACAATTTTCAATTGAATTTGTATACCTACCTACTTTCACTTTAAAACACCCACACTTCAATGATTAGTCTTATAAAGAACCTAGATATTTAATTCATATCTAGTTTCATACTAGCTCAAAAAAAAGCTGAAATATGCAGAAATATGTTTTTTCACTTAATCAGTTTCATAATGAAACTTTCTTTTTGAAGTTTCTGATATTTTTGATAGATAGATTAGAAATTATGAAATAAATATACTCTTTCATCCGTTTGATATTTTAATTGCAAATAAATTTTTACCTACTTACTTTAAAAGTTTCAATGAAAATTTCGTCGTATTTCCAGTAAAAAAAATGCAATTGCCGGTAATTGTGTCAATATATGCTGACAATTTTATAACTATTACTGAAATATTTTAATTTCAAAAAGAAAATTTGGAATTTTCAAATGCAGTTTCATAATTTTACAAGTACCACCATTTCACCATTTGGAGCAAAAAAAAATTGTAACTGCCAGATATGTTTTAAAATAGTTATAGTATTAGTTTGTTTATTTCAATTCAATACATGTACAATAAATAACTACACACAGTAAGAATAGAAAAACGTCAACGTCAAATTAATGCTTAAATTTGATAATTTTTACTGCAATGTTTAATTTATAATCAAAATTTTGCAATTTTATATCAAAATTGTTAACTTTCAAGTGCAATTTTATGTTTTTCATTGTTTTAAAAAAAATTATTCGTTTCCAGTAAAAATTTTGCAGTTTCCAACAATATACAATATTTATGATGAGAATTTTATAATTTTCAGTGCTGTCTTTAATTTCCAATAAAAATGTAGCCATTTCCAACGAATATTGCTAATTTTCAATTATAATAACATATGCTTCGATTAGCACTTTAAGAGTTTCCATGACGAAAATTTCACTATTTCTGGAGATGAAACATAAAAAGATAAACATAAAAAGTATAGAGGAGTATGGACAAAGATGACGAAATAAAAAACAAATATCATTAAATACAAGAGAAATTATAGGAAGAGGATTATAGGAAGGAAGAGTTCCAGTAAATATTTTGCAGTTGTCAGTAAAAACAATTGCGGTTTCCAAACACATATTAAATTTATGCTGAGAATTTTATAGTTTTCAGTGCTGTCTTTAATTTCCAATAAAAATGTTGCTGTTTCCAACGAATATTGCTATTTTTTAAAAATTATAATAACACAATTTTCGATGAGCACTTTAAGAGTTTCCATAATGAAAATTTTACTATTTCCTGTAAAATCATTGTTATTGCCACTATAATTTTAAAATCATGCTGGAAATGTTAAAATTTTCACTGCAATGTTTAATTTACAATAACAAAGTTGTAATTTTCTTTCAAAATTTGTTATTTTCAAGTGCGATTTCATTTTTTTCGTGAATTTTCGTCATTTCATGAAAATTGCATAATTTACAATAAACATTTTGCAGTTGCTGAATTTTTTTTAATTGACGTAGACAGTTTTATACTTTCACTTCAATGTTTATTTTACGATAGATATTTTGAAATTTCGTAATAAAAATTATATTTTCAGGAACGTAATAGTAATTTATTAATTTGTATAATTGTGTAAGTTGTGTGGCGACAACACATAAAAAATATTTCTAAATATCACGATTTAAAAACTTTTGATGAATATGGTATATCATCATACCCAGCAAAAAAAAATCAGTGCTATGTTTAATTTCCAATCAAAATGTTTGCACTTTTCAATTATCGTTTGCTAATTTTCAATTACAGTTACTTAATTTTCGATGAATATTTGATAACTTTCATTGAAAATGTCATCAATTTTCACAAATTTCATCAGTTCCGCTTTATTCAATGCCCATGTCTCTGCAATGTATGTGACAATAGGATACTACTTACTTACAGGTTGCGGAAAATTGCCAGACCACAATTGCTCGAAAGAAAATTGCTTGAAAGAAAATTGCTCGAAATAATTGCTCGCTAAATAGTTCCTCGAATGCAAAATTGCTCGAATAACAATTGCTCTAATGGAAAATTGCTCGAATGGAAAATTTCTTGAATGGAAAATTGCTATAATGGAAAATTGCTCATATCCAGCAAAAAAAAAATCAGTGCTATGTTTAATTTCCAATCAAAATGTTGCACTTTCCAATTAATTTTCATTTACAGTAACTTCCTATCTACGAATATATGATAACTTTCATCGAAAATGTCACAAATTTCATCAGTACCGGTAACAATTATTTGCAACTGCCAGTACAATTTTAGATTCATGCTAATTTTTTTCTTCTTTTCAATGCCACGTTTAATTGTCAATCAAAATTTTGCACTTTCCAATGAATATTGGCTATTTTCAATTATAGTTACTTAATTTTCGATTAATATTTAATAACTTTCATTGCAAATATCATCAATTTTCACAAATTTCAGCCGTTAATAAGTTGCAACTGCCAGTAAAATTTTACAATCAGGCTAACATTTGTATACTTCTCAATGCAATGTTTAATTTTCCATAAATATTTTGCACTTTTCAATGAATATTCTTAATTTTCGTTTACGGTTTCTTAATTTTAGATTTTTGGTAACTTTCATTAAAATTTTCATGAATTCGAGTAAAATATCTGCCATTACCAGCAAAATTTGGAATACTTGTTCAGAATTTTATAATTTTTGATGCTATGTTTAATTTCCAATCAAAGTTTTGTTCTTTCTAATGAATATTGCTAATTTTCGATAACTTTTATTGAAAATTTCATCGATTACAATAAAAAAATTACAATTGAAGGGTCTACAAGTAAAAGGGTTTAAGTGCATTGTTTTAGTTCTGTGATAATTGGCTTTAAAGTTAACTTGAATATCAAAATTCCAGGAATGAATTTAGAAAACTGTATTAATATTGCTAGACCACAATTGCTCGAAAGAAAATTGCTCGAAATAATTGCTCGATAAATAGTTCCTCGAATGCATAATTGCTCGAATAACAATAGCTCGAACGGAAAAATTCTTGAACGGAAAATTGCTTTAATGGAAAACTGCTCATATCCTGGAAAAAAATTCAGTGCTATGTTTAATTTCCAATAAAAATTTTGCACTTTCCAATTAATATTGCTAATTTTCATTTACAGTAACTTATTTTTTTATGAAGATTTGATAACTTTCATTGTAAATGTCTTCAATTTTCACAAATTTCATGAGTTCTGGTAAAAAGAATTTGCAACTGCCAGTAAAATTTTACATTCAAGCTAAAATTTTTATACTTTTAAATGCAATGTTTAATTTTCAATCAAAATTTTGCACTTTCCAATGAATATTCATAACTTTCAATTACGGTTTCTTAATTTTAGAATTTAGGTAACTTTCATTAAAAATTTCATCAATTCCAGTGAAATATTTGCAATTTCCAGCAAAATTTTAAATACTTGCTGAGAATTTTATAGCTTATAGTGCTATGTTTAATTTCGCATCACAATTTTGCACTTTCCAATGAGTATTGCTAATTTTCGATAACTTTTATTGAATATTTCATCAATTACCATAAAAAATTACAATTGAGGGGTCTAGAAGTAAAAGGGTCTTAGTGATTTTTTTGTATTTCTGAGATAAATGGCTTTAAAGTTAACTTGAATATCAAAATTCCAGGAATAAGTTTAGAAGACTGTGTTAATATTTTAGTCTAAGCCTAAGTCTAAAATATGAACAAAGTTTACTAAACTTATTCCTGGAATTTTGAAATCCAAGATAACTTTAGAGCCATTTATCTCAGAACTATCAAAAATGCACTTAAACCCTTTTAGTTCTAGACCCCTCAATTACTAGCAAATTTTTTATTTCTTGCTGAGAATTTTATTTTCAACGCTATGTAATACGCTAATTTATAGTCAACATTTTTCACTTTCCAATGAATATTGCTAATTTGCAATTACAGTTTCTTATTAATCGATGAATATATGATAACTTTTATTGAAGATTTCATTAATTCCAGTAAAAATGTTACATTGCTAGTAAAATTTTAGATTCTTGCTGAGGAATTTATAATTTTCACAGCAATGATTAATTTACAATAAATAAATTCCAGTTCTTTTCGAAATGTTCTGTTCAAAATTAAGTTCCATGGTCGAAACCATGGTTCCATACTTCTCCAGACTTTTCCTCGAACGAAATTTCATCCCCTTTACGACACTTTTTCCATAATTTCTTGAACGAAATTTGGCCCTTATTTATGAAGAACGAAAAAACTTTAATTATTTTAATTGGTCAATGTTGTAGGCATCTACTTTGTGATACATGATTAAATTAAATAAACCCATAGTCACTATTTTTCAATAAACGAGTGTGATATAAACAAAGTAAAGTGTTTTTTTAATTTATTTATTTATTTAATATTTGTTATTATTATCTGAGTCAATATTTAAAATATGAGTCAGAACACCTTAAAAAAAAACAAACATATACAGAAATGTGCTAAAATGTGCTTAAGTATGCAAACATATGCTTTTATGTTAAAATATGTAAAAATATGCTCGAACAAATAGGGCTCAAAATTCACAGTATCGCATGCACATTTGAGTATAGTCCATTTTTGTATCAGTCGCATGAAAAAATATATGCCCATGCATATATTTGGTGGCTTTGGTTGGTAGTAATATGTAATATATCAATGAATGCACAGAATATATTTTTAAATATTGCATTTATGAATCCATTTATGTTATATGTAGGTTGGCAATAATTATAGGTTGGCAATAATTGCTACATTAGTTAATTCGCAGTATTTTAATAATATTTCTATTGCAGCAAACCCATTGAATTTTAAATATGCATGATGTGAACGAATTTGACGTCGTAATGGATTTCAAATATTCAGCAACTTTCAACATAGCGAAAAGTATAAAACAGATGTGAGTGGCATCCCCTAATTGATGGCGGTAGGATTTCCTGGTAAATGTGTGATTATTAATACATGAACATCAGTGAGATTTAAATAATCAATGTAACTGTAGACGCGAACTACTAACGCTGCGTCTAATTAATAATTTAATTAGAAGTTGGTGATGAGTAGTTCGCAGACATGCCACAAATTGATTCTTGAAGTTACAAAGTTTTGCTGGATGTATGCGTGTGTTGTGTGTTACTAATTAATTCTTTCGCAAGTTTGTTTATTATAGTATTTTTTTAATAGTGGTATATAATTGCTGTTTGAACAGTTGAACCATCGGCTGCCTTTCAACTATGCGTTTTGTTGTCTTTCGAGGGATTTTTTCTCGATAATTTAACTTCAATGGACATGAAGGGAATTTTCAATTAGATTTACCTTTTCGATCTTTGTAAATAAATATACAGATTTGGAAATTTGCAATGCTCTGTAGTTTCTTATGCTGGTCGATATTCTGTTTAGAAATACTGGGCCGCTTAGAAAATAATTGATAAAGCAGAAAACTGTCCTAATCAATTCAAATGTCTGGATGGTGAATTGCCAGTACTGTGCTATTACTCAGCCAGTACTGACCATACATTTGTTTTCATTTAAGTGTTTTTTTTAAATCTCGAATATATCCCTAATCAGAAAAATTATTGGGTCAAATATAAGAGGAAAAACACATGATAGGTTGAAATCCTCTTCGTGCAAGCCTCTGCAACGCCCACCGTTCGTGATGTGACCCAGATAGCAAAATTTTCTTTCTTATTGGTTTGACGAATCTAATACATATTACGTGTCACGTAGATTATTTGGCGTGTCTATTCAACAAGTTGAGCGAATATCCCCTCTAAAAAGCTTCATCCTGTTGCGAGTAGATCGCGTGAGTTCAAAAGCAATCTAAAGAAATCCCCCCGTTTATCAGCCGGAAGCACCGTGTGTATTTAATCGATCTTAATATGTACGTCTCCACCCTTGGCTATGTGTCGCGGATATACAATCTCAAGCCATCTAATAGTTATCCATCAAGCACCATCAAGACGCCTTCCTCAGGCAAATGAATTGCCCCAATTTTGGGGGGCGTAATTGAAACTTACTCTGCAGCAAGAGCGCTAATTAATGCTCCCCGGAAACGAATTCTGAACGCCCGAAATGGCGTAAATAATAAGTACATATAATTGGATCTCTTTTGTTCAGTGCGCCTCTGTCGACAGTAATTGAAGTCGGTCGCCATTTGCATTGCTCCCAACGTTATTTCTGCAAATAAAGTGCGAAAAAAGTTCGAATTGAGTTACGTTTGTGTAAGTTGATATAATTGTACTCTCGATTGATGCAAATTGGAAAATTTAATTACCACGTCCGCTGGTAATGGTTTAAAATGGTTTCAGAGAAGAATCATAGTCACACGACCGATTCCTATAATAATTTGTCAGTGCTTAGTATTGATATTTGGATTAATAGATCGCAACATCTGGAGATGAAACAACATAAAAAGTGAGGAGGAGTATGGACAAGGATAATAAAAAAACAGATGTGATCAAAGAGAAGAGAAAAATAAGAAATAAGAAGAAAAAGAAAGAAAGAGAAGAGATAACTTAAGAAAACATAGCGGTCTCGGAATCTGGCTGGAACCTAAAAGTAGTTTTGATATTGGGATTTATAGAACGCAATATATGGAGAGGAAACAACATACAAAGTACGGAGGAGCAGCGACAAGGATAACAAAAAGAACAGATGTGATCATCAAAAAGAAGAGAAAGAATAAAAAATAAGAAGAAAAAGAAAGAAAGATGAGAGATAACTCAAAAACATAACTCTCGGAATCTGGTTGGTACCTAAAAGTAGTTTTGATATTACTATTTATAGTACGCAATATCTGGAAAGGAAACTACATAAAAAGTACGGAGGAGCAGCGACAAGAATAGCAAAAACAACATATGTGATCAAAGAGAAGAGAAAGAATAAGAAATAAGAAGAAAAATAAATAAAGAGAAGAGATAACTTAAAAACATAGCTGTCTTGGAATCTGGCTGGAATCTAACCTAGATCTAAGGGGTCTAGGGTAATTTTGAGGAAGAGGAGTAGGACATTTTTAAAGCGTAACATCTTTTTGTGCAGCTGAAACTGAAATATTTTGAACGAGTGAATAATTCTTAATGGAAAAAGTGTCATGAACACGAATCTACTAGAACTACTAAAAGTCGTAATTTGACTTCATTGAAAAGATATGGTGGTACCTCATTGTCGAATGACTTCTATCTATGTATCTCTATCCTAAGCCAGTTGTTCCGCTTAGTGCTTGCTCTTGTAAGAGACAAGAGTATTTGGCCCGGTTCACCAATCTGGTCTTCTATGTGGTCTTCTACGTGATCGGCTTTCCTCTACCTTCTCTTCAATAATCAACTTTTCCTTCGCTCCTATTCTCCTTGTTATATGTCCGCAGTGCTGGAGGTATGTTTGTGAACAGCCTCCTTTGCACATTGATATCGTCTAGTATGGATTTATTTGTGCGATGTTCTATCAAATAAAACCTTAAATACGTCGAAAGACCACTCAATTTCGATCAGCTTTATTCAATGTCAATGTCTCTGCTATACATACAGGGTGTATCAGCCAAATGGAATAAATTCAATAATAAATAAATGGGGGCGTGTTCGAAAAAACGCTCGGACACGTCGATTGTTATTTTTAGTTGCGCATTTTTTTCAACAAAAACTTTTTATACAGGGTGTGTCATGTGACCGTGGCCAATACCAACTTTCTATTTTAAATGCAACACCTAGTATATTATTCAATTTTTGGATTCTTCAGAAAATTCTAGACATATTTCATGTACAATGTCCTATACCTATCTTCAACTGTTTCGGAAATATTAAGTGTTTTCAGATTTATTGCAAAAATTAACATTAAAAAAAGAAAATTATTTGATTACAGAAATTCGTTACAACACACTCAAAAACTAATAAGTAATACTGTTTATTTCTTGATAATGTAAAAAAACAAAAAAAAAACAATAAATTTCAATGGAGGAGATGTTCAAAATGCTCGCCGTGAACGTCTTGGCAACATCCTAATCTTAAATAGAAATTTCTTCTAACGTTACTCAACATCTCAGGCGTGACCGATCTAATCGCAAGCATTATTCGTCTTCTTAAGTCAGCTAAGTCGAGGGGTTTAGTTTTGTATACAATACTTTTGACATATCCCCATAAGAAGAAGTCTAATGACGTCAGATCAGGGGATCGTGCTGGCCATTCCATCGATCCTCGCCTCCCTATCCACCGATTTGGAAATATTCGGTTGAGGTAGTTCCGGACATTGATTTGGTAATGATCCGAAACAGTTGAAGATAGGTATAGGACATTGTACATGAAATATGTCTAGAATTTTCTGAAGAATCCAAAAATTGAATAATATACCAGGTGTTGCATTTAAAATAAGAAAGTTGGTATTGGCCACGGTCACATGACACACCCTGTATAAAAAGTTTTTGTTGAAAAAAATGCGCAACTAAAAATAACAATCGATTTATTATTGAATTTATTCCATTTGGCTGATACACCCTGTATATGTGTCAATAGGATCTACTTACTTACAGATTACGGACAATTGCTAGACAATTGCTCGAAAAAAAAATTGTTCGAAAGAAAATTGTTAGAAATCAATTGCTCGATAAATAGTTCCTCGAAAGGAAAATTGCTCGAGTAACAATTTCTCTAATAGAAAATTGAGATACGTCGATAGACCACTGAATTTCTATCAGCATTATTCAATGTCCATGTCTCTGCTATGTATGTGACAATAGGATACTACTTACTTACAGGTTGCTGAGAATTGCTAGACAACAATTTCTCGAAAGAACATTTTCCTTCTATGTTTAGCTTCATTTCGCTCTTTTTGAATTTATTTTGTTGTAGCTTTTTGTATTTCTCTTGTGTTTATGTTTCTCTTAACTTTTCTTGTCTGTTTTTTTGTATTTTAACAACTTAAACAATTTTAACATTAACTCATGTTCATTTTTAGTAGGTGGTGGTCACTTTCTATTTCAGCTTTCCTTGTAACTCTTACATTCGTTATTTTGTTCCAGCTGTTTCTATTAATTAGGTGGTAGTCTATTACCGATCTTTCGTTTCTGCTTGGCTGTTCCCTTGTGTTCTAGTGTTTTGTTTGTTTGTTTTGTTCTAGTGTTTGAATTTTGTATTTGTTATCACAAGGTTGTTTTCAATGCATAATTGTATTATTCTTTCCCTATTGTTGTTGTATTTATTGTGTTGTTTAATTTTCAATTTTAAATGTGGGGTTATGTAAACTAACTTTGTTTATACTTAGTTCTTATCTCAGCGTCAAAAAGTCAGGTTCCTTAGGTAGAAGTTCTTGGAAATAAAATATAAATCAAAACCTATGAATATATTGTAATTTCTACTTACTTTGTTAATTAAATTATATTTTTGAAGATGATATTTGATTTTTTTTGTGTCAATTTGAAGTATGTATTATAGTTGATTTGATATTATATAGGTTGTTTAGAAATTTGTACAAAGGTTTATAAGTTAATTGTGTTTGATCGTTTAGACATCGTTATGTTATTTTCTTTGTTATTAACTTTATCAATTCCATAATTTTGAAATAAATTTTATTTTGATCCTTTATGTGTGTTGTGTTTGGCTTTATGTTGAATGTATGATTATTGAAGTGCAAGTGTCTGCCAAAATTGGAAATAGTTTTATTTCTAAGGTGTTCTTTAATTCTCAAATTTATGGCTCTTCCTGTTTGTCCAATATATTTTGCGCCGCAGTTATTTCAACTTAACGCATAAACTCCGTTTTTAAATGTAAAGTTTTTTTTTGTCTTTAGCGTTGAAAAGTTCTGTTTTTATTGTATGAGTTGTTTTAAAAGATTCTGTAATGTTATACTCTTTGAGTGTTTCATTAATTTTGTCGATTATATTTCTCTGGTATGTAGATTATTTGTATTTTAGTGAGTTTGAGTGGCCCTTTTGTTGTATGTTGATATTTGTGTTATGTTACGTTGTTGTTTTAAATGTTTATATGAACATTTTTTGAAAAGTTTATTTATAGAATTTTATTTTAAACGTTGTTAATTGCAATTTGTTTTATCATATTTATTTAACTTCCTTTGTCATAGTTATTAAGTGGTATTGATAACATTCTGTTGATGTTTGAATGTAAAGTAGCCTATTTATGTGTCCTATGGTGGAAAGAGATTTCAGGAATTATTATAGTTTTGAGTGAAGGTTTTCTGAAAGTTTTCAAATTTAGTTTGTTATTTCTGTTATAAATGGTTAGATCTAAAAAGTATATTTGACTATTATTTTCTGTTACAATTGTGAATTTTATTTGTTTGTGTAATTTGTTTACATAGGTATGCAGATCTGTGATTTTGTATATATTGTTGTTTGTCCATATAATAAATATATATCTACATATATTTTCCCCATGGTTATATATTAATTTAAAGGGTTATCGTCATTAATAACTTTTAGTTGGTCGAGAAATATATTTGATAGGATTCCACTAATAGGTGAGCCTATTGGAAGTCCGTTATTCATTTTATAATATTTATCGTTAACTAGGCAAACATTTTGTTCTGTT
Source organism: Othius punctulatus (assembly GCA_951805005.1). NCBI lineage: Eukaryota > Metazoa > Arthropoda > Insecta > Coleoptera > Staphylinidae > Othius > Othius punctulatus. Next base: position 32,698,280 of record OX638143.1, read on the forward strand.
GTGAGTTTTATTAAGTTACAGATATCTGTGTTTTCTGTTGTGTTTAGTGTGTTGTTTAATGATATTAAGTGTGTAAGTAAGGGTTTCTGTTATTGGTATATTTGTATAAAGGTTGGTTATGTCAAAATATGCTAAAGTATAATTTTGAGGTAGTTTTGTGTTGTTAATATTTATTATTATTTAATAATAATTTGTAGTATAACTAGTAGTATTCTGCAAAGTACATATTTTAAATAAAAGAGGTAAAGCGGTTGGAAGCTAAGGCTACTACATATTAAAAAAAATGAAATCGACCTTTGGTCTTTCAGTGCTTGTGTTATTATTTTATTACCATGTTTTATATTATTATATTGTACTACTGTAATACATTACTACTTAATACAATAATATATGCGAAAGTGTCGTATTTTCAGTTCTCGACCGTTAGTCAGCTGCTAAAACCTTAAAGATAATAAATTATCCGAACATGTCCACATCAATCCTACGGACCTAACCCAGCGAGTATTACAGAGTTGATAAACTGTAATAGAATGTGCAAGTGACATTGAGGATCATGTAATTTATTTTTATAGTGTCCAAATATTTAAAGTGCACATACAACTAATAAATAAGAAGCATAGCATTTATTCTCCATAATAATATTTAAGAATAAAAGGTTATTTTGGCAGATTTGTCCTGGTCTAAAGTACTTCGATAACCTAACCCAACCTAACCTAACCTAACCTAACATAACATATCAATCTTTCATTTAATAATACATTATTAGAATTTGTATATAAAATACTTAGTTGTTTTAGTTTCACATATTTATTGCTAATAACTGCAACAATTGTTTCACCACACGGTGGCTTTATCAGGCAGATGAACCTGACTGAAATCACACTTAAATCTACTTGAAAATGTAACAATCAGAAAATATATCCTGCATCTAGTTGTTCTCCGGAACTTTATTCTGAAACTTTAGAAATATTAATGTAACTTTCGCATTTTATAACTTTTAGAATAGATTTTTTTAAACACATGTTTGATTTTTTGTAGTTATATGACACTCAAATTTTACACGATTATTGAGCAGACTTAGAACTATTAGAAAATGCAATAATCATAGTATACCATATTTCTAGAATTGCAAGAAATTTAATCAATAGTCTTAATAGTCTTTAACTTAGTTTAGTCTTAATAGTCAGAGCAGAAATATGTAGACAACGCAAATATTGAACATGTTCGATATATTTTTTTCAAGTTTAATTTAGTCTTAATAGTCAGAGCATAAATATGTAGACAAGGCAAATAATGAGCATGTTCGATATATTGTTTTCAAAAATTGTGTCATATGAAATTATAATATTTTTACAAAGTTATCAAGAACACAAATACTACTAGAAAATTCAAAATTCAGAATAGTTTCAGAATCGGAATCTCTAGTGTTTTCGGAATTTTAATCTGAAACTTTATAAGCAATGTTTACCATGTATATGTTACCGGCCAAACCAGATTTCAGGACAAACTAGGTTTCCTTAGCCTTGTGGCTATGTACATCAGCAAAATGAAAGCATGATTTAGTTTATCTTAGGCCAAACCGATATATCCACAACGCGATAGGATGAATTCGTTTATACCAGGCCAAACTAGTTTATCCTAGAATCAAAATTTGGCTGATGACGGGGACAGGAAGAACTGATTTGTCTTACTCTAAACTACTTCGATAACCTAACCTAACCTAACCTAACCTAACCTCACCTAACATAACACACATCAAAAAGTTCACATGAATGAAGTAGAAGAAGGTATCTACAAAATGTAATTACAAATTTTATATTGCTTTGGGAAAATTCAACAATCACACATAATATCATTGTATGATTTCAAAGACAACATATTTGGATCTGTAGCATAACATAACCTAACCTAATCTAATCAGTTCTTCCTGTCATGTCATCAGCCATATGTTCATTCATATGGCTGCTGACATAACAGGAAGAACTGATATGTCCTAGTCTAAACTACTTCAAAAACCCAACCTAACCTGACCTAATCTGACCTAACATAACATAACATAACCTAACCTAACCTAATCAGTTCTTCCTGTCATGTCATCAGCAATATGTTGATTCATATGGCTGCTGACATGACAGGAAGAACTGATTTGTCCCAGTCTAAACTACTTCGATACCCTAACCTAACGTAACCTAACCTGACCTAATATAACCTAACCTAACCTAATCTAATTAGTTCTTCTTGTCATGTCATTAGCCATATCTTGATTCATATGGCTGCTGACATGACAGGAAGAACTGAGTTGTTCTAGTCTAAACTACTTCGATAATCTAACCTAACCTGACCTAACATAACATAACCTAACCCAACCTAATATAATCAGTTCTTCCTGGAAATTTCTGAGCGATGTAGGAAAATAGTTTGCTACAACATTTTTCAAAACTGGATGTGATTATCTTTTAATTTCTCCTACATATAGAGATAATTTTCGAAACTGTTTGAAATAAACTGACTTTGCAATACTTCTATTATAGCTCTATAGCATTTTTGCTTGCATCTTCCTGTTTCTTAGTTCTATGTATATTAGATTCCTATTCTCTTCTGACTTGCCTTCATCTCCATTCATTGCAAGTAGCCACACTAGCTCAGTTGCTTTTCTGTGATACATGCATTCCAGGGTTGATTAAATTTTTGGTTCTGCTCTTAGTACTTGTTTTGAGGCGTATGAAGTTTGCGCAAAAAAAAACGCTGTAATTTTTGATAGACTTGTCCGCTGATCTACGGATTAAAGGCAGTAAATAGTTGTGCTGCAGATATCCGAAGATTTCAGGAGTTTTGACATAAATGAATGATTAATTTGTTTCGTATATATTTTTCCAAATAACCATTTTTCATCTACTATACAGTATGTTTGATTAATTGTCACACAGCAAATATCTTGGTTATTAATTAGTATAGATGGAAAAAAACTTAAAGAAAAAAGTTTTTGTAAAGTTTTAGTCGTCTATGTAATCCTTATGTCAGAAGAACAATTGAAAATCAAATAAACACGTGAAATCTATAAGCTACATTTTATTTAATGCAACACGTGTTTATTTGATTTTTAATTGTTCAAAGATTTTGGAAAGAGTTTGGTGTGAAATTAATAGCAAATGGTGTTCCCAAAAACTGGCCAATGTTTTAGATTTTTTTTATTTGGCGATTTTTAAAGCAAAAAAGTTATGTTAGTCTCGTAAAATCTAGACGATCTGAAAAATCGTATTAGTAGGGCATGTGGCCAAATATGCATCAGCGTATGCTGAAACAGGCATGGAAAATTATAAGTGTTAATTTGTTATGTTATGAAAATAGGTATTTATGAATTATTTTGAAGACATGGCCAAATAAGAAGAAAGCATTGATAAATTTAAAAAACAATCATTGCTTGCTTATTTTGTCCAACAAGTAGTAAATTGTATATTCATTGCTCAAAACTACAATCAATTTGAATAGTAATATTAATATTTTCCTAATTTTATAATTTCGTTTTGAAGTTTTTACTGAAGTTTTTGTATAATGCTGTATCTGTTTCTCTGTGGTTTGTTTACTTTATATATATTGTGTATTGAAAACAAAAATTGGATAAAATATAATTTATTTGTTGATAATTTTTTTAAGTGCGTAGATACGATGAGATAAAAAATTCTAAACAAAAAATACTTCTCAAATCTTCCGATCCGAACTTACCAAATTAAGTAACTCCGAACTTTTTCCTCGTTTAATAAATTAATTTCCTCTGATCCCCCTGAAGTTTTTTTTCCCGGCATTCAGCAAGAACATGGTTCTAAAGATTAAGCACTCGGGAGGGAGCGTCGGAATCTAGTGAAACACTTCCGCGTTGTGCCGTGCTTCTACAAATTACATTTCACCCGCTCTGATCTAATCTATTAATGCTAAAATGATGGGAATCGAGGGGGTGAACTTACGCAGCTATTCCAGCGGGCCGCGGCTCACGTAAATGGATTTTGCTTGTGATACATCACCACATCTTGCGAGATTCCTGGCGCGAGGCATTAAGGCGCGTCGTCGGCGGCTACACCCCCATGCCACCCTCACGCCGCCCCCGAAAAACCCGCACGATAATAAATTGCGGCACGGATAAGGGTAGCCCGATAAATCGCGATGGACCGTGAGGGAGCCACAAGTAAAACTCTTTCAGGCCATTATTTTTTTGTTGTTGCTGCCGGTGGTGTAGCCTGTGGTCCCTATATTGATGCCCAACTCGTGCAGCAGCCCGTGGAAAGCAGTTCGCTTTCGTTTTCCGTTATTGCCGGCCGTGAAAGTTTTAAATTGCCCATCTGCTTTGGAAAATGGGCCTGGAGGGAAAGGTGTGTCAGCTACTCATGCTAATAAATACAGTATTGCAGAGTCTTGGAGCAAAAACAACCCATACAACTTAACTACATGTAGTTTTGGAAATTTTAGATTCTGGTCTATTTAAAATTATATTGCTTGTACATACATACCTACAGCCTATCCATTTACAATATTCAAACATATTCTCGTGAACGGAGATAATTTACAGCGCCAAGTCTACACGCCACGAGTCACTACGATTACAGTAACAAAATCCACTAGACCGGCTAGACGGCAGACTGCGCGACGACTAATCGTATGCTTGTGTTGATGTGTTCACCTGATCACACATGTAAGATTATTTACGTACACTCTATCTTGAAATTTAACATACTATACAGTTAACAACACCGGAATCCCGGAAAACACAGCGTTAATAATTTCAGCCATATATCCGGTCTTGCAGTCATCGATGTATTTGTCTCAATTTTATGTTGACATAATCCACTACGTACTTTCACAAAATATGGTTAATACGCAATTATTTTTTTAAATGAAATAACGATTTGGTTATGGAGAACCTCAAAGATAAATATTCAATTTTGTATGATTAATCTGTTTTTAATTTGGCATCGTAAAATTTCCCTTCCAACCGATGTCATCGTTTTCTCGTTACGGTGACATAAAATAAAACGCTGCGGCGATTAAAAATCACTCACCGAAAAACACGTTGAAGACGTAGACAAGCTTTTTCTTGCGGAAGTCGGAGATAGGCATGTTGTTCACTGGCGTCTCGGCGATCTGCAACATAAAGAGAAATGAATTAATATCAAACGCAGTTTGCCAGCTTCGCAAATCGATGCCGGCTAATAGTAAATCACCTCCAAAATTCTTCTGCTTAATATTATAAGTTTAATCTAGATGATTGATCAGCTCGGATCGGAATGGGTCACAGGTGGTTACAATAGTTAGAATAAATTGGTTTAACTTCTAATAGTTAAAATGGCATTACGTATAACTATCAATTTATCATTTGGATTTGATTAAATTCCGAGAGAAAACTGCGCCGTTTATTAATTGTGTCCACGACGCAGTTTACCTCCCGAGTAAGATTTATGGTCCATTTCACAGGAATATTGCATGTTGAATAACAAAATAATCAGTTGTATTGCGTATCAAAAAACGTTAGCAGAAACGTATACGTTACTTGACAGCATCACATTTGAATGTCAGATGCATTTATGTTATATATGCAATTGACATTCGAATGTGATTTTGCAAGTCAATTTTTATATATTTGATAGGTTTAATTTCATTTTGTATAAAACGTAAGCATTTTCTTTAAATATTATTAAGTTTAGAATTTATTATTTTATCTTTATATTTTAATATATTTATTCATTTAAGATATTTTGATTATGAGTTTTATTTTAGAATATTTTTTTAGCAACAATAGCTTCGTCTGTATTTGCCGGCCTCACAAGTTCGGCCGTCAAACTTACAGACTCACCACACAAAGTGTAACTTTTTCTCCTAATAAAACAATATACTATTTTTTCTGCGATAGTGTAATTTGTCAAACTCTTAAAGCGTCATTTCCATGTTAAAGGTAGGCCTTTGTTGAGACGCATTAATAGGGTCTTCCGCGATTTTTCAAAAACCTTGAAACTGAACTCTAGACACATTAAAAACATCCTTGGCACTAATTTTTGTGCTGAGACAAATCGTTGTAATTAGCAAACACGATTTTAAAATTAACGGCGTTTGAAAAAGTCCCGAAAGCCCGCCATGTTGCTGTGACGTCACAACGCACGTGCGCTCAGCTGTAGCATTGCTTACAATGGAGCGACAGAAAGAAAGACGAATAAGAATTGTATTGTGCCTGGATGTGATAGCAGCAGTAAATGCGAACCAAATAAGTTGTTTATAAACGTCCCAACAGGGGATATACGGAAAAGGGGGTTACAACAAGTCCGAAGTGATTCCGCGAGTGTCACTTTGACGTATCACTATTTTTGTGAAGACCATTTTAATGTAAGTACATATTTTTTCAATACATTATCGACGAAATTCGATAAATATATATAATTAACTATCATCATTAGTAATGGGTATTCAAGGGGATTTCCGATTATATATATACATTAGTAATAACATAACCTCAAAATAGTTTTGTGGGTTCCATTCTAAAACAATACCTTCCATATCATTATTACTTTTTTAAAGTACTGTGAGATTTTGTACAATATGTTTAGTTAAAACTAAAAAACATGTTGAAACAATATTTGTAGCAAACTGTTGATTTTATAAATTTGATTAGATGATTAATAATTACAGATTTTGAAATCAGCATTACCAATTCGTATGAGATGTAGGATATATTGCAAAGTTTAAACAGTATTTTATTTGTTCTTACAGCTGGAAGAGGATTTGGAAAATTATATGCGACTCCACGCGTTTCGGCTATGTTGAAAAATTCACTTTTTGAGAAAAAGTCGGGAACCATTAACACGTGAACTTCTATCAGATTATCTGGCTGTCCCTTTACTAACCCATCAGAACTTATTTTATGTCAGACTGGATTCTAAGTCGTATTAATCCACGATTCCTATCCCTTATGCACTGACTCCCGATCGCCACATGCGCAAAGACGTCACAGTGCCGCTCGGCCAATAACGGCGTTTCGTCGGTCACGTGACAAAATGTGTAAGTTTTACGATATTGTATGTTGTTTGTTGATAAGTTACAATGAAAACCAAACGTTTTCTCTGTGGGATGTTTAATTACAGGTTATAAACTTTACGTTAAGACACAAAAAGGTTATATTATTTTTTTTTCAGGAAGACCCTATTCTGGAGTGGAATTCTGGAGTTTCTGACAAAAATGTTGTGCCACGTTGTGCAGCATGGCATAAAGTTTACTAGCGCAGCTTTCACTCCACGTGTTACAAAGTTACCCTTTTAACACTTAATATACAAGGTGTACCTAAATGATTGCAGTTACGTAATCATTTCAATTCAATTGTGCCGCCTTTCCAATATGTATACCGTACTATTTGAGAACTGTCACTGTCAATCATACCTGTCAACTGTCAGACAACATAATAACAGAAGTTTGTTAAAATGTACACTGATCAGAAGAACACTTTTATTGTTGAGGCTTACTTTCGCAATGGACGATTTGAAAATGGAGAATGGATTTATTCAATTCCAGAGTGCGTTCGGGATTTTCAACAAGCTGGCCACCAATTTGAATACTCGGTTTTGTCAACACATATTTCACGAATAGTGCACCGTTTTTGGGAAACTGGTAGTGTTCAGAAAGGGAAATCCTCAGGCAGATCTTCAGTATCGGGAGAGGTTGTTGCAGATATTCGTGAACGACTCGAAGTAAGCCCTCAAAAATCAATTCGTAAATTGGCTATGCAAGCTGGAATTCCCTCGAGCACCTGCCATAAAATTGTGAGAAAGAGGTTGAATTTACACCCTTAAAGGGTCTCAGTGGTGCAAGAATTGTTGCCAGTAGATCCTCAACGTCGATTGAGTTATTGCCGATGGTTTATGGAAAATTTAAATGACGATCGATTGCTCGATTTAACATTTTTCCGTGATGAGGCTTGGTTCCACCTATCAGGATATGTTAATTCACAAAACTATAGGTGCTGGCATGCTGAAAACCCTCATCTTTTTGTGGAAGCACCACTACATCCTCAGAAGGTTGGAATTTGGTTGGCTGTGTCTCGCCGTAGAATAATTGGGCCTATATTCTTTCATGAGACAATAAACGGTGAGAGATATCGGCAACAAATTATCCAGCCTTTCATAGAACAATTAGATGATGAAGGATTGCAGAACGGATATTTCCAACAAGATGGTGCAACAGCTCATACAGCCCGAGCAACGTTAGCCTATCTGCAAGATTTTTTTGATAATAGACTAATTAGTCAAGGACTATGGCCGCCACGCTCTCCAGATCTAACTCCACTGGACTACTCAATTTTTGGATTTCTAAAAGATATAGTTTTTCGAAGAAGACTGCATACGTTGGAAGAGTTAATGGCAGAAATCATAAATGTTTGCCAAACCATAACTCCTGAAATGTTAATCAACATTTTTAACAATAAAAGAAGACGAGTGCAAATGTGTTTACAAGCAAATGGTACACATTTTCAACATCTGCTTCGATTATATATTTTATTTATTAATTATGTTTTGTAAATCTTTACTTCGTATGATTCCGTTTATTAAATAAATTATTTTGATTACTTTAATAACTACATGTGATTGTTTTATTGTCTGCTACTCCTCAATTTGCAATAGTAAAACGTTTTGTCTGCTAGTCCTCAATTTGCAATAGTAAAACATTTTGTAACATTGTCAGATTTAAAGCAATTATTAGCTGCATCGCAGCTCGTTTATTTAATTAATTCCAGCATGATTTTCAGTTTACAGCTTGTTTGTGCCGTGGAATAATCTGCCACACTTGGGGATGTTGCCTTAATTTTCATGCATATCTGGTTATTTTTATGTACACACAATTTAAGAATAACCTCGACTTTAAAAGTAAGGTTATGTAGACAATGTACATTCAAATTCGTTGGCCCTAAGTAATTCTTCATTGTAATCTTTTCATGTGCTTGGAAGCCACAAATATTGCTGAAACTAATAATAATTTAGTATTTGAGTAGTGAAATATCGACTGACACAATTGATATTTCAATTGCATGAAGATAGCTTTTAATGCCATCTTTATGAGTAATGAGTAAGATGTCTCTTTAAATAATTCTTTATTGTTGTCTTTTCATGTGTTTGGAAGCCACAAATATTGCTGAAACTAATAATAATTTCGTATTTGAGCAGTTAAATATGAAATGCCACAATAAAAATTAGAATAGCATGAAGGTAACTTTTATTGCCATATTCATGTCTAATAAGTGTAAATGAAGTTGTCTATGTCCAAAATTGAATTATTTGGACTAGAACGGCACAAAAATAATTTACATGGTTACGTAACTGCAATCATTTAGGTACACCTGAATGATTGATATGAATGATCAATCATATCATTAATTGATATCAATGCTTCTGTAATGAGTGAGGCGACTGCGTCAAAGAGGTAACGTAAGCTTAATATAAAACATAGTACAATTTGTTGAGAAATAGAAATATTCAATTTATTATTAACCATTAAAAAGTTTTTCTAATTGTAAACTACCTAAAGTTTAAATTAAATGTATTGCCTTCTTAAAAAAATTAATATTCAATTTATTATTAATCATTTATTTTTTTTAATTGTAATCTACGTAAAGTTTAAATTAAATGTATTTGTGGTTACCACTTGGTGAAACAGTAGAAGTGACTGTATTTGTTAAGGGTATTATCTCTAACTCGCTATCGACCATCGTGGGTCCTTCTGCCGTGTGATTTGTATAAATGTGTGTATTGAGTTAGGGCTTGTTACTCTAGAAATTCGCCCCCGATCTCTAAAGCGCCGTTAATGAGCTCCCAACGGCGAATGGCATGTTAATTAAAAGGTAAAAAAACTTTAAACCAAGTGTTTTATTTACCTTTTTACCTGAAGTGTGATTCGAAGTGTAATAGCATGAATACAAATAAAATAAAATTGCTGACACGTTTTTCGCATCCGAATATATAATAACAATAAAAAATGATAACAGCAGTAATAATATTTCGCTTTAATACTCAGGGGTGTAGTGCAGATGAAGTCCGGATTCAGACCGATATTTTTCGTGATTTATTTTTATGTCAAGTGGTCAATTCATCATTTCTAACGGACTGAGGACACCATATGGAGAGTACTATATCAAAGCTAACCTATGTACATTCGAATCCCATACAATTCAGTTATGGAGCGAACGCTTAAAGCTGTGACACCAAAACGAGTTAAAAAAAATAGATAATAATTTTATTATATAAATTAATATCTAAGCCTATGCATCTTTAAATAATACATTATTAAGTCTATGCAACAGTAATCGACAACTTATACAGTGCGAGCAAAAATTATTATAAAAAAAGCAGAATTTTATTATATAAATTAATATCTAAGCCTATACATCTTTAAATAATACATTTGTAAGTCTATGCAACAGTAATAGACAACTTATACAGTGCGAGCAAAAATTATTATCATCAACCTTTGCTTTGCATCTAAGGCCATACAGCTTAACGGTAAAGCTTAATGCCATCATGGATTAAAATAATTTTGGCTCGCACGATATATAAGTACCTACCAACTAGTTATGACAAAATGAATAAGCGTATAATTCGTCATTACTAGTGCTGCCGTTTTAATAAAATTGTACTGGGTTTAGTAAATTTTGGCCAGTTTAGAAGGTACATAAGTACATTATAAGTGAACTGTACGCAACTTTAATACATTCTGACTTTTTGCATATTTCGATTGGGAATATACACTATAACTCAATCCTAAATATATTCGGCAGCAATTCCAATAATTATATAATTAATAGGTACTGGAGTAATCCTGTATTCTTCATTATCAATTTATTCGAAAAATTTTGAACAAAATTAAATATTTTGTTTGATTTTCTTTTTCGAAAATATCAGACTCAAAAACTACACGGTGATTTTTTGAAAAGTGTCCACGCATCAATTTTCATTTTGCGTGGGACATCTTTTGACATACTGTTGACATGCGTGTCAGTTTCCCCCTCCCCTCCAATAAGCACCTGTCGAAAATTTCAGATGGGGTGACCTACCTTGTGACACCTCATTTTAAAAGGTCATTATGCCAGTAATACAGCAGTGCTCATTTTTTCAGAAAGTAGTCCAAAGTTACTTTTTTTATTACGAGAAAAAATAGAAATAACACTGAAAAACCCTGAACTAACAATGTTTTTTTTAGAGTACTAATTTGGCATCTAGTCTAATATATATGACCACCTGACTGCCCTTACCAAGCACCCCTTGGAACTAATAAAAGGTACGGCCCACCTTATATGAAAGGTATTGATTTCAGTATTACAACAGTGAATTTTAGTTTATATTTTTTATTTTTGTCAAAAATATTTTGAAAATATCGAAGAAATATAAAAATATTTGTTATGAGCATTATTATATTAGATTGAATGAGGCTTTAAACAATGTTGACAGATAAATAAACTTTCACATTATTTAATATGGTACCCATAGTAATATCAGACACATTCACAAATTAACTGTAATTGTGTCATGCATAGTACTACTGTATTGAATACTGTATTTTCTTATCTAGCATAGATCTCGTATCTTGAAACTTTCGATAAAGTTTTCAGGCAGACTTGGTTTATTTATTTTTTACACGTGCAAATTTATTCTTAGCATCACAAATAAAAAAATCCATCCTCTCGGTAACAGTGTTCACCATTATAGGTTACATTCAGGTATGAAAAATAATAAATTAACCAACGGACTCGAATACACAAACACTTAAATGCCAACAATATGTCAAAATGTCAACAATTCGTATCGTAAAAAATAGTTCAAAAATTAAAAAGGTATTTTTTTTTTTAATAACATTTGCACAGCTGCATTACTACTGTTACAAGATGAGCCATTCCATTTAAAAATTTCGAGAGGTGCTTAATGGATGGGAGAGGGGACTCACACACATGTAAACAGTACGTCAAAAGATCCACCCCTCAAAATAAAAATTGACGTATTTCGGGAATATTTTTTTTGGGTATGTGTGTACATACCCATACACACTACCCAAAATTAAAAATTCCCGAAACACGTCAATTTTTATTTTGAGGGGTGGATCTTTATACATACATCTGAGGGATGTATGTGCCTGGTGCCTAAGTGTACCTCGATGACCATTAATTTTGTTGTTTTTGATTTATATATTGCTTAGCTCTGACATGAGAAGATACATTTGCGATAAATAATTTTATGCTAAACAAGAATCAACTCAATGACCATAGATCGTCAATTTATCGTCAATTCCTGCAATTATATTTAATTACACTGTAATTTTCTAACGGAGATCAATACAAATTGGTCCACTTATTATTATACCACATTAGAACAAAAAATCACAACAAATACCACTAGAAATAATTTAATTTGAGTTTATCTGATAATAAATCAGTACACACATTAATGTTAATGTATGCATGAGTATAGTTTGCACTTATATTAATGGTTATTATTACATAGAGTAGTTTCGTGTACTAGAACTAAACCCATTATCTAATAAACCACTATCGTAATTAGATATAGATACGTATGACAGCGCAGTTATTGTTATCGCCCTTATATTGTACCAAAATCTCTCAACTGATCTTGCTATAGACATTCAATTTAACAGTAATAATAAGTATTTAATACTGATTGTGTTGTCAAGTAACTCAGCAGGAATAAAAAAGTATAATACTGCCCCAAAACACACTTATAACCATTAGATGGGTAACTCAACAATTCAATCTTCAGTAATTAATAATTGCACAAGGTGATAAATCGACACTTACACTAAAGTAATTAAGCACAAGAACTTAATGTGGGCCTTTTACATATTCAACAATAGAGCAGCGGCGTTTGCTCTTATACTCGCATGTCAAATTTAATGATACTCGGGAAGATGTACGTTATATTCATGGAAATGAGTAATTACACAGTTCGTAGAATTTAATTACAATGTAACCTTTTTTTATGCACCACATTAATCATATTAATTTCATTATTATTAATATCAAAATTGAAATCGTCTATAATTATATGTTAACTGTTATTTTATGTACAGTAGTACGATTCCATATAGCCTTTGTAAGTACAATTATTTATTACTCCTACATAATTATGATAATGATGAATATTATGATATTGATATATGATATGATAAATGGTGGGTTATCGACTTTCGTATTACAGCCCAATTTTATGTGAGTACATTTTTCAAAATTAGTAAAAATAATTATTTGGAATGAACTATATATATATACACATACATACGAATATATATAAACGAAACGTTCGGTCATGAATAAGATGATAGTAATAGTAATTATAATTATAAATGTAATAAATGACTTCATTAGTACCACATACAATTATGTAAAATAAGCAATTTTAGTTGTTGCAATGAATTAATATGGGCGAAAGTTACAAAACATAAACTTCTCAGAGATGAGCTAAATTATTAGCTACTGTTTGCTAACTTTTCCAATTATTCGTGTTCAGAACTAAAAGTAAAACATGAACCATAATTTATACGTGTGCTCAGTATTACGATATTACGAAATAATTTTTAAGGTAAGTATATAATAGGGTATGACTTCGGTGAGAATGATGTCCTTGCTATCATTTAACTTGAGTAATAAACATAAACTAGAAATGGAATATGGATATATATATATATATATATATATATGTATGCTAGAAATGAAAAATTATATATAGATTTTGTTATTAGTTCATGTGAGTTAATGTCCCAAATCAATCAACAGTCTAGGATTTTCACTCCAGATAAATTAAAATTGCTTAATTAGCCATAATGACCTCAATTATGATACTTGAATTGTTTTCATGATTATTTAAGAGATAACATGAACTGTTTGATGATTATTTAAGAGATAATAAAAACATAACTTTGTTAGCTTATTAAACTTTTTTTTTATTATACGCGATTTCCCACCACTTTTGTCTGTATTAGTTAATACTGTAGCAAGAAGACAGTCTAATACGGACATAAGTAGTTAGGCAACACCGGTTCTAGATCACCCCGCAGAGATCTTAATTAGATTGCCTGTGGTCATTAGACTGCCAATTAAAATCGCGAGATCGTAGATTAATATCACGAGATCGTCGATTACAACCGCGAGATCGCAGATTAACCTGTAATTATTGTATTGTGCATGTTGTAATTAGAATTGTAATTAAAGTACTTGCAATTACAGTAATTACCCTATTGTAATTGCCCGCGGTGATTAGACCACCGACTAAAACCGCGAGATTGTCGATTAAAACCGTGAGATTGTCGATTAAAACCGCGAGATCTCCAATTAACGTGTAATTATCGTATTGCACATGCTGTAATTGTAAGTATAATTGAAGTACTTGCAATTGCAGTAAACATCCCATTGTAATTGCCCGCGGTCATTAAACCACCGATTAAAACTGCGAATCAAATTAATCAAGATCTCTGCGGGAGGTGATCTGGAACCGGTGTTGCTTAACTACTGACATATGGGCAAGGGATAGGGAAAGAAGTGCCAGGACATGTTTCCAGATGACTAGCTCCTCCGAATCGAGGACAATAGTTCCGTTCACTTTTATTTCCGGTTCCGTTTGCCCCACCATGTGTTTCCGCTCAGACCTCCGTTTGGATATATCAAAGAAGTGGGCGCTGAAAGACAGTTGACCATCAACTTTTCACAGGAAAGGCGAGTTGTTATTCACGAGAGTAATAATTATGCCTTATAATGCCCAGTAATTGTAAGCTGGAATTTGTCTTGTTATGGGTAATTAATGGTGATTACTTAGGTACTAGAATGAAACAGAAAATGCTAAAAACTGATTATAAGTTTTCACTAGGCTATAATATGAGAATGAGGAGTTGCCGACATATGTGCAAGATAATTTAAAGAAAACTCGGAAACCATAATATATAGACATTCGGTCAAATTAGGAAAGAGTGGTCGTTTCAAGAGCTTATGCAAGATATGTTTTGGTTTTTTGAAAAAAGACCACAGTATTTCAGTTATAATAAAAACTTTATTTTTTTAAATGGCAGTCATAGTTAGCTATGACATTTTTAAAAAGACATTTTTTTCTCTTTATAGCGATACTTTTGCTATACTTACTTTGATGGATTAAGGCCATTTTTGAAAATTAACTTTATGAAACCTATTACTTACTTTGACAAATATACACGATACAGGACTATTAGTATTATTGAGCATAGCAAAAACAAAGTTTGCCATGGAAAAAAAGGTTTTTTCTCTTACTACGGGAATTCTATTAATTTTTGTTTTGTTTTAATTATACTAAATTCTATTTAAATTATACAACGAAAATTCCTGCTTCTCATTTATTTATAAAAGCAAGTATAACAGACCTTATATCGTTATGAAGAGAAAAAAATGTTCTTTTTAAAAATGTCAAAGACAATACTAAATTCTATTTAAATTAAACAATGAAAATTCCTGCTTCCCATTTGTTTATGAAAGCTAGTATAACATACCTTATATCCTTATGAAGAGAAAAGATTGTTCTTTTTAAAAATGTCAAAGTCACCCATCAAACTCCCACATAACTCAAAAACTATGTTTTTTTTCAAAATACAAAATCATATCTTGCATTACCTCTTAAATTTGACAACTTTTTCCTCATTTAACTGAATCTCTATGTTTTATGGCTTCCGAGATCCTAATGCTTAAGATAAAAAAAAACTCACCCTGTATATGAACAAAATTGTCAGAAAACATGAAATTTTGAAAATTAATTTACAGTATGCTCTTCGAATATGTGATACTATAAATATGAAGTTGCACTGAATTGTATTGTCTAAAACTACAAGAAATTCGCGGCAATTATTGAAAACTCTTTAAAAACCTGCAAATTTAGTGAAATATTAACAATTTATGAGAAATAATGCATGAAACATTATTATAAGATAATTAATGGTAATAATATAGTCCATGAAACTCGTGGAAATTACAGAATATACTATAAAAATAACTACGTTTAATGAACATTTATAAAATTTTCATGCAATATTAGAAAATTTAAATCTCTAAAAAGAACCTGATATTTGGTTTAATATTAAACAATTTATGAGTAATTATGTATAAAATAATAATGAGATATGTATATTGATATAATAGAATTTCATGAAATTGGTAAAATATGTCATTGTACATTATTTTAAAACACTACGAAATTGCATTAAACCATAAAAAAGTCGTGTAAATTTCATGAACTTAAAAATATTCCAATTTCCTGAAATTTTCTTGAAATAGTTTGAAATTATATACTGAAAAGTCTTTATTAATTTAAAAAACTTAGTGAAATGTAACGGAATGGAATAACAGTGTTGGCAAATTCATGAAAGTTGGTGAGATTTCCTGAAATTATATGAAATATTCTTGATATAATACGAATTGTACAAAATTTACTAAAAATCCCGAAATTTTGTTAAAAAATTAACAATTGATGAGAAACAGTATGTTATCTTTTTCGTGACATTTAGATATTTAGGGCCCATGTCTTTGAAACATTATTTTACTTAGGAAATAATACTGTTATACATAACGATGATCAATGCAAGTTAATCCAGTAATAATTATTCAAAATTAGAACCTTATCTTATAAAAAGCACAAACAAGTTAATGTATGCATAAGTATAATATGCACTTATATTAATGGTTATTATTACATTACACAGAAATTGGTAATGGTATATTACATAACGAGAGGTGTAAGAAGATAAAGTTTATGTATCGAGTCGTGGAGCGGCGAGCTGCACAATGTCTCGGTGCGTAATTGGCTTACAACTCAACCAATGACGATATTTTTTCTCGTCGTAATTATAAAAAAATTGACAAAATGATACATTTTTGTTCTGTCTGATGCTCATTGCAATATTTGATATTGACCACCATATGACTATTTGGACAATTTCAAAGCTAAATCTCACAATGTTGTCAATGCTTGTACCAATAATTCCCCCCTAACTCAAAATCAAGTTACAAAAATATAAATAGTGTAATTTAATTTTGCATATCGTTTATGTTATTAAAATTTAAGAGATTTATTTTATTAAGATAGGTTAGTAGTAAGATTAGGTAGTTCATAAGTAAAATAAGTATTGTAATTATAATAGCACAATCTGTAGAGTCAGATATTATACAATGCCAGATTTACAGTAAATCTGTGTAAAAAATTTAAAAATGATCATATAAGGACATACGACATATGTCCATTTCTATGTCCATATAATCGTAAAATTACCAGGAAAAAGGATATCATAATAAAAATTCATATAGAGATGCAGCAGTGAATGAAATATTATTATATAATATAAGTAATTATATAGTATAGGTATATAGTTATGTAACAAATTCAAAACAGAGTTACGTATCTGAGAATTTAAGTATTGTCTGTGCGTGTGTGTGTTGCGTAAGGTCATCGATATTTCAATCGGTTTTACTTGGAAAAACCGAACACAGACGAGCAATGACCAGAGAGGTGCCGCATCGAATTTCAACGGTGCAACATTTGAGGAGAGAATTGGATTGCGAACTTCCTACGAAGCTGTTTGCAGGGATCAACGTTGCTGTTTGCGGGATTTGGATGAGCTGCAACTTCGTGCATCATTGAGGTGAAGCCACAGCATAGCCAACCGCAGAAAATGGTTGTCAATACATCTAAAGTTGTGTACACTACCAACTGACACGATTCCAAACAAAAAGGTATCGATTCAACACAAACGTATGCGCTGATTGTGCTAATAGGATTTTAGTTTAGGGATTTAGTTTTGTTAATCTAAAAGCTTAGGTGTTATATAACAACCGCAACATATTATGTTATATACTCATCAAGAATATGTTAATAATTTTTGTTAGTAAATATTATGTCGCATTATTTATCATAAAATTATTTCAACTATGGAATCATGAGTAGTACATGAACTTCGCAATTTGCAGCTTACTATGGCATTCAATATCAATCAAATCTAGAATACAAACACGTTCATCACGCCACTTGTATTCCAGTCAATTCTCACATTGTACAGGTGGCAAATCTATAGGTGTCTGAGCACACACCTTCGCCCTGCCACTTGCTAAACAATGCCCCCGAAAACACGAACGACGTGTTCACTGTTCATGCCTGCATGTTCTCAACGGAGCCCTCATCACATCCACATGTGAGGGTTAAATTGCCGTAGATGTCAGAGTTCACTCGCGTGCGCTCCCCTCTAATCGAACACGTTACGAGAACTCTGAAACTTTGGCATCTACAAAAGGACGAGAAGGTGTCGTGTCATGCAACAGGAATATTTTTGATTGATTACGCCCACCTGAGACACCCTGTTATCGATAGGGGCTCAGATTTCCGCAATTATAAATAAAGCATCCGAGTTGCAGTTCATAATTAAGAAGTTGATGAATTGATTGATAGATATCGGGGCTGGTTAATTACAATAACGTATCCATTGATAACTGCTACTCATATTGACGGGTATTAAATAGAATGCGAAGAAAAGCCGTTTCACGTAACATGATTAATAGGTTTATGCATATTTGAATAGGCGTCCTAAATAAAATCAATTAATTTATAGTTTCCTAGGCTATTCTATAAACAGAGTCTATGAAATATCTATAAAAAATGAATGTGTATACAAAAGATGGAATGACAATAAAAGCTTTATTTAAAAAAGTTACATTGTCAAAGAAAATCAATACAACAAGTATTGATTATTAAATGTGGATAAAACAGTAAAAATACCCTGTTATAATCAGATACCTACCAACTTTGAAGAAAGTGCCCATACAAACATCAGATTTCAGGACTGTTATGTGGATGAGAGACTGAGCACGTCATACTATGCCATAATTAGGTTGAAACACCATCTGGTTAACCCGCACTAGATACATATTTTTGGAAATGTAGTGATAACATATATCAAAAGACCTTCTCTGCACAATTTGAAGATTTTGGTACGTGAAGTCGCTAATATCACTTTGTAATTCCAAATATATTATACAGGAAGATGCTTAAAATACAATGGACCGAACACCGAACAAACGTATCAATCTTAAATGAACTACGAATTACTACCAGATTGTCCAAAAGAGTGAACCAAAAATACCTACAATACTTCGGCCACATATCAAGACGAACTGACGGAATGGAGAAGCTCATGGTGCAGGGAAAGGTTAACGGAAAAAGATCAAGAGGAAGGTCACCATCACGATGGATTGACCAAATGCAGCCGCTTGTTGGACAAGGTCTACATGGGGCCACGTCAATGGCACAGGATCGGGAGACATGGAGGCATACCGTGCAAAGGGCCACAACATAATGCCACCAAACCCTTCTTAGGGTAGCTGGACTGAGAAGAAGAAGAATTCCAACAATAGTATTAATTAACTATTTACTCAGTTTTCAAAATGAAATAAATCATTCAAAGTCATAACATAATAAAGGTTCAATAATTATTAAATTAAATCTATTCCAAATTTTGAATACATATAATTACTTGATTGTATAGTTGTGGTATGCTTTGAAATGAGAACATTGAAGAAATATAATTAAATAAATAACGTCCAATGTGAGTAACAAAACTGTCTTTTATTTACCTGTCGCTTACATAATCTTTTAAAATGAATAAATCACATCAAATCTATATATCTGTGTTTCACTTACCAACAAAAATTACTAACAGACACAATACCAATCAAACGAACCAAATTAAGTTGTCATTAAGTTGTGATAATGATTTCAAAATCAAACATAACGTAAACTACTACCACAAATCACGACCCAAGTAAATATTACAAATTATGAGAAATTGTACAACACCTGGGTGCGAATCGTTACAAAACTACCAAACATTTCGAAGCCCGAATTGAATAAGGTTATACCTTGAACAATCATCAATATGTTGTAAAGATAGCTCCCCATTTCTATGTGATATTAAATACCCGTACCTTGTAAATTACCGCCCTCAATGGCTGATCGATATTTATTACTTGCGGCGATTATTTAATAACTAACCCGCTCAACCACTAATAGCTCCTGGTTCTAGCTTTTGACATGCTAGTGTGTACTAATATGTCTCCACGGGCACAAAGCCGAAAGTCAATATCGGCTAGGCCCAATTTATGCGTCCGATCACGTTCAAGGTATAATATTTAGGGCGCAAATATTGTAGCACACGAAATATATCTATTTTCTGGACCACCAATGCCCTTTGTGTATGGCCTATTTGTGTATTGATTTTTAAAAGAAACGTTGTGTTTTTTTAACTTTCATAATATTAACATATTTTTGTAAGGAAACATGAGTTAAACTAAAAATCGATTCTAAACGAAATACTATTTTATAGTAGTCTCAAAAAGTCACACCTTTTCAAAGAAAGTGTCGAAATATCTATGCTCGTTCGTTTGATTAAGGTAAATGTAATAGAATAAAATGGAATAAGAAACGTATGTCGGAAACATAAAATGGGCCAATGAGTCATTGTCAGCTTTCGACTAGACGAGTGTATCAGTAAGCTTAAAGTTTAGACATGAGATTTATTATACATTATACTATAAGTACATAGTTTGTTGAATAAGGTTGAAGTCCATTGAGTTCAATAAAAATATAATATTTTTTGTGGGTTGATTCCTGGAATTTTCCTGGGATGATCAAGAAAACCAAAACTTGATTGGTTGTTAAATATTGGGCCATAAATTTTATAATTTACAATACAAAAGTGTTAAAATAGAAAATAGTGTTTTTCAATTCTTCATCTTAGTCTTTCTTTTCCTAACGAACGTTTGTGATGCAAGTGGTTAATTGAATTTTCCTCGTATGGTCATGAAAACATATAAACAATTGGTTGGTTTTATATACAGGGTGGCCCACCTATCTTCGCTCAGACCATTGCTGCTAGGCTAGTGACAATTGAGGAAAAAGTCTGATTGGAAGTTATTAGACCTTTGATGTGTTACTTTTTGAAATTATTTTCGAGTGTATAGAGTGTACCATAACTCCGGGACACAACATTTATTATTTATTGATATTAAATGAAATTAATATTAATTATTGATATTAAATTAATACTTATTTTTAAATGAAACACCCTGTATATTCTTTCATTTTTTGAATCTGCTTCATATGAGCTTCGCAAATCAGTTTAATTTTTAGGGATCAGATGCAATGTTGCCAAGTAATTCACATTTTATTCAAATTTTTCGAAAAATCATGGACCTGTAAAAAAATTCAACAAAACCTTATTGTAAGAGATCAATGAAAGAATCTGAGAATGCAAGTACCCAAGCAATGTGCCAAAACATACACAATATTTGGAGTCACGTTGAATACACTACAAAATTCACGTTGAACACAGGGTGTTCTGAAACAACGAACGAATTTTGCTATTTTCAAATGGCTAAAACATATCGAGATTCATCGTTATTTACTTATTAAAAAGTATTATTAGATTATACTCCATATGCTACCGTTGAATAGCTCATTATATGAGCACTCAGAATATGATACCATATACAGGATGTTCCATTTGAAAAAAATGAGTTTTAGCCATTTGAAAATATGTTGTTTCAGAACAGCATATGTATTCTATGTGACTCAAAATATTATGTATGTTTTTGGCACATTGTTTGGGTACTTGCATATGCAGATTCTTTTATTGATCTCTTATAATAAGGTTTTGTTGAATATTTCCCACGTCTATGGTTTTACGTTAAATTTGATTAAAATGTGAATAACTTGACAACGTTGCATCTGATCCAAAAAAATAAAAATGACTTGTGAAGGCCACATAAAGCAGATTCTAAAAATTAATGAATATTTAGGGTGATCCATTTAAAAATGAGACCAAATTTTGTGTCCCGGATTTATGGTACACTCTGTACACTTGAAAATAATTTTCATAGTAATTGCACACATCAAGTGTACAATTACTTCCAATCAGATATGGTCCTCAAATTGCATTAGTCTAGCACCAATGGTCCGAGGAAGGATAGGTGGGCTACCCTGTATATTTAAACCAACCAATTGTTTATATGTTTTCATGATCATACGAGGAAAATTCAATTAACCACTTGCATCACAAACTTTCGTTAGGAAAAGGAAGACAAAGGTGAAACATTGTAAAACACATAAAATTTATTTTCTATAATTGAAATAGAAATATTATTTCTATAAATTATTATGTCGTTAATTGGATCAAATATAATTAAAAAGTGTTAAACTAGACAAGAAATTTTACTCTTTTTCTAAATTCTTCTTCTTAAGCCTACTCCTAACGAAAGTTTGCGATTCTAAAGGCTAATTGAGTTTTGATGAGATTACCAAGAAAACAAATAAATAGTTTGTAAATTGAGTCATAAATTGGACAAATTACAATTAAAAAGTATTAAAATACAAAATAAATTTAACAACACCAACGTCTACATATCTAATTAATGTTTTGTGGGATGATCAAGTAAACAAATAAATAATTAATTGGTTTTATAAATATTGGGTTTTAAATTGAATAAATTACCAAGTAAAACAAGAAATGTTGCTCTTTTTTAAATTCTTCTTCTTAAGCCTTCTCCTAGCAAAAGTTTGCGATCCTAAAGCCTAATTGAGTTTTGATGAGATGACCAAGAAAACAAATTAATAGTTGGTAAATTGAGTCATAAATTAGATAAATTATAATTAAAAGGTATTAAAATAGAAAATAAATTTAACAACACCACCATCCAAATATCTAATGAAATGTTTGTGGGATGATCAAGAAAACAAATAAATAAATGATTGGTTTTATAAATATTGGGTTTTTAATTGGATAAATTACCAAAGAAGAGAAGAAAATTTACCTTTTTTACTATTTTTTTTTCAATTCTTCATGATTCGTCACCGTCTAACGAAGGTTGATGATCCAAAAGGCTACATGAATTTATTTTTCAATTGGAATTAAGCTACTTTGAAAACTGATGTATGCAGAAAAAAATGTTTGGGGGCAAAAATGTATCCAAAATTCGTCATGTTAGATTTTTTTTTTAATTAAATGCGTTTATTAAAACCTGTGCACTAATCCTAAATTTAATCTCTCAAAACTTGGAAAAAAGGTAGGTAGGTAGGTATTAAATATATATTTC
The DNA here is from genome assembly GCA_951805005.1 of Othius punctulatus. Lineage (NCBI taxonomy): Eukaryota > Metazoa > Arthropoda > Insecta > Coleoptera > Staphylinidae > Othius > Othius punctulatus. The sequence goes on from OX638143.1 coordinate 32,721,453, forward strand.
TGTATAACCTTCTTCAATTGTTTTGTATGCAGTACAAAACAATTAAAGAAGTTAGTGTAGAAATACATATTTAATACCTACATACCTTCTTTGTGCATTTAGTGCAACTAATATTGATAAAGCTATAGAAACTTTTGAAGAAGCACATAAGTTTTGAAATGTTTTTGGTCGATTTTGTTATGCTTGATATTGAAGTCAAACAGCAAGTCTAGCAGCAATGGTCCGAGCGAGGATAGGTTGGCCACCCTGTACATTGGGTCGTAAATTGGATAAATTACAATTAAAAAGTGTTAAAATAGACAAGAAAGTTTACTCTTTTTTTTATTCTTCTTCTTAAGCCTTCTCCTAATGAAAGTTTGCGATCCTAAAGGCTAATTAAGTTTTGATGAAATGACCAAGAAAACAAATAAATAGTAATAGTAAATTGAGTCATACATTCGATAAATTACAATTAAAAAGTATTAAAATGGAAAATAAATTTAACAACACTACCATCCAAATATGCAATGAAATTTTTGTGGGGTGATAAAGAAAACAAATAAATAATTGATGGTTTTACAAATATTGGGATTTAAATTGGATAAATTACCAAAGAAGAGAAGAAATTTTACTTTTTTATAATTTTTTTTCAATTCTTCATGACTCGTCACCGTCTAACTAAGGTTGATGATCCAAAAGGCTACATGAATTTATGAAACTGCTGCTGGGAATATGTCTTGCAATATATAGTTAAACCATCATTATTTGAAATAATGCTTCAAATCCTTGAGTGCTTCAATTGAAATAATGCTGCCTTTGAAAGTGTTTGCATCTCGGAAAATTTGTTAAGGGTTGAAGATATATCTTGTTAAAATTTTCCACTTGAAATTATGCTACTTTGAAAACTGATGTATGCAGAAAAAATGTTTGGGGTAAAAATCTATCCAAAATTCATCATGTTGTAATTTTTTTTAAATTAAATTACTTTATTAAAACCTTTGCATTAATCTTAAATTAAAACTCTCAAAACTTGCAAAAAATGTAGGTAGGCATTAAATATGTATTTCTGTATTAACTTCTTCAATTGTTTTGTATACAGTACAAAACTATTGAAGAAGTTAGTATAGAAATACAAATTTAATACCTACATACCTTCTTTGTGCATTTAGTGCAACTAATATTGATATGGCTATAGAAACTTTTGAAGAAGCACATGAGTTTTTAAATGATTTTCGTCGATTTTGTGATACTTGAGGTTGAAGTCCATTGCGTTCAACAAAAATATAATATTAAACATAAATCACCACGACTAACTACTTTGTGTTTCTTTTTTGCAAACGAGATTATTAACTGAAACTTTTTAGCCATTGTTGGATAATGTTGGATTTAGGAGTAAACTATTACTCTACAGTGTGACAGAATAAACTGCAATGCAATGCAATGGAACACGACAAACTTTGAACAAATTATTGCAATATTAATTTGACATTTACCAATTTTGTTTCATTAAATCATGGCCTGCCTTCTTAATTTATTAAAATTATTGAAAAAAAAACTTAACAGCCTGTAACTTGAAAACAAAAAGCGATCGGACATTAGTGTATAGGATTTTTTAAATTATTTGTTGGTCCTCTATCGCGTGGTACTATGCATTGCAGTTTGTTCTATATCACCCTGTATATTCTAAACCGAAAACTTGTTAGCTCGAAAATTGCTTGCACTTTTGTAAACATGCTGCTCAGCTAGATAAATTCCCGTACGCTTCCATTCCATTTTAGTATAAATGTGTTCCACAATGTGCCGGTCAAGTGGCAAATTAGCGAACAGATTTGCGATTGTTCGAGATACAAAAGCACAATTGCGAACTTAACTTTCCAGACGACTCAACCTCGTGATTTGCGAAGAATTGGACAATCCGGACAGATCCTCCAACTCGTTACACAACAATATCCAATTCGATTTCGCGCTTTATTAGGTGGAAAATTCCCAGCAAGTTATTGCGATGGAAGCTACGTTCGTGAGGTGAGCAGTTGCAGCCAGGAACCTGAACATGACGAGGATTCCGGAAAAACATTGCATACATTTTTCAATTCCACATTCACAACAACGTGCATCATTGTAAAGACGTATGCATAAATTGATTGAATAATATCGAAACAATTATGCTCGAAACAATATTTATGAACAATTTTATGAGAATAGCCTGCAAGAGCATAATCTTGCTGGTAATTTAGTTATTAGTTACATAATTTAGTTATTATTATTAGTCTAGGTAATCATTTCAAGTCGGCGTTATTTTAGGCTCATACTTTAAATCTCTAGTCATGGGTTCGATTCGCACAGATGTGTCTTCAAGTTTGATTTGAATTGTCTGTCGGGGTTTCCTCTTTCGCAAGACCCATAAAACCATCAATCTTTCATGCGCGGTTCACTTCTATTTCCATTACTGATCGGTTAAACTGCTTACAACGCCAACTGTCGTGCCTTGTACCGAAATGAAACTGCCATCTCTTGTTCTGTCGAGATATCGAATGGAGTGGATGATCACGAGTGGACGGCAAATAATCGACACGATAATGGAATGATGTTTGTTCGCCGGGGAATTGTTTGTGTTGTAGCGGGTTTATTTTCTATCGCACCGTTTGCGTTTGTAAATATCCGCAATTGATTGGGCTACAAATAGGGCGCTTCATTTCTGCGCTATATTAATGAACTTATTAACTATTGCATACATATACCCTGTAAGTTGTGCTTTTCAATTTGCTAGAGAAGAATAGTAATTTGACCCTGAATATTAAAAGATATACATATTTATAAAAAATATCGCATATTTATAAATAGCAATATTAACTTATTGAATTACATGCTCAGATGTGTACTATACTACACATGTTATGATAAATGTTCTTACGTTGAATGAATTCACCTATCGTTCAGAAATGTAGGTATAATGTTTTGAAATTTTAAGGTTTATCATAGTTAATTATCTTGGAGTGTTTAAGACACGTTTGTCTTCATTGTTGAACATGTTGAGCTACATAAAGGCTCGCCGAGATTTATTGCCTGGTTCTGTATACGTCCGATAATGGCATTCGTGTGGGACTATCTGGAGCAACTGTGCCGAACCCGAACGAGTTATCTCTAGAAACGTGGAAACTTCTGCCAGTACGAACTGAAACAAAACCGTAATTAAACATACCGAACAGCCGGCAGACGATACTGGATACAAAAACCGAAAGCTATTTGGAGTGTCTAATGGCCGTTAGATTAATTACTACTGGTATTGGTGCTTACTCCACAATCGAATGAGTGAAAAATGGATAGTCCAAATATATTTAAAAAAAAATTCATCACTCTTTTTATTTGTAATCAGTTTAATTTAAAAAAAAAGTTATTTACTGAAAAGTCATGAATAATATCCATTACTTACGAGGAGCCACGGTGAAATACTAGAGACTCTGTGCCGAGTATTGTACAGGCTTCGAGTAAAGTAAGGCATTTTTATGACGAATCATGTATTATTTTTTTTCTGAAATCCCCTAATTATAATAAATATAATATTCATTCAGTTAATAAGTTGACTGGACGATTTTCTGCGTACCTATCTAGTAGTAAGTATCTCTGTTTCTAAGGTAACAGAAAATTTTGTATAAATAAACGAACACTGCTGTCGGTTTTATTCTGCGTTCGTGTTCCTTTTGCAATGGATTGTGAAGAAACTACCGATAACCTCCCGTTAAAAATACGAAAAACCGCAGAAGAGACCGCAGTAATTCACCGTAAATCGGCGAAGATAATAAAGTATAATAAAAAGTATCGTTCATTACACGCCCAGAAATGTATTTTTCCGTGCGTTCACGACTTTCCGTGTGAGGCTAAGCCTAATTGCCGGGAATTTTCACGCGCGCATGGAAAAATCCTTATTTCCGTGCTCGTAATGAAATATACTATTCTATGAATATATTATGCTCACTACACATTCCTCCAGTAAAAATTATCAGTACAATATTTGTACTTTTTGTGCTTGTATTTTCATTTATTTATTTCAGTACAAATGATACAATCCTTTCCACACAAAATATTCCAGAGAAATCTACAGCCGAATCTAAAGGTTAGTAGAAGTAAGAAAAACAAAACACCTTTTCATAAAGCGAAGAATCTAAAGGGAGATATAATTTGGTTTATGATGCCTTTGAAAGTTGGTGTAAGGTTAAGAAAGGTAGAAGAATTACAGAAGACGTTTTTTTGGTTTACTTTATGGAGGAAACTAAACATAATTACAGGGTCTTCTAAAAAACGCCGCTGGCCATAACTCACGATTTCAAAAAAGCAAAAACAAGATTAAATGGCCACACATGTTCTACAAATTGGCCCTAATTTTGTTTTTTTTTTGCAAAATCAACTTTTATGACAACTTTTATTTAATAGTCCTTAAGTTCTTTAATAGTTTCATTTAATAGTAATAGTTTAATAGTGATAGTCAACTTTTGTTTTCAAATAGTTACATATATATTTTTATTTGTTTTCTGGTAGAGATTATTTTTCTGAATCCAAAAATGTATAATAAGTTGGCTTTGAAGGAATATTCGTTACAGAACAAATAAATAAAATGTTTAAATAGTTTTTCAAGTGTGGCGTGAAAAACAAAGCGAACTTCACGTGCTCAACTATTAAGTTAACGAAAACACATCACATTGTGTTTTCATTTAAAGGAAAAACGTATGAAAACTGTTTTGTTGTTTACAACTCTTTAAAGAAACATACTTTATACAAAAGAATATATTTGAACTAAAATAAAAACTCCCTTTTAAAGTAAAATATAAATATTGCAAATAAAACTTAAATTTTGAATACATTTTTTGAACTTATGGAGTAAACTGTTAAAAAACATGTTTTCTGTTTTCATTTCAAGAAAACGAAGTAAATTTTGTATTAAATATTTTGAACTTGTTGGGTAAAGTGTAACAGCACGTTATTTTGTTTTCACTTAAAGAAAACGATGCAGTTTTGAAAGTTAACTTGTCCAAGGCTCTAAATACATTATTTTAACAGGTTTTGACGTGCTGGACTTTTGAGTTAAAAAAATGTGTTTTAATTTGAAGGAAAAACGTTTGAAACACTGTTTTGTTGTTTTTAACTCTTCAAAGAAACATGCTTTATACTAGGGAATTCTTGTAAAGTGTTACAAAACACGTTTTTTTGTTTTCAATTAAAGAAGACGAAGAGTTTGAAAGTTTATATTTCTAAGATTTTAAAGGTAGACTTTTGAGTTAAAGAAATGTGTTTTAATTTATAGGAAAAACGTTTGGAAAACTGTTTTCTTGTTCTTAACTCTTTACGTTTTGTACTAAATAATATATTTGTAACTAAAAAAACTCACTTTTAAAGAAAAAAAAAACATTGTGCTTTTAAAACTTGACTTTTGGGTACATTTTTTGAACTTATGAAGTAAACTGTTACAAACACGTTTCCTGTTTTTATTTGAAGAAAACGAAGAAAATTTTGAATTAAATTTTTTGAACTTGTTGCGTAATGTGTAACAAAACACTTTTTTTTGTTTTCAGTTAAAGAAAACGAAGCAGTTTTGAAAGTTTACTAGTCCAAGGCCTTAGAGACATTATGTTAAAAGGTTTTAACGTACTGGACTTTTGAGTTAAAACATTGTGTTTTCATTTATAGGAAACACGTTTGAAACAAATTTTGTGTTGTTTTTAACCCTTCACAGAAACGTGATTTATACAAGAGAGTATATTTTTAACTAAAACAACTCTCTTTTAAAATAAAAATAAACGTATTGTAATTAAAACTTACATTTTGAATACATTTTTTGAACTTATGGAGTACACTGTTACAAATCACGTTTTCTGTTTTCATTTCAGGAAAACGAAGCAAATTTTGAATTTTTTTTTGAACTTGTAGAGAAAAGTGTTACAAAACACATTTTTGTGTTTTTAATTATAGAAAACGAAGAGTTTGAAAGTTTACATTTCTAAGATTTTAAAGGTAGACTTTTGAGTTAAAGAAATATGTTTTCATTTATAGGAAAAACGTTTGGAAAACTGTTTTCTTGATCTTAACTCTTTAAAGAAATAGGTACGTTTTATACTAAAGAATATATTTTTAACTAAAAACAAAACTCACTTTTAAAGTTAAAAAAAATGTGCAATTAAAACTAAAATTTTGGATACATTTTTTGAACTTATGGAGTAAACTGTTACAAAGCACGTTCTTTGTTTTCATTTCAAGAAAACGAAGCAAATTTTGAATTATTTTTTGCACGTGTGGAGTAAAGTGTTAAAATACACTTTTTTTTCAATTAAAGAAAATTAAGCAGCTCTGAAACTTTACTTGTCCAAGGCTTTAGAGACATTATTTTAATAGGTTTTAACGTGCTGGACTTTTGAGTTAAAACATTGTGTTTCCATTTAAAGTAAAACGTTTGAAACACTGTTTTGTTGCTTTTAATTCTTTAAAGAAACATGTTTTATAATGAAGAATATATTGTTAACTAAAAACAACTCCCTTTTAAAGTAAAAAAAAAAACATATTGCAATTAAAACTTACATTATGAATACATTTTTTGCACTTATGGAGTACACTGTTACAAAACACGTTTTCTGCTTTAATTTTAAGAAAACGAAGTAAATTTTGAATTCATTTTTTGCACCTGTAGAGTAAAGTGATACAAAACACATTTTTGTGTTTTCAATTATACAAAACGAAGAGTTTGAAAGTTTACATTTCTAAGATTTTAAAGGTAGACTTTTGAGTTAAAGAAATATGTTTTTATTTATAGGAAACACGTTTGGAAAACAGTTTTCTTGTTCCTAACTCTTTAAACAAATAGGTACGTTTTATACTAAGGAATATATTTTTAACTAAAAACAAAACTCACTTTTAAAGTTAAAAAATATTGTGCAATTAAAACTAAAATTTTGGATACATTTTTTGAACTTATGAAGTAAACTGTTACAAAGCACGTTCTTTGTTTTCATTTCAAGAAAACGAAGCAAATTTTGAATTATTTTTTTGCACGTGTGGAGTAAAGTGTTACAATACACTTTTTTTTCAATTAAAGAAAATTAAGCCGCTCTGAAAATTTACTTGTCCAAGGCTTTAGAGACATTATATTAATAGGTTTTAACGTGCTGGACTTTTGAGTTAAAACATTGTGTTTCCATTTAAAGTAAAACGTTTGAAACACTGTTTTGTTGCTTTTAATTCTTTAAAGAAACATGTTTTATACTGAAGAATATATTGTTAACTAAAAACAACTCCCTTTTAAAGTAAAAAAAAAACATATTGCAATTAAAACTTACATTATGAATACATTTTTTGCACTTATGGAGTACACTGTTACAAAACACGTTATCTGCTTTAATTTTAAGAAAACGAAGTAAATATTTAATACATTTTTTGAACATGTAGAGCAAAGTGATACAAAACACATTTTTGTGTTTTCAATTATACAAAACGAAGAGTTTCAAAGTTTACATTTCTAAGATTTTAAAGGTAGACTTTTGAGTTAAAGAAATATGTTTTTATTTATAGGAAACACGTTTGGAAAACAGTTTTCTTGTTCCTAACTCTTTAAACAAATAGGTACGATTTATACTAAAGAATATATTTTTAACTAAAAACAAAACTCACTTTTAAAGTTAAAAAAAATTGTGCAATTAAAACTAAAATTTTGGATACATTTTTTGAACTTATGAAGTAAACTGTTACAAAGCACGTTCTTTGTTTTTATTTCAAGAAAACGAAGCAAATTTTGAATTATTTTTTTGCACGTGTGGAGTAAAGTGTTACAATACACTTTTTTTTCAATTAAAGAAAATTAAGCAGCTCTGAAACTTTACTTGTCCAAGGCTTTAGAGACATTATTTTAATAGGTTTTAACGTGCTGGACTTTTGAGTTAAAACATTGTGTTTCCATTTAAAGTAAAACGTTTGAAACACTGTTTTGTTGCTTTTAGTTCTTTAAAGAAATATGTTTTATACTAAAGAATATATTGTTAACTAAAAACAACTCCTTTTATAGTAAAAAAAAACATATTGCATTAAAACTTACATTTTGAATACATTTTTGCACTTATGGAGTAAACTGTTTCAAAACATGTTTTCTGTTTTCATTTCAAGAAAACTAAGCAAATTTTGAATAAATTTTTTTGAACTTGTGGAGTAAAGTGTTACAAACACGTTTTGTTTATTTTTTCAATTAAAGAAAACGAAGCAGTTTATAAAGTTTACTTGTCCAAAGCTTTAGAGACATTATTTTTAAAGGTTTTAACGTGCTGGACTATTGAGTTAAAAAATATGTTTTTTTTTAAGGAAAAACGTTTGAAATACTGTTTTGTTGTTTTTAACTCTTTAAAGAAACATGGTTTATACTAATCAATATATTTTTTTTTACAAAAAAAAAATCCTTTTAATTAAAAAAACACATATTGCAATTAAAACTTAAATTTTGAATACATTTTTTGAACTTGAGGAGGAACTCTCACAAAACTTGTTTCTGTTTTCATTTCTAGAAAAGAAGCAAATTTTTGAAAGTTTACTTTTCCAAGCCTTAATGACATATTATTATAACAGGTTTAAAATTAAAAAAATATAGGGTAGAACTAAAAAACATCTTTTGAAACTAAGAAAGTATAATTTGAAACAAAACAAAAAAAAAATAATGTGATATAGGTATTGATACATTTTTTGTACGTCATATGTCATAATACTATCCCATATTGGGCTCAAAACAAACCCATGGAGGCGCTGCAAAACTACTTGTTTCGCTAATTCTTATTTCTGCCGCTGCTGAAAACAAATGCGAAGGTGGCGCTGTTGTCGCGATATCAATTATACTTGTTTCGCTAGTTCTATTTCTGCCGCTAGACGTCGTATCACAATCGTATCGAGCCCTATAAAACATTTATAGAGTTTTACCTCAAAGAAGTTTGCTTTTTTTTTTAATTCTGTATTCCTCTCCCCTCCTCGAGACTGGACTATAATCAAAATAACTCAATTAACATCACATCCCCGTTCGATCATTGTCCAAATATTTAAAACTAGTAAACAGTTATTATCCACGACATTTAATTACACTGTCGACCGCATGCCCGGTGCCTTCATTCGTGCATATTTTATTAGTTAATAATGGGGCGTGGGTGGTAAACGAGTCGTAAATTATAGGGGTGCTCGTCGGAAAACTTGCTCTCTACCCTTAATTACACGATGTAATTTAGTCGGACAGGTATGTTTTAGGTTAAACAGAACCATTTTCCTGGAGCTCCGCTCAAAATTAAATTCGTCCGGTTTTTTGCCGTCTTGAAGGTTATTCCCGTGCAATGTAAAACTGCGCAGAATGCGTGTTGTAAAAAGGTAAGGTACTTTAATACGCAATTTAACGTAATTGCATTATGGTAATTTATATAACATTTTTACACGTTACAAGTTACGGATTATGTTCTTTTATACTGCGCCGGAAATATGTATCATCTGTTGCGGATTATAGTGCGAATATCAATATTCACAAAGCTTAAAACAACGTTATTATAATTTGGTGTGCAATTGCATGCTAAGTTGTTGAGGAGTTTGTTGTTAGCTCGCGGTTTGCAGCACACGAATGCAGTTCAAATTGAATCAAACTTAAAGCTATGTAGCAAATAATGCCGACATTGAAATACAAATTAAGAAATACCATTCAAACTATTTCAAGTATTCAGGTATAGTACGTTGTTGTATCAAAAGCTTCCATTACTACAGAAACTTTATATTTACGTGTTCGCAATAAATTTGCTACGTGTTCCCTAATAAATTGCTCACTTTGTGGACAATTTTAAATGAATCCGTCTGGAATATTAACAACTACAATCTACTTCTTTAGAACTATTGTAAGCTCTTTAATGTACCATCACCTTCATAAAAATCTAACACAGTGAAACTATCAAAATAGTTACCCTAATTTTTGAAAAAAGTTTAGTTGTGTAAATAAATACGAACTGATGTGTGTCATATGAACGGAGTTTGTTTGAATTTATCATTTCGCAGCCTAATTTAATCTGTTGAAAATTGGCTGTACTAGTTTTGTATGAAGGCAGTTGTACATAATAGTATGTATTAATTAATAAATTGAAGTGAGAGCCAGATGTAATTGAATAATTTTATAATAATTTGTATATTACATTGTAACTATTGTATAATTTGCATAAAGTGTATACATTTATTTTAAAATGGTAGAACTAATTTTAAATGCGTATGTTCACATTTCATACCTAATACATAATAGGTTCAATACAAAAGCCCATTGCAAATTATAAAAAATTTAATGACATGAAATAATTAGTATTTACATTAAAAGTAAGGGGTATAACTGTATAGAAAATTATAATTTAAATAATTTTAAATGTTTATGTTCACTTTTCATACCTAATCCAATAATAATAATATTGCTTCAATACAAAACCCCAATGCAAATTATAAAAAAACCTAATGACATAAAATAGTTAGTATTTACATAAAATGTAAAGGGTATAACTATAAAGAAAATTATAAGATTCAATTATATTTAATTAGGTTCTTAACGTGTTGAAAATTTAATAAAGATATTGCAAATTATTAATACATTACCCTGGATTGAAAATAATAAAACCAACCATAAAAAACTGTGTAACAACGTTTTTCAATCACTTCGAATTCAGCAGCAATCTCGCTTAATGAATTCCATGAAAACTTTATAACCCGTTTTCATTTGCACGCGTAAAAATACAGAACAGTTACGAGAAATAATTTCCAATAGAAACTCGAGATATCATCAAATGTTGATAGGCTCACCCCAGTCACGTTTACAAAGAACATTTGCAAGATAAAAGCCATTGAAATATATTTTAAATACCTGTCATATTTTATAAATTATTGATAACAAACAAACATATGGTAAATACCCACTTCCAGTTATAGATTTTTTTCATAAAACTATTCTAATCTAGATTCTGTCCTAAAAATCTTAATTTCAAAGTTTTAAACAATTAAAGTGAGCCGAGCTAATGGTTTCAATATTTACCAATTATTACTAAGACAATTCCATTCAAAACATTATACGAATCATACAATAACTGACATATCTAATTTTTACCTTCATATACACACTTTACACTTTACACTTCCATCATATCTGATGTTTATTTTTTGTTTTGTTTTAGAGTTTGCCATAGCTGACCCATACCCTTAATACCCGGCGCATCCACCATTTATTAATCTACAATTAAATATGTATTGAACTCTAATTTAATATTTTTAGTTTGATTTAATTGTTCATTTTAATATTGATACATCAAACTATATATAAAATCAAACTGTAACTGTAAAAGCAGAAAGACCTCTAGTCGATAGCAAATAAAGATTCTAACTACTACTATTACTAAGAAAAACATTTATTGTAAAATTTCTCATCAAAATATTCATGATAGTTATCACTAGTGTAATCAAAAATATGCTCCAAGATACGTACATAATTTTAGAGCTTTAAAAATGTCCAATAGAAATGAAAACGTGCTATTAAAAGTGGAAAATATGCTCTTAAAATGGAAAATATGCCCTAACAAATTGATGACAATAGAACACAACGAAATAACACAGTATCAATAATAGAGAACCACTATTAAAAAGAGTAAAGTTCATTTTTGTTTCTTTATTTCCTTTTATTTTAATTATTTAATATTTCTTACAAATATTCTGAAAAATACTATTTGCAACTGTCAAACAAATAAAGTTACCCACAATAATGATGCAAATTGCAATTTAATGACAATATCACATTTTTAACTAAATTACTAAGAAACTTAATATTATTATATGTAGTAGGGTTTTGGAGTACTTACTGGCATTTGCATAAAATATCAATTATGTCTTTTGTCCTTTATTCATTAAAGTATGTTGTTCTAGCCAATAAAGCTGATACTAGTTAGGTAGAACAACTTATTTCATTGAATAAAGGATAAAAACAAAGACAAAATTGATATTTCATACAAATGCCAGTAAGTACTCCAAAACCCTACTACATATAATTTATATAACTGGTAATTATGGATATAACTCTTACGAAATTAATATTATTAAGTTTAAAAAATGTTCCCGAGTTAGCTAAAATATCCATTAATTTCTAATTACTCTATAAAAGTTAATGATAGTGTCATACAATAAAAACAAGTAATAATTAATGAATTAAATAAATAAGAATTAAAGAAAATGTAAACTTTACAGATTAAGAAATTAATAGTTATAAAATTGTTCCTAAATTATCTCAAACAACCTTTCAGTAAATCTGAAAATCTCAACGTAATTATTACGAAATTGAAGAAATTAAGAACAGTAGAGAAAGTTGCAAAAAAAATTAGTCAAAATAAACAAATCAATAAATCAAGTAGTTTACAAGACATATTACATAGATTTCAGAACTCACCCAAACACTTAATGTAAATTTAATTTGAATTTAATTTTTAAATTAAAGCAATAAAAAAAAATCGGAGAATTAAAATTCCACAATATTTATTCAAATTATCAAAAGGGTTAAGAAATGGCGAACATTGCGATACATTTCAAAAATTAACAGCAAAAAATGTGAAAACAATATTTTTTTTAATGAACTTGCAGAATATTTTATCGTGATATCAAAATATATAAATAAAAAACTAAACTTTCAAAATTTTCAATAAAATATGATTTATTAATAAGTTTATCATAATATTAAAAGTATACAAATTAATATAGATTTTTATGTTTTCAATTATTTAAAAAAAAAATTGTACATTTAAATGTCTTTTAAAATGTCTTCTAAATGTCATTTAACTAAGTTTTGTTAGAATTAAAAATTTCCAATTATGTATGTGCTTATTTAAAAAAATCATTAACAATTTTATTGACTAAAATTTTTATAAATTTTGAACAATATTTGTAATCTTAATAATAATAGTAATTGATTAATATTTCTGACACTAGAATGTCTCACACAGGTCAAATTAGATTACACATGGAAAACAAATAGAATGACCTTTTCGTACAAGTAATAGCTTACATAAATGAAATATCTTTAAAACCATTCTTTAGTACCTAATATTAAAAAAAATATATCAATTTCCAACAAATTCTGAAATATTTAAAAAAGAGCTGAATATTTTCCAACACTTTGTAGTAACTAAAATTATACTTGAAAACTCCCAATAATGTGTATCTCATTAAATAAATTTGATGATTACAAAAACACCTGGAAAAATAAATTAAAATATATTTTTATTCTGTCGTTACTTTTCAAAAACAACTTTGTTACAACTAAAAATATCTAATTATTTATGGAATTATTGATAAAAGAAACAATAAAAAATCTGATAAAGTTTTAAACAAATTAAGTAGGTATCTCAGTAATAATAATTTTAAAAAATCAATTACCAACAAGTTTTGAAAGTAATGATTTGATTTGATTATTAAATTATTAAATTATTTAAACGTTTGAAATATTTAAAATAATATATGAATATTTTAAAATAACTTCCATAATAACTAATAATATGCTTTAAAATTAATCATAATATCAAAATATATAAATAACTATAGATTTGAGAAAATGTCAAATAGTTTTATGGAGCTTTAATGAAAAGTTATAAAAGTTTCAATCAAAATATGAAATGTATTAGAAGGTTCAAAAACTAGTAACATAATCTTTCAAACAAAGCTATGTAACAAATTGCGAAGATTAAATTATTTAAAGGTTTTTTTATAAACTCTTAGTAAAATATGCAAATTTTCGAAACAGTCCTCAAATTTTCAAGAAACTGAACGACACTTTTAACAAAACTGTAACAAAACTAAAATTCCAAAAAGTTTGGAATTTGTTTATGTAAATAAAACATTTTAAAATTACATTATAATTATAATTGTATTGAAGACTCAAATAATCCTAAAAATTTTCTAGATTACATTTTTATTTCAAGAAAAGTTGCTAAAAATATTGGAACCATTATTTCAATTTATTTACTAATATGAAACATAAAATAGATTAAAATAGCAACTATTGATCCAAAATACTTATATGTTCTGAAAGATATGCTTATTTTGATTAATATGAAGAAATATATGCTAAAATATGCTTTTATGCTGAAAAATGCAAAAAGATGCCTTTATACCAACATATTTAGCATATTTTATATACTTGTACTACTCGTGTTATAAAGTAACTATATGTATACCTGACTTGTGGAAACTTTTGTGGAAACACTGAATAAATATTTTTGTTATTATTATGCAAAAATATGCCCTAACAAATAGGGGTCAAAATTCACAGTTCAGCCTGAAAAAAAAAATTAGTGCAGGTAATTTTTTATCAGTCACATGAGAACAAATATCCCTTTGCCTATATAAGGTTGCCCTACTTATGACAATTTCAGTTATTTTTATCAATGTTTCAATTATTACTGTCAAATTTTCTATTAATTACGTACCTAATTGTTATAATATTACAATTAAAACTGCAATTATTACTGTCAAAATTCAAAATTTTCTATATTTAGTTTCAATATTAAGCCAATTTCAAAGATTACCCCAAAATTTTCCACTTTTTGTGTCAAAATTTCAAGTATTACTGTAAAACTTTCAGATCTTTCTGTCAATGCATGTCTGATTTTTTATTAATATCTGTTTCAAAATTGCAACGATTACTGTAGAAGTTTCAGTTATACCGAAATTTTATAGATTACTGTTATATTTTTAATTATTATTAATTAATACTGATAAAGTATTATAATTAATTAATATTTATTAATTTAAATATAAATAATATATATATATATATATATATATATATATATATATATATATATATATTAATATAATATTATTATTATAAATAATATTTTTGACTTTCGTTTGACGTTTGTATCCAGTTATTTGTGTCATCATTTCAATAATCCGGTTAACATATTCATGACAGCTATCTATTCTGCGGTTTTAAATATTGCTATTAAAACTGGAATGATTACTACCAAGGAATCAAATTTTCAATTTCTAGTTTCAATTTTGCCCCATTTTATAGATTACTGCCAAATTTTTAATTTTAGGTGTCTATATTTTAATTATTTACATAAATCTAGGAAATAATGTTTGCTTTTTAGACACTATTTAAGAAAATAAAATAAAATATTTGTAAAATATGCAAAATCTGAAACATAAATACCTATAATCATGTGCATAATTGATCCTAGAAGTTACTAAAGCTTAGTAGTCACTAATGCTAATCAGAATGTGATTTGTCTTGGAGAAATAACATTCACTTTCTAACCGTTTTTAGTATCTACTAAACTTTCGTAGCTACTAGGGCCGACTATGCATATATAGCTGCTAATATTTTTTTACTTCTTGTCACTGGTATTAATGAAATTAGGTATTTGTTACAGAATGTAGACAATCTAATACAGGAATTCTTAAACCAAGAGAAGTGAACAACTTTTTTGAAGATTTATAGAGATTATAAATATCTAAACAGCAAAATATGCAATCAAGATAAATAAAAAGTATAAGAAAAGGTTAAGAAACTGCGAACAATACAGCAATTATGAAAATTGCCAGAAAATACTTCGAATTCAACGGCAATCTCGCTAAATGAATTCCATGAAAACTTTATAACCCGTTTTCATTTGCACGCGTAAAAATACAGCACAGTTACGAGCAATAATTCCAAATAGAAACTCGCGATATCTTGAAATGGCGATAGGCTCACCCCAGTCACGTTTACGAAGAACATGGCAAGATATAATCCATAACACTGTAATAAAATCAATGCGAATACTATAGTAGGGCCCTAATGTCATTTGAATTCCGTTCCCACACCAATTTGGACGAGAAAGGGTGTTTAATTAGAGCTGGGAATCGCAATTTACGCTTTCAGTTCATTAAATTATTTCATAAACTGAGAATTGAATCATCTTCGCGTGGATGCAACAAAGAAGTCGAGGAATTTACCCAACTCACGTACTACTACGGGTAGTACTGCAGTCGCGGTTTCCTAATGAAATTTTCTTCGTACACAATTACGTAATAATAATTCACATTATATACGACCTAATACAGAGAAAAGAGTTTCAAAGTAGAAACTTTTTTCGACAAACCGTTACGATGGCGTAAACAATTACGCCATATATGGGGGAGCAGCAGAGATTATTAGTATTATTTTTATTATTATCATTATTATTATTATTATTAAAGTTGGCGATACAAATTAAGACACGGTCTTTCGATGTTCATGTGGTTTATTTCACAAATCCTTGAGAGATTCTCTTATTTGCTTGGCTTTCACAAACAAGGCAAGGCCTAATATTTTCTGGTGTTCCCTCCGAGGGGCCGGATGTCAACATGGGAACCACACATTGTAAGACCTCTGACAATGGTTGGAACTCCAGGGAATCGCTTGAAAACTCTTCCTGCCGCTCCTTGTCTACTCCAGCATATAGAAACTGTATATCTACATTATTAACTGATTGAGAGACTTACTTGGGAACAATATTAGGGCTAAAATGTATGTATGGTAATAGAAATAATCTAATTCGCTTTGGAGTAAACATATTATATGAAAATGAAATTTGAAAAAGTGTTGGTATTTATATTCACTCAACACAAAATTTGTCATTTATATTATTATCAACAGTTACTTAATGGGATTGAGGTTTTTAAGGTGCACTAGAGCAAAAAAAAGTTGTAGCTCCTGATGTGAACTAGGCGGGAATCTTTAGTTCACATTTACTATTTGCTGTGGTACAATACATTGCACTAGCCTTTGTCTTTACTTCAATGGCTCTTTTGTGTCAATAAGAGATTGTCCCATTTTAGGCGCCAGAGCAAAATTCAACGCGGTCCTTGTATTGATACTAAGGGAACTTTCCAGTCCGTGTGGTGTAGTAAGTTGAGCCTCCTACCAAATCAATAGTCCTGGTTTCGATTCTTGCCGAGTTCAGTGTTATAATTATTCAATTTACACATATTTTAAAGCATATATTTTCATAAACACCCTACTAAAAATAATTGCCGCATTATTTATAATAATGATTATAAGCAATTATACAAATGCATTATTATTATGCATATTATTATTTATTAATATGTGAGAATTCTTTAGAGTAGTGAACATGCCTTTCATCTAGCATTTGGATACGTAGTTATTATAAATTACCAATTAACGTAATAACTATATAATAAATATTACCTGGCATATTGAACAATAACTTCAATTTATTGGGGTTTATAAGAAAGGCTGTTTGTTAAATAAATTCTACTGACAAATCCTTCTGAGCTCTGTAAGCTCTGTGCATACTGTTTGCAGCAAACGTAATGGTAGAAAGCTCCGATTACGTTGAATACAAATCCAAGCTGATATTTCAGCGTTACGGTTGACACTCGATTAAGACTGTGGTAATGCCACTGCAAGAAAACAGTTGTAGCAGTCAAAGTCAAATTCAATTGAATGCGCGAGTTGAAAAAGGAAGACATTAAAAAATATTAAAAATCACTTAAAAAACTTAAATCATTTAAAAAATAATATCTTTTTTATATTTATATCTTAACTGTCGATTATATTTAAAAAAATACAATATTTATCAGTAAGTGTGCATCAACTATAGCTATAATTTATCAATTGTAACTTTTCTTGTAATACGATCTGTTGCCCAAAAAAACGTTTTTATTTATTTTCCCAAAATATTACTCTGGAGGAATCTGTCCCTATTTCAATTCATACATGCAATTGCAATACTGCATTTAAAGTTATGTGGATAAATAGTAAAATATGTAGTGGACAACATACTTTTTCCACAATAATATTTTTTGATAACATATTTATTATTATTAATATTATTTTTGTATTAGATATTAAAACTGATCACATATAGCATCCATTAATAATGCCTAGGACATATCTTAATCTAAACTTAGTATTCTAACCTCAAGTCCATCCATCGCTGCCCCCTAGTTTGCTTGAATTGTGATCTGTTTCACTGTGAATTGTGAATTGTGATATATTGTGATATGCATATGATATATTGTGATACGTATATTGTGACATATTTTGATATATCGTAATATGCATAAAATAATTTAAAAAATAAATTTCAACGTTGTTTTGTCTGCAATGCCAGATTTTAATGAAATTTAGTTTTCTGCAAAAAATGTGCAGTCTAAGATTGCATTCAACTTTCATTAAAATATATTTTTAAATACCTGTAACATTTTTTAAATTACTGATTAAAAATGAAAATATATTAAGTTAAACACCCACTTCCGGTTATAGATTTTTTTTTCAAAAACTACGCTAATCTAGATTATGTTCTAAAAGTCTTGATTTTAAAATTTTATCAATCACTATGAAAAAATAATTATTAATATCAAATTTTCAATATATATGTCTAAATTTTAATAATTCTTTTAAAATATTCATGATTGCTTTCATAATTTCAATTATTTATATCAATATATCAATTATTACTGTCAACTCTTCTATTAATTATGTAATTGTTATAATATTTCTATTAAAACTGGAATGATTACTATTTCAATATTACTCAAATTTCAAAGATTACTGCCAAATTATCAATTTTAGGTGTCAAAATTTCCTATTTATAGTTTCAATATTACGCAAATTTCAAAGATTACTACCAAGTTACCAATTTTTTGTGTCAAAACTTGAATTGTTACTGTAAAACTTTCGGATCTTTCTGCCAATGGTAATTTTCTCTGATTTTTTTATAATATCTCTGTAAAATCGCAAAGATTACTGTAAAAGTTTAAATTCCATCTTAATTGTACGGTTTACTGTTAATTTTTTTATTATTAATTATTATTAGCAAAATAATATCAAATTTCCCAATATTTCTGTCAAAATTTAAATAATTCGATCAAAATATTCATAATAGCTATCACAATTTCAATTATTTATATCAATATATCAGTTATTACTGTCAACTCTTCTAATATTTATGTAATTGTTATATAATTTGTATTCAAACTGGTATTATTACTGTTTCAATATTACTCAAATTTCAAAGATTACCTCCAAATTATCAATTTTAGGTGTCAAAATTTCCTATTTTTAGTTTGAATATTACGCAAATTTCAAAGATTACTACCAAGTTACCAATTTTTGCTGTGAAAATTTGAGTTATTACTGTACAACTTTCGGATCTTTCTCCCAATGGTAAATTTCTCTGATTTATTTTTAATATCTCTGTAAAATCGCAAAGATTACTGTAAAAGTTTAAATTGCATCGTAATTGTACGGTTTACTGTTATTTTTTTTAATTATTATTAATTATTACTGGCAAAATAATATCAAATTTCCAATATTTCTGTCAAAATTTTAATATATCGATCAAAATATTCATAATAGCTGTCACAATTTCAATTATTTATATCAATATATCAGATATTGCTGCCAAATCTTCTATTAATTATGTGATTGTTATGATATTTCTATTAAAACTGGAATGATTACTGTTTCAATAATACTCAAATTTCAAAGATTACTGCCAAATTATCAATTATAGGTGTCAAAATTTCCTATTTTTAGTTTCAATATTATGCAAATTTCAAAGATTACTGCCAAGTTACCAATTTTTGGTGTCAAAATTTGAATTATTACTGTAAAACTTTAAAATCCTTCTGCCAATGGTAAATTTCTCTGATATTTTTTGTATATCTCTGTAAAATCGTAAAGATTACTGTAAAAGTTTAAATTGCATCTTAATTGTACGGTTTACTGTTGATTTTTTTATGATTATTAATTATTACTATCAAAATAATATCAAATTTCCAATATTTCTGTCAAAATTTTAATAATTGAATCAAAAAATTCTTAATAGCTATCACAATTTAAATTATTTATATCCATATTTTAATTATTCTGTCAAATTTTCTATTAATTATGTAATTATTATAATATTCCTATCTAAACTATAATGATTACTGTCAAAATTTAAAATTTTCTCTTTTTGAGTTTCAATATTACTGCTAAATTATCATTTTTTGGTCTTAAAATTTCTATTATAACTGTAAAACTTTCAGATATTTCTATCAATGCTGAATTACTCTGATTTATATTTAATATATCTGTCAAAATTACTACCAGTACTGTAAGAGTTTAAATTACACCGAAATTTTACAGATAACTCTTAAATTTTTAAATGTTACTAGCATAATAATATCAAATATCAAATATTTCTGTTAATATTTTAATCATTCTATCAAAATATTCATAATAGTTATAACAATTTCATATATTTATATCCATATTTCAATTATAACTGTAAAATTTTCTATCAATTATGTAATTGATATAATATTGTTATACAACTGGAATGATTACTATCAAAATTTAACGTTTTCTTCTTTTAGTTTTAATATTATGCAAACTTCAAAGATTATTGCAAAATTATCAATTTTTGGTATCAAATTTTCAATTATTACTGTAAAGCTTTGAGATTTTTCTGTCAATGCCCGAGTTACTATGATTTTTTTTTAAATATCTGGTGGAAATGCAACGTTTACTGTAAAAGTTTCAATTTCACCGAAATTTTACCGATTACTCTTAAACTTTTAATTATTATTAATCATTACTAGCAAAATAATATCAAATTTCTAATATTTCGATTAGCATTTCAACAATTCTATCAAAATATTCATGATAGTCATGAGAGTCATTACAATTTCAAATATTTATAACTATATTTTAATTATTACTGTCAGATTTTCTATCAATTACGTAATTGTTATAATATTGCTATTAAAACTGGAACGAATAATGTGAAAATAAAAAAAAATAAAAATATTACCTACTGCAAAATTATCAATTTTTGGTGTCAACATTTCAACGATTACTGTAAAAGTTTCAATAACACCGACATTTTACAGTTTACTGTTAAATTTTTAAATATTATTAATTATAAAAAGCAAAGACATATTTTTAACTGTCCATTTCCAATTATTACCGTCATCATATCAATAATTCCGTCAAAATATTCATGACAGCTAACAACTCTACATTTTTTTAAATATTGCTGTCAAAGCTGGAATGTTTAGAGCCAAAGATTTAAATATCAATTTTTAGTTTCAATTAAAGAAAAATAACAAATTATCCTTTTTACAACGACATTTATTTCTCTAAATGTACATTTCAACCACTAAGTGGTCATCTTCAGCAGACATTTGTACTGAGGAGAAACAAGACAAAACACATTATATAACCCTCTTTTAACAATACATATTTAAATCCTAAGCATAATTGCTAACGATAATTTGATATTTTTCTTTAAGTGTTAATATTTCACAAGCTCCAACCGATTATTTTAGTTTCAATGTTACACCATTTCATAGATTACTGCAAAAAAAAATTTTTTTGGTGTTTCACCATCAATTTCATTTCAATTATTGCTATAAATCTAGGAAATAACTTAATACACTATTTAAGAAAATGAAATAAAATATCTGAAAAATATGCAAAATCTGAAACATAAGTACCTAATTTAATTAGCTACTAGACATTCGAATTAACTAGATTAGGTATTTATTATAAAATAAGATAATCTAATACAGGTATTCTGAAATTGAGGGAAGTTAAAAGCCACAAAAAATTATAGAAGTTTTACGGAGACAATTATCAAAATTGCCCGAAAATATAAATGTTTTCAAAGAGTCTATAAACATAAATAAAACAACTTTACTTTGTTACTTCCACTAACATATGTGTTAGTGGAAGTAACAAAGTAAAATTGTTTTATTTAATTAATTTACCATGTTCCACAAAGTAACGGCTACCAGTATACAGTATCTATAAACATAGTTTTAGAACATTCCTGAAATATTCACTAAACTAATAACGATTCTGCAGAACTTCATGAAGCAAGCATGTTAACCCAACTAGAAAAAACTAAAATTCTAAAATCAGTCTTTCCCAAAAACTTTCTTTTGAGAAATTTGTTCCTTGTTCAACTCACACATATAATAATATGGCAATGAGAAAGTGCCTTTTGCATAAGGCATAAGGTCAGAAGATTTCGGATTTTTTCGAAAATCTCCGGAAGTAAACAGAAATTTCTGGTTTTCTGAACAGAATATTATTGGCCACTAAAGTTTGCGGAACTTTTTTGTAATTTAACCGCTTTTGTAACTTTTACGGTTTCCGAGATCCCCATAGTGTTCATCCTTATCTTGGACACCATATATATCCGAAGAAATCTGGTATTTGATAACTTTCATGAGAATTATTTTTTCTCCTACATATGGAGAAAGTAAAAACGACTACATCCGTCTACCTTACAGAAAAAAAAGCCTTAAGTTTATACCAAATACGCTATCGATAAATAAATTATGGCTAATAGTTACAGGTCAAATAGCAGTTTTATATAATAAAATTTGTACTTACATAACTTCCATTCCACTATCACACGTACAAGCACATTAAAAATTATTGCTACTATTTACTAGTAGTTTTTTTAACGAAGCATTTTTTTAATTTTTTTATTGAAATATTTCATGTTAATTCTTTTGTAGGGAAATATTACATTGACAATATATCGTCGGCTTGGTGTTATAAGGTTGCATGTAACATTTTTTCAATTTTTAGGTGTACAACTTTACAGGACCATATGTTTTCAAGGCAGGACCTTTGAGCTTGTTGGAAGGTTAAAATCGGAATATTATGAACCTGTGATATAAAAAAATCTAATTACAGTGCACAATACATCCTTTTCTGTAATACAAACATTTTTAAAGTCCTTATTCCCGAATTTATAAATTTTCACAAAGAACCTTGTAACATTAAGCCGACGATATATCTTTTAGTATTTTGTATCTAGATTCTAGCTTTGAGATTTTCGAAATACACATACAAGCCAGGGTTTGTGGAAATCTTACCCATCTCCTAATTTTGACATTTTTGATAATAAATTTATTATTAAGTATTATTATACATTCTTTACTCATCAATTTTTTTATGGGGATTTTTAGTTTTATTTTTATGAACTAAATTTTATTGTATACGGACTCTGAGGGATTTATATAGAACTAGTAAACAGGAAGGTAGAGATAAGGTTTTCAGGATAATAACACAGATAATGTATTCCTATGTATTTCGGACAATGGAAATGAAAATGATAACTGAAAATGGAGGATATAAGACAGGGATAGAATATGCTATATGAAAATAACAATTAGAGTAAAATTGCAGAAATTAGGTATTGACTAGGGTTAATCGAACTCTTCTTTGTAGTTTATATTTGTATGATGGTCTTCACTACAAAACGTATGTTCGGTTGGAATATTTTATTCTCGTGATGATAAAATAACATTTATCAGTGCAATTTTTGCCAAGTGTTCCCATTTTGGTCAAGTTTGGTGAAATACCTCATGAGATCATGGCTGTTAAACACAAGTACTGCACCTAATTTAGAAGTAACTCAGTTAGTGTAGGCAGAAGGTTACTTCGATTCACTTCTTGTGAACAGACGGTGCACATTTAGTTTTCAACTCCAACAAACGCAAACTTTCCTGACAGGGCTCGTTCCATTCCGAACGCGCGTTGCTCCTGTTTCCACCCACCCCACGGCCTGCCGATGACGGAAGCTCAATTACCGGAAGTGATTTTTTCGCGTCTTACTCTGGAGGAGGCTTGCCGGTTTGTGGTTTTTCAGCGGCTCAAGCGACGGCGTGGCGCCATCAATCAACCCAGCGATCAGATTATGGGTGACGTGGTTTTCATCCGGTTCTGCCAGAAGAACTGGAACTTGAGGTTAATTTGAAAGAAGGCGGCGAAGAAGTTCCTGGTGCTTGACTACTTCCTCCTGCTGGCAATGGATGGAATTTGAGTGGCTCCTAATTACGTGAATGTCAAGATGCGTTACGCCACGGTGACAAAATGCGCTCCTATTTTCTGAAAGTTTTGCTCTAGAAGAAGTAAATCCACTAAAAGTTAAAACTTGAAGTTTATCCGGGCAATAGTTTTATTTTACATCAAGCTGCAAAACAAGTGTACGTAAGTTTAATGAAATTATTAATTTGTTTTGATATCGCGAAAACTTTTTAACGGGTGTGTGCATTCTGACAGCTTTTTAATGGTTTGCATTCTTATCAGCTCCACTAAAGCAGAAACTCTAATTCAGGAAATTTTAAAACATAGTTGACTGCAATCATTTACGCTTGCATATGCAAATCAAGAAATGTATAAACTTAATGGAATATATGATTTTTTAATTTTGTATAATCATTCAATCATATCACTAAGTATTTATGTCCTCCCTCTACAATATGTCTGATTCAAATAATATATTAAAACAAACCTTTGAAAAAAATATCAAACTCGCTACAATTTTTGCAGATTAAGATGTTTCAAAGATTTTTCAGCTTCGAAAAAAATGTATCAAACTCGCTACTGTTTTTGAAGATTAAGTAGTTTGAAAGATTTTTCAGCTTCGAAAAAATGCATCAAACTCACTGCTGTTTTTGAAGATTAAGAAGTTTTAACAATTTTTCAGCTTCAGACTAATAGAGATTGCTGGAATATAATCTTGCTGCATCTACCTATAATAGCAGTTAATAATTTGATCCACAGACTAGACTAACATATTCGTTCAGTCTTAACAGCTATTAGTGGTATTGCAATGTAAACAAAATCGTAGATGGCCTTGCGTTAACCGACCGTAAAATATAATTTCTCTATTCCACACCTAAACCAACATAATCTTGTGTAATAAAGAGCTGTGTTGTAATCTAGAATTAAATCTCTAAGGCATATATACATAAATGCATGCATTGTATCGAGCGTTAAAGCTCGGCCCCGCTGCTGGCATATTCTTATGCTACCAGCCAGGAATAGATAAGTCGACACAGGACCCAGAAATCCTTATCGGCACTATCGCTTGCCGTTATTCCTCGCGTTCTCGAAAGTCCTTCGCCTACGTCTCCAGAAACAAGGATTTACACGAATGGGGCTCTGGAGCTGGTCCTTCAAATTAATTTCTTGTGTGGCTAACATATTACTGGGGCGAGAACACGAGCGCGACCTCGTTTATGCAAACCCAATTTCAGCGATGCAATCAAAGATGGAACGTCGGAGGTTAAGGGAGAATGGGAACAGGAAGCGCAGACGTCGTGGGTATTTGCATAAAATTAAGGAAGCAGTTCGCATGCATTATGAATAATTATGAAACGTCTTTAGATTACATTTTTACGTTCTTGATATAATAGGCAGAGTGCCAAATGGATTCTTAAAAGTTGCAAATGTAGGTCGAACGTTTATCAAGATGTTTGTAAATAAAAATTTGACTAATGATAAACTACAACCTAGAGTTTTTTCATCGAGCCCAATTGTTGTAAATAAAACCAATACCAATTATTTATTTCCACCTCAGATTTTAAGACATTACTTCTACGATTTTGTACATATTAGTTTATACATATACTGCTCATGGAGAATGGAAGAGATCTAATGTGATAACAAATTAGAGACCATATGGAACAAGAGCTCGTAGAAGATCAACCAAGAAGTTTAGGAATGACATCCTATAACACACGAAGAGTTAGCAGGTGGATGCAACATGAAAATACATGTTGTAGAACAAGTCAAAGCCCAATCTGGTTAAAACACTGTAGAAGAAGAAAATCATTGCATGTGTACATACATTATGAATATACCATATGTTCATAAAAAATACCATCGGGGGTGGCTGTGGAAACTGTGACGGACATACGTTCAAGTTCCACAGTCACTCCTGATTGATTTTGATGATGAACATATGATATTAGTATACATGGTAAATGTTGTAGATTTTATATCTGTATGATGTGAAGACAGAGCAGTTGACTCTCTATCATTAATACATGTCTGCTTATATGGGTGATCGATGTTATGTGTAGGTCACGTACATCAATCGGTGAAGGATGCAAAAAGACCTTGCTACATTACAATGATATACCTTTTGTATTCATTGAAATACAAAATTCCTTAACCATTCCAACCAAATTCAAAACTTTCCTGAATATTCCAATGTAAGCTTCCTTGATCGCCTACCCCAGTCAACTACTTAATATTTAATTTGTAAATTTTGTCCATACAGTTTTATGGACATTGAACTGATTTTATGATTGTTATATAAAATGTCCACAAAGCAAAGGTTAGAAAATTTCCTCCAATCTTTGTAATCCGCTTTAAATTTTTATAATTATTCTATAAAATTCCGCAGGTTTCATAAAATTTCGGTAAATTTTCAACTACAAAAATCTAAACTATCCATACTTTTGACCGCAACACTCAAAATCTATTACATTTTTAGTTGCATTTGGTCAAATCTGGTATACAGGGTGTTTTATAACAAGTATTCAAAAACGGAATGACGTATGCTGGATCATATTCTAAGTCGAAATAAGAGAATACACTTTTTACAAATTTCTTCTCGTTTCTGAGTTAATGCGTTTACAGAGAATGTGATCCTGCATACATCAATTCAATATTTGCCCACCTGTTATAAAACACCCTGTATATAAAATTTGTGTCCATACATTTTTATGAACATTGAACTGATTTTATAATTGTTATATAAAATGTCCACAACGCAAAGGTTAGAAAATTTCCTCCAATCTTTGTAATCCTCTTTAAATTTTTATAATTATTCTATAAAATTCCGCAGGTTTGATAAATTTTCGGTAAATTTTCAACTACAAAAGTCTAAACTATCCATACTTTTGACCGCAACACTCAAAATCTATCAAATTTTTAGTTGCATTTCGTGAAATCTGGTATACAGGGTGTTTTATAACAAGTATGCAAAAATGGAATGACGTTACGGCGGAAAGACCGATTAGGTCGATATCCGAATAAAGATTGATCTACTACTACTGGAATGACGTATGTAGGTTCATCTTCTAAGTAGAAATGAGAGAATAAACTTTTTACAAATTTCGTCTCCTTTCTGAGTTAATGCGTTTACAGAGAATGTGATTCTGCATACATCATTTCATTTTTGCCTACCTGTTATAAAACACCCTGTATATAAAAATTACAACAATCAAAATCGTACAACTTTTCAACTGTAGTGTGATAAAATTGTCAAAATCTAACTGAAACTGTCAAAATTTACATTTTTCTAAGTGCAACTGTTAAAATTTACATTTTTCCAAGTGCAACTGTGAAAATTTACATTTTTTTCAAATGTAAATGTCAACATCTAGAACATTTTCAATATCAAGTATTGAAACCTGCCGTATTTTCCAACTTTACTCTACAAATGTGTTGAATTTTAATGGAAACTATCCAAATTTGTTAAACTTTCAAATGCAACTATCAAAATCTATATTTTGTAATTATGACATATCAAATATTTTCGACTGAATCTCTTAAAATTCATGTAAACGGTATTTAAACAGCATCAGCATTTTCTGTTATTTCGTTGGATTTTGTTTTAATTTTCAAAGATTTTCTTAAAATTTCTTATCAATCCTTACTTTTTCGTGAAATTATTGTTTTTTTTAATTCATCAATGTGTTTGTACCTTTCGCGTGAAAACGTAATAATTTCACCTTTTTGTATCTTTAGATGTCCTGAAAATATTTCATGACTTAAGTTTATTAAACAGTATCAAATTTTTTTTTTAAATATCTCCCATGTCATTGGTTTTGTTTTAATTTTCATGAAAATTCTTAATTTTTCTTATTAATCCTTGAACTTTCTGAAATTTATTGAATTTTCTTTGAAATTCGTCAATGTTTTTATACCTTCTACCTTCTACGTGAAAACGTGATAATTTCCCTTTTTTTTAATATCTCTACATATCCTAAAAATATTTCATGACTTAAGTCTATCAACATTTTTGAAAACAATCTTCCAACTCTTTGTTTTTTTTAAATCTCTTAGAAATACTTCAATTTTCTTGAAAATTTTGTAATTTTCTTATTAATCTTAATCTTAATTGCTTTGGATAGTAACTGTCAAAGTTTACATATTTTCAACTGTAACTGTCAAAATCTGAAAAAATCTCCATGTCAACTGTCGAAATCTGCAACATTTTCCAACTTAACTCTACAAATGTGTAAAATTTTCAATTTAAACTTTCCAAATTTGTTTAATTTTCAAATTTAACTGTCAAAATCTATCAATATTTTTAATTACTGCATTCAAATTGTAAAATATTTGTAATAATGACATATCAAATATTTTCGATTGAATCTATGAAAATCTGTAATATTTTTAATGTCAAAGTATTCAACTGTTACTATCAAAATATTTCTAACTGGAACTGTCTAAATCTATCATTTTCAAATGAAACAGTCAAAATCTGTCAAACTTTTACCATTAAGAACTTAAACACACGAAAAAACAAGAATTAGAAACAAAATAATTACTTACATCAAAACAAGACTCAGTAACAAAATAATTATTTAAATCGAAACAAGAATTGGCAACAACAACATAAATATGCAAATGAATCAGTATAATTCTACTAAGTGTTTCTCTAAATTTTTATAATATTTTGAACAGAATTTGTAAATTCGTTAAAAACGCATAAACAATATCATATTTTCAACTCATTCTATCAAAATTTGTAAAATGTTCAACTGCAACTGTCAAAATCTGTTAAGTTTTCATGAAAATCTGTCAGAAAATTCAATTGCTGCTGTATGAGTTAAGTTTTCATCAAAATCTGTCAAAATATTAAATTGCTACTATCAAAATACTGTCAAATGACAGTGGTACTGTCTAAATCTATTATTTTTAACTGCAAGCGTCAAAATCTGTCATATGTTTACCTTAAGAAGTAAGTCATAACAAATTATGAACTGGATCTGTAGAATTCTATTAAATTTTTCTATAAATTAAATAAATAAATCAGGAATATTGATTGATTTTGAACAAAATTTGTAACTAAAACACATAAAAATGTTATATTTCCAACTGAATTTGAAGTTTTCTTTTCTACCTGTCACCTATCAAAATATTCAACTGTTACTGTCAGAATAATTGTAAGTGGAAGTGTTCCAATTTACATATCATGATAAGCTGAAACTGTAAAAATCTCTAAAATGTTTAGACTTTACCGTCAATAACTGCGACATTTTCTAACTAAACTCTACAAATGTGTTTATTTTTCAATTGAAACTGTCCTGATGTGTAAAATTGTTCAATACAATTGTCAAAATCAGCATGTTTTGAAAATACTTAGATTGAATTTGTGACATATTTACAACTTCGACATATCAAATATCTTATATTTTGAATTGAATATATCTAAATCGATGAAATTTAATTGCAGCTGTCGAAATCACTTAAAGTTTTGATGTTTTTATTTGAACTTGCCAAAATATTTAACTGTTACTGTCAAAAGATTTTTAAGTGGAACTGTCTAAATTCAATAATTGATTACTATAATCTATCATTTTTAACTGCAACTGTCAACATTTGTCAAGTTTATATCACAAGTAGTAAAACATAATAAAATTTCAACCGTGGAATTGTAGAATTCTATTAAATTTTTCCATACATTTTCATAAGGATTATTGATTGAATTTCAACAAAATTTGTAAGCTATAAATCATCAAAAATGTCATATTTTCGATTGAATCTGTCAAAATCTGTAATAATTTCAACTGCAACCGTCGAGATCAGTTAGGTTTTAATTCGAACCTGTCAAAATATTCAATTATTATTGTCAAAAAATGTTTATGTTGAACTGTCTAAATCTCTCATTTTCAACTGAAACTGTCAAAATCTGCCAAATTTTCAAAGAAAACTGTTGAAAACTGCTACATTTTCTAACTAAAATCTACAAATGTATTGAATTTTCAATAGAAATTGTTCTAATGTGTAAAATTTTTAAATGTAGTTGTCCAAATCTGTATTTTGTTTAATTCTCCCATTAAATTTCACATAAAAACATATCAAACATTTTATATTTTCAACTAAATTATCAAAATCTGAAAAATTGTCAGCTGCAACAATCAAAATTTGTTAAGTTTTCATTCGAACCTCTCAAAATATTCATCTGTTACTATCAAAATATTTCAAAGAGTAACTGTCCAAATCTATCATATTCAACTATAACTGACAAAATTTGCTACATTTTCTAACTAAACTCCACAAATGTGTTAAATTTTCAATTGAAACTGTCCAGATTTATAAAATTTTTGAATGCAATTGTCCAAATCTTTTGTTTTTAGGCGAAATTGCATTATAAACTGTAACATATAAAATATCTTGTATTTTCAACTGAATCTATTAAAAACTGTAAAATCGAGGAGAAAAACCGAGGGCCAATAGGCTAATGCCAATAGCGTAATAAAGATTGTTAACTCTGTCTGTAAAATTTTCAGCTGCAAGTGTCGAAATCAGTTAATATTTCATTTGAACCTGTCCAAATTTAACTGTTTAACAAGTTTAAACTGCTAATGTATGTAAAGTATTGCTTAAGTGGAAAAATTGTGCCTTAATAAGTAAAAAAAAAACAATAAAATTTACAACTGACAATTCTATAAATCTGTAGAACTCTATAAAATAATTTTATAATTTTTTGTCAGGACCTTTCATTGATTATCAACATAATTTGTTAATTAGGTAGGTACTCGAATTGTGGCAGTTTCTGATGATTTGTAAAATAGTCACTAATGTGAGAATTTATTACTTTTCTATAAATTTGTATGTTTTTGATGTTTTGTAAAATAGTCACTGATGTTTGTAAGTTTCCTATAAATTTGTATGGACTTTGAAAATATAAAATGAATTTTTCTAACTTACAGCAATTATTCGGAGTGTGTTTGTAAACTCTCTATAAATATTAACATATCTTATGAACTTCTGTAAACATTTTACGAACATTGAACATGTTGAATGAATTATTGTGAAATCGAGGATATTTTTCACCAATTTTGTGAAATTTTTACTATATTTTTATACATTTTTATGAATATTTATATGAATAAAAATTTTATGACTGTTTCTTGTAAAATATCTACGTGATATTGGTTACTCTTTGTAAACTTTTCATTTTTTTTTTAAATATATTGTGCATATTGTGCATGTTGCACATGCAAACAACGTGTGCACATGTTTGATGATTTTTTACTTCCACAAATTTGTAAAGTTTGTATAAATGTCTACGGACTTTGAAAATATTTCACAAATTCTGATCAGATTTATAACACGCGCGAAGTAATAAATGTTCAATAATGTTCAACCTTTTACATTCATTAGAACCCTGAATTATTCCAATGTAAGCTAGCTTTATCGCTTGCATTCATAATTAAATGCAAACCATATTTTAGGAGCGATACCTTTATTTGGAGAGATTTTAGCTCTAAATCAATTGATAATTGAAATTGATATTAACGAAAATAATCTTCACGTTCAAATCGAAGTAAAAGCTGAATTCTATTCATAAGCACAATTGTAGTAGTAGACTTCATTGTAGGTGATTTATATTTAAAAACTTCCAGTGCAAAAAGTAATTGAATTTTCTTTATATTCTGAATAGCACGAGGCACAGTTATGATAAATTAAAGCGAATTGTACATCTTGCAGCGAGATAGGAGAAATTTACGATCCACGTAGGAAACGCAAACCCGCCATAATTCGAAAAAAGGAGGGCAATAATTGTCACTTAGCGGAGAACACATATCACGATGCAATTTCACGTCGCAGCCCTCTGGGACTCCTCGCGGCTTAAATATATTATCAAAACTTAGAAGCTCGTCTCTGACGTCTCACTGAATCAATGTCGCTTGGAAGGCGCGCAGAACTTTGCAACTCTAAATAAACAAACATTCAATTTATTCCCTGAAGATTTATTCGTGATGTCGATCCAGAATTAAACGTCAGCGCCTTTACAACGCAGAAAAAAATGTAAGTCACCTTTTTGCACACGATGCATGGGAGAAAATCTATCACAAACCCAACAGCATGGACTTGTGCAATCGAGCAGTCGAACGAAACTCCTGGCTTCTAAATCATGACCTGACAAGTGCTCTGAAGGAGGATGTGATGTTAATTGTGAAGCAGACTCTCAGTGAATCAGAGCATACCATTTTTTTAATAAATGCAAAGAGGGATGAAATGTGTATAATTGTGTGCATATGACGAAAACATTATCGAGCGATGTTTGCTTTACGTTGATTAAGAGATGATTAATGAGGTTTTTCTTCTTCAAGTGGAAATATTTCCTTGGAGAAGTATACTTTATGGCTGCTATATGTTGTGTTAGAGGAGTAAAGAGGTAAATGGGTAAATGCCTAAACTTGTTTTTTGGGTATGAACCACGACCGCACAGGAGCTCACACATTCGCGATGCTCTCTCCGAGGGCTATATGGATTCAAATCGAGTAAATATAGAAGATATAATCAATAATAATATTAATAACCCTACAGCGCCCCTACCTGTGGTAAAACCAACTTAATCAGTAATTTAATGTGTACCGCAATACAGCATACATCGGCAACAAAATTTAATCTGCAATATTCGTAAGTTTTACTATTGATTAATTAGTTCTACAAGCCATCGATGGCGATGGCGAACTGAAATATGAATTTCTAAAAAATATAGTAAGAATTGTCCCCATTGTTAACAGACATGTATTGGTAGCAAAGTAAAGAAATAAACTTTAATTGAGTTAATTAAGATTTGATCGACAGATACTATTCTTATCGGTAGTCAATCCCAAGACGAACAGCAAATATGTACATATGATTGCTACTTGGTATTAGCAGAGAAGATAATTTTGTCAAAGAACTGTCACACCGTACTCCTCGGTTCTTTTACTCTTCGTAACGGTTTCGTGACACTATGCAATATGCATGAACTATTTGCATAGCTTAAATGAAAGTTCACCTTATTTATATAAAGCAATAAATTGGGTCTTTAGTATCTGCAATTATATAACAAAATAGCAAAACATGACGCAGGCATTCAGCCAACGGTTCGTTTACTATAATCTTATGCAGAAGTTATTTGGCAATGTCACCAGCAAAACAATTTGTATTTGTATGCAGCTAT
Organism: Othius punctulatus; assembly: GCA_951805005.1. NCBI lineage: Eukaryota > Metazoa > Arthropoda > Insecta > Coleoptera > Staphylinidae > Othius > Othius punctulatus. Next base: position 32,754,479 of record OX638143.1, read on the forward strand.
AAAATAGCTTTATGTGCTTAAGGACTCCATAATATAACACAAATAACGTGAAACTTCTGATTCACAGTCAAATTATAGTATACAGGGTGTCGTATAAGGGTCATATACAGGGTGTATACAAGATAAGGATGAACAGCATGGAGATCTCAGAAACCGTAAAAGTTACTATTACGTTAAGCTTCAGAATCACAGTCATTTTTTTTTTCAGGTCCAAGTTGATGATCCATAAAAGCATCACAAGTAAAACTTGAAAGTGTTGATAAAAGAGAGCACAGAGAGAGAGTGCGTTTCGTTGCTTTCAACACAATTAACAACTATGTGGTTGCTAGAATTGTCTTATCTTTGCTTTTTTATTGACACAAATTTGTCAATAAAAATTGTTTCATTTTAAAAGTCATAGATATAAGGATGAACAGAATGGGGATCTCGAAAACCGTAAAAGTTACAAAGGCTGTTAAATCACAAAACAAAGTTGCGCAATTTAAACGTCAATAATATTCTATTGAGAAAACCAGAAAACTCCGCCTACTTCCGGAGATATTCAAAAAAATCCACAATTTTGCGATTTTGTGTTGTACAAGTTATTTGAAAGGTATAAAAAATACACTTTCTTATTACCACCATTTTAGCTCTACAAGACAGCGTTTACAAATTTTCAGTGCAACATTTAGTTTCGAAGACAGCAAATGTTCGAAATGTATAAACAAGCCCTTTTCAGAATAAAAAAGTATCAAATATTCTGTGATATAAATAGTTGAATTAGTAATAAAAAACACAACTACTGTCAAATACAGTCTGTACTTTTTTTACGGGCCAGATAAATAATAAAGTTGATAAATAATAAGGTTTTTTCGAAACGAAACGTAAAATATGTAAATATGAAAATATGTAAACGCTGTCTTGTAGAGCTATAAATATGGCAATGACAAAGTGCCTTTTGTTTTTCATACTTGTTGAAATAACTTTAGAAAAAACTAATAACAAAATCGCAAATATTTTCTAAAATAAAATCTTTAATACCAATAAATTCAATTGAAAATGGTAATAAACCTATTTAGATCTTTTGTTAAATTGGGCGGTATTTTAGTCTTTAAATTAAAATAAGTTTTTGGAGCATGAAGCAAAAGTTGCCATGTAAAGCTAAAAAAGTGGCAAAGTGCCTTTTGTCTTTAATGCCTTTTCAAATGTAAATACAAGTGCATGGCTGTAATAGGTAAAACAAATTTAAAAATCTACTGACAGTCAATGCTTTTAATAATAATACGAAAATAAAAAATAAACAATGTAAATTAGAGAACATATATGTATCATGCGATCAAAAGGCCACTGTCAAATTTACAAACATGAAATTTAAAGGTCTGCTGGCACAACTGACACATCATCTGGTGAATTATGGTAATCATAGCTAATTAACGTTTTAGCATCTTAAGTTCTCTTTTTACTTAGTAATAGTAAAAAGAAAGTAATAGTTGTGTTTCTAATAGTTGTGTATTACTATTTCTTTCTTTCTTTTCTAATGTAATAGTTGTGTGGAATCTTATTGTATTGAACTGTATTTGACATGTATTTCATTTTATTTTTTGTGTATGTACATATTTAAGATAATTTGAAATAAGTATATTATTATTATTATTATTATTATTATTATTATTATCATTATTATTATTATTGCACTTTACAAACACATACCGATAAAATGACAGCTGTCATTATCATTAATAAAAGAGAAACACAGACTCATGCCATATTTAAGGAATAATGTAATGTAATAATGACAGTTATCACTGTTTCATAAATGTATATAAAAATGACACTCTAATAACTACTGTCAGTGTTAATAATAAAAGAAAAATGTACATGTATGACAAACATATGTAGATATTCAATTTGACATATTATGTCGAATTGAAAAGTTCTAGATAAAAATCAGATAATGTCAAAGAAAAATAACAAATTATCATTTTTCACAACGACATTTATTTCTCTAAATGTACATTTCAACCACTACGTGGTCATCTTCAGTAGACGTTTGTACTTGTCAAGTTCAAATGTCTACTGAAGATGACCACGTAGTGGTTGAAATGTACATTTAGAGAAATAATTGTCGCTGTGAAAAAGGATAATTTGTTATTTTTCTTTAAGTGTTAATATTTCACAAGCTCCAACCGATTATTTTAGATAATGTCAAGTTTAAAAAATCGTATAATCATTGAATATTATATTTAAATGCAAGCTGATAAATTTACAAACAGATGAAGATAAAATAAATAATAAAATACGGAACAGCTTTTTCACAAAAAAACATTTACTTACTAAATGCACATTTCCACCTGAAAAAGATGTTCCGTATTTTATTTTCTACAATACTTTCATAAGCTCCACCTTATCATTAGAAAATAATTAATAATATATGTATTATAAAAATAATGTTAAACATACATACAAAAAAATACAAACATACAAACAAACTAAAACGCATAAAAAATGTCATATTTTCAACTGAATCGATCAAAATCTTTAAAAATTTCATCTGCAACCTTCGCAAATCAGTTAAGTTTTCATTCAAACCTGTCAAAATATTCAACTGTTACTGTCAAAATATATCTAACTTGAACTGCATAAATCTATCATTATCAACTGAAACTGTCAAAATGTGTCAAATTTTCAAAGTTAACTGTCAATAACTGCCACGTTTTCTAACTAAACTCTAGAAATATATTAAATTTTCAATCGAAACTATCCAGATTTATAAAATTTTAGAATGCACTTGTCCAAATCTATCTTTTTTTTTAATTCGTGCATTGAAATTTTGATATATTTACAACTGCAACATATGAAATATCTTATATGTTGAACCGAATTGTATGTAAATCTCTAAAATTTGCAATTGCAATGTCGAAATCAGTTAAATTTAGATTTTTCTTATTTGAACCTGTCAAAATTTTTTACTGTTACTATCAAAATATTTCTATGTGGAACTGTCTAAATCCAATAGTTGATTAGTATTATCTATCATTTTCAACTGCAACTGTCAAAATCTGTCAAATTTTTATCTTAAGAAGTAAACCACAATACATTTTCAACTGGAAATTCTACAAAAACTTGAGCAAATTGAAACTGTATTAAAATACTGGCACACAATTTTCCGCAGAATTAGCATGATTGGATTTTAGTTTTATTATTTTTTCCCGACTTATCATATGATTCGTGAAAACGCACTACATTTTAAACTTCTGTAGCTCTAAATAGAATAATTTGTTTTTATAAACAAGCAAACTGTAAGTATTCTGTTCATAGAAACGATTACCTTTTGATCAGTTCTATAAAAACTTGAGCAAATTGAAACTTCTTCAAAACAGTGGTACTCTAAAATTAGCATATATATATATATATATTAGTTCATAATACTAGAAAATTTAGCTAATCCCAACTTGACGACAAAATTGCACTTGTCCAAATCTATAAAAAAAAATTAATTCGTGCATTAAAATTGTGACATATTTACAACTGCAACATATGAAAAATCTTATATGTTGAAGTGGATGTATGTAGAGTTGTCGCAAACTAAAATGATCCTGTCACGTGATCTGCGCAGAAAACCAAAGCATTGCGGACGAGCCCACTCGGACAAAATAGGGAAGGAGGACTATCAGCTGTTCAGTCAATGCGTTTGCGTCGCGTTGCGTGTTTACGTTGTAAAATGTCTTCGCATAAAACGTTCGGACAGTGCGGCGTAATTATACATAGCCAAGCTCGCGAAATTATAGCCAACGTTATTGGGTTCATGAAAAGTGAAAATTCAAAAAATTCTGCTACAAAAATTCACTTTGCGTGATGCGCCACTGTATCCGGCGATTCTAATTTACTACTCGTTTTCTCTACGCCGCTGGCTCGGCCAAGGCCGCGCAGCTAAGCCACGCCCTCTGGATCATCTCAGTTTGCGACAACTCTAATACTCTAAAATTTTCAAATGCAAATGACGAAATCAGTTAAATTTAAATTTTTCTTATTTGAACCTGTCAATATTATATTTTACTGTTACTACGAACATATTTCTAAGTGGAACTATCTAAATCCAATAGTTCATCAGAGATCAGAAACGAGCATGAGCCTATTTAGGACACACCTAAAATTGTACCTTATAAAAGGAGGTTTCTATACAGTTCAGGAGTTTCTGTCTAATGACTGTAATTAATGTTTATTGACTGTATTGACTGTATTGCCTATTTTAATATCCTGACGACCACATCCACAACGATTTGTGCGGTGCAATGTAATTGTCTTTGTATATATTATGTATGTATTGTATATTTTGTATATTGTGGCTAGGTGGAAATAAATGAATATGAATATAGTTGATTAGTATTATCTATCATTTTCAACAGCAACTGTCAAATTCTGTCAAATTTTTATCTTAAGAAGTAAACCACAATAAATTATCAATTGGAACTGTATAATTATATTTCATTTTTCTATAAAGTTTTATCAGGATTATTGATTGAATTTAAACTAAATAAGTAAACTATAACACAACAAATATGTCATATTTTCGATTGAATCTATCAAAATCTGTAATAATTTCAATAGCAACCGTCTAAATCAGTTAAGTTTTTATTCTAACCTGTCAAAATATTCAACTGTTACTGTCAAAATATCAAAGTAAGTCAAATCTTAATAAGTTGAACTGTAATAAGTTAAACTCTCCATGTAGAAAATTTGAAAATAATGACAGCTTTCAAACTTATTAATAAATTATCAATGTTGACACCTGTGAAATCGATAAACAATTGAATATGAAACCTTAGATATAATAAAATAATCATAAATATATTATGAAGCACCATAATTATTACACATTATATCTGAATGAGAATTAACTTACCTAAAATCGAAATTCCCAGTAATCTGTGGTATCTGAAAATAAATAATAATTTAATACGTTAAAAAATGATTTAAATATGTTCAATGTATGTATTAATATTTTCATATATTTTAACGTTTTTTTATATCGTGGGCATATATAAAAAGTGTACAAGTTAAATTTTCACAAAAATGCGTTGAAATGATCATATAAGTTCGTTGTATCTATAAAAAATGTCTTTATATTGTTTGTATCATGGTTCTTGAATGTTAATAAAAACGATAAATTTTAAACCTTGCTGTGTCATAACGTATTGAATTTTCATTATCTGCATTTATTTCGAAATATTTTATAACGTATTGAATTTTCATTATCTGCATTTATTTCGAAATATTTTATAACGTCTTGAATTTTCATTATCTGCATTTATTTCGAAATTGTCTTTTTTGAATTGGCCACCTCTTCTTGTAAGCCCACGAAATGTTTATTACTTTTCAATCAAATTTTGACATTCTAAGTATCTTGGTGGGTGTATTTATTACAAAAATACATTTTTATTGATTTTTTAATCTTGTAAATGTATGCACGTGTTTATTGCATTTTCACATTCAATTCCATGCATTAAATTGAATATAACGTCCTTGCAATACATAATCTGTTAATTTATTTTTGTTATATGGTGTTTCATTTGATCAGTAATATTAATTTAAAGCAGATGGTGAATATGCAGTAGGTGCACTTACATCGCATACCAAAAGTGATGGGGTCAAACGGCGAGCGATTAAAATTCTTTTACATCAAACGTGCAATTCTTTTGGAGAGGAATTAAATATAGCAGTGCAGTATGCTGTTAATATACGTATGCACGATAAAAGAATTCCATATGAATGACACAAAAATACATAACAGAAATTATATTTTTATTTGTAATAGCTCTATGGCTTACATAATAAATTATAGAAGCAGAACTAGGTTGTCATTATACATCAAAATAATTACAAAGTACAAAAATATACATAATCTAATGTAGCCATAATTTCGTATCACTGATATTATGAATATTTATGATATTTTTTCAAAAACTGAGACTCATAAATTTAAATTTTCTACAAGGTTATTAAGTGCAAATTAGTGACATATGGAATTACATTATTCAGAAAGTTATTATGTACACTTAATACTACTAGAAAATGCAAAAATCAGAATATACCCATCTCTACATTTTCCGGAATTTTAATCTGAAAGTTAAGAAGCAATTTGCACCATATATTTTTGACAACTTTTAGAATTGAATTTTGTTTAGATAATTTTTGCAGTTTAATGACATTGAAAGTTTACACGATTATTACATAGGCTTGGGACTTTAGGAAAATCCAAAAATCAGAATATACACCGTCTTTAGATATTCCGTAAATTTAATCAGAAGTCAGAAGAATAATATGTAGACATTTTACTATTTTTCTTAAATATTTTGTTTTAAAAATATAATGAAATAGATTATTGTAGTATTTTAAAAAAAATGATTTGATATCTTTTTCAAAAACTGAGACTGATAATTTTAATTTCTCAACAAGGATATTAAGTGCAAATTAGTGATATATGGAATTAAATTTTTCAGAATGTTATTACGTACACTTAATACTACTAGAAAATGCAAAAATCAGAATATACTCATCTCTATATTTTCCGGAATTTTAATCTGAAAGTTAAGAAGCAATATTGCACCATATATTTTTGACACCTTTTAGAATTGATTTTTGTTCAGATAATTTTGGCAGTTTAATGACATTGAAAGTTTACACGATTATTATGTAGGCTTGAGACTTTGGGAAAATGCAAAAATCCGAATATACACCGTCTTTAGATTTTCCGTAAATTTAATCAGAAGTCAGAGGAGTAATAGGTAGACATTTAATTATTTTTTTAAATATTTTGTTTTAAAAATATAATTAAATAGATTATTGTAGTATGTAAAAAAAAATATTTGATTTCATTGTTAATTATTTTTTGGTCAAAATTGTGTTTTTGCGCTTGGGCTTCCAAAGAGGCAAGTACGACACTGATGCTGGTGTACATTTGTATTTAAAGTATGAATTGATTAAAAAATGAGGAGGTAAGTTAATCTTGATCAATATGTTTACAATTTTTCTTCACACTTTGTAAGATTTAAAACGCAATTGGAGATTTTCTGTAAAATGTAACTTTTTCTCGGCAGCAGGAGCAAGCGAGACGAAATTTGTTAATCGCTCCACGACCTACTAATTGTCGTAACTCACCGGCGGATTTAATTAAGGACATTCTTATCTCAACGGAACTATGCCTGCGTCCGTGACGGCTGAAGGGATAAAGTGAAAGTGTGCCAGGATTGCGAACGGTTTGTACAGATAACAGACCCTGGTTTAACAGTTGTACTACCTTGTTACCATCTGAGATTATTAATTAGCAAGTTACTGTTAAATACAGTAGAGAATTAAAGCAGGTATTCGAAAGAATGCTTATTAGAATCTGTTTTTTTACTTTCTCCCCTTGCCACATGATTCGTGAAAATGCATCACGTTTTTAACTTTTGTAGCTCTAAATCAAATAATTTGTGTTTATAAACAAGCAAACTGTAAGTATTTTGTTCTTAGAAACGATTACGTTTTGATATGTTCTACAAAAACTTGAGCATATTGAAACTGTATTAAAATACAGGCACACAATTTTCCGCAGAATTAGCATGATTCGAATCAGCTTATTAGAATCCGTTTTATTATTTTCCCGACTTATCATATCATTCGTGAAAACGCACCACATTTTAAACTTCTGTAGCTCTAAATAGAATAATTTGTTTTTATAAACAAGCAAACTGTAAGTATTCTGTTCATAGAAACGATTACCTTTTGATCGGTTCTATAAAAACTTGAGCAAATTGAAACTGTTTTAAAACAGTGGTACACTAAAATTAGCATATATATTAGTTCATAATACCAGAAAATTTAGCTAATCCCAACTTGACGACAAAATTGCAAATTGCGCCGGTTGCGTGCTCCATCCAGACATTCACGTCGTGTTATTTAAATTTGATCGGTCTCCAATTTTCATAAGTTTGTAAGGGGGCCGCGCTTGCCTCCGGTTGTGGGGGCACAACCGGAGGCGGGGTGAGCACCCCCTTCGATTTTCCCGTGTCAGTGTCAAAGTGCCGGCCAACAAAACGGTTTCATAAATATGTAGGGTCCTGCTATCTGTTATTTATGGGGGCCGAGACGCCTGGGGCCGCTCGTCAGAACGACAGAAGCGCCCGCAGGATCTACTCGGTCAATTTTGCAGATGATCCCTGGACATTGCAGGGTTATGAAGCTATTCAACACGTTAGTTTTATCGACATGCTCGTTTGTAAGAATAGTCAGATGTACTTTATCCACACGAACGGAGTAAATAGAAGGATTTGGATGGGTTACATGAAAAGGAGCAATATTTAAGGGTTGGCAAGCAAACTGTAAAAATGTAAAATACTTCATTTTTCACCTTACTATAATTTAATGATATGCTCATAGGACACGAGATATATAAAGATGTCCATAACAACCTGGGAGTAATAAGAGGGCGTAATTAATTCATTACGCCCTGGAGTGTATTTTAATGTAAACAAGTCCATAACAACGGGGGCGTAATGAATTCATTACGCCCTGGAGATGCCAATTTTTTTTTAAAGAAAAGTGATAAATAAAATCTTCTATTTTTCACTTCACTCTAATTGAATGTATATACTTTACTATACTCCTTGGATACGTGTTATGTTAACATGTCCATAACAAACGGGGCGTAATGAAGTATTTACGCCCTGGAGTGTATTTTCATGTAAACATATCCATAACAACCAGGACGTAATAAGAAGGCGTAATTAATTAATTACGCCCTGGAGTGTATTCAGACTAAGAAAAGAAAAAATGAAAAATAAAATCTTGTATGCACCACCTCGACACCGAATAACTACGCCCATCGAACGATACCATCTCTCGGGCTAAAGCCTTCGAGCTGGATGTCATCGTTCTCACGGCGTAGTCATTCTACTCAAGCCATTGGTGCCTAAATAGCTAGTATGCACCACGGAATCATCGAATAATTATGCCAATCGAACGATATCCATCTCTCGGGCTAAAGCCCTCGAGCTGAGTTACATCGATCTCCGGGCGTAAACACCGTAGTGACGCCCTTGGTGGATAAATAGCCATTTAAACACCATAGTTGCCAGATAGGTTATAAACATGAAATGATTCAAGTCAAACCCTGAGTTTATAGGTATATATGTGTATATCCGGTAGTTAAGTAATGTAAAACTTTGAAAAGACTTTTGAGTTTGAGTCAAAACAAGTCAAGACTTCACTTTTTTGTGTTACTAGTTCGTGATAGTGACATTTATATTTTCGGTTTTATGAGAAAAGTGACATCTTACCTGGCATGGACTACACCTGAAGGTTTAAAATACCCAGAAGAAAATTAGCACAGAACTAACCTCCTTCTATTCGTAATTAATTATTTTTTAACATTGGAAAGACCTGATCTGTCACACTATATACTGATTGTGCACAAAATATTGGAATAGTTATCCGACGGTTTACCGTTATCTGACGGTTTAAGCTACACATTTTGTCGTGGATATGAACTGAGCAGTGTATAGGTAATCTGTGTATATCCGGTAGTTAGGTAACGTGAAACATTGAAAAGACTCTTGAGTTTAAGTAATAAAAACAGTCAATACCTGAGTGTATAGGTATTAGGTATATCTGTGTATATGCGGTAGTTAAGCAATGTAAAACATTGGAAAGACTTTTGGGTTTAAGTAAAAAAAAGTCAAGACCTGAGTTCATAGGTATATCTGTGTATATCCGGTAGTTAAGTAATGAAAAACTTTGAAAATACTTTTGAGTTTGAGTTAAAAAAAAGTCACGACTTCACTTTTTTGAGTTACTAGTTCGTGATAGTGCAATTTTTATTTTCGGTTTTATGTGAAAAGTGACATCTTACCTGGCATGGACTATATCTGAAGGTTTAAAATACCCTGAAGCAAATAAGCAGAGACGTAACCTCCTTCTATTCGTAATTAATTAATTTTTAACATTGGAAAGACCTGATCTGTCACGGTATATACTGATTGTGCACAAAATATTGGAATAGTTATCCGACGGTTTGCCGTTATCCGTTACTGTTATCTGACGGTTTAAGCTACACATATTGTCGTGGATATGGACTGAGCTGTTTATAGGTAATCTGTATATATCCGGTAGTTAAGTAACGTGAAACATTGAAAAGACTCTTGAGTTTGAATAATAAAAACAGTCAATACCTGAGTGTATAGGTATATCTGTGTATATCCGGTAGCCAAGCAATGTAAAACATTGGAAAGACTTGTGGGTTTAAGTTAAAAAAAAGTCAAGACCTGAATTCATAGCTATATCTGTGTATATCCGGTAGTTAAGTAATGTTAAACATAGGAAACACTTTTGAGTTTGAGTCAGAAAAAGTCAAGACCTGAGTTTATAGGTATATCTGAGTATATCCGGTAGTTAAGTAATGCAAAAAATTATAAATACTTTTCAGTTTGAGTAAAAAAAAAGTCAAAGCTTGATTTTTTTGTAATACTAATTGTGATGGAATTTTTATTTTCAGTAATATTTTATATTACTTTAACTTATATTACGATAATTTGCGACAAAAGTTGCGCATATTTATCTGACGGTTTAAGATACCCACAAGAAATATAGCATAGAAATGCGTTTGACAGTTTTTTTGTAACCTCCACCTATTCAGTAGATAAGTAATCCTTGACTTTGGAAAGACCTGGTACTACGTGATACTACCTGATACCTGATACTATGTAGATACGGATTGTTTGTATCTTCTTTGTAATGTATTGGCCTTATCTGCCTTCAACTTAATATCTTTAATATTTTGTCTTTTGGCTTCTACCTTACATCTTATATAATTTATCTGCCTTCAACGGTTTCGTCTTTTTGTTTTATTTTGAATCTTTTTACCTTTTCGAATCTTGACTACAATATTTTCCGACCTCAAAATGAACAAGCATATCCGTCAGATAACGTATCTTCAGCATTGGAAAGACCATCCCTTAACTTTGATTTCATTTCATGACGTAGTGAAAGCGCTTCACAGTTCAGTTTGTTAAAATTTATCTTGTAATTCAATTTGAATAAAAACTTTTTTTGGACAGATCGAAAAAAATGTTTTAGACAAATATTATAATATACTTTAAGGATTTCATAAATGTTTTATTTTCAAAAATCAATCGAGTGGTGTTCAAAATATCTTGTTTCGAAAATTTTGATCGGTCGCCATTTTGTTATTTGATAACATAGAATATAATTGTAAATACAAATGTTTTAGAGAACCGAACGCGCATGCTGAACGTTTTTGTAATTTTTAAATATTCCTTAAAATAAGAGAGTAACGGCGACTTTTCGAAAAACAAAAGAACGCCAATTATGTACTAAGAAATTGGGCTCCAATTCAAACATTTGAACTAAGAAAAGTTGTTTGTTTCAATGAATTTTAACTGCCATTTTCGGGTGTTACAACTTAGTATTAACACCCTGTATATTAATAATAATAATATGATTAGTATTAGGTGATTTTTGTTGTTGCATAAATAGAAATTCAATAAAATTTATAGTTATGTGTGCAAAAATATCTACCCACAAAAACATTAGACCAATAGTATCCTACGGGTAGTTATCACATATAGACATATACAAAGAGGTTGCTAGGTTACATAAAGTTTGACATTGCTAATAGTTTAATAAAATTACTAAAATATCACGTTTAGGTAAGCAGAATGAGGCTTCAATCAATTCATTTTCTTATCGAATATCCCTCGATCATTGATAAATAACTTATAATTTGATCACAAATTCCCCAAGCACATTGCTTTTTGATATTGAGGCTTTTTGAAGTTGTTTATACTGATTCTCTCTTCATTATATATTCCAAAAATTTCGGTGTTAATCATTTAAAACTGTCAAAGTGTTTAACGTTAAATAACAAAAATGAATGAAATCAATTTGTTAACACAATTTGTTAACTTTATATATTCCAAAAATTTCGGTGTTAATCATTTAAAACTGTCAAAGTGTTTATCGTTAAATTAAAAAAAAATGATTGAAATTAATTTGTTAACTCAATTTGTTAACTTTTGATATTAGCCCTCCGCCTATGGCATCGGATAACCATAAATAATCCAAGCAAAGTACTTTAGGCAACTGTGATAAAATTATGTCGTAATTATCAATGCTCTTGGGTTATTACTGTTGACTCTAAGTTAGGTTAGGTTAGGTAAGATTAACTGGTAATTAATTACGATGAGACACAGTGACAAACATAGACATATAGCCACATATTGTGATTACGTAGAATGTATAAAAAATGAAATATTTTTTTATGATGCGAGTCGTTATACAATTTTAAGTATCACGAGTCCCATCATAAAAAAAAATCATTTTTTTACACATTCTACGTAATCACAGTATGTGGCTGTATGTATTTCTTGGTCACTATGTCTCATTGTAATTAATTAACAATTAATCTCACCTAAAATAACCCAACTTACAGTTATAACTTGATAATAATACATATTTTTTACCTTTAATTTAAAGCTTGTACTACTAAGATCATTGAATGTACCTACCTAGATTCTGGCCTTAAGCCCATATTCATAGTCCTTGCGCATGAATTCGACTCAAATCGAATATTTCGTGGCGAATTTTCTATAAACGTTTATGGACCAAACGCAACCAAATATATGACTTGAGTAGAACTCAAGCTCAAGTACGGACTATGAATACAAGCCTAAGATTACAATTTATTCATATTATCGAATATCTATATTATTTTATTTATGAATTTATGATTTATTTGTGACAAAGTAAAAAAAAAAATTCAGTACCACTGAAACCAGCCAATAAAAATTGATAAAACATAAGTATATCCTTATCTAGAGTAGGTACGTGATAAAATATTTATTTTGTGAAGTTGATATTACTTCAGCCCGAATATACAGTATTAATAATATACTGCTAGCAGCGTTCAGTTGTCATGCTATAAATATATTCCACCTAAATCTCAACCTAAGAAGAAATTATACGCATTGGATAGACAAGTAAGTTAAAATAGTTAAAAAGAAAATTATTTCGATAACTCATTATGAAACAAATTCCTTCACATGTTTTGATAAAATATGAAGAATATCACAAAAGGTACTAGTTTAGGTATCTAGTTTACTTTTAGCAAATAATTTATCTTTCAATAATGATAATTTTTATGTACGGCCGGTCTACAAGGATCACTTTATATGCTTCGTTTCAGGGCGTAAATTTAACTTTATTCTTTATTCTTTAACTGTGTTTAATTATCACGCTGCGTGCTTTATACATATGTAACTAAGTATACAGGATGTCTCAAATAAGGTGTCCATCCTTTATAAGGCTGCATTATAAGTCCCTATAGAGTGGGAAATTAAAAATTAAAAATAAACACCAAAAAAAGTACTTATGTAAGTAAGTTGTACTTCCTTAGTTGCCAGATGTGTTTCTGCCTTAATCGAAGTTTGAAAATACTCATTATTTTCTCAAAATTTGTGTTTGATTTCAATCATTTTTTTTATTTAACGTTAAACACTTTTACAGTTTTAAATGATTCAATGAACTTTTTAGAATATATAATGAAGAGAGAATCTGCACAAACAACTTCATACGCTTATAACTTAAAAAAAAAGAACCATTATAGGAAAATATTGTTTGTTTAATTTGGATTGGTTAGAAATATTTTGAGACATTGTACATCCTGTAAAATAGTTATTTGTTTAACAAGGCAGAAAAGGAGGTAATGATTTCGCTATTGCGGTTGGTGTTTTGTAGTCGAGGCGTAACCGAGGCTACAAAACCAGTCAAGGCAGCGAAATTACTTCTCTGACCGGTAAAACATATAACACATTTACATATTTAAAAGCAATATTGTAACAGGCGTCACTCCGAAAATCCTATTTGTCAAATTTAAGTAATTATATAAATCAGGCCAAGAATTGAAAAGACTAACAATTCAATCACCGTCAATCAATTATTAAATATTAGACAATGAAATGAACAAAAAAACAACAATGAATAGTGATGAAGAAATCCTTAATAAAATTCATTCATTAACGACACAATGAATGTGTATAAACGAAACAGAAAAATCAGAAAACTCACTAATTATTCAAAATTGCAAAAAATATTGCAGTATATGCAGTATCATTACAGTAAATATTAATTGCAATAAATAGTGGTTTTGGTGTTATGTTATATATCATATATGTCAAGTAACTTTATCTGCCCATCTAGACTATCAGTAACTTTTGCTGCCTCGGCAGAAAAAGTAAAACATTGCAGCTGGTGGACTGTCAGTAAAGTTATGCCTTTAATGTCAATCGGCAAAAAAGTTTTTCTTAATCATACATGCATCATAATCTTTGATTATCGGACTAAGAAACGTTTCAGAATGCTGCCTTTCAAGCAGGGAGCCTAGTTTTCCTAGTAACAACACATTTATTGACTTACTTTTATCGACAATGATCCTTGATCCACTAATTTTTGTTGAAATAAATATTAAATGTGTTCTTAATATTGCTGGAAATCCGAAAACCGGAAACCAGAAGCTTCATACTCCTTATTAATGGTCAGTCAGTATTAATTTATATTAAAATAAATATAAATGCGTCCTTACTATTGATGGAAATCCGAAAACCAGAAACTGGAAGCTTCATATTCCTTATTATTGATTATTTTGAAATTAGCTGTTTCAACCTTCAGAATTTTGTTGATGACACTGACGTCTCTATCAGATGACATTGACGCAGCAAATGCCAACCTTCCATTATTAAAAACAACATCCACGCGTACCTACCCAGTAAAATGAATCTAAATCTTTCTTATTTTCTTTTAATTTTCACATTGTGGTGCACGGATAGTAGAAAACAACTTATGATAAACGTGCATAAGGGCCATTCAAACAATGCGCCATTACAAGCCGTTTTAAAACCGGCAAAAGTGCTTGAAAGGTTCTCTTACGCACATGTATCATAATATACCATATATACATACATGTCAATTGCGGGAACTAAAAATAGAAATGTATTTTATCGATATTTAAGAATATTCAATTATATTTGTTTCAAATAGGTACTTATTGATTGTCGGCCATTATCAATGCGATTATCAACGCATTAGTACAGCGTATCTGTTACAGCATTATAATTTAATATGCCCATAAATATTTTATCTTGTTACTTATAAAATGAACAAACTTATATAATTGATACGGTATTGATAAAGCTGACATAATGATAGTGTAGTACTTATAAATCATTTACGAGAGTCCATCATCAGGTTATTATTATCTATCTAGCCTTTAATGTCAATAATTGAGATTAGCTTAATTGGATTTGGCTCCAATTCTAAGTGCTCTAATTGAATTTATAAAGTTTAAATAAATACCACTTTCAACATTGTTAATATCACATTTATATAACAATATGATATAAGTGTGATATAAATACAATACAGTGAATACAATACAATACAAGCAATACAAATAAATATTATATTAATAAAGTTGCAAGTGTTTTTATTTAAATATTAACCATGTATAACGAAGTGAAAGCCTCCAACATTAATCAATTAAAATATAAAGTAACTGATATAAAAATTATGTTGCAACAATAAAAGGATACGTTTTAAATTTGTATTTTGCAGGTTGACAAAGGAACGAAGATTGATATTGATCACGTACCTAAACTACAAGTGCAAGGAAGCATTCTTATCATATCATCGATATCACACCTGCACTAAACTATCAGAATTAATAGAAAGTTTGATAATCGTTATATGACAGAAGTAAGTATACGTATAAGCAAAGTTCTTCGTAGTGTGAGGAAGTTTTACGATTTCAAAGTTATGAAAAAAACAGTTATTTGTGATACAAGTTCGTAAAGTAGTGTTTTTGTTAAACGAGTTCAAAATTCTCTTTAGGAAAGTGTATCATATAACGCTTTTTCTGCGACAGCTGTTATAAAAAAAATAATATCTCACATTGTACAAACTGTATCATTAACTTGAATGTTTAAAGATTTGAACTTCTTTCGTACTATTAAATGTTGCCTTCTAACTAAATTTTGCATATGATGCATATTACAAGTTTTTTTTAATTGGTGAGGGAATGAATTGTGTGTAAAACTTATTTTACGCACGTTGATGTTTTTACGCACACACTTTACGCACTGTAAATAGTACTCAAAAATGTAGTTTACGCTCTATGATAGAAAAAAATATTTTCTGGACACATGTCTATAGGAACCTATTTCACCCTTCTGTTCCATATGCTACGTTCGTGAAGTTTGGCCAAGCAAATCTGTTACACTCTGTATAATGCATGTGCATAAATAACAAATTATTTTAACAGTTTTATTTTGTTACAGGTATAAACAAGACATACGTCATCATATAAAAATGCTTAGGCTTGGAAAAACTGTGGTTTTACTTTTACTCCTAAATTGGACACTTGTTTTTGCACAATTATGTGAAAACGACACCTGCACTTACAGAATGATTAAAAATCCTCAAAATTATACTTTACGAGGTAGCGAAAATATTGTTGTTACTTCCAGTTATTTACCAGAATTAGTACCAGATATGTTTATTTGTATGAGTTTGCCTTCAAGTTTATCGTTTAATGGTTGTCACATTTCAGAAGTAGACATGAATGCATTTGAGAACTGCAAACATATAAATGAGCTTAACTTAGGATTTAACACCATTTCAAATTTCAAATCTTTTGATTCGCCCTTAGTAAATTTACGCAAATTAAACTTAACACACAATGAGTTAAGCTATCTGGATAAAACCATGCTATCTGTGGTATTTCTAGACGTATCATATAACAACATTACTGACATACAATCAATAGGCAACACGACAGATATAAATGTAATTCTATATTATTTGAATTTAGCCCATAATCAAATAGAATCAATAGAACCATTATCTTTTATAGACTATAAATATTTAGAGCATCTTGATTTATCTTACAATAAACTATCTAATCTTACTGAGAATATGTTCAAAGGACTGACCGTATTGAAACATTTAGATATATCTATGAATAATATAAACGCCTTGAGCAATGAATGTTTCATCAACACTCCCATTTTATTAAATCTGAATATATCTGGTAACGTTATAGAAAATTTGGAAGATTATACATTTTATGGTTTAAGCTTCTTAAAAGTACTAGATCTGTCACAAAACCAAATAATTAGCACAGGTAATGTATTCCAAAAGAGTATGTTAGTTTTAGGTCTCGAGAATCTCGATATATCTAATAATTTCCTGACATACGACGATAACTCCTTTCAAGGCCTTGAAAAATTGATAATTTTAAATTTGTCAAATAACAATTTAGAACTAAATGATACCGAAATAGTACAGTCAAATACAGTAATAAACCATCAATATAGTTTTGAAGCATTCAAAGAAATTAAACTTGAAATATTGAACCTAAGTAATTGTAATTTAACAAAACTACACGATGGCATTTTTATGCATTTCAATACATTAAAAGCACTAATTTTGAGCCACAACTTTATTTATTCTATCCCCGATCATATATTTGCATATCTAGGGAGTATGGAAAGACTGGATCTTTCATTCAATTCGATATCTATATTGGGTCAGTTAGCATTCACTGGCCTAAAAAAATTAAAGGAATTGAACTTAAGCCACAATAAATTATCATTAATTTATTATAATGCATTTGTAAATATTCCAATGTTAGAAAATCTTGATGTAAGTAAAAATAAAATGAATTCGTATAAGTTTAATGAGATTGTCAACTCTACAAATTTAAATTATCTAAATTTTATTGAAAATCCGGAAACAAGTTGTTCATTCCTGAAAGACCAGTTGATATATTTAAAACAAGTTAATGTAACTGTAAAATATGGCAATGAGAAGTTATATAGAAATTTGTATGGCATTTGGTGCATTCGGCCATGAAATGGTTAAATAATTTCTGTAACAAGGTCTAGTATTGTCTGGATTAGATTTGGTATTATACATTTACATAAATAGTGAAGGTATTAGTTATTTAAATAATATGTTATTGTCTAAGAATTATTAAATGTACATAGATAAATATATTTGTGAATAATATAAAATATCTACCTATATTATAACACATTTGTTTTATTGACATTGTTTGTTTTTTTTTATATATACACTCAGTTATTTATATACTTAAATTAAAACATGTAAATGTTGACTTGTGTTAGACTCTGTTCTTAGCACTAAATAAACAATTATTGTCAATTATTATTTATTTTTTAATATTGTTTATCAACTGCATGTTTACATATATTTTTATAATTATCGTTATTTAATTAAGAAAAACTTCTAAATTAAAACAAAAAATGATTCCACATCAATCACAACACACACACAATAAGTCAAATGACTAAAGAACGAACTACACGTAACAACTATTTTTAAGAAACACATTTTGAGCTTTTATGATATACCCCTGTATGCATATTATGCTTACAGGCGTAATATGTTATAGGTTATAAATAAAATAATGATCAGACTTATGAAAATAATTTTTAAGTCATGTTAATTATAGGAGTTATGGGTTATGGGTGATTGAAATATTCCTAATGGTTACTGACATTAACAAAACGGGCTATATGCTGTGATAAAAAGTAAAAAATCCTGAAATGCCAAAAGTGGCATTTTTAGTGTAATATTGTACTTACATATATAACTTCAAACTTCAAACTTCAAACTTCTTTTATTGGACATGGATTACATGTGAGGTCAAGACAATATAAATTAGGAAAACACTACATTTTATGTAGAAAAAATTCCTGTACTGAATAGAAAGCCTGCTCTTTTAAGTGTTCGCTAAGTTGCTTTTTGAAACTGTGCATTTTTTGGTGCTGCCATTGTACTGGAAGATGATTCAGAATTTTTATCCCCACCGATCTTGGATCTGTAAGGTGAAGTCTATTCGATGGGACGACTAGATGATGCTGCGACCTCGTCCCATATTCATGGACAGTACTCCTAGATGGAAGATTGTGCCTAGTTTTCCACGTCCGTACGGCATGTTGTAGAATATAGACTGATGCCATCGTCAGTATACCTTCTTGCTTAAATAGCTGTCGACAAGACGTCATCTGTGGTACTCCCATTATCGCACGTATAGCTTTTTTTTGCAAAATAAATACTTGGGATGCATGAGCTGAAAGTCCCCAAGCTTCAATTCCATAAGACATCCGACTGTAGAAGATAGCATAGTAGGTGGTTATAGCTGCCTGGATGTTTACGATGTCCTTAATTCTTCTGATTGCGTAGATACTTGATGCCAATTTCATACACAAATTTTCTACGTGTGCTTTCCATGTCAATCGACTGTCTAAATGTATTCCAAGGAATTTTGGCGAATCCTTGGATACTTGATGCAGCCTACTGGAGGTAAAAATGAGTACATTTGTTTTGGCTGTATTAAGGCAAAGCTCATTCGCACCGAACCATTCAGATGCATTGCCACTGGCTGTACTTAGCTTTTGTTGTGCTACTTCAGTATTTTTGTCTGATACCAGTAAAGTTGTGTCGTCAGCGAACATGAAAGTATGGCATTTAAGATTGGTGGGCAGGTCGTTTATGTATATGATAAAAAGTATCGGCCCCAGTATAGATCCTTGTGGGACTCCTCGCCGTATGTATTTTGGATTGCTCTTTTCTCCATTAAAATCAACAATTTGTGCTCTATCTTCTAGGTAAGACGTCATAAGCCGCAACGAAATGCCTTTGAATCCATAGTGGTCTAGTTTTTCCAGAAGGATTTTATATGACATGCAATCGAATGCTTTACTCAAGTCACAAAATTGAGCAAAACATAACTTATGGTCTTCCATTGCCTGGTAGATGTTGTCTAGAAGATTCATTATTGCATCAGTTGTATTTAAGTTTCTCTGAAATCCGAATTGACTCTCTGTTATGTATTTGTTTTCTCCGAAGAACCTTGTTATTTGTTTGAGAATTATCAATTCGAGAATTTTTGAGAAGGTTGGTAATATTGATATGGGTCTGTAGTTGCTTCTTTCGGATCGACCGTCCTGTTTTAATATTGGTACTACTCTAGCTATTTTTAGTCTTTGGGGGAAGATTCCAGTACTCATGGATGAGTTCGTAATATCTGCTATAGGTTCTGATATTGCATGTGCGACATACTTTATTAATTTAGAATCAATTGAGTAGATGTCCTTCGATGTTTTACTTTTGATGCTACCAATAGCACTTTCAATCTCAGCAGGTGTGGTTGGGTTGAAAAACATGGTGATGCCTTTTGTTTTCACCTTTAGCACTGTTTGTTCCGTTAGTTTGTTTTGTATTGTTTGCACCAGATTATTGCCAATACTGCAGAAGAAATCATTGAAGTCCCTACAATTTAGAGATCCATCGATGGTACATCTTTTCGTGCCTCTGCCAGTTTCACGGTTAATAGTTGTCCATAGTTCCTTTGATTTGTTTGATGATGCATTGATTTTATGAATTATGTTGTTTTGTTTCTCTATTTTAACATGGTTTAAGTATGATTCCTTATATTTTAGATAGATATTGTATATGTCTTCATCTTCCGTGTTTTTATATGCATCGAAAATAAGTTCTAATGTTTCTTTCATATGCCTTGTTTCATTAGATATGTTTGCCCATATTCTTGATTCATTTCTAGTATACTCTAGAGGAAAGGCCTCTTCAAAATATAGGCAAAATGTTTTGAGAAACTTATTAAATTTAATATTGGCATCATCTTCTGCGTATACTGATTTCCACTCCTCTTGTTTCAGTGAGAGGACAAATTTTTCCTTATTTTGCGTTGTATATTTTCGTGTTCTATTTCTAGTTGTTTTTTGGATTGCAGCTGTGTTATAAATATATAATATTTGAGCAATGTGGTCAGATATCGCAGTGTTAATTGTTCGTCCTTCCGAACATATGATATTCGAAAAGATATTATCTATGCATGTGTTTTTGGTTTTATTTATTTTAGTGGCTTCGAATATTTTTCTATCCAAGGAATATGATTTTAAAGTATTTAATAGGTCTGCTGACTGTTTAGTATCCTCGCTAAGGTCTACATTGAAATCTCCAGCAATAACAATATTTATTTCTAAATCAAAATTCGTGAGAATGTAATCCAGGGCTTCACTAAGTATTACTAGATATGCTTCTAAGTTTGCACTTGGCGATCTGTATGACGAGATTATAATCAGGTTAAGTGGCTGTATATGAATTGCAGCTAATTCGCAGATTTTTTCCACAGACATCTCGTTTATGGTAGTAATTTTACTACAGCTTATACTATTGTGTGCAAAGATGCATACTCCACCGTGTATGTATTGGGTTCTATTTAAAGTGCTAATATTTGTAAAATCCTTTATATTGTATGTAGTGTAGTTTGAGTTATTTAGCCAATGTTCACTGACACAGGCAATATCTATCTTTTCACTATGGAGTATGGTCTCAAACGCTGTTATTTTATTGGTTAGGCATTGCATATTTAAGTGCAATACCTTCATTGATTTCATGTTTGCATGAGATGCAGTATTGCGATTATGAACCATTTTCGGAGTTTGGCTGCAGTTCATTACGTTGCTTGGGTTTCTCACGAAAAAAATTGAAGCGTCTGACCGTAATTCCTGATGGCCATATTTCTGGCATTATTATTCTTTCAAGTAGATCGTAATCAGCTCCGATTTTGAAAGATGCGGTGCTGTAGCTTGGATTTGATTCTATTTTTTCTACGCTAAATTTGCGATTGGGAAACCGTTTTTCTAAGAACTCTGATATTTGTTCGGGGGTGGCGTCACGTTTCGCGCGTCCTATGTGTAGCCAAGCTTTTTGTGTAGCTGCGCTAAAATTGTCTGCTCCCCATGAAGCTGTACCTCTTATGCTTTGTTTAGCATTTTTTGTTAACTTAGCAGGTGTCTTGATTGATTGCAAGTTTTTTTCACGGCGCGGTTTGCGTACTACTTCAGTCCATTTTTCTGCAGGGCCAATGGAAGATTTCTCTTCGCCCGCGGATTCCAGCGGGTATGCTGAACAGCTGCGATTTCGCGCGCTTTTATTTTGAGTGTCGCAATGTAAGTTGCCTGTAGGTTCGGAGTTCATCTTTCGCGATGAAGACGTTGCTGCAGAATTTATGTTAGGAGCATTTGAACTATTTGCACTATTTGACCTATCAAGCGCATTGCCAACCGCATCTGTCAGTTTTCCGTGTTTGTTTACTTCGCTTTTTTGATTATTTATAACCTCTGATCGAAGTTGAGAGTTGTCGAGCTCCAGGCGTGTTACCTTTTCGACAAGTAGGTAATTCGTGAGCTTTAATTGTTTGACTAAATCTTTTAGGTGATAGTATGCCTCCTTTGCAAAATCAGTCTCAGCAATGGCGTCATTTTCAGGATCTCCTGTCAGACCAACCCCGCAGCACGATTTTGCTCGCTTAACGCAACTAGGATGGTACAGCGTCGCACAAATACTACACTGAACTCCCGATTTAGCAGTGTTTCCACATGCACACATTTTCTTGGTTACATCTAAGGTTTTAACAACACTTTTCGCACTATTTGTCTCACCATCACATGCCTCGCTAGGCATGGTGAACACTATGCCATACTTATATAAACATAAGTATGCCCAAGACTGGATCTAGCTTATAAGGTCCCTTAGGAAAATTTGGAATTGGCGCTCATTTACTATACAGTAAAATAAAACTCTATTGAGTATAGTTTATTATTGACTATTTACAATACATTGTATTTTCAGGATTCAATATAAGAAATATTTTCAGCTGCCAGCCATTAATCAGCCAGTCATTTGAGACTGTAGCAGTCTCTTTACAATTAGTAGCAAGCACATTGTGACCCAAAATGTGATACCACACCTTTACTTTCACATTAATAATAAATTATATAAAATTATCGTAATTAGTTAGTGAAATGTATAAAATTTGTATAAATTGACGAAATTTGTAGAATATTATAGAAATTTGCAAAATTTATCAAAGAAATTTAAGAAAAATTGTAGATGTTATATAAAAATGTTGAAAGTCGTTATTAATATTTCTAAAATTTCTACAAAATTGTTAAAATAAACAAAATATATACATAAAAGTTACAAATTGTAGAATTTACAATAAAATTGTCTAAACTAGGTTTTTAAATTTCTACAATTTGTATAAAATTATCAAAGTTTTATAATAATTATACGAATTTATATAAAAATAGAAAATATGCCAATGAAATTTACATTACTATGGGAATTGCATAAAATTGTCGTAATTAGATAGTGAAATAATTTTAAATTGTACAAAATTATAGAAATATACAAAGAAAATTCAAAATTTATGAATGAATTAAAAAAAACTGTAGATATTTTATAAAAATTGTTGAATTCATATGAAAATTTGTTTTAAAATTTGTATAAATTGATGAAATTTCTAGAATATTATAGAAATTTGCAAAATTTATCAAAGAAATTTAATAAAAATTGTAGATGTTTTATAAAAATATTGAAAGTTTCTAAAATTTCTATAAAATTGTTAAAATAAAAATATATATACATACAAATTACAAATTGTAGACTTTACAATAAAATTGTCTAAACTAGGTATTTAAATTTCTACAATTTGTTTAAAATGATCAAAGTTTTATAATAATTATACGAATTTATATTAAAAAAAAAAAAATGCCAATGAAATTTGCATTACTATAGGAATTACATAAAATTGTCGTAATTAGATAGTGAAATAAATTAAACTTGTATAAAATTATAGAAATATACAAAATAAATTCAAAATTTATCAATGAATTCAAAAAAACTGTAGATATTTTATAAAAATTGTAGAAAGTTATAAAGAAAACATCTAAAACGATGATTGAAAATATCGAAAGTGTGGACTAACACTTCTAAAATTTGTTTAAAATAGTGGAATTAAATAAATATATAACAGTTACAAAGAATTCCATAAGGTGCTATTGATATTCACTAAACACAATACAATTGTAGAATTTACAACAACAAAAATACATGAAACTATTTATTTTAATTTCTACAACTTGTATAAAATCATCACAATTTACTGTAAATTACTTTACTTAATTTACTTGTAAATTTACATTACTATGGGAATTACATAAAATTGTCGTAATTAGATAGTGAAATAACTAAAATTTGTATAAAATTATAGAAATATACAAAGAAAATTCAAAATTTATGAATGAATTGAAAAAACTGTAGATATTTTATAACAATTGTTGAAAGTTATACATGAAACATCTAATACGATGATTGAAAATATCGAAAGTGTGACATTTCTAAAATTTATATAAAATTATGATTTTAAATAAATATATAAAAGTTACAAAGAATTCCATAAACTGCCATTGATGTTCACTAAACACAACAAAATTGTAGAATTTACAAAACAAAAATAGATAAAACTATTTATTTTAATTTATACAACTTGAATAAAATCATCACAATTTTATAGAAATTGTTGATATTTAAAAAAAAATAAAAAGTTGCCAATGATATTTACATGACTGGAAATTATACAACATTTTCGTAATTAATTAATAAATTGTCTAAAATTTGTCCAATATTATAGAAATTCAATCAGAAGAAATTCAAAATTTCAAATATTATACCGGGTGTTTGGTATAGCCGGGGATATTTCTCTAAAATAATAAGGGAAGCAGGAAAGTGCACAAATGTGGTTTTACATGTTATGTTCTTATTTATACATAACCAATTCAAAGCCTGGTATAAAAATTGTTTGAAGTTGTTAATTAAATTTCGAAAAATTTGAATGAAAACATCGAAAATATTGTCTAACATTTCTATAATTTGTATAAATTGTGGAATTTGTGGAAATTAAAAAAATATATAGAAAATACTAAAAATCCAAAAATCAATGAATTCCATTAAAAATATTACACACTTCGTAAAACGAACGATATTCATCAATATTCGTTGTACGTGTCACAACGAATATTGCAAAGAAATTGTTTTAACAAATTTCTACCTTTTGTAAAATACTTAGAACTTTAGAGAAAGAGAGAAACAATCTTTATTGGGCTATCAACCCCTCATAGGATCTTGTTGCTCTAAAAATTTTATAAAAGGAAGAATTTTATTAAAAAAAGTTACGACTAAAATTCATTCAAGTACAGTCATGCTCACATAAGTCTAGTTCAAACAATTTAACATTGCCATATAAAATTTCTATTGTAACCTAATTTCTTGTACTAGATTTATTTGAGCATGACTGTACATTACATAATTGTGAACATTACATAAACTTGTCATAATTAGGTACGAGTTATGTAATTAGTTAGTTAATTTTCAAAAGTTAACAATGAAATTCATAATTCCTGTAAATTTTATATAAAATTTGTCGGACTTGATACCGAAATTTATAAAAATTCGAATGAAAATATCGAAAGTGTGGAACATTTCTTAAATTTGTATAAAATCGTCGATATAAAAACCATTATAAAAATTATAAAAAACATCCAAAAGTCTACTAATGAAATGATAATGAAGCTGGATGAAATGGAAATAAAATGAAATAAAATGAAAGGAGATGTAAAGAAATCATCAATCCATCTATCAAATGTTGACTTATTGAGAACATTACACAATTTGTAGATTGAATTGAATGCTAAAAGATACTGACTTTGGTAAAATATTTAAAACATTAAAACATGTAGTAAGAATTTTACAAAAAAAACAAAGTTACTATTAAAATTCATAAAACACGTTATTCAGTTGTGAAATTTACATAAATTGCCGTGATTAGTTACTGAAATGTCAAAAATTTGTACAAAATTGTCAAAATGTCTATAAAAAAATCAGTAAAATACTCAAGGTACTCATTTTAGTATTAGATTCATTTTTGAGAAAAATTGTGCTGTTTGAAATATAATTAACATATGATTAAAAATAATGCAATAAAATACAAAGTGTAGCATATAAAATATGACAGTTTTGACAATGGTACATTACATAATTGTGAACATTACATAAACTTGTCATAATTTGGTACGAGTTATGTAATTAATTAGTTCATTTTCAAAAGTTATCAATGAAATTCATAGTTCCTGTAAATTTTATATAAAATTTGTCGGACTTAATACGGAAATTTATAAATATTCCAATGAAAATATTAAAAGTGTGGAACATTTCTTAAATTTGTATAAAATTGTCGATATAAAAACATTATAAAAATTATAAAAAACATCCAAAAGTCTACCAATGAAATGATAATGAAGCTGGATAAAATGGAAATCAAATAAAATAAAATGAAAGGAGATGTAATGAAATCATCGATCCATCTATCAAATGTTGAGTTATTGAAAACATTACACAATTTTTAGATTGAATTGAATTGCCAAAAGATACTGACTTTGGTAAAATATTTAACATTTTAAAATATACAGTAAGAATTTTACAAAAAAAAAACAAAGTTACTATTAAAACTCATAAAACACGTTATTCAATTGTGAAATTTACATAAATTGTCGTGATTAGTTACTGAACTGTCAAAAAATTGTATAAAATTATCAAAATGTCTATAAAAAAACTGAGTAAAATGCTATAGGTTCTCTAAAATTTGAATTCAAAAAACGATTCATTTTAGAGGGCTTTTCCACGGGCTTTAGAAATGGAGCCATTTAAAAGTTTTTCTTTTGTGACGGAAATATTCAATTTTTATAAAAGTATTACATTATATAGAGTGGTTCAGAGATTCGGATGTGATGAATTTAGGGATCCCCAAATTTTTAGGCAGAAGGGCCACATAGGAATTTTTGTAAATTATGGGTGGCTGTTTGTAAAGTAAGTCATTTTACTTGTATCTGAACACAATATTAATACATCTACACCAAGAATCTTAGAACTATAATAAATAATAAAAATTATTGTTGCAGAAAATGTATGTGAATGGCGAAAAATTTATTCAGAATATCATATTTTATGAATAGAATTTTCTGAAAATATTATTAATTTATTGACCAATACATCTCAAACATTAAAGTGTAATAAAAAAAACAATATCACAGAAATATCACAGAAAATTAACGCAAGTCGATAAAATATCGTTACCTAATAAAACTACTTTTATTCAAAAATTGCAGAAAAAGTATGCATAAATTGGGAACATTTCATAAACATATCAAAAGATTGTCGAACTGAAAAAAACCTGAAGTTTCAGATGTCTTTATTATTTATTGAAATTCTGAAACATAGCCAGGAAAACTTAAAAGTGAAGCCACGTAAAAGTGGCTAAAATTATGAAACCGAAAAAAAAAAGTTATGCATGTTAACTGAAAATATTGTAGATATTGCCATAAAGTTTTATGGAATTTTCGAAAGCAGTCAATCAAAATATCACGTTAGGAGCCAATATCACGAATTAGAAAGTCCAGCATTTTAATCACAATATCAAAAGTAACAGCTAAAATTATGAAACCGAAAAAGAGAAAAAAAAATGTTATGCATGTTACCTGAAAATATGGTAGATTTTGCCACAAAGTTTTAAGGAATTTTCTAAAGCAGTCAATCAAAATATCACGTTACAGTCAATAATCACGAGTTAGAAAGTCAAGAATTTGAATCAAAATATCAAAAGTATCAGCGAAAATTATGAAACCGAAAACAGAGAAATTAAAAGAAAAGTTATGCATGCTACCTGAAAATTTTGTTGATATTGCGACAAAGTTTTTTTAGAATTTTCTAAAGCAGTCAATCAAAATATCACGTTACAGTCAATATCACGAGTTAGACAGTCAAGAATTTTAATCAAAATATCAAAAGTATCAGCGAAAATTATGAAACCGAAAACAGAGATTTAAAAAAAAAGTTATGCATGCTACCTGAAAATATTGTAGATATTGCCACAAAGTTTGATGGAATTTTCTAAAGCTGTATATCAAAATATCAGGTTAGAAGTCAATATTACGAGTTAGAAAGTCAAGAATTTTAATCAAAGTAACAAAAGCATCAGCTAAAATTATGAAACCGAAAAAAGAGAGAAAACAATGTTATGCATGTTACCTGAAAATATTGTAGATATTGCCACAACGTTTTATTAAATTTTCTAAATCAGTGAATCAAAATATCAGGTTAGAAGTCAATATCACGAGTTAAAAAGTCAAGAATTTTAATCAAAATATCAAAAGTATCAGCTAAAATTATGAAACCGAAAAAAGAGAGAAAAAAAAGTTATGCATGTTACCTGAAAATATAGTAGATATTGCCACAAAGTTTTGTGGAATTATCTAAAGCAGTCAATCAAAATATCACGTTATAGTTAATATCACGAGATAGATAGTCCAGAATTTTAATCAAAATATCAAAAGTATCAGCTAAAATTATGAAACCGAAAAAAGAGGAAAAAAATGTTATGCATGTTACCTGAAAATATTGAAGATATTGCCACAAAGTTTTGTGGAATTGTCTAAAGCATCCAATCAAAATATCACGTTAGAGTTAATATCACGAGATAGATAGTCCAGAATTTGAATCAAAATATCAAAAGTATCAGCTAGAATTATTAGATTGTTTAATAAAAAAATACTAAGAATGTTAGATAGGTAGGTTATTAGGCAGGTATATCTTACTAATGGTCACACACTTCGTCGACTGGGAATTATTTTGAACTACGTCCACATTTACACTAATCGGAGTTGACATCTTCAACTCGCTGTACGCATTAAAATGCACCATATCCAGCTAGTAGAACAATCTAATAGAACTCATTTTTGGCAAAACTGAAGAATTACATTAAACCCTGTCCAAAAGTGAACAACTTTGTAGAATTATTTAGTACCAAATTCGTATACTCTACATTTAATATTTTTGGACTTGATTCAAAATAATTCTCAGTCGACGACTTATTCCAACGATTCTCCAATAAAGCTAGAGACCGTAAGAAAAAAAAAATGTTTCGGTAAGTCTTGAAAAAACTCCTCCACTGCTTCTCACAGGTATATGTGTTTTTTATTATTTAGGAAAAAGATAATAGTCACTTAGTGCCAGTCAGGGCTTTGGGGTGCTTCATCTCTGTAAAGCTGTACTCATTGATTATTCCTTGCACTTAACGAGGTTTGTTGAAGCTCGACAATTGACAAGACGCTGAATAATGTATTGGTCAAAATTCTGGAGCCTTTTTTGCAAAATGGCAGTTTACAAAGTTGTAATTGTTCCTTTATAGACTTGTCCTGTTATTTGAAAGGTCTTTTTCCTATAATCAATCAGTAAGATTCCTTCTGTATTCAAAAACACTATCGCCATCAGATATTCGGAGGAAATATGTGTTCATCTGTGGAGCTTAGATTCCAAATATATGAGAAATATTTTTTAAATTATAATTTAAATTTTACACCTGCATGCTTGGCGCTTATCCTGCCTGAGGTGCCCTAGGCAATTGTCTGGTCTAGAGTATGCTTAGAGTATGCCTATACATAGGTATATTAAACTGTACTTTCATTAGAGTATTATATTATTTTATTTTATTTTACTGCAATAAATAGAGCCAACTTAAAATTTTCCAAGGCATCTTGCAAGCTTAATCCGGTCCTGTGAATACTGCATACTGCATTAGAAGAAATAGAGGATCTAGAATTGGTACTTTTTCGTGATGTAGTATCTTTGTGGTCAATTTTAGTATTAATCTTATTTTGGAAAATGAATTGGCCTAAGCTGCATCCACAACCACTGAATTAGTAATTAACGCTGCAATTAGTAATTAAGAGTTTGTTATATGGAAATACACAATGTTGTTCACAGCATCGGCCAAATTAGTGCTTAACGCGAAATTAGTAATTTACGCGAAATTATAAGCTAGTACAAAGTCGCGTTAATTTTCGATGTGAACTAAATACAATAAGTGCTGATGTGCGGAATCAGTTGTTCTATTCTATGCGAATAAATAGCAGGGCAAAACAAAATTTAATGGAATAACTAAGTTTAGAAACGCAGCAGAGGCAAAGAAACAAAACAAAATGGGCTGAATAAAAAGTGTGCAACAGAAAATTCAGAAAATTAGTTCTGGCATTGGGTACTTTGTACAGTCATGCTCATATAAATCTAGTACAAACAAATTGACATTGCTATATAAAATTGCTATTATAACCTAATTTCTTGTACTAGATTTATGTGAGCATGACTGTAACTCACTTTAAATATGAAGAGCACCAGGAGATTGTCTCTAAATTTCTAAATTAGTAAACAAAATTCGATATTGATAATTTTTTCAAATTTGCGTACTAATTTACGAAATAATTTTAAGTATTACATTAATTATTAATTGAATGGTTTCCTAATATGAATAGAAATTGTTGGAGATTCGCTGTAATTCAGAATAGGGTAGATGCCGCCGGCACTTCACAACGATCGGGAATGAGGTGGAGCATGCGCCTTTGCCTGCGCCGCACTTCCAGTTTGTGAGCAAATATTCTGCAGTTCTGACGTCTTTTTCAATCTCTGCAGATTTTATATATTCAGGTAAATTGTGCACATTTATTCTCACGTAAACACTTTCAGCTTAATCCTAACTTCCTACACAATGCATTGTTACTTCTGCATGGATGTCCACATCCAACACCCAGACCAAACATAACCTCACAATACAACCAACTACAGCGATCCCATTTCAAGCACGCTATGCCTAAATAAAGAAACCCATACATTCCAAGTCCATGCAAACCGTAAAACCGTAAAAATTACATAACGACGCTTTAATTGGGGCAAATAAAATCCCAACTGTTTACTTAAGCACTCGTTAAACTCAAGCCTGGTACATACTAGCATTTACAACCCGCTCTTTATTTGCAGTAATGGACGACGAAGCAGTGATTGCCACGAATGACGACGCCAGCGAGTGCAAGCGGAACGCCGTGCAGCTCGGCTACTGGAAGGACGAGTACATCTCGTATCTGATCAAGCACACGCAGCGCCGTGCTCCGGAGATCAACAGGGGCTACTACGCTCGCGTCAAGGGCGTCGAGCGTTTCATCCACAAGTTCATGAGCAAGGCTGGCGACGGCGCCCAAATAATCAACTTGGGCTCCGGCTTCGACACCCTGTACTGGCGGCTGAAGGACCAGAACCTGAAGGTCGGCAACTTTGTGGACATCGATTTCCCGGCGGTGACGGCACGCAAGTGCTACCTGATCAAACGGAGCAAGCAGCTGCTGCAGAAGATCCACGAGCAGGACGGCGAGGTCAAGCTGAGCTCCACCGACATGCACGCCGGGAACTACCACTGCCTGGGCCTCGATCTGAGAAACACGTCCGAATTGGAAAGCAAACTCCAGCAGGCCGAGATCAACTACAATGTCCCCACGTTATTCATTGCTGAATGTGTTCTTGTGTACATCGAGGTGCACCTCGTCGACCGTCTGCTGCAGTTCATCGCCAGCAAGTTCCCCAACGCGCTCTTCGTCAATTACGAAATGTGTAATATGAATGACACTTTCGGGGACGTCATGCTGGAAAATCTGCGGGCACGCGGCTGCACGCTGTCCGGCATCTCAAGCTGCATGAACCTGGACACGCAGATGAGCAGATTCAAGAACACCAACTGGACGGGCACCAAGGGATGGGATATGGTGCAAATTTACTACGGCCTCCCCACAGCCGAGAGGGATAAAATCGAGAAGCTCGAGTTCTTGGACGAACAGGAGCTGCTCATCCAGCTCTTCCAGCACTACTGCATCTGCATAGGCTGGATGGGTAACCAGTTTGACGACATCACATTCGAGGAAGACTAATTGATCATTGGTAATTTGTTGATTATAAATTTTGAATCCATCACATCAGATTTGCGCAACCGCAAATATTTGCGCCAGCTAAAATCCACCCCCCATATGTGCGAGTGAAAGTGTGAAAGATTGAGCATTTGATTAATATTTAACGTTGTATCAGTCCCGTGCCCTAACTAATCAAGCAGATAAATATATATATACATACCCCCAGTTCATTACTTGCTGTGAAATATCCAATATTTACCGAATTCTTTCTAGGTGTGTAAAGAATGTCAACTTATTTTTCATTCAAAATGTATGCTTCAATTGAGATCTGTGATACTTTATTCGTAAATGTTTACTTTAATTACTAATAACAAATCAATGGTGTGCTTTATTGTCGAAGAGATTGAATATTTATGTGTATTATAAATGAGAATTATTAAATATATATAATTGGATCAGCTATTTTTGTGTAATTTAACCCTTTTACAATAAATAATATACAGTGTAATCAATTAAGATTTGATTAAGATCCTCATTCTTTCAATGAGGACAATGCTGAGGACAGTGGAAAGATATTTTTAATGGGATTCCAACCAGAAATGATGACTTGCAGCATAAAGGTATAAAATTATCAAAAAACATGTTTTTGTGACAATACGAAAAGAAGCATTCAAAATATCAAGAAAAGTAAATTGTCTAGGATTTTAATTTTACTGCAGTTAATAGGAGCCAACTTAAAATTTTCCTAAGGCGTCTTACAAGCTTAATCCGGTCCTGTGAATACTGCATACTGTATTAGAAGAAATTGAGGATCTTGAAGGTAAATTTAAAAAGCCCAATACAGGCGTTCTGAAACCGTAAAGAGTGAAAGACCTGAAAATTTTACTGAAGTTTCATTAAGATTGAAAATTTCCAAAATATCAAGAAAGTTTAAAGTTCCAGAATTTTAATAAAAATATCAAAAGTATTGGAAAGTTCAGAAACTGCTATTATGTCAATTTTTCTTCTTCTATTTAATTGTGAAGATTCTGTAATTCTCAGAAAATTATACAAAAGTTACAACACATCTGCAAAACTTAATACCATTTTTGAGGCACCGCACCATCATAAAGGTATAAGATTATAAAAAAAAAAATTAGGTGACAATTCGAAAAGGCATTCTCATACAGAACCCTGAAGGATATGAAGTGTAACAGTGTTCTATCACTGTTTCCCTGCAGTAAATATTATTTACTGCAGGGAAACAGTGATAGAAAAATAATTATCACAATGTATACTCAGCGCTGGTGATGCCATTAAACATGCATTAGCACCTTTTTTTTGTTCAAACACAAATAGCATTTTTCTGCTGTTGCTACTTGTTACCTCAAGACTACTTTTTCTGGGAATTTTGTTTTTCTTAACGTTTTTAATCGGATTTCCATAAGTAAATTAAAAAAAGTGCATTTATTTATATACATAAATTTGTTTTGCACATTTAAGAGGTATAATCGATAATTTTCTAATAAAAATAAATAATTCTATAAAAATATTTTGCATTTTCCATTCAAGTTTTATCATATTGTAATGCACCGAAATTTTGCATTTTTCTATGAACTGGCGATTTTCATTAATATTTATTGCAAGGTGTACGTAATTTAATATTTCAATGGCGTTACTTAAGAAACAGGCGTATCAATCTTTATAATTTTTATGAGCTATATATAGAATTATATTGGGAGTGCTCATATTAAATTTGGTTAAAATTCAATGTGTGGTTACTAAGATATTTTGTTTTTTTCTATGAACTGGCGATTTTCATTAATATTGCAAGGTGTGTCTAATTTAATAATTCAAAATTAATATTTCAAAGGCGTTACTTCAGAAACTGGCGTATCAATTTTTATAATTTTTATGAGCTATATATAGAATTATATTGGAAGTGCTCATATTAAATTTGGTTAAAATTCAATGTGTGGTTACTAAGATAATTTGGGTTTTCTGTAAACGTGCGATTTTCATTAATATTGCAAGGTGTACCTAATTTAATAATTCAAAATTAATATTTTAACGGCGTTACTTAAGAAACAGGCGTATCAATATTTTTAATTTTTATGGGCTGTATTAAAATATTTTTTGCGATTTTTATTAATATTGCAAGTTGTACCCAATTTAATAATTATAAAAGTATATTTCAACGGCGTTACTTAATTAACTGGCGTATCAATATTTATGAATTTTATGACCTATATATAGAATTTTATTTTAAGTGCCCATGCTAAATTTGGTTAAAATTCAATGTGTGGTTGTAGAGTGATTTTGCTTTTTATATAAACTGGCGATTTTTAATAATACAAATATTAATTAAAACAAAATTTATTAGATGATTCAGCAAAATCCTTATACTCTTAGTACAGTAAAATTATAGTCTTACCTCGGAAAAATTCTAAGACCACGTTTTTGTTTTCAGAAGTGCTTAAATGTGGAAAGTATCGCCATTTTTTAAAATTGTAAAAGTCAATTTATCTCGTTTTATTTTGGTTGTTGACAATAACGTTTTAGACAAGAAATGTTATACATATTTTTTTAAATATTTTTAGTCAATAGCGTTACTATATAGTTGATATTTCGAACGGTAGAGACAGCCAAAGTAAGAAAAAATCAGTTTTTTCCCGATTTTCTCCCCATAGGAGTTTTCAAGTTGTAGAACTTGAAAAAATCTACAAAAACTAGTTTCAATCATGTGATTGCTGGAAATAGTCTTTGAGTTACAGCTCTTGATCTTTGATTGGGCCTTCAAAACACCAAAATTAAAAAAAACGCAATTCTACGATTTCATAAAACGTGACTGAAAAACTATTTAAACTCTATAGAAAATTTAATGTTTGCGTGGTTCGTTCAACAAGAAATTATGAGACATTTTTTATTTAGTCGTCTAAAAATATTTTTCTTTTCATTTTGATTTTTTTTTTATCAAATCGTCCCACAATCAAACAATTCAGGGATGTTTTGTTAAATACCTAATCTAATTCCGTTTTCCCCCGATTTTCTCCCCCTAGGAGTTTTTGTTTTGATAGGTGCAAATGTAAAAGTGTAGAACTTCTAAAATCTACAAAAACCAGTTACAATCATGTGATTGCTGGAATAGTCTTAGAGTTACAGCTCTTCTCAAAAACACCAAAATTAAAACATTTTTTTACTTAGTCGCCTAAAATGTTTTTTTTTCATTCTGATTTTTTTTTATCAAATCGTCCCAAAATATAACAATTCAGGGATTTTTTGTTAAATACCCAATCTAAATATATAGTACCTTTTAAAGTTACGGACGTTTCATCAGATATTTCTTGTACCTACAAGAAAACAATAAAAATTTCTTCGAGCGCAAGATATTTGTTATATAATCGGGGCTAAAATATACCAATTTCAAGATCAGGGTAGGAATAAATCACGATTTAAAAAAATCCAAAATCAATGATTAAAACAAAAATAAAACATGATTCATTTGATTTATTTGTTTTTTTATATTTCTGATCTGATATCTGATATGATTCTGATATGTTTTTGCCAGTTTAGATGTGAACTAAGTAAATTCTTGAAGTTGAACAAGAATTGATGATTTAAAAAAAGGTGTAGTATCTGTACTACGTGAAGGACCAAAAATGGAAGAAGAGAAGAAAATTAGTTGACTTACTTCAAATTATCTATGTAAAAGCATGCTAACTCTATAGTTACATTACATTTTTAATTGTACACCTATTGCATTATTTTGATTTATTTAATTTTATTATATTTCTGATCAATTTTTGCCAGTTTAGATGTATAAATCACTTTGATTAAAAGATGTTTAAATCAATTGATTCACATCACCATTTAAATCATATGATTTTTTTAAATTAAATTCTTTAACTTCAACAAGAACTGATGATTATTAAAAAAAATCGGTGTATCTGTACTACGCGAAGGACCAAAAATGGAAGAAGAGAAGAAAATTATTTGACTTACTTCAAATTATCTATAGTAAAGCATGCTAATTCTATAGTTACATTATATTTTTAATTGTACACCTATTGGATTATTTTGATTTATTTAATTTTGTTATATTTCTAATCAATTTTTGCCAATTTAGATGTATAAATTACTTTGATTTAAATATGTTTAAATTAATTGATTCACATCACGATTTAAATCATATGATTTTTTTCTTATTACATTCTTTAACTTCAACAAGAATTGATGATTATTAAAAAAAAACGGTGTATATGTACTACGTGATGGACCAAAAATGGAAGTAGAAAAGAACATTTTTTGACTTTTTTTGACTTTGATTTTTTGAAGCATGCTAACTCTCTAGTTACATTATATTTTTTATTGTACACCTATTGGAATGGACAAACAGTGCAAAAACAATGATTACTTATAAAAAAAACAATTTAGATTTGAATAAATGATTTATTTAAATAAATCATTTGATTTAAATCACACCAACCCTGCATTGTATAAATACCTACATACAAATTTTGAATATTTCATATTAAATTGTCTAAGATTCATAAAAAAATCCTTGATTCAGATATTTTTTATTAAACCGCTTAAAATGAACAAATTTTAAAAATTCTAGAATATATCGTTCATAATAAATGTACCAGGTGCTGATTAACTCGTCTAAAATATAAGAATTTTTTTTTATCATTTGTTAGATGATTTTAGATTAAATCGTCTCAAAATGTAGCAAGTCAGGGATTAGTTTTATTATACCGGGTGTCTCATTTAACGTGACACATCAAAATAACACGGTTTAAAACTTTTCGAGTTATTTTGATTTGTCAGGTTAAATGGGACATCCGGTATAGTCAAAAAATATACTACTTTTCGAAGTTTCAGAGGATTTTACCACAATTTTTGAGAAACACTATCTAATACACTGTAATTTACAACCTTATTTGATAACGACAGACTAACATTAGTAAATCGTATTTGTTTTACTTGTTTCATTTGTTTTCTAATACAGTCATTTATTTTTCACAATTTTGTCATCGGGCATTAAATTCATTTTTTTTTTAAATTTTTGTTGTGCAACCTAATGGTATTTCCAGATATTCGTGAAGATAAAACTTAATGCTTTTAAACTTACTATTAAAAAAAAGAATCAATGACATAATTTTCTAAAAGTGTTAAAAAAATGAAATCGTGAAATTTTTACAAATAATTAGCGATTAAACTATTGTTCAAAACTTGTTTTTCTAAAAATAATAATAAAGGCTCGAGAGAGATGGTTCCTTACTTTTTACTCACCCTGTATAATATAATATACATAACATACATTGATGTTATACATGATATATCGAATGGGCTATCAACTTTTGTCTTTCGGTTTATGAACATAATAACATTAATGACCAATTACAATAATAATAAACAATAATGAAACATAATAATAATTTACTTCAAAAAAATTATAATATGGAGAACTATTAAGTTACAGCATATGAACTACTAAAATCCATATAGGTCTGTTTACCTACTTCATATTTACTATTACATATTATTGTTATATGAATGCTTTTGATTGGCATATATTAATTTAATTATTCTATTTACACGATAATACGACACCAAATATCAATTGAAAATGTAAAGAAATCCTTGCAGTGTTTAATTATAGTAGTCCCGTTGAGAGCTGACAATGATCATCGCTGCGTATTGCCGCAAATAGACGTACGTTTCTTATTTCGTTTTATTCTATTACATTTACCTTAAGCATGCGAACGAATATAGAAAATGCGATTCTTTGTTCGAAAAAGCATGAGTCATTGCCTTATCTCGTCGGGACGACTATAGCTGGGTTAGACAACTACAGCCTAGCTTTTATGATTTGCAGGCGGAAGGCTGAATATGTTTATTTTAAATTTATAGGACAAGCATCCGTGTGAAATCAGCATTACAGTGCACCGAGAAGTATACTAAATATTCACAAGCATATCAACTTTTATCACAGATTGAGCAATACACGAGAGCCATTAACTATGTTTACAAAAATATCCAGCAGACGTACTTCAGGAAATAAATTGGATCTCGCTAAAATGTTTGATCTTGTGTCATAAGCATGAGAAGAAAATAAATGTTTACAATCCATTACCGGCTAGAAGAATTTATCGCACCGCCAAAATCCCCGAGGACAATATTTTATAGCTTGCGTCCGGTGCTGAGATGGTTTAAAGTGTTTTAAAGAAATATTATCGCGCATTGTAACCGTGTTACATAAATGTGTGCAGGCTGATGTTTTATAACTAACACGATGTGAACGATTAGTTGGGAGTGTTGTGAGTTTTATTGCAGTTGCCATAATCCTCGATATATTATATGAATCGCAATAAATGTCAGCAAGAGTTATGTTATGTTATGACTTCTTGCAAGAAGCCGCGGTTTTTTATATCGACCTCTTATAATTTGGACTCTTCCTCCGTAGATTACTTCTGTAGTAAACCAATACGGGTAGTTACCTTGAACAATTATAATCACATCACAATACAGTATGTTTCGCGAGTAGTCATTTTATGTACTTTATAACCAAGGCGCGGATTTCTTGGTATTATGCTATACATCAGTTTTAATTGCAGACCAAAATGACCTCGTATCTATGCGAATTTCAGCACATGCAGTAACGTGACTTTTTTTGTGCTTTTATGCACATTTTCAGTTTTTAAGCTTATTTTATTTGCTTTAATGCATTTTTTGTGCATTTTTCCTTATTTTTTGTGCTCATTTGCTTCTATCTTAATTTTATAGCATATTATTTATATCAGTTAGGAATATATTTTGTTGCACATTATTGTAATGAGAATTCAGTATTAATATTACTCCGTTACGTCGAGAGTGCTTGGTTATCACAAAATCATCAACAAAGCGAGCGTGAGTACGTGATATTTGCTAAACAAAGCTTGATTATTTCGGGAATTACCCTATTTTTACGTGCACAGAACGCATCTGGGGTAAGTGTGCTATCAATTCAGTCCAATTTATCTCAATCTTCAGTGCGTTGTGCTTGTACCTTGTGTGTATTACGTGTTTATAAGTTATCTTGTATAAAATGCCGAAAGTAAAACCTTCCGTCGATGAATGGATACGTGGACATTCTGAATTAAACTATGAGAATGGCGAATTAATTTGCAGGGCTTGTATCAAACCGGTAAGTATTATTTTGTGTTGCTATTGGCCTAGGTACAAGCATGTATTATGTTGTAGATTAACTGCGAGAAAAAATTTAACATAACACAACATATCAAAACAACAGTTCACCTGGAAAATTAAAAAAACACAAATCTGCAGGCAGTGCCCTGAGTACCCAGCAAACTATTTCCGAGTCTTTTGCGAGTTCTTCTACACAGAATGAAAAGGAATTTTAATTTGATTTATGCAATACGATGGTATCTTCTAACATTCCGTTAAAAAAACTAGATAATAGTATGTTTAAATCATTTTTTACAAAAATACACCAGTAGACATATTCCAGCCGAATCAACCATTCGCAAAAATTATGTCGAGCAAGTATATAAACATACTATTGAGGAAATAAAAAAGATAATTGGCAACAATTACATATGGTTCTGTGTAGAATCTACACTGTAGATGAAACTACTGATTCGTGTGGTCGGTACATCGCCCATTTAATGATTGGAATATTAAACGAAGACTCCATAAATACATTTTTAATTAGTTCCAAGCAGTCCAAAACAAATGGCAATACCGTTGCCAAATTCGTTCCCGATGGATTAACACATTTTTTTTTGCCAAACCCCGTACCAAATGATAAATTATCATTGATGCTTTCTGATGCCGCTGCATATATGTTGAAGGTATATTCTAATTTAATAGTATATTGTTTTATTAGGAGTAGAAGTGACACTTTTTGTGGCGAGTCTGTAGGTATTGGCTGCCGAGCGGAGCGAGGCAGGCAACTACAGACGAGCCACAAAAAGTTACTTCTACTCCGAATAAAACATGTAATTTTTTCTTCAAACGTCGAAAATAGTTAAAAAGATAATGGAATTAATATTTTTAATTGTCCGAATACGTATAGTTTTAATTCCCAAAGAAGCATGCTATGCAGAGCGTTGTTATGGTTTTGTTTAATTCATTATTTGACATTAAAGTGTATAAAATGGACGAAGACATGTTTCAATGTACACCGCCAGATATTTTAGAATCGGCAAGGGCTGCAACAGAGAAATTATTGCCCACTAAGTCCAGTACCATCTATGAAGTGGCCTACAAAAAATTTATTAAGTGGTGCGCCGAGAAAAATGTAAGCAATTATAGTGAAAATGTTTTACTCGCATATTTTTCGGAAATGGCTAAGAAGAAAGTAAAGGTCTCAGTATTCCATGGTAAAATCGTTATTAAATATTAGAAATGGTGTAGATATTACCAAATATTTAAAACTACGTGCATATTTAAAAAAACAAAATGAGGGTTATACACCCAAAAAGGCAAGAGTGCTGACAAAGGAACAGTTCGACAAGTTCTTATCCGATGCTCCTAACGAGAAATACTTGGCGACAAAGGTGAGTTCTTAGAATAATAAACAAATACAAAATTAAACCCTAAATCGTATTTTCAGATTATTTTGATATTTGGCATATCAGGGGCATGGCGTTGCGATGAACTCGTAAAAATGAACACGACAGATATTCAAGACTTGGGATCTTTGCTACACGTAAAAATACCAGATAGTAAGACATCAAAAGTAGAAAATATCTGTGGTAGCAGCAAAATGGTTGGCGACAGCGGTGCTGTAAGTGCTGCTGTTGCTGCCAGCGCAATCAGTTTTCAAGGGGCTAAAATATCAAATTGTACCTTTAATTTACATTTTAACAATAAATAAATTTGTGTTTTGTTTGAATTTTTTGTTTTGTTCATCATGTATGCGCACCATATGTATGTGCAATATTAAACCCGCCCTCGTAGGGCGTTCTTATTACAAATTATCCAATCATGTTGTCAAATTTACTTTTACTGCCTAGTCAGTAAAAGTGAAACTTTTACTGACTAGGAGACGAAGTAAAACCTTAAGATTGTGAATCGAGTCACTAAAGGTGTCACTTTTATGACGTTTGAAGAAAAAAGTATTTTATGAGCAATTAAAAAATTGCACCTGTTTGGCACATGGTTTTAATCGAGTTGCTGAAACGATTAGACTGCAATTTCCCTTGGTCAATGATTTGATAAAAACCGGGAAGAAAATTTTCCCAAAAGCTCCACTGAGGGTTGAAATGTTTAGGGAAAGAATGCCTAATGTACCTCTTCCTCCGGCATCGGTTATAACTAGATGGGGTACGTGGCTAGATGCTGCCTGCTATTATGCCGACCATTTCGATTCATTTAAGGAGCTTGTGTTAGAGTTTCCCGAACATGTGTCAGAGGCAATTAAAGAATGCCACAAAGTTCTTAAAGATAGGAGAGTTGTACAAAATTTAGCATTCCTAAAAACCAACTACAGTTTCGTAAGCAAAGCGATTGATAAACTCCAAGCAAAGGACACAACTTTGGTAGATGCGGTAGGAACGACGTCTCAAACATACGGGGATCTATAGGACAGACTATTAAAAAAAATGTGATGCAGTTTTGTCAAAAAATGAAGGGTTTGGCGAGTTACAAAAAATATCAACAGTTTTAAAAGGAGATTTCGTGGAAGATTTGCTGATAAATATTACAATTGTTCCCAAATTTAAATATGCACCGATTACAAGTGTTGATGTGGAGAGAAGCTTTTCACACTTAAAAAATGTGCTCAGTGATAGGAGAATGGGATTTTCCGTTGAAAATTTAGAAAAACATTTAATTATTAGTTTATTTGAAAAAGAGCAGTAATCATTGTTTGTTATTAATTGTTATTGTTATTAATATTAATCACCAAAACCTATGTTATTAAAATATTACTTTTATCTACCTATAGTGCGTTCCTGTTAATAAAATTATGTTTTGTTTTGTTTTTCTGAATTTTCGTAAAAAATAAAATATGCCTTTTCATGCTTTTTCTGCGTTTTTGTGCTTATTCTAAGCTTTATGCTATTTTATATGCTTATTTTCTAAGATTTTTATGCATTTTTAAGCGCTTATTTTGTAATTTTATATGCTTATAAATCCGCGCTTTGTTTATAGCTCTCAAAACAATGCGAGTTTCCGTAAAATGAGGTTCTAATAAGATTTTATACATCCTGTAATAGCG
Organism: Othius punctulatus; assembly: GCA_951805005.1. Lineage (NCBI taxonomy): Eukaryota > Metazoa > Arthropoda > Insecta > Coleoptera > Staphylinidae > Othius > Othius punctulatus. The sequence continues at coordinate 32,796,443 of OX638143.1, forward strand.
TCAGCAAAACTCAGATCGCTTGAAATAATATATTATTTTCGGCCCACTAAATTTTATTTGAACGTAAATATTAAATATAATTCTGCAGAATATTCTGAACACAAAATGCGTATCTCACAATTAATATTTAGGTACGTTATTATCCCAAAAGTGACAATTCAAGAGTTGATATGATATGATACGTATTTATAAACTACCACGTATGTATTTACTATCCATCTATAATGCATTAAAATATACTAAAATTAATATTTTCAGATTGGTTCATTGTGAATGTATACGTGAATCTCTACGCCGTCCTTCGATATAAATCTTGAATTGGCCGATTTAGCTGCCACCGCGTTGGACCCTGGAAACTGCGGCGTAATCCCACTCCCTACTCTCCCTGTTTACTCCTAAATTATTATTACACCGCCAGTAATTAATTAAGACGGTGTACAGCCATTAGAGCGGCACAACAGGAGGATCGGGGCATGGTACAGTCAGATAAGGCCGCCGGCCGAATGACGTCCCATCAAGTCGGTATCCCGGTTTTCCCGCGGGAACCGCCGCCAATACAGCCGCCAGATTCGTTTAACTCTTCCCCCGACCCCCAGCAGTCAGCACGCTTTCTCCCCCGAGGACGGGGGATGCAATTTCGAGCGACGACCCGCTCCGGCGGGGGCGCGCGCCCCCTCGATGTGCGGGGGCGGCGCTTTGTGTCGCGTCTCCACGCCGCATATTAATAATAATCTTTTCCCAGAAAGCGATGGTATCGACAAGGAAAAATTTAATAAAACCGTAATTATTTCAGAGTTCCCTGGATTAAAGTAGTTCGTGCCCGGCGCCTCCCCCTGAAATGAAATTCATGCCTAAAGTTTTCTTTGCACGGTGATTGGCATTTTATAATATTTCCATTTGGCAGCAAAAATTCAGTAGGCAATATTTGATTAATTGCAGTATAGGATAACTTTGCGACGTAATCATACCTAAAGAAAACTCGATATAAGTATTTAATCAGTAAGATGATTACAAAGTAGAAATTCCTACAAGGAAATTAGAAACCATTTGCTCAATACTAATTCTTCTTCAATTTTCAGCATTAATACTTACAAAGTTTAATTTTAAATTGTAAAATGAACACAAAATACTCATTTGAATTATACAATTTATATTGTAAATAATTATAATAATATTGAAATGTGTTGAGATCCATCCTTATTCGATTATTTGTAGATAAATATGGGAAAGCACTATCAGGTTTAGTATAAGTCTTTCATTGGTGCACACGGACTAGTTTCGGCCGAAGGACCGTCTTCAGCATGTCCAAATAGTCAAAAATTTAAGCCGGTGTTCTTGTTGTCATTTGAGGTGTTAACATTCCGGTGATTATGTATGGTGATGTGATGTAGTATGTTTCTCATAGTTAAAGTAAGGTCGACCAATGTCTAATTTTGTGTATAATTTTTGAAAGTTGAAAGTTGGACTAATGACATGTTGAGCGAAGCTACAATTTTTAGTAGAAATTATAAAGGATTAATTCACAAATCATATCACTCACAAAATTATTAATATTTGTATGTCCTCGCTGTATATTATTTGACAATAATTACCCTATTTGAAGGAATCTTACATAAAAATATCGACTAGCTAAGCACCCTCGATCGATGTACATCCCTCGGGCCAAAGGCCCTCGGGTAGTATGCAGTTGACTTAATGCGCTTATTTGTCTTATAAAAACATTTGGTACCTTAATAACTAAAATAGAAGTTTGCACAACTTTTACCACTCTCTAGAAATCGAAATTATGACAGATTAATTAATATTAGTAAAATATAATTTAATTGTAACAGAAATAATTGCAAATTTGACAGCTAGCATTAAGATTTAGACAGTCGTCATTGAAATTTTAACAGAAAAATTGAGATTTTGCTAGAAATAATTAGAATTAATGCCAGAAGAAAATTGAAAATGTCAAAGGCACCACTTCAAATGTTACAGTAATGATTAAAATCGACAAATAATCGAATATTACAGTAATCGTGAGAATAGTTGAAATTTTGACAGAATAAATGAAATTTTGAAAGAATACTTGAAACTGCTGAAGTTTCAATTATTCTGACAACGAATACCGAACATTTTTGGATGATTAATGTCACATATTGGAAAATTACAGTAGATTTTTAATGATTATTATCACCTTTTCAATTATTTCTTCTAAAATTCTAATAATTTCTCCAGAGTATGAAATTATAAAACGTAACTTACACACTTGATTAAAATAATTAAAGGTTTTTCAGGAATCATCGAAAATTTTACAGTAATGATTGAAATAATATCAGAAAATTAAAATATTTATAATAATAAATGAAAATTTGACACTAGTAGTTGAAATTTTGACAGATTAATTAAAATTAGTAGAATTGAATAACTGAAATTTTGATAGAAATAATTAGAATCATTGTCAGAAGAAATAAAAAATGTCAAAGGAACTATTGCAAATTTTACAGTACTGATAAAAATCTATAAAGAATCGATTTTTAGAATAATCGTCAGTAATTGTGGAAATTTTGTAAATATCCAAAATTTGGCAATAATCATCCAAAAAAATTCGGTCATCATTATCAGAATAATTAAAACTTGGACCGTTTCAGTATTCTTTCAAAATTTCATTTATTCTGACAATGATGACCGACATATTTTTGATGATATTTGTCAAATTTTGGATATTTACAGTTCATTTTTAATGATTATTATCACCTTTTCAATTATTTCTTTCTAAATTCTAATAACTTCTCTAAAGTAAAAAATTAAAAATCCTAACTTACACATTTGATAGAAATGATTAAAGGTTTTACAGTAATTATATCAGAAAATTAAAATTTTTACAATAATATATGAAATTTTGATCCTAGCGGTCGAAATTTTGACAGATTAATTAAAATTAGTAGAATTAAGTTACATTTTGGCAGGAATGATTACAAATTTGGCAGATAGTATTACTATTTAGTCATAACTAAATTTTTACAAAATATTCTATGAGATTTTGTCAGAAATAATTATAATTTTGTCTGAAGAAATTGAAAATGTCAATGGAAAGAATGGAAAGTAAAAAGAATCGAATTTTACAATAATTGTCAGTAATAGTTGAAATTTTGACAGAATGAATAAAATTTTGACTGAACTATAGTTGACATGAAACTACTAAAATTTCAATTATTCTGACAACATGACTAAAATTTATTTATGTTTAATGTCAAACTTTGATCATAAATTAAAGATATAGATACAATTTATTTATTTTTTCTTGTAAATAACCAATTTTGTATGCAAATTTATAACAATTTCCTTAAAATTACGAAATTTTATTACGAAATGCAAAAAGTTCAAGAAACCACAAAATTCACATTTAAATTATATAATTTCGATTGAATATTACAATGGACGTTGCATTTATATTGGAAATTATAAAATTTTCATTAGAATTTTTTAATATACATACCAAAATTATCATAAATTACAAAGAATAATAAACTTTCAAATTTTTTGTTGGAAATTATAACAGCTTTCCCCAGAATTCACATTACTTACAACGTTACTAAAGATTTGGCAGAAATTTGCAAAAAATATAATGGAATGTGTAAAATGTTGATTATAAAATTTAAAAAATTCAATAGAGACTACGAAATTTTTGTCATTTTCAAGGTGTAAAATGCTGATTATTAATTTTGAAAAATTCAATAGAAACTATGAAGTGTTTGTCATTTTAATTACAAATTACAAAATTTCTATGAAAACCTAATAAATAGCGATAACTGATGATATTACGATGAATATTACGAAATTGTGATGATAGATTTCAATTCATCGATAGAAATTATGGAATATTAATTATAAATTACAAAATTTCTGTAGAATTTGTAAACTTTTGAATATAAATTGGAACATTGTAGTGAAAATTGCAAAATTTTCAATATAAGTACAATATTTCAATAAAAATCAAAAATAGAAGACAGAAAATAGAAAATAGAAAATAAATAGGCAGAAAGACCGCAGATCGACAGCCAATAGAAGATTGTTATCACTACTAGAAAACAATTATTAGGAAAGTTTTAGTGGAATATGTAAATTTCACTGAACATAAAATATTTCAATGAATGTTGAAAATTTTTATTCTAAATTTCAATAGCTTTGTGATTTTTGATTTTGTAAAGTGATAAATTTCACTATAAAATATAAATTATCATTGGCATTAGGCAGCGGTTATGAAAATTTTATTGTATATTGCCAACATTTTACTGTAAAATGCAAAATATCATTGATATTTGCAAAATTTGTATTAAGTTATTACAATGTTCACAATTATTACATAGTAGGAAATTTAATGAATGACAATGATTTCAATTGAAAATTATGAAGTTTTAGAAACTAGAAACTGTCATTAGAAATACCAAATTTTTTTAATTAAATTTCAAAAACAAATAAAAACCTGCAATTTTTAGTACATATTATAAAATATTTATCCACAAAACATATCACTTACAAAATTATTAATATTTTAATAGAAATTTGCAAAATATTTCAGGGAAAATACAATATTTTGATTATAAATTAAAAACTTGTATAGAACTTAGGAAATAAATGTTGCAAGCAACAAATTTTTAATGCATTTTTTTTACATTTTCCTTGCAAATTACAAAATTTTATTTAAAATTACAAAAAGCTCATTAAACCACAAAATTCTCATTAAAATTATATGATGTTGATGAATGTTGCATTTCTATTGGAAATTACAAAATTTTCGTTAGATTTAAAAAAATTATAAATACCAAAATATTCATAAATTACAAAGACTAATGGAACCTACAATTTTGAAGTTAAATTTGTAACGGCTTTCCCCACGATTTATATTCCTCATAAAATTATTAAATAGTATTAAATCTAAATTTGCAGAAAATATAATTTAAACGGAAAACTAGTTCTAAACGTCGCCGTAAGTCAAAAAGTTTAAGAACCACTAACTTAGAGTGTTTATTCTTATATATTTACACATATTTTTAACCCTACTGATCTATGTAAGCCTTGGCATAAGCATGAATAAACGTATTAATACTATTATTATTAGTATTATTATTATTATTATTATTATTATTATTATTATAATTATTACTATTATAGTAATAATAATAATAATTATTATTACATATTCAGGATGAAATCTGCCGCTCTAACAAAGCCTAATGTGATTCAAATTAATGTGAATGGATTATACTTTCGAAAATTGAACCTACTCAGGCTGATTTTGCAACAAAAACATAATTTTTCGACAATTTTTCATATTATTGCAAGAAAATCAAAAAGCTTCTTTTCCTAATACTCGGGGAGTCAATCAATAATAAATCATTTAAAATTGAAGCAGAGTTGACGAGGATGGTTGTTTTTGTATCCATCAATAATCGCTTGCGCTTGGCAATTAAAACATCGATAAATCATAATTAATATTTCATCGAGGCCGTCGAGATATTAATAATAAAGCAGGGCGACACTTGCAGTGAACAGCACCCATTAGGGATCTAAATTAAATATTAACTGAGGGCCTATATTTATTTTGGGGGACGTAAATCGGATATTTTATAACTCACGAATGCGATGGATTTTTTAATTTGATTTTAGCCTGTGCCTAATATCTACAAAGGCTTTAACATCAGTCAGTTACACATATAAAATGTTACAAATAAATGACAATAATAAGTCAATAAATTATGTTATTAGATATGTTAATTGTATCATTATTAATTTATTTCTTAATTAAATTCTAAATTTAATGCACTAATTTGCCAAAATATAGATATTTATCGACACTTGGTTGGAAATAAATCGACTCATTTCATACATGGGACTTAAAATGGATATTTTTGTTCATAATTGAGACAATTGACTAAATGACAATAATAAGTCAATAAACTATGTTATTAGATATATTAATTGTATCATTATTAATTTATTTCTTAATTGAATTCTAAATTTAATGCATTCATTTGCCAAAATATAGATATTTATCTACACTTGGGTGCAAATAGATCGACTCATTTCATACATGGGACTTAAAATGGATATTTTTGTTCATAATTGAGACAATTGACTAAATGACAATAATAAGTCAATAAACTATGTTATTAAATATATTAATTGTATCATTATTAATTTATTTCTTAATTAAATTCTAAATTTAATGCACTAATTTGCCAAAATATAGATATTTATCTACACTTGGTTGCAAATAGATCGACTCATTTCATACATGGGACTTAAAATGGATATTTTTGTTCATAATTGAGACAACTGACTAAATGACAATAATAAGTCAATAAACTATGTTATTAGATATATTAATTGTATCATTATTAATTTATTTCTTAATTAAATTCTAAATTTATTGCTCTAGTCTGCCAAAATATAGATATTTATCTACACTTGGTTGCAAATAGATCGACTCATTTCATACATGGGATTTAAAATGGATATTTTTGTTCACAATTGAGACAATTGACTAAACACATAAATGCTATTTGAAAAGCAATTCATTGATCTTAAAAAAAAATTTAGATTAATTTCATATTATCAATCGAAAAGTGTTACACTAAAGTTTTGTTTTTAAATATATTGTCTGAATTGTGAACAAAAATACGCATTTTATATCCAATGTGTGAAGTGGATCGATATATTTACACCCAAGTGAAGTATCTATTATCCCCTTGATAAATAATAAAAAAATGTCTTTTCCAATGAAGCATCTTTAAAATTAAAAAAGTTAGATTTTGAAACCGTAGTATTGGAAAATTTGTTACCATAAAATTACAAACGTAATTATCTGCGTCATTTGACTTTTACATGAAACTATGAAGACAGTATTATTGTCAGATGTTAATTAGATGTTGCAACCGCAGTATTGGAAAATTTGGTACCATAAAATTACAAAAGTAATTATTTACGTCATTTGTCTTTTACATGAAAGTACAGTATTATTTAATACTATATATGGAAACAGAATGAACTTCCACACGCGTTTCTGTTTGAAATATGTAGGAACTTTCTCTTGAGTAGTATTGAATAAACAACACAATGTTTGACAGGGTTACATCACATTCCGGAAATCAATGCATGCCAAGGAATAAATTTCACCCTACAAAAGAAAATATTACTATTGAATAAATTTTACCACAGGGTTAATGGAATCAAAATTTCATTTATAGAGCATTAACAAATTACGGTAACTGAAATAACACGGCACTGAATAATATAAAATAATGTATTTGTTTTTACGATAATATGAAACAAACTCTACAATAATTAAAATATATTTGTATGCCGTGTGCTGTGGATATATTTTTTAATTAATTTTTTATTCGGTTTAATAATACATTTGTGAACTCATGTGAAAATATATGACACCCCAAATTGTGTTTATATTTCGGGTAAATGATAACTGAGCGCTGTATTATACTGAATAAGATGAAATTTATTGCTATAAACGATGTTTTATTAATGTAATTTGATTCAATTTTGTGCAGAGTAGTATTAAATTATTATAATTATTTTATTTTAGTAATATTTTTACATACTACTAATGTGATCAATAGGTTGTCTTTATTAGTCAACTTATGAAAGCCCAAGTTTTATGTAGGGTTCCACATTTTTATTACAGCGTAATATAATATTGTGGGAGTATTGAAATAGCTTTCTGTGCTATTCGTGGATCTGCACCTAAACTCTGTTAGGAGCAACATTTCATAGATTGTATAAAAATAATAACACAAAAACATGATTATAACGGACACCTTCTTCAAACATAAGGAGATACATAAATTCATAAGGGAAGTGAAAAGCAGGAATGAAAGATCAATCATTGGTTACATATTAGTCTAAGAACAAAATATAAAATCAATAATAGATACCAAAGTAAGAAGATGCCCAGAAATTGGGAGTGACCACTACCTGGACATAGCAACAATAACGCACGCAGAAGATGAAGAACTAGTAACTACAACAAACCTAGAAGATATCAGGATAACTAGAAGGTAACAGAAGATAACAGGATATACAGTATGAACAGATAAAAGCATATAAACTAAGCAACGAAGGAATAAGCAAGGACTACGAAGAAATTATCAATAAACAAATTGAAAAAGAAGAACGAAAACTCCAAAACAGCAGCACAGAAGAAATGTGGAACATACTTAAACATATCATACTACGAACAACAAGAACAATATGTGGCGCGAGCAAAAAGAGGAATGTGTTTCTTGATAACAAGAAAGAATGGACTAAATTTGTATATGAGGTAGTTTAAGCTAAACAAAAATGTAACAACATGAAAAAGATCCCTATACCATTCTGTGGTAAAAGGGAGTATGATTATATATGTAAATAATCTGGATTGTTTCGTTAAATGTTTCATGTGCGTGGGTTGAAACGGAGAGTTCATTAATAATGAAAGACATTTGAATGAACGATTTCTGTTTTACTTTCTCTTGCTTTGCGGTAAATAAAGAGGCCACTTAAATTATGTATGTAGAAGTGCACATAGCACTTCGCCTTTGATCGTAATTAGCTGGAAACATTTAATCAAGTCCATCAATCGATTACGTTCATTATGGCCGTTACAATGTATCAGTGCGTTGAACGATTCTAGAGCCTCTTGATGATAACGACACCAGCGCAGAATTATTGTGCAGATCACGGCTTCTCGAGGACGGAACAAAAGCACGCCCCGCAAAAAAATACCGAGGAGAGAGAAAAGAGAAAACTTCGTTTGCAAGTGCGAATACACAAAGGACAGTATTCGGCTTTAATCCATAAACTTGCGACCTTGCAGTTTTCCAGTTGAACGAGATGTACTTAAAATCATCGTAAAAACTTACAGAAACACATGGAGTACCTACTCAAGATAACAGTTTAAAAAATATATATACAGGGTGTCAATTTGAAAAGTTGCCACAGACTTTTTTCATAGAACTAATGATTATTTTTAAAAATTCTCAAAACCGTTTGGGTGGTATGGAGGGGGAATCAAAATGGCGTGGGTAGTGTCGACCCCTACCCACCCTTTAAGCCACAGCCACCTTCATCTAAAAAAATTTAAAGGCCCCCTCCCTACTTGTGATACATCGTTGGAAAGCTCTTGAAAAATGCTTGCCAGTCATTATTTTCAGAAGGAGATATTAAATCCATTTTAAGGACAGTACTGATTTTGCCTATGGCGAATCCACGACTCTAGAATCCAGGTTTAGCCTGCCTAACAGAGATTACATAACCATACACCACACACTACCACACACCATACATTGTTTAATTGTAGACTCTGCTGCAATCACAAAACTAGCACTTGCTAATTTGCTCGGCAATGAAGAAATATCGACGAAGCTATAAATTCAACAAAGTACATCGTAAAATGCACTCTTTGAGTATACCTGTGCGAGTATTATTGCAATAAAACATTTATTTAATGCACGTTATAAATGTTCATTCATATTTCCCGACTTTACTGATTAATTTGTAAATGAATGTTTCAATTACTACGAAAATTCATATATATTTCATCAATCGATCATTATCTATTACCGCATAACACTGAGGTCATTAAAAAGCAATTGTTGGCCGCAGAGGGAAAATCCCGAACGATATATATTTTCTGCGTCAATTTAGAAGTAATTGTGTTCAACAAAGCGCTACATTACAAATACACAATTGAATTAATGCACATCGGAATCAACTATGTAAATTTGCTGCATACCGTTAGACGTATGACATGGCGTTATGTTATGAATTTGCTGCTAGACAATTCCCTATAATTCTCACCATCCGAATATTGATCTCCTACATTTCTGGGATAACTTCTCAGACATATGGAGGATGCACAATATAATAGCATGCGGCGTATACACCAAGTGCAAAATAAAACATAGTGATTCCATTTCCGCTTATACTAATTAATATCCCTATAAAAGGATGTTTTATACCCTTAAATTAAATATATTAAAGACATATATTAAACATTATCTAATTAAAACTAATTCTTGCAAAAAATACCATAAATTTAATACTAAAAAACTGAAATTCCACAAATAACTGATAACTACTACAAGGACTAAAAGCTGATTTAATCAAAATCTTTTCTTTAAAAATTATAAAAGAATCATAAATGATATTATAAAAATAAATAAATAATACCCCCTAAAAATAACCCTATATGGGCCACTGAAGCTGAAAGTTAGTAACTGTTAACTACTACAAAGACTAAAAACTGATTAAATTAAAATTATTTGCTTTAAAAATCTTAAAGGAATCATAAATAATATTATAAAAATAAATAATACCACCTAAAACTAACCCTATTTCAGCTACTGAAAAATAAGCAATTACACAACGTGTAATTATACAATTAAGTCTTAGACCAGCGGTTCCCAAACTTTTTCGAATCTCAGCGCCATTTTGGAACTACTTCCCTCTCAATTATACATATTTGCAAATTTCTATGAAATATTTAATAATTTTAGAGGAATATGATTTGTGGTGAAAGCCATTATAAATTTTAATTAAAGATTCGCAGGTTCCATTAATCTTTGAAATTTATGGAAAATTTGGCAGTTATAATTCTATACTTAGTAACTGATAACTACTACAAAGACTAAAAACTGATTAAATTAAAATGATTTGCTTTAAAAATCTTAAAGGAATCATAAATAATATTATAAAAATAAATAATACCACCTAAAACTAACCCTATTTCAGCTACTGAAAAATAAGCAATTACACAAAGTGTAATTATACAATTAAGTCTTAGACCAGCGGTTCCCAAACTTTTTAGATTCTCAGCGCCATTTTGGAACTACTTCCCTCTAAATTATACATATTTGCAAATTTCTATGAAATATTTAATAATTTTACAGGAATATGATTTCTGGTGAAAGCCATTATAATTTTTAACTAAAAATTCGCAGGTTTCATTAATCTTTGAAATTTATGGAAATTTTGGTATTTATAAATCTAATGAAAATTTATAGCAATAGCAATACTATTACATTACATTAATTGTAATTTACAATCAACATGATATCATTTTGTGGTTTGGTGAGCTTTCAGAATTCTTCATACAATCTGCCCAACAGTTTTGAGGCACATGTCTAACAGTTTTATTGAAAGTACATCAAAGTGACGCCCGTGCTTTTGGAATTCGATTCAGGGCGCCGAAACAAATAGAAAATTAAAACTGGAAAAATTTCCGTTTGTTCCTTATTAAAGAGTTATTGATAAAAAACAAAAAAAAAATAACATTTCAACTTAAAACTTTATTAAAAACTAATAATATAAAAAAAAAGATATTGTTTACATCAGTCAAACTAATTGTCATATCTGACAGTTGACAGATTTAACAAAGTGCATAAATCAAAATCGTATTTTGTGTAGTAGTCGAAGAAGTTATTCTTTACATTTTTATCAATAACTGAGTAAGGAGGGAGAAACGAAAAATGTTCTACTCTTAATATTCAATTTGTTTTAGCCCTCTTGTGCCAATCCCAAAAGCACTCTTGAGACACTCAGTATATTAATTTTCTGCAAAATTTGGAATCTTCGTTGATTGTTCTATAAATTTCCAGCAATCTTTATACATCTTCTATTAAATTTTATGAAAAACCCAAAAATTGTGGAAAGTGTTTTACATCATATTTTTTAAATCCATCTTTTTAGAACGATAAAATATTAATTATTATAAAATATAATCGACATTCAATCTCCTATAGATTTGTTAGAAAATTGCATAAAATTTATAAAATGTCATAAAATGTTTGTAAAATATATGATTATTTTATGAAAGTAGGAATATCCGTTTAATATCGTGTAAAATATAATAGTATTATATGAAAATTGATTAAAATTTATTAAAAAAACCGTAATATTTTCACAAAAACAAACTTATTTCTATAAAATACAATAAATTAAAAAAAAAAACTTGTACATACTATTCCATTACAAATCTTCTGTCGAGAAAGAGATTACTATCTTAATTGCGCCATTGTCCCTCAGACTTTCTGCCTGTTTCCTATTGATTTTCAGAAAACTGATTACAGTGTACAAAATATCATATAATTTTTGTAAAATATATTATTTGGTTATTAAATTATAAATTTTTATTAAAATGTCTATAAGAATTTAGATACTTGACTGAAATTAATAAAAAAAATCATAAGATTTTGATTAAATAACACCTGATTCTCGAAAATACAAGAAATATCAAAAATTCAAACTCAACCTTACATAATATTCTATTAGGGAATATTTAAAAACTGTACAATTTACATAAAATTGATAAAGGCTTTGTTATTTCCTTTATGAAATAATGTCTATGAATTAAATTCGATCAGAAAAGCTATTACAGCTATATTATTACTTTATTATTTACATTACTTATACTTATTATTAGGGAATATTTAAAAACTGCACAATTTTCACAAAGTTGCGAGAGGCTTTGTTATTTCCTTTCGTAAATAATGACTATGAATAAGATTGAATAAAAAATGCTATTATAGCTTTATTATTACCTTATTATTTACATTATTTATACATATTAACTTTTTATATTTATTTATTAATCAAATAAACTTGTTACTGTTAGGTGTTAGGTGTATATAATACACGTTAATACATTTATAGTTCCTACTGCCATTTTTGTATTTTTTGAAACATATTTTTTTGAGCATGAAAAAGTTGTGTAGGCTATAGAATACTTTTAGAGCATTTTCTATTCTTTGATTTAATTCCACGTTAAAATTTCCTGCTCTGTGTATTTTCAGTCTAAATATTTAAATGTTTGTACTTGCTCTAAGTTAATGCCATGTAATTCTATTGTTGTGTTTCTATCTTCCTTATCAATTATCATCACCTTAGTCTTTCTATATATTGATTTTCAGATAACTGCATAAAATGAATAAAATATATTTAAATTTTTGTAAAATATATTATTTTGTTATTAAATTATGAATTTTCATTTAAATGTCTATAAGATTTTAGATAGTTGACTCAAATTTATTAAACATTCATAAGATTTTCATTAAATGACATTTGATTCCCGAAAATAAAACAAATATCAAAAATTCAGAATCAACCTTACATAATATTCTATTAGGGAATATTTAAAAACTGTACAATTTTTACAAAATTTAGAACCGCTTTGTTATTTACTTTACGAAATAATGACTATGAATAAGATTCTATAAAAAAAATCTGTTGTAGCTTTATTATAACCTTGCTATTTACATTATAGTAAATTTATCATATTTCAAGTTTTCAACACTAATAATGTAACACTTTCTTGTAATATAATATGTTTATACATATTAACTTTTTATATTTATTTATTAATAAAATAAATTTGTTACTGTTAGGTGTTAGGTGTATATAATACATTTAATTACATTTATAGTACCTACTGCCATTTTTGTATTTCATCTTTTTTCCGTATGAAAAAGTTGTATAGGTTGTAGAATACTTTTAGTGCATTTCCTATTCTCTGATTTAATTCCGCGTTAAATTTTCCTGCTCTGTGTATTTTCATTCTAAATATTTAAATGTTTGTACTCGCTATAAGTTTTTGCCATGTAATTCTATTATTGTGTTTCTATCTTCCTTATCAATTATCATCACCTTAGTTTTTTTATCTATTGATTTTCAGAAAACTGCATAAAATGTATAATATATAATTCAATTTTTGTAAAATATATTATTTTGTTAATAAATTATTAATATTCATTTAAATGTCTATAAGATTTTAGATAATTGACTTTAATTTATAAAACATTAATAAGATTTTTATTAAATAACATCTGATTCCCGAAAATAAAATAAATATCAACAATTCAGAATCAACCTTACATAATATTCTATTAGTGAATATTTAAAAACTGTCCAATTTTCAGAAAATTGAGAAACGCTTTGTTATTTCCTTTACAAAATAAGGACAATGAATAAAATTTGACAAGAAAAGCTATTATAGCTCTTTTATTACCTTATTATTTACATTACTTATACTAATTATTAGGGAATATTCAAAAACTGCACAATTTTCATAAAATTGCGACAGGCTTTGATATTTCCTTTACGAAATAATGACCATGAATAATATTAAATAAAAAAGGCAATTATAGCTTTATTATTACCTTGTTATTTACATTACCTATACATATTAACTTTTCATATATTTTTTTATTAATCAAATATACTTGTTACTGTTAGGTGTTAGGTCTATATAATACATATTAATACATTTATAGTACCTACTGTCATTTTTGTAAATTTGAAACATCTTTTTTTTTAGCATGAAAAAGTAGTTCCGGCTGTAGAATACTTTTTGTGCATTTCCAATTTTTTGATTTGTTTTCGCGTTAAAATTTCCTGCTTTGTGTATTTTTATTCTAAATATTCAAATACTTTTAATGCATTTAGTATTCTTTGATTTATTTCCGCATTACCAATGTTTTTTTTGTTTTTTTTTTGCAGAGCTGTTTTCCATATATCGATATTGCATTGTGGCTCTTTCTCGATCTTAGCGTAGATTGCAAGATCATCAGCATATGCACATTCAGATATTTCTGTAAGTATCATGTTTCTAGAGCCCTCTTTGTATTTTGTTTACTAATTCCTTTATTTCTTTTATTACATCATGAATTATAATGTGGATCATAATTGGAACGCTTCCTTGCTTGAGTCCTTCCTTTGTTGTTAACTCCTCGGATTTAAAATATCCCATTCTAACATAACTCCTAGTTATTCAGTGTAAGGCTTTGATGGCTTTGCAGAGATGCGGATTTACACCTCTAGCTGCAGAGCTGCTCCACATAAGTGATCTTAGTACACTATCAAAAGCCTAGTCGAGGTCTAGAAAACCATCTTCTTGTTTCTAATTTTCTCTATTAACTGGTTGATTGTGAAAATATGATCCTGTACTCTTCTTCCTCTCCTAAATGCGCTAGGAGAGTCCTCTAGTTGTGATTTTATGATTATTTGTTACCATCGAACGAGCGTTCTATGTCTGGGAAGAATTTTTAAAAACATACAAGTGATTGATTAATTTTCGTTTTAGTTCTTGTCTTAATTGTATTTTTATTTTTACATATATTTGTATATTCCGCGGGAGATAAAATCAATTAAAAACAATATCAGCTTTAAAACTAAGCTACGCGAGTTTCTGCTGCAACTGGAACCATACTCCTTGAAGGAATTCTATTCAGACTGAGACCACAAGCGCGGTTTGGAAAGCATGAGTAACTGCAATACGGCACTGTTGTGTGTGTATTGATGCATTTAACTGTATTACTGTATTTAACTCTAATGTAACTTTGACATCCATTTCATTTGTTTGTACTTTACAAAATCTGAAATAAAGAATATTATTATTATTAATATTATTATTATACTTATTTTACCTGAATTTTGTGGACATGTGTAAACTTTTGTTGTATTGTATTAGCACGAATAAATTATTATTACTATTGATATGAACCTTTTCTTTAGGATTTGTTCATACATTTTAGATACTATAGTAAGTATTGTATATTGGAACATTTCTTTTTATCAGCTTTCTTATACAGCGTGATTTTTTAGCTCAACAACAAACTTTGAGAGATAAAAACTCATGTAATTTCAAGAAAAAAAGTTTATATAAACATATGTAATATATTGATTAGTTTGTGAATTGGAAGACTTCAAAGTTTTTTCATGTCGTCAATGGTTACTAGAGCAACATCAACAAGTTCAACAAACTTTAAGAGATGAAAACTCATGTAATTTTAAGAAAAAAAGTTTATATAAACATATGTAATATATTGATTAGTTTGTGAATTGGAAGACTTCAAAGTTTTTCATGTTGTCAATGGTTACTAGAGCAACATAAACAAGTTCAACAAACTTTGAGAGATGAAAACTCATGTAATTTTAAGAAAAAAGTTTATATAAACAAATGTCCTATATTGATTACTTTATGAATTGGAAGACTTCAAAGTCTTTTAATGTTGTAAATGGTTACTAGAGCAACATCAACAAGTTCAACAAACTTTGAGAGATGAAAACTCATGCAATTTCAAGAAAAAATGTTTATATAAATACATTTTGGATACCACACTGAGTATTGTAATTCCTCGATTATCGGAACATTTATTTTTATCAGCTTTCTTATACAGCGTGGTTTTTTAGCTCAACAACAAACTTTAAGAGATGCAAACTCATGTAATTTCAAGAAAAATGTTAGAGCAACATCAACAAGGTCCGTTCCAGGAATGGATTCTAGTTTCAGTGTTATTTATTGTCCGTTTTTTGATTGACTTTCGTTTGTTTGATCACCTTCATGTTTTATTTTAATTTGGTTTATTTGGTCTGCATTTAGAATTTGTTCAAAATACTTTTTCCATCTCTAGATAACGTCTCCTTCTTCATGTATTAGTATGCAGTTTTTATATTTTCATACACTTTACATCTTGGATTTCTTTCCTCGTATTTTTAAGTATTTTATAGAATACCTTTTGGTTTCCTTCTGTTCCTTTCCATTTTCTCTCTGAATTCTGCACATGATTTTCTTTTCGTTTGCTGACCAATTCTTTTACTTTCAATCTCTGCGCTTTATACGCAGTGTACTTTTCATTTGTTCTGTTTTGCAGGTACTTACATAGGTATGTACAATCATGCTCATATAAATCTAGTACAAAAAAAATGACATTGTCATATAAAACTGCTATTGTAACCTAATTTCTTGTACCAGATTTATGTGAGCATGACTGTACCTATGCAGGTATATTTGCCTTTTTTCGTTTTGATTTCATCTTTGATCTCTTGGTTCCACCATCTTGTTTATTTGTTTCCCTTGTTTATTCTGATAATTGCACAGGTTTCTTTAGCAGTTCCATGTAATATTTCCTTTATATTATATTAATTATACATAATGTAATTTCAAGAAAAAAAGTTTATATAAACATATGTAATATATTGATTATTTGTGAATTAGAAATCTTCAAAGTTTTTTATGTTGTCAATGGTTACTAGGCAACAACATCAACATCAACAATGGCAACATCAACAAGTTCCATCCCAGGAATGGATTCTACTTCCAGTATAATTTCTTGTCCAATTTGGAATTGACTTCGGTATTACCTTCAAGTTTAACAATCGAAAAAAAATACATTATTTATTTTTACTTATGTATCACGAAGCAAAAATCTTAAGTGTTAACAAAAAGTTACATCAATTGCATCCCTAGTTTCTAATGTCATGGAAAATCGCTCGTTATTGATTAATATAACCGTCACCTTTTTCATTACTATTTCAACATATATGTTCGTTTGTCCCTTTAATTGCCATTGTCCATTTTAGCTCACGAGCCATGACCACAACTGCTCAACCGAATTTCGTCCAGACGACAGGAGCAGACTTTAATATTCCCCTTGCGCTGATACACTGCCTCCACTCCCGGACATGTTATATTAAAGTTCACGACAGCAGCAGTTCCATTGCGTAGGCCAGATGTTCATCATAATCATTTGCATATTAAGAACAAGCACGTGGCCTTCCATGGCGTCTTAACCACAATATGTGGCAAAATTAGTTAGCGGGTCTTAATTTTAATTATAGAAATTATCACAAGTAATACCACAAGAACTAGATAATAGATATAGAGCCGACTAGTTATTATACACTGCCATGAAGTTGCAGCATTGGTTATTTCAGGTGACTGTTTTGGACCGCCGTAAATTGTCCATATATTTATCAGGCTGTAATCCTCCAAACAGATTCTAACTCCATGATTTCATGGGTGAATGAAATAATCAAGGATGTTTGTTGAATCTACATTGACCCCCTAATGCTTGGTTATGCTTGGTTATTAGTAAATTGTCCATATATTTATCAGGGTGTAATCTTCCAATCAGATTCTAACTCCATGATTTCACGTGTGAATGAAACAATCAAGGATGTTTGGTGTATCTACATTGACCCCCTAATGCTTGGTTATTTTTTTTTTAATATAACACCTCAAAAGCGCCCCATTTTTTTAAAATTAAATTTAATCGTTAAGCGGCTTCTACATTTAGTTCAATTTCACCACGTAAATACAAAAAATGCAGTGTATTTTTGGGGGGAAAAACCTTTATTGAATAAATTTATGTCTCGGAACTGGATTAGGGTGGAGGCACAATGGTTGCTCGCAGACATAACTCGCGGCCTCCCGTCGGCTGAGAGGGTGGATATGAATGTGGATGGTTTATCGTGGTGCACTTTTCACAGTACGCTGGGTTGTTTCATTTAAGCCTGGCTTTGTTTTCACAGCAGGCCAAAGCTGCCGCTCAATCGGATCGTGGCATTTGAGTTTCTGGTGCTTCTGTGTCTCGTATTTTAGTATTTAGGAAACAATTTGCAAGCATAGGCGCAGCTTAACAGTGCAGTTCATATTGTTTTAACATAATTAGTTTTGTAAGGGATAGTAAACATCTAAATTAGTGGTTCTCAACGGGAACTATATCGCCCCAAGGGCCATTCGCCTCAAGAGGTTAAAACGAGGTTAAAACCGAGATCGATAAATTTACGATGATTTTTATTTTACAAAATTTTCAGTTTTTTACGATTTTGATGAATTTCCAGATCAGGATAGCCTCAACTGATAACGGAGCGACTTGTACAGTTTATAGAATGGCATTGAAAAGTAAAATTTAATAAAATGGAAAAAATCAAAACCGCTAGTTTGGCTGACAGGTTAGAACGCTTGCTTAGCATGCACGAAGACCTGGGTTCGAGCCCCAGTACAGGTAGTACATTTGTACTGAGAAACTTGTGCCATTCGCCGTTGGGAGCTCATTAACGGCGCTCTAGAGATCGGGGGCGAATTTCTAGAGTAACAAGCCCTAACTCAATACACACACTTACACAAAACACACGGCAGAAGGACCCCCGTTGGTCGATAGCCAGTTAGGGATAATATCCCTAACAAATACAGTCACTACTACTACTGGAAAAAATCCGAATTTGTTGGGATTATTTATAACGTGTACGTCATTTGAGAGCATCACATTCAAATATCAAATACTACTATGTCATAATAATTACATTTGACATTTGAATGTGATTCACATAACGAACACGTTACCACACGTTTTTTGATACGAAATACACCTGATTATGTTGTTAATAGTTACTTAAATTAAGTAGAATTATGTCAACGTACTTAATTCCTAAAATAATTAAAATAATTTGCGGAACACTGATTAGGCATCCTTTTGGCCTATTTAATTTACTAAAATTATTTGCGAATATAATTTTTTCTAAAATTTGAAATTATTTTTAATTAATTTTCATTATGTAACAATGGTGGCCGCGCCTGGCTATGATATTTTTGTTTGTAATTTTACACGGTAAAAACACAGCGTTTATTCGCGTTCAGCTAATTATCTGCTTTCTCAATTGATTAGCCAGTGAAAAGTAGGTATATTGCTTACTTTGAAACGCCAGTTTTTAACGCCTTTGACACAAATTTAAATAGAAATACAAATAAATCTTGTATAAGAGTTAAAAATGTAAATACATATTTTGTGGAGGAATATGTATTTACATATTTATTTTGTAAATACATATTTTTTTGAACTACCCGGAATAAAACGGGAACTGAAGTAGTTTTTTTTTATCTAAAGCGATTAAAATTACCTTAGATTAGATTAGAGTAGTCAAACTAATTTTAAAAACTCAGTCGTATTGTTACGCTTTATGACAAAAACTTTGATGAAAACTCCAATGTACATTGATGAATTTAAGTTAAATTAAATTCATTAATATACATTGGTGTTTTCCTCAAAGTTTTTGTCAAAAAGGGTAACACCACGACTGAGTTTTAAAAATTAATTTGACGTTAGTGACGAATCGATGAACGGCCAGATATTTGTACCTTAGATAACGAAACATGCGTTATTGCCCCAGTAATCCAAAAGTAAAACGTATTTACCTACAAGAAGTTTGTGGACTGGGCACTGCAAGATGAAAGAAACATTATCTCAATCCTAAAGTTTCGGTTACTTGCCACTCCCGAAGGGACAATCTGCTTGTCTTATATAAAAGCAGGAAAGATTTAGAAAGATTCAAGAATCTTTTCACAGGAACAGTCTTCAACAGGCTATAATTCTCAAGGGTCCACAACTATTTTTTACACCGAACAATTGTACGTCTATTATAAAAAAAACCCAGTAACAATAGTATATTTTAGATAGATAGATTAGTAAAAATGGCAAGATATTATCCTCAACATGAAAAAAATGACA
Source organism: Othius punctulatus (assembly GCA_951805005.1). Taxonomy (NCBI): domain Eukaryota; kingdom Metazoa; phylum Arthropoda; class Insecta; order Coleoptera; family Staphylinidae; genus Othius; species Othius punctulatus. The sequence continues at coordinate 32,816,764 of OX638143.1, forward strand.
TGTACAATCTCTATAATGTAATATCTTACATTATATTTCCCTGGCCGAGATTGTAAATCATAAATCATATTGTATTCATTAAATAATCTGATCAAATACCATTTTTGAATTAAAATTTAGGACATTTAATTATTGCCATTTTTACTAATCAAAGATATTATCTCCTTTTTTGCACTTTATACACAATAAAATTACTCAGAAGTTATTTTCTTTGTATGAAGAAATGTGAAATGTGTTATGCCATGGAAACTTAATTTTTTGAGCAGTCCACAGCAGTTGGATTTTTGCAACAAATTTTTAAATTATCGTTTTTTGGTAGTAAATAATGTCAGATTGCCCAAGTGTTATACATGGTTGAAATCGGAATTTATCGCTTTTTTTAATGCCATTAAATTCCAATATTGCCGCCATAAGAAAATCAAAAGATGACTATGAAAATTTGGGCTTCTAGTTGGCGCAGAAAATGTTTGGCACTGTGATCAGAAAACTGACGTCGAAAAATGTGCCAAGTTTCGTGAAATTTCCTTTAAAGTAAAAAAGTTATAAAAGGAAAAGTGAAGTGAACTTTTTCAGTCTTTCAACGATATTTCAGGAACTGTGCAAGATATTCCGGATTGTGTTTCAGTATATTGAAAGTCACAAAAATGAGAAACTTTTATCCCATTTGACCAACGCTGTATATATTTCCGTTTCATAGATCCTAATGGCGGGCATCGTAAAAGTGACCACCCTGTATACTATTACATGTTTATTTTCATCTGTAGATGTGAAAATATTTTCAACAAAGTTGTGGGGACACCTTGTAGATGTGAAAATATTTTCACATCTACAAGGTGTCCCCACAACTTTGTGGCATTAATTTAGAGGCATGCTAAGAAAGGCAAAATGAAATGAAAATGTAAATAATTATTTTTGCCTAATCGCTTTTGTTACCAAAATATAGGATCTTGAAGTATTACTTAGGGAATCAGTTTTCTTATTAACATTTCTACTGGAGTAGACTTGGAATTCTGATATTTTGCGATGAGTTACCAACTATCAATTCACATATCCACAAATAATTATGATTATTTGAGTAAACTCATTGCTGTAGAAATTCTTCTGTGGTTATTGCTACATAAAAACTTTGAGGTTAAGATTTTTTTAAATCAAATGCCATTTTTCGGTGAAATTGCTTTATTGTCATAAAAAAGGTATACTTCTTGAACTTCGAAAAAATGAAGCGTTTCTGAGATATTCGAGGTTAAACTAGGCAGAACGCACAAAAAATTATAATAAAATAATTCTAATAATAATCTAGAGAGCTTGGAAACATTCCATAATAAATAATATTAATTGACATTATAAAATACTGTTAAGTTTTACTCTGTAAAGAAAAAAATAATGTTGAGTGTTAATCTGTAAGAAGTGAAAACCTTTTCTTGCATACCTACGGAAAATTACACCAACAGTGAATACACAGAAATGCTTTTGATATTGGGCTATTACAAATTCAGTACCCGGAAGAAGACTACATGAAAAGATTTAAAAAAAATATATTATTTTATGTGTTTAACCTCGAATAGCTCAGAAACGCTTCATTTTCTCGAAGTTCAAGAAGTATACTTTTTTTATTGTGTTATGTATTCTTGTTTTATTATTCTTCTTGTCTGCAACTCTTAACTGCACTCTTAACTGAGCAAAATTAAACAGTTTTTCTAATGTCAATTAATAATTTTAAACCTTTATGGAATGTTCCTAAGCACCCTACATTGTTCTTAGAATAGTTGTTTTAAATTATTTTTTAATGTGTTTTGCCTAGTTTAACCTAGAATATCTCAGAAACGCTTCATTTTTTCGACGTTTAAGAAGTATACCTTTTTATGACACTAAAGGTAATGCATTGAAAAATGGAATATGATTTAAAAAAAACCCTATCCCCTATATTAAAAAAAATATTATTATTTTATGTGTTTAACCTCGAATATCTCAGAAACGCATTATTTTCTCTAAGTTCATGAAGTATACCTTTTGTATGACAATAAAGCTAGTTAAAGAAAAAAATGGTATATGATTTAAAAAAATCCAAACCACAAAGTTTTTTATGTAACAATAACCATAAAAGAACCCCTGTTTCTACGGCACTGTGTTTACTCAGTTGATTGTAATTAGTTGTGAATATGTGCATTGATAGTGGATGACTCATCGCAAACTATCAGATTTCCAAGTCTACTTGAGTAGAAATGTTAATAAGAAAACTGATTTGCTAAGTAACTCATTAAGGTAATATATTTTGGAAACAAAAGCGAACAGAAAAAAATAACCATTTCGTTTTGCCTTTCTTTGCATGCTCCTAAATTTATGCCACGAAGTTGTAGGATACCTTATAGAGTAATTGTGATTTGCTAAGTAACTCATTAGGGGTAATATATTTTGAAAACATAAGTAAACAGAAAAATAAATCATTTCATTTTGCCTTTGATGCTCCTAAACTAATGCCACGAAGTTGTAAGATACCTTGTAGAGTAATAAAGTATCATTTTCATGTGTAGTAAGTCCTGGAAAATTGCTACTTTCACATATATGAGTAGAAAAATACAGCTTCTTCAACTGTATCAGGATTGCCGCAATTAAATCATAATTTGGATTTTTGTATGTATTCAATTGTTTATCCTGACAATTGAATACAGACATTATATCCAATCATAAACTACTAATATTCATTTCGCATTCAACACAAATTGTTTTCGACCATGTAATCGTATGGCGATACAGAAATAACATGGAGTGAATTAATTATGTCGCACTGATAATAATTCCAGTACAAGTTGTAAGTTAGCGCATAGAAAAAATCGTGTAAATGCTTGTCTTTCATTAGTTATCTCTCTGGCTATGCTCCCCCTGTAGTATATGGGGAGTGCATGGATGTGTATGGTAAGTTCAGTAACTAATATAATACATGTTCATTTAGATCAGCGATAAAAATATCATTGTGCATACCGCAAAAGATACTCCATAAACTAAATTATCATGGGAAAAATGAAATATCAGGCAATATACTGTACTTCATTTTACGAGCTTGTCATTGAAAAGTTGAAGATAGTTATCTGCCCACAAAAGCAATAGAAACCTCTATAATGTATTTGCGGTTATCTTAAAATACGGCACATTTTCGTAACTACAATAGTAGGTAGAAGGAAAGGCCGGCTTTAATAATTATGTTATGCTATAAAGTTCAACTTTCATGCCTCTGCGTATTATAATTTTACATCAACTATTTACGGTAAACAGCACCTAACGAAACTGTACCATAAACCAATTATTTCCTTATGCTTCGCTATAAAATAAATAACTGTTTTATCGCCGGAAACATAAAGAATTAATACCGTTAGAAGATTAAATTCCAAACTGCACAATCAGCTATTGTTGTGGGTGCAAACATTTAGTGAAAATTAAAATGGTCATATAAAGTCACGGAATCTAAAGTTAAGATTATGCCATTAAGTTAAGATAATGTACACAGGGTGGCCTATTTCCCACCTTCGTGAGTAATGGCCATCATTATGCGCTAATTAAATAATATACTTTTATGTATGCGCAATTATACCCACAACTACTGAAACTATCGACTCGTGCGCACTATGTACAAACTCCGAATAAATCTTTATAATACCATATAATGAGTTTTCAATGGTTACAAAGCAATTACCAGTTAATCATAACACCTGCACACAATACAAGTTACTGTTCATTCATATTTCAACGCCCTAAATAATTAATAATGTTTACCAAAGCCAAGCGAATGTCGACACTAATAATAACCCATACATGACACCTGGGATTTTCGCTGGCTGTTGCAGGAAATGTAAAGTAATCGTTAGTTGTACACTAATTTTCTGGAAAAATGTATAATTGGGGAAATTCAAAGTACCAAGGCGCTCCTTGAAGCTGAGGTCAACTCCAGCGAAATTAAACAACTAACTTTAGTGCCGGATTATGAGTCTGCGTTTAGTTTAGTTTAACGAGCACAATGGCGCCTCTCCAGCCGGCTAGTGTAACGGGGTAATAATGGGGTAAAGAATTCGCCCGCAATATCATCAACGGCTTTTGATATTGGCTCGCCAATGTAAACTTCGTAATTGAATTATCGACAGCTGATAACAAACAAAATTAAGGGTTTTGTAATCAGCGAAGTTCTAGTTGTAGGTAATGCACTAAAATACGTCTCTTATTACAGCAATAATACCATGCAAATATTTGTTAAGTGCGAGTGGAAAGGTTAATGCCAGTCAACAAATAAAATACTGACTAAGATACCGAATACTGAATAAGAATGTATAAAATACAGTCGCATGAGCATTCAAAAGACGAGACGACAAATATTTATTAAGTGCGAGTGGATAGGTTAATGCTAGTCAACAAATAAAATACAGACTAAGATACCGAATACTGAACAAGAATGTATAAAATACAGTCGCATGAGCATACAAAAGAGAAGTTTTTATATAACTCTTGAAAATGGTCGTGAGGCCGAAACAATTATAGAGAAATCAATAAAAATCAGTGAAACTCAACCAAGTGTATTATTTTTTTCTTTTAGTATGATATATTCTATGATATTAAATTGACTTACTTATTAACAACTTGTTTTTAGTAATAATGACATGCAATTACTTTCAAATTCATATAATGACTTCAGTTTATAAACATATCTTCCCTGTCACAAAAATAATCCATATTCAGGCATCCATTGCGCTTAATCTAGATTTAATATCAACTGCCAATGCGATTTAGTACGAAAAAAAAATCTATGCGATTTGACAAAAGCTTCGTTAACAAATCATCCACCAATGCACGCATGATGGATGCGATATTGCTGTTGTCGACTAATGCTTAATTGTCACGGGGTCTAGGTAATATGCATATGGCATGCTTAACAATCGCCATAGATCGATGGTGGTTTAACGGTAGAAGTAAAACTCACGCTGAATAATGGATGTGTTTGTGTATTCATAAAAATAAAATATGTATGTATAGAAAATAATGCTCCCCACAGCATTGTGTGCGAGTAGAAACAGTTCCAAGGAAAGCTAAATAATTCAACTTTGATAAACTATGGAGAATATTACATATTGTTATTCGTTATTGTTATAAAATATTCGATTTTAAATTGTTAAACTCTTTTAAAAACTTACATTAAATATGATTTTGATATGGTTTTACTCTCCATTGTAACTCAACTTCCTTGACCTGATAATAATTAATAACATTTAGGAACATATCTATGGCTCGTATCTATACTCCGTACTTGAGCTTGAGTTTTTCTTTAGTCGTATATTTGGTTGCGTATTTTCTATAAACGTGTATGGACTGAACGCAACCAAATATACGACTTGAGTCGTACTCAAGCTCAAGTGCGGACTATAGATACGGGCCTATATTTCATTCTTGTGCTTGAGTTGGACTCAATTCGTTTATTTGATTACGAATTTTCTATAAACGTTTATGCACCAAACGCAACCAAATATACGACTTGAGTCGAACTCAAGCTCAAGTACTGACTATAGATACGGGCATAAATAACCGTCACCACACATCTACAGGTTAATTAAGATAGAATTGATTTTTTCTACTCCTAAACTTTAATTGATATATTAAACATTCCCTACCTGTACTTAAAAGATAGTAATTTAGATACATTTTTTTCATTAAGATACAAGTTTGTCTAAACAGCCATGACAATAACAGATCTAAAATTAATTAGATTTGACAGCTGTGCATGGGGAATTGGTGATTCGTATTCTTTATAAATTGTTGCATGTTTAAATAAAATTATTAAACATGTCGAATAGTGAGAGTGATATGGAAAATTTAACCTCACCTGACATTGTGGCCACAAGAGCCACAAACAATTTATTACCAGTGAAATCGTTCAAAACTTACGAGAAATTTTACTATAATTTTATAGATTGAACCAGTACACAAAACTGCATGACATTGCCCATTTAACCAGAACTCTAGCTTTCAAAATAACAAAGATACCCATGCTATCCTTCTCTATTTAGGACACCCTGTATTATGTATACTTATTCTTGTTTTGTTTCATATGTATATTTTATCAGTTTCCTGATACGAGTTAATATGCAAATTAAATTTAAAAAATATATATAAATATTTCCAATAAAATCTAGATTTGAAAAGATTTTAGAACAAACTGGACAATCGGGAATGGATGTCAAAGTATTGTATTTGTGTGTTTTGCCTATATTTTCTTTAATATATATCATTGAATACAACTTTCTTAAGTAAATAACATGTCTTTGTGCAAAAAGTAGGAATTTTATTATTTAATCGTTTGCCTACAACTAGTGAAATATAATTCTCCAAATAATTTTGTTGATAAATAATTATGTAAATTATTGAAAATAATAAGGTCAGCAGCTTTTTCGAAAACGTCTTACTTGTTTATATTAATGAATTATCAAAAATGTTGAAATCTCCAACTTTATAAACACAATATTCAATTTTCAAATCTACGTTTTTTATCAAACATAATGTGGACATAACCAAATATCCCAAATTACATGCTTTGTTAAAAAGAAAATGTGAAGGATATATACCTAAAAAAGCTAAAACGTTTGCGATCAACGAAATCGAGCAATTTAATATAGACGCCCCAGATGTTAAATATATATTATTAATTTATATGCTGTGTCGTAAAAGAACATATTGTTAAATATATTAAAATTATTGTGTTGCACATTTACTTTTAATAAATTTTGACAATTACCACTTTTTATGCTTTGTCGTAGAAAAAATAGTGTATACAACTCGCATTTAATGGTTATTAAATGCTCGTTGCATAATATACTATTATATCAATTTCATGTTACTATTTTATTAACGACATTATTATTGTACAGAATATAACTTATATTTGATGATAGGGTTCGGCTGAAATTTCTAAAAATATTAATGTGTACATAAAAACTCCCCAAATATAATAAGTACTATTTATTCACAACTACAGAAATAACTCATTGACAAAATAAGGCATACAATAATATTCCTCTTTATCGGAAAATGTATACATGACTCACACAAAAGTTGAATTGCAGCTCCCTTCTTTGTATATTTTTCTATGGTTTGCAAAGAAAACCTAACATCCGTTTCCCAGAGAGCACACATACAGACTTCAGCATGTCCAAGGCTTTTGTACTATGAACGATCCAGAGCTTTCCCCGAGATTGCAGGATAGATAGGGTTATTAAAGGACAGTATCAAAATTGAAAAACTTTCGCTTGTACTTGAAATATATCGTCCGTTTAGAGGTGAAAATCTTTAACTAACATTATTATATTTCTGAGATATATAAGATATATTAATAATAACTTGGTATAAAAAAAAAAAATTGCTACTTCTACATAAACATTAAAAGTATAATTTTTACTTAAAAGTATTTGTATGTTTATTATTAACATGAGATAAAATTAAAATGTGTAAACAAATAGAATTTTTGCTTAAAATGTAAATTAATGAGTTTTACCTCTAAATTGGCGCTATACAGGGTCCTGCATTTCACCTCCCGACTTCTACAGGGTGTCCAAGATAAGGATCAACAGCGTAGGATCGCGGAAACCGTAAAAGTTACATAGGCCGATAAATGACGAAAAAAGTTGCGAAATTTAGTGGCCAGTAATATTCTGTGAGAAAATCAGAAATTTCCGCTTACTTCGACAAAATTCGATATTCGACATATTATATATTCGACAAAGATATTCGATATGCGAGATATTCGACAAAATCCGAAATCTTGCGATTTCGTTTTTATTTTTTCTGAAGTTTTTTGAAACGGTATAAAATAACAAAAGGCACTTTATTATTGCCACGTTTTTAGCTCTGCAAGACAGCGTTTATAAATTTTCAGTACAACGTTTCGTTTCGAAGAAATCATCACCAACTTTGTATTTTTGTATGGCCCGTAATTTAGTGTAAAACTTTTCAAACTTTAAAGCACTTTATTTTTCTTATTTTAAATAGGAGCCCCTGTATATTTTTATGTCATCCCATGCGTAATTTCCAAACCAAATTTTTGACACTCTGTATAATTCATATTAATCAAACTTGGTTAACAGAACTATCAGAGCTTATTTAATAAGTAGGGTAGAGTGTACAATCGACGACATTTGAAGTGCAACGAAAAGCCATAAATCAGAGCGAATTTCGACCTTATTGGAAATCAGGGTTTAGGCACGTACAATATGTACAAATAGAGACTCAAAACAGCTTCACCCTCAAAAATGTCCATAAGGCGATCGTGAAAAAACTGTGTTGCATTTCGATTGTCGGCGATTATACCTCGGGACAAAAGAAATAACTTCGCCATCTATGACTGTAGAGCAGAACCACTCAAATATTGCTCTGAGGCATTGAAACTGTATTTAGTATTTCAGTTGCCATCATGATAGTGAGCAGTAAACGTGCTACTGAAGAGATTTCGTGTTGTGACAATAATAAATTTTCTGTTTTCGGTGCATTTGTGTTAGTATTACGAATTAGTAACATACTTTTCTGAAACTTTAATCAGGTGAAAAGATAAACCATTTTATTGCGAATGTAATGGATATATTCGAGTATTTCTTAAGCTATAAAATTATTGTGTAAAAATGACATCACGCAGCATAACTTGTACCTTCGGAGACAAGTTTGTATGTGCCTTGTTGTGGATAGTACCTAGATACATGTGCAGAATTTTTGTTTCAATTTTGAAGTACTTCTATTTATTTAATCATTAATTTAAATGTAATTCCTTTCAGCATTCGAAGAAGTAAAACCGGTAGCAAAATGGAATCTATTATTGCTGCTCATATTCAAGCAGCGGTTTATAATATAATAGTAAAGAATTCTCCGTAACAGGAATTTGTCCATTTAATATGAATATATCTGGAGATGACGTATTCCTGAGCGCATTTGAAACAGACCAACCACATAATTCTTCTTCTTCTTGCAATAAAAAAGTTGCGTACCTAGGACATATCATGCTAAACCAGAAGTATGATATAATTTAACTCATCATAGAAAGCAAGATTGAAGGAAAACACGGAATAGGAAGGAAGAAGATGGCGTGGCTCAGAAACATAAGGCAATAGACCGGACTAAATACCATCGGTAGTTTGGTTCATACCCTCAGAAACCATATTGTCGCAAACGTCCATTAATGGATAAATGCACCAAAAGAAGAAGACCAAATCATGGAAAAAATAATGTAGCTGGTCATAACCAGGTCATCAAGGGCTGGCCATCATGACCATCAAGCCATCAAGGCTGGCCATCAAAGCCATAACCATATTAATGAACCTGGACCATCCAATGTAGGTGATCAACATTTTGATGACCCTGGGCCATCTAATTCAGCCATAAAAAAAATAAAGAACCTTCCGATAAAACTCAAAATGTGGAAACAACTATTGTTAGTCCTCTTTTGATCACAACTTAACCCAAAGCTGCCTAAAGAACGATCAAAGCTGGCCGAAAGAAAGGAAAATCGTGAATATTAACTGAAACACCTAAAAAACATGAAATAGAAGCAGAAAATTTAATAAAGAAAGCTAAAGCTCCAAAATACAAAGGCAAAGTTCAAAGGGTGACTAAAAAACTTGTCCCAGAAGAAAACTCCAAAGGCAAAAATATTGAAATACCAATACAGGATTCTAGTAGTAACGATGAGATAAAAAAAAAAAGATAGTTGAAGAGTCGAATATAGAAATGGAGATAGAGAGAGTAATAGAAAATACATCAATGAGCTAATTCGAAAAGGTATTTTCATTAGAGTTTCTAGTCATTCTAGTAGTAACAATGAGATTTTTTTATAACTGAAGATAGTTGAAGAGTCGAATAAAGAAATGGAAATAGAGAGAGAGAGTAATAGAAAATACATCAATGAGCTAATTCGAAACGGTATTTTCATTAAAGTTTTTGTCGCAAAGGTCAAAAATTAATATTAATGATTTTTACAACTGCAGTTAGAGTAATAAAAAGATAAATCAAAAATAAGGTAATATTTGATGGGTAGTTTAAAAATATTCTTAATATAATATTAAAATAATTAATATTATTATATTTATCTATACTATAATTATATTAATTTAAAACATCAATATTGGAAGAACATTTTGTGCTTCTTAAATTGAAAGGCAAAAATTCCATTCAGAATTACATGGCAGAAATAAAAAAGGTTATAGAGGAAGACAAATTCGAGGTTGTGTATTTAAAAAAAACTGTTATGAATAGTAAAAAGTTTGTGAAGAGTGAAGAAATATATGAGATCTGGGATTCAGATATTTTTTTACAAAAAAAAATAGTTGAAGAGTGGAAAAAGAAATGGAGATAGAGAGAGTAATAGAAAATACATCAATGAGCAAATTCGAAAAGGTATTTTCATTAAAGTTTTGGTCGCAAAGGTCCAAAATTAATATTAGTGATTTTTACAACTGCAGTTAGAGTAATAAAGAGATAAATTAAAAATAAGATAATATTTGATGGGTAGTTTAAAAATTTTCATAATATAATATGGAAATAATAAATATAATAATATTTATCTATACTATAATTATAATAATTTAAAACATCGATATTGGAAGGAAATTGTGTGCTTCTTGAATTGAAAGGAAACATTCCATTCAGAATTACATGGCAGAAATATAAAAGGTTATAGAGGAAGATAAATTTGAGGATGTGTATTTAAAAATAGGTTATGAATAGTAAAAAGTTTGTGAAGAGATATATGAAATCAGGGATTCAGATATTGTTCGGAAATTACCGAAGCCAACAGTAGTCAGAGGTCAAAACGGCGAATGGAGCAGTTATCATTTTCTTTAGATTTTATATCTTATAATGTATAATAGGTACGAGTTAATATACAATTTAACCTTTTTGTAGCTGTTATGTAATTCTGAATGGAATTTTTGCTTTTGTTAATTTTTGACCACTGTAAATAGGTACAATTAGTTCTGTTCCAAGATGCACGCTATTGTTGAACCTTGGAACTATACGCATCAATCTTTTGTAGGCACATTTTGAAACACAAAAATCAACTGTATATTTTTGTAAAAATTCTCCTGAAACGCTAAACCATTGCTTAATATTGCGCTTCAAGAATAAAATTTAATAAAAAATGAAGAAAATAATAAGTGAAAAATGTCACAAGATTCAACACTCAACCCTACCTCGTATAATTTTATTAACGAGGCATTATTTTTATGTTTTATTAAATTTTGAAACCTAAGGTGCAAAACTGTTTTTTTTTTAGTGTTTATTTATTATTTTAATTTTATTATTTATTATTTATAGGTATAATTAGTTCTGTTCCAAGATGCACGCTATTGTTGCACCTTGGGACTATACGCATCATTTTTTTGTGGGCATATTTTGAAAAACAAAAATCAACTGTATATTTTTATAAAAATTCTCCTAAAACTCTAAAACCATTGCTTAATATAATAGCGCTTCGAGAATAAAATTTAATACAAACTGAAGAAAATAATAATAAGTGAAAAATATCACAAGATTCAACACTTTACCCTACCTTTTAATTTTATTAACGAAGCATTACTTTTATGTTTTATTAAATTTTTAAAACACAGGCTCACTACTGTTTTTTTTTTTAATTTTAATTTATTATTGCTGATATCACTGAACCAATTTCAATAAAATTTTACGCATGTAGATAACCATAAAGGGCACCTAAATGAGCAACAAAATGTACATCATGAAATCTAAAAATATATATCATATATCAAGACGTCACTTTTTTTTTGACACCCTGTATAATCAAACATATATTCCTGAAATACGCCCTAGGATGCAAGTAAAGTCTGCAAAATTTCAAAAACCTAACTTAATTAGTAATTGAGCTATAGAAGACGGGAGGTGAAAAACAGGACCTTGTATATGTCTCCTCTCAGGAAGTATAACTCCGTAATATGGAGCATATATAAATTCATGATCAAATTTCGATCAATGTTTATGCACAGTAGTATGAACATTAATTCCATATACAGTTACACATCTGTAGCATACTTAATACATATAATAACATAATATTGATAATAGATTGATAGATATATGATATACGATGTGATACACGATATATGGAATGAGCTATAGGCTTTCGTCTTTCGGCGACTAATATATAATTTTCATGTAAATTGAGATCTTCGACTGCCTCATCTTAATGTCTTTGACGAACAAATATTACTCACATGTAAATAATAATAATTGTAAATTATATTTGTTAAAGTTATATTTGTATAACAACAGGTGAAACGTGTCATATTCGATAAACTGAAAAAAAAAAACGTTTGAATCAATAATGCTATATTATTAAATATATTCTGAATTAGTAAAATGCCCCCTGTAACATGAAATTCATTACTTTGATGTAAAATACGTATTACTGGGTACAAAATTATAGCGTTGGAATATATATTCATTGCGTATCATTATTGGTCGTATATTTTACGACAGATGCGCGTTCCATTTCCACTGCTCTAATAAATTCCACATTTTATAGGCAGCCCCAATTTAGAGGACTCGAATCCAACGTAAGTTTGGAAAAAAAATGGGATATTTATTGTTTGGGATATTCAATTCGAATAAATATGTATGCACGCTCTGGCTGTCGCTACGGCGCATAAACTTCTAGATTAATAACGGTTTTTGCGGCTTTTGCTAGGGTTATAAATACATTCCTGCGGTTGCCACAGATTCGCATGTATTTATTAAACTCTGGATAACGTCTGGCATTTATTGTCGTTTATTATTTGGACGGTCAGGACGAGGGGGTTGTAAGCGGCAAGTCTTTGATAAATCCCGTGAGAACGAGAAACTGCCTGGAGGTAAAACACAGACGTAGTTTTATTACACTTTTCGCTTGATAAAACGCTTCTTACAAACCTTCGGGAGCTATCTTCGGAGATGAGGCGCTAACTGGTTTAAACTGGGAGTTAACTTTTATGCCGATGTTTGGGATTATCCTTGGACAAATTAATGCCTGATTCAATACAGTTTTTGTTTTACTTAAGAGGTATCTTTACCCCAAGGTGGTAAAGGGAATTGCTAGTAAACGAGAGCCAAGATAATTCACGAACGGGTTAACATAATTACAATCGGAGATCTGATTTACAAAGTTTAGACATTCATAATATTTTCTTATTAATTGGAAATAATAATTGATTCTTAGAAATATATTTTAATAATTTCATATTTTTAAATTATATTAACATAATCGAACACCCTTTCTACCCTATAGGGTGTAGGTGTATTATTTATTAATACATATTTTAAATAATTCTGATTGATTAATTATTGATGTGCAATATTTATGTTTGTAAATGTTATGAAGACTATATAATCACTCCTGAGCAAGATGGACCTGGGGAGATCGTGTACAGGGAAGTATGAAATTTGAAGAGGAGGGGCGTGAAAAAGTTGTAGGGACAAGTAAAGATGTGGACATCTTTCTAAGCTTTTCAGCTTATCCCCAAAGTCTGTATTTCGAGTTTTAGCACCAACTGACCATCGTCTTTAACTGGAAGCTTGCGGAGTTTTATTGCTGTATAAGAATCGGTTTGCGAACACAATAAAAATAACGGCCGACTAATATCAAATGCAAAATACAATCTTTATCAATGTGAGCCTTCAGATGTTCAATAACATCAATAAAATTACAACTTGTTTCAAAAAGTCATATGTATATTATATCAATGTCTATTTATTATATGCATTCTATGTATTCTACGCATTCTCAAAATCTTTAAATTTGAAAATCAAAAGAAAAAAACAAATACATTAACTTTTATATTATATTTAATGAGATATAAATTTGATATAAAACATCTTTTATCTCGAAGGACTGGCATTTAAAAAATAATAATTTAAGTTGCTTTAGTAAATCTGCGTTCTTTATACTTACTAAATCGTGATTTTGTTTAAACACAAAAATTGTATCATTAAAATGCTTATGATTTCATTTGTTAAAGATATCTGTTGATAGTAAGTTATTATATTTGTTTTGGGTTATCTTGAAAATCAAATTATTTTGTCATAATTTTTTGCATCATTTCCGGTAATAGATTTTACTATAGTCCCTAAAAAATCGACTAGATCGATTTTATATCTAATTGTGCTGCTTTGATAAATATTTCTCAATGAGACAGTATATTTTAAATCGGCATGATTTATTTTAAATTTTAAAAGTTTCTCAATATTTCGTCACCAAACCAAACGTCACTTAATGTTTTACTGACAGTGGAACAAATGTCCAATTTATTGCTTTGATTTTTATACTTCACTATAACATTTTTCGTATTGGCGTTTAGATTTTTCAGGAATCAAATTGGAAAGAGCAGAATCGATAATATTCGTGTACTGACGAAACGGAAACGTCGCTGCCATCTGACAATTTGGTATTAATTTACTAAATTACGTTAATTATATCATTTTCATAGCAACATGCAAGCCGACTTTCTTTTTATCCATAACAAATAAGTAATTAAGCTCACACTTTCATTACTAGAAATTGTCATTTGCACACCAAAAATTGTGTCCACCTTGCCCGAACATTCCTTTCCTTATCATCCTCGGGATTGTCTTGCCTCGGCGGCAAGCGGCCTCGGTGCAATTTCTCCCTGGCAAGAGAAATTGCACCGAGGCAAAAGAATTATTTCGCAGCCTAGGTATACAAATAACTATTATAATATTGATTTACTATGAACAGTTCATCTTTAATTGGTGATAGTGCAAAATAATGTTTAAATGTACTAGAATAATGATGATTTTTTAATTGAATTAAATCTATGAGGTATAATAGAATTATTCTGCAATTTTCTGTTCTACTTCTTCAATAATATCATTTATTATTTGAGTTTCATCATAATTTTAAATATTGAGTCATTATCATCAAGGTAGACATCTAAAAAATTTAATTCATGTTCTGTTAATGCATTTAATTCAGAAGGTAGTATTATTTTTATTATTAAAACAAATTAATATTTCTATGTTAGAATTACAAAATGTAAAGTTTAAAATGTCTTTCACATTTGAATAGTTCAGTTTATCTAATCTAAGCCACAACCGAATTTTGGCATTTTTACTTTTTTTTAAATATTATTCTTTACACAAGATTATTTTAAAGTTAGTTAGTTACAAGTTACAAGTTAGTTAGTCTTTATTCTCTATCGACCAGAGATAGTTCTGCTTTTACAGTTATAGTTTAATCATCTGTAGTTTGATGTATCAAATATTAAAATCAATAATTATCTCAAACTAAAAGAGATCGAAGAAAAACTAAATTAAAAAAAAAACATCAGATATGATGGAAGTATAAAATTTTAACCCCAAGCTTTTCCAAAAGCGTTCGGATTACTGATATACTGATTCTGTAAAACAAGAAAAATATATAAAATGAGTAGTATTTTAAAAATCATTATCGATTTTTGAGAACACCACGAATTATATTTAGGAAGGGAGTATAATGCATTGATTAAGTCATGAAGTAAAGCAGCATAATTATTTTAAACTTATTAACGTTTTAAATATACTGCAGTTTGCTTTATCATATTATGTTTAGTAATCTTTAGTAATTAAATAAATTATATATCTATATTTTTCTTTTAAGTAACAAATTGTAATTTCTGGGGATTTTGTCTTAAATTCTGTGTGATTTCTTGTAAATTTAATTCATTAATTCTTCCAACTTTATTTTTATTTTCTAGGGCAATTAAATGTCAACCATATTACAATCTGTAATATTCATTCTGAATTTGATTATAATAAATTATATTATTGTTATTATTAATTGAATCTTTCATTTCAGAAACCCGTCACTATACTTTTTCAAATTTTCAAGAAAACAGAAAAACACTACATCTCTCATATTAAATATATTGTAAATAATATCCCATGAAACGGAAAGTCAGTTGAAGAATAATACAGAATAATATGCGTTCAGATTATTGATATACTAATTCTGTAAAACAAGAAAAATCTATAAATATCACTTTTGATGGGTTTCTGAAATAAACGATTTAATTGCAGATCCCAATTTAAGATGTGCTCTCTCGCAGTGTGCTAAGGAATATTCATATGATATATTAAAAATATAATTTCTACATTTTAAAATATAATCAATTTTCTTGATTGGATCTTGAGTATAATATAAATAATTTGTATATGTTAAACTGTTAGAATCTATTATAAATCTACTAAGTGGATCTGCAATCTTGATTTCTTTATGAATATAAAGGTATAGATAGCTTTTAGTATATATTGGTATTTAATCTTTTGTATTGTACCTATAATATTCGTATGTAAGTAATATAAGTTTCAGATCTGTTTGGTTTGTATAAATATTTATATTTATTATTAATATATGATGCTACAAATAGAAAATTTAGCATACTAAAGCTTTTTTTAATTTTGAACCATTTGAAAATGCTTCTGAAAAATGCATACAATATAATACCTGTTTGCTACTTTATAAGTTATTTTCCATCAATCCACGAATTTAGATACATTCAGACATTTATCTCCCACGATAGGTATATATTTCTTAATGTATTTACGCCACAAGAGGGGTTAGAGCCCCAAAAAGTGCTCTATCTCAAATCTGTATATCAAAGTTATAAAGATTGCAGTAACTTGTCAATTATTCTGACAAAATTTCAATAATGTCTACAAAGTATATATTTGTTTCAGTGTTCACCAATGAGTCAATCAAGAATTCCACTATTTCTATTCAATTTTAATTATTCTGCGAAGAATTAGGTACCTATGTTTCATCATTGTACAATAATTGTGAAAAAATTAATCATCTCATCTTTATCATCTTTAATCCTCTTTTACCAAACAGGTGTAGAGGTTTGTTACATTTAATTACTATTTTCAGCAAAACTTCGCCATTCTCTTCTATTTTTTGTCAGGTCCTTAGCTTCCTTCCAACTTATTCCCTTATTCTTAAGTATTTCAGCAACACTATTGTCCCAGGATGCTCGTGGTCTTCCTGTAATATTATTACCGCCTTTCTTTGCCTTCCAAATCTTCTTGACCTGTCTTCGTTCGTCCATTCTGCAAAGATGACCCATCCACTTAGGCTTCTTTTCATAGCTTCCTTCCAACTTATTCTCTTCTTCTTTAGTAATTCAGCAACGATATTGTCCCTGGATGTTCGTGGTCTTCTTCATATATTTTTACCGCCTTTCTTTGCCTTCCAAATCTTCTTGATCTGTCTTCATTCGTCCATTCTGAAAAGATGACCCATGCACTTAAGGTTCTTTTCATAGCTTCCTTCGAACGTATTCCCTTCTTATTATGTATTTCAGCAACGCTATTGTCTCAGGAAGCTCGTGGTCTTCCTCTAAAATTTGTACCACCTTTCTTTGCCTTCCAAATCTTCTTGATCTGTCTTCATTCGTCCATTATGATTTCAGCAGCACTGTAGTCCCAGGATGCTCGTGGTCTTCCTCTAATATTTTTACCGCCTTTATTTGCCTTCCAAATCTTCATGACCTGTCTTCTTTCGTCTATTCTGCAAAGATGACCCAGCCACTTAAGCTTCTTTTCATCTATCTTGTCTTTGATTGACTTGAACTGTAGTTGTTCTCTTATCTCGCTACTTCTTTTCTTGTCTTTTTTAGTTACTCCAGGGACTTTTCTCAGGTACTTCATTTCCGCTGCTTGTACTCTCTTCTCTTGCCTGTCTTTTAGTACTCATATTTCAGCTCCATACGTTAGGATTAGGGGTAAATATTGTTTTATATACTATTATATGCCTTACACCGAAAGGTAGAAAGGCAAAGGAATAAATAAATAGATATACTATTATATTAGTTTCTCTTGAGATTTCTTTTTGTTTAAGAAACTCTTATATAGAACTCGTTATAGATTCTTGTAGCTGTTTTGATTCTGTTTCTTAATTCACTTACTTGGGTTCCCTTGTTGCTAATGATTACTCCAAGGTATTTAAATTCTTCGACTTGCTCTAACTCATCTTCTCCCACATTTCTGCTGTCAAAATCATATTTTCTGTTCGTTATCGCCATTACATTTTAACTTCTCTTTATTTACTGTTATATTATATTTTGCTAATACTTCTGTCCAGGCTCTTATATTTCTTTGTTGGTCTTTCTTACTATTTGCTATTAATACAACGTCGTCAGCAAGAATGCATGCCCCTGATCTTATAGTTTGCAAGTTAAGATATCCAACAGTGTATTTCGTTACTTACTGTCCAGACTCTTATATTTCTTTGTCGGTCTTTCTTGATCTTTGTTATTAATATAACGTCGTCAGCAAAAACGCATGCCCCTAATCTTATAGTTTGCAGGTTAAGATATCCAACAGTGTATTTCGTTACTTACTTCCAGCATTCTTTGAATACTATTAAATTATATCTTGCAAATACTTCTGTCCAGACTCTTATATTTCTTTGTAGGTCTTTCTTACTCTTTGCTATTATTATAACGTCGTCAGCAAAATTGCAAGCTCCTAATCTTATAGTTTGTAGGTTAAGATATCCAATAGTGTATTTTGTTACTTGCTTCCAGCATTATTTGATGATTTTATCCCGTAGGCATATTAACAGCAGTGGACTTAACACTGCTCCTTGCCGTACTCCGAAATTATTCCAGAATTTTCTAGATGTCGCGTTGTTTGTTCTTATTATGTTGATTGTGCTCTTATATAGGCTTATATAGCCGCTCCATATAGAATCACTCTTGACCATGTCGAAGGCCTTCTTCATATCTATGAATCTCAGATATAGGTTTTCTCCTTTCGCATGGGCCATTTGTTAGATCGAAAAAATGTTGTCATGTACGCTATGCGCTGGTATGAATCCGCTCTGTTCATCTGCTAGCTGCCCTTCTACTGCTTGTCGTAGCATACTTTCAAGGATGCTTTCGTATATCTTTAATGCCGAGCACAGCAATGAAATTCCACTGTAGTTCTGTAGCATTTTGTGTATTGTAATATGGTGGCCATGCTCCAATCTTCAGGAATGTGCTTCTGTCTCCAGGCTATACTGAGGATGGCTAGGAATTCTCCGGGACCTAGATATTTAATTAATTCAGCATCGACTTCATCTATTCCTGCTGCTTTACCTATTTTTAGCTGCTCAAGATCTTCCTCATCAAATTTGTTACCTTTATTTTGATTTTTTTGATCTCGTTCCTTGTCCACTTCCGGGCCTCTTATTGTTTCTCTTTTTTCGACTTCCTCGTTGATCAGCAGTTCGTAGAAGTTTCCTCCCACCTCTTCATTATTTCTCCTCTGAAAAGTAGCAATTTTCCAAATTTTTCAATTGTTTCTTTTTTTTCGACTTCTTCGTTGTTCAGCAGTTCGTAGAAGTATTCCTCCCATCTTTTCATTATTTCTCCTCTGGATAGTAGCAATTTTCCCTTTTTATGTTTTATTGTTCTTACCTTGTCTTGAGGTTTTTCCGTAATATTCTTCAATGCTTCGTAGAACAGCTTGCTGTACTCCCTGCTATTTTCTTCCAGTTTCCTTCCAAACTATTCCTATGTTGTTGGGTTTGCGATCCTTACCATCTCTCTAACTTTAAGATTCTACCATTTATATATCTCGTTATTATCCTGTGTTCTATTTTGTATGTTGTACTTCCATAACTCCTTTTTCTATTTTGCCTCAGTGTTGATATCCGTGTTCCACCATCTTGTTATTTTCCTGATATCTCCTTTCGTTGTCGATCCAAAGATTGCTGTTGCTGCTTTTATGATAGTTACTTCCCATTAGTTAGTCCCATCTTTCTTGTACGTCGTCCAACTGTTCTTTCGGATATCTGGCGATTGCCTCTTCAACTTTTGTTGCGTACCTGTCTCTCACTTCCTGTAGTCTTAGTTTTGTAGTCTTCTGTTGGCTTTATGCTGCCTATGAATTGGTTTCTCTGCTTGAATCTTGCCTCTTGCAGGTAGTGATAGCTTCCAATTTCCATTCCTCTTTTTACTCGAACATCTTTTATAGATAGTCTGTCCATACTTGGGATTATTGCATAATCAATGATTGATCGTTGGTTTCGCTGGAATACCTCTCTTGTGACATTGAGTGAAATAATGAATAACAGAACTAATTGTTTACGAGCGTATTACTACTATAACAGTAATATTTTATAAGTAATATTTTAGCGGTATCGATTCCGCAGTAGTATTTCCGTCATAATGTTTCACTCCCGAAATTCATTTAAACGAAATTAAATCGCGCTTTGATTCAAGTTCATGTAGCATATAAATTTCCCGCACGCATTTTCTCGTTGGACAAATTCATTTAAATTGCAATGAAACGAAATTGCGTCCCGGGGATTCGCACAGCGTGAAATGATTCAATTCACGCAGGGTTTTTTCTACAGGTTTGGAGGCACATGCGGGAAGCGTCGGTCGGTGATGTGATCATTGCCCGTGAGCACCGAAACGCTACATGCGCAGCAGTTTCATTTACATACGCAGAAAGTTTCATAGGTTTCGAATTAAAACAGAAAATTGTTTGCTAGTCCAGATTAACCAGCAGCAAACGTAGCATATTTGACTTTATGCGCCGGCATACATGTGGACGGGATATTGGCCGTGTGTAGAATGTAGTAAAGTTTTAATGGGGTTTCGTTTGCTAGTTCATGATATTGATAATAAAGGCTGCATCATTTTGTGCGCGTTGTAATATTTTCTATTATTATCGTTCATAATAATAAGTTATAAATGCAATTTATATGGGCGAAACTGAGTTGTGGTAATAAATAAGTAAATCTCGTCGCCATTGTTTACAATAATACTGTCGCCTCGAGCGGTAATCCCAGCGAATTCGCCCTTTATTGCGTGCAAATATTAAAAGTGATTTTTCAAGTAGAAGCGGCTCTTCGCAGTTTCGCCTGTCATTCCTGTCCCCCGAAGAGAGATTACATAATAATAGAGATGAATGCCATCGATGCAATGACACCCTCTCGGCGCTTAGTTCGAGTAGGTGAGGAACATTACTTTTTACGTGCTCCACCCGTTCGTGCCAGAGTTGCGAACTAAACCTGAGCCATAGCAACGCACTCATATACATCTCACGTACACTGAAATGTAATACATACATTCATACATAACATACATGCCCAATTTAATAACACGCTCCCGCCCTAATTCCGTTTGCGCCGGGGCACGATCTCGCAAATGAGACAAAAAATCGCTGGATACAATAAAGGGCCGGTTTCTGCGTTCCGCGTATCCTTAAGAGGATCACGATTTTCGGCGCGGCCGTCGTTTAATCCTGCGCCTTAACGGTCTCGATGCCCACGATGACTTCAAGTGTTTAACTACAAGGGCGAATAAAGTACACTCGAGGGATGAGATTGAAAGAGATTATCTGGGATTAGTTTTGCTTTCGCCCCACTCGCCCAATACGAGATGACTCAAATGGAATGCATGTTATTTAATCTATTGTTTTGCTGGTGATGAGTATAAATTTCATTTCTATGCAACGTATTCCAGTTTAAAACATTCACAATGTCTTTTGCTTGACGAGAATCGAGAACAAATCAATCATGTCAACTGGACCAGTGGTCCTCGCTCGACAACCTTTAATTTTTCTGAAAATTAATATGGATGTGTATGTGTGTTTGAAAGAAACTTCTGTAAAATTCCAGCTATAAATATCATATATCTGAGTAACTGCAGGCTTTCCCATGGAGGTCACTCCAAACTCAAAGCGTCTACCGCGAGAATTTTGTACAGTTTCACGTGTTCCCACTGCTCATCTTAGCTATGAAGCTGAAATTCAACACCTGAGATCAACTTTTGCTGATGAATACGAAAACAATAGTACCAATACTCGGAAAGCAATGCCCCAATCACAATGTAATCTCAAAGTGGCCTGAAAATAACAATGCGCGATGTTTATGCCATACTATGGCAGCATGTAACTCAAAAACGAAAATAGTTGGTACGTGATTCTTTTACTGATTTACTAACCAACTATAGGACATTGAATTGGTGGAATATCAGACCAATGGCAAAATAGTTGGAACTGGATTCTTTTACTGATTTACTAACCAACTATTGGACATTGAATTGATGGAATATCAGACTAATGGCTCACATTTTTGGTAAGTGATTCTTTCACTGATTTACTAACCAACTATATCACATTGCATTGATGGAATATCAGACTAATGGCTCACATTTTTATGGAAATATTTGACCACAAACATGGTGTTAAATCTAAATGCGGTAAATTTTACCTATTTTCAGAGCCAAATATCCAAGGAGAGTCTCCTCGATAGTATTTATTTTAGTACCACTGGAAAGAGCATATTTTTTTCTACTGGAATCATTATTTTACTTTGTGGAAACTTTTAGGTATAGCCAAAAAAAATGTCTTTGAACATGGTACTTGTAGAGTAGTGTGGTGTTGTTACATATTGTAGGTTGTTGAATGGCAGTGAGCCATGAAACGAGTTTCTATAGAGATAATAAAACAATATATTAGACATTTTTATCGAAAATAAATCTAATAGATTTTGAATTTACAAGAATCTTAATTACCTAATAGTTGTAAGGCAAACAAGATTACGACACACTCTTTATTCTCTTCAATGTACATTAATTTTAGTAATCAAACGCTTGGTTTGGTCCATCGGTTATATTAAGGTATGAAAAAGGCGTGAAACATGGTACTCTTTGTGAGGCGATGGATGGAACTGATGGGTTGCCATGGCGACAGTCGTTTATTAGGCACGCGGTTATTAATAATATTTTATTAAATCATAGTATAATATCGACATAATGGTTACCAAGGTTCAACAAAAAACACAACAAATACTAGTACCGAAAAGTAATTACTTCGCGGCAGACAAACAGTTTATAAAATACTTATAGTTATAATACAAATCAATTTTAAATATTACTATGATGGAAATAAATAAATGGAATGAGACACTGAAAAGATATGGGATGAAAATGAACAAGATTAAGACGAAAGTAATGTGTGTAGGAAAACAGCAAGACATGGTAATAAAAGTAGAGGATGATCTGATTGAACAGGTCACCCAATACAAATATCTCGGAGTATATATACAGAGTGATGGGAAAAATGAGAAGGAAATAAACACGAGAATAGAAAAGACCACCAAGGTATATTTTGAAATTAAAC
Organism: Othius punctulatus; assembly: GCA_951805005.1. NCBI lineage: Eukaryota > Metazoa > Arthropoda > Insecta > Coleoptera > Staphylinidae > Othius > Othius punctulatus. Next base: position 32,839,939 of record OX638143.1, read on the forward strand.
ACATATTAGAGAACAGGGAAATAACGAGAAAGAAAAAAAATAAATATATTCAAAACTTTGTACAGACCAGTTTTAACCTTCGGATGTGAGACATGGATGCTGACACGCAGAGAGAAGAGTAAAATACAGGGCATAGAAATGAGGTATCTGAGAAGAGTCCTGAGCATAAGCAAGAAGGACAAAGTAAGGAATGAGGCATAAGGAAGAAACTAGAACTGGAACCACTAGAGAAATTTATAGAGAACAGGAAGTTAGGATGGTGGGGTCACCTTCAGAGAATGAGTAGTGATAGGCAAGTAAAACGTGTATGGGAGGCAAGAACACAAGAAAGGAGGGGGAGAGGACGACCACGGAAGACATGGGATACGACCTCTGTATATTAGACACCAGTAAACACCAAATTAGAACTGGTGGCTAGAATAGTAGCTGCAGCAGAAGATATAAAAGATAAGAAGCATGCAGCTCTTGCAAGTGTCTCTTCTAATATTAAAACACGCTGCCGGGCTTGCGTTGCTGCGAATGGTGGCCATTTTGAAAATCTTATTTAGTCCATCCCTTGTTGTATCATTGTTTGTTGTTTAATTTTTCTTGTTTGTTTATTTCTAGTTCCTCTTGTTTAATTTTCTTGTTTAATGGCAGTAACCCTACTTTCTTTTAAATGACTGTTGCAGTTTGTTAAAATTTATCTTGTAATTCAATTTGAATAAAACCTTTTTTTGGACAGAACGAAAAAAATGTTTCAGACAAATGTTATTATATAGTTTAGGGATTTCATAAAAGTTTTATTTACAAAAATCAATCGAGTGATTTTCAAAATATCTTGTTTCAAAATTATTGATCGGTCGCCATTTTGTTATTTGATAAAATAGAAAATAATTGTAAATACAAATGGTTTAGAGAACCGCAAGCGCATGCTGAACGTTTCTGTATTTTTTTTAATATTCCTTAAAATAAGGGAGTAATGTCGATTTTTCGAAAAACAAAACAACGCCAATAGCTATGAACTTGGGCTCTAATTCAAAAATTTGAACAAAGAAAAGTTGTTTGTGTCAATGAGTTCTAATTGTCATTTTCGGGTGTTACAACTTAGTATTAACACCCTGTATATATATATATACTATGATGGAAGTGAATATTACAATTAGACCGATTAGTAAAAGTAATTCCTGATGGTCCAGGCATATGAGGAGTTCCTATTCAAAACGCAGTTTTAGGACCTTGACACATTCGGCGATAAATGCGAAAAACGATACTGGAAAAAGAGTTGACGTTATTGAACTAACACAAAATCAAGTTTGTTTGTCATCTAAGGATTAGTTACTTAGCAACATTTGTAAAAATCCTTTGATTGAATTGTGACATATACAATGTTTTGAAAATTTAAAAAAACTGCGTTTTGATAAACAAGGCCAAATTACTGCGTTTTGAAGAAGCAACATTTCACAGAAACTGCATATTGAAATTCAGGCAATGTTGAAACAGTTATTTATTGTGATATAACAATATATCCATTCAATTTTCATAAAGTAACGCAAATAACGCTTGTTTGTCATCTAAGGATTAGTTGCTTAGCAACATCTGTAAAAATCCTTTGATTGAATTGTGACGTATACAATGTTTTGAAAATAAAAAAACTGCATTTTGACTAACAAGGGCAAATAACTGCGTTTTGAAGAACCAACAATTCACAGAAACTGCATATTGAAATTCAGGTAATTTTGAAAAAGTTATTTAATGGGGTATAACCAAATAAACCATCAATATTCATAAAGTAACGCAAAATAAAAGAAAAAAAACCTTTACCCAATTCTAATCAGGCAATAAAAGATTGTGTTGTTAAACTAAATCCTAAAGGTGAAGACCTATTTTCATAAAGTTACGCAAATAACACTTGTTTGTCATCTAAGGATTAGTTGCTTAGCAACATTTGTAAAAATCCTTTGATTGAATTGTGACATATACAATGTTTTGAAAATAAAAATAAACTGCATTTTGACAAACAAGGGCAAATAACTGCGTTTTGAAGAACCAACAATTCACAGAAACTGCATATTGAAATTCAGGTAATTTTGAAAAAGTTATTTCATGGGATATAACAAAATTAACATTCAATTTTCATAAAGTAACGCAAAATAATAGAAAAAACCTTTTCCCAATTCTAATCAGGCAATAAAAGAATGTTTTGTTTAACAAAATTCTAAAGTTGAAGACCAATGTCATCATCTTCACAGCAGTCGCAATCGTTATGATCATGATCTTCAGATTCACTATCGTCTCCACCAGCTTCATTTGGCTTACCCATGTTTCGAATTATATCCTTATACTATGAAAGCTTGACGTCTTGTTCCCAATTTTCATTAGAACTACTCAGTGAACTTGCTACATTATCTAGTTACATTTTCTTAATTTGGTTTTCAAGGGGTAATTATTTTAAATGAAAACCTTGCTAAGTTTTTCCTCTTTTCAGTAATGTTTGGAATTGCTTTGTGGTATCATCAGAGCGGTAATTCAACTCCATTTTCATTACGGGGTTTTGGTTTTGGGTGGCAGTTTTGATTTTCCTCTGATCATTTTTTTTATAGTATTCTGTTCGAGTCCTCAATTCCAACAGTTTTTTCAGCATATCCGACATTTTCATATCATACAATTTCCAATCTTCACCCAAAATATTAACCGATTTCCCAACTTCTTTGAAGTACCCCTGGTACTCCTCCTTAGTTAAAATCACAGACTGTTTCAGCAGTATTTTTTGCAACCTGCCAAACACCCTGTATGCAGGCAAGAAAGTATAAAAGTATTACCAGAAAATGTAATGTTATATTTTTGACATTTTGCCGAGACTTGTTGTAAAGCCAATAAAGCAGCATGTGAACTATGATGGCATTCTTATTTTGCCCTGCACAACTATCTACTAAAAACCTTTTTATGTCGCAGTTTTTGGGAATTTGTAGTGAATTTAAAAAGTGATAAAAAGCTGAATCAATCTGAACAGTCCATACTGTACTTCTGTCCATGTGCAGAAATGGGCATTATTAGAGGATCTGTCTGTCACACAGAAGTTGTACAATGCCAATTGACGTAAATAAAATGCCTCTTGGACATTGATGCATGTACAGTCATGCTCACATAAATCTAGTACAAGAAATTAGGTTACAAATGCAATTTTATATAGCAATGTCAAATTTTTTGTACTAGATTTATGTGAGCATGACTGTACCTGTATCAATAATTTCAGTGATGTTAGATTATTTTTCTACAATTGTAACTGCATTATTGCTGATCACATTTATATTAACATTGTATTATAAATTACATATTTTATTTAAAATTATTCTATTAGGTTCCAACGATTTAACAAAAAATATTGTACGCCGCTCGTACTAAAATTGAGTCTTTATAGGACTCGAAGGCTTCCATGACTCTAATGCAGCTTGTCCTGGAAATTGCTACTCGTCCGATAAAAACTCACTTTCAGTACTTATTACGTAAATATCTATTATAATGTATATGTTATTTACATTTCATATAAATATGAAATAATCGGATCGAATGTAATTCGTGCATCTAATTATAATCGGTAAATTTACACACAAAAAAATGCATGGTAATTCGAATAGTGAAAATATTTCAATAAATATTTTACTGTGGAAACATATGCACTTTTATTATGCTAAGCATCAAATTTTTGTAAATTAACCGAGAAATTCGATGCACTTATTATAGTACTGCAGATTAGTTACACTGCTTAGAATTAAATTCATGTGTAATTTCTTGTTGAACAAAATAAAACATTTTTTTTTTGTTTTGTTACCTTATTACAATGCAAATCAAAAGCACAATAAATATTTCCGTTGTATATATATTCTAAAACTGTACAGGCATATTTTTGTGGTTCTTCGTTAAATGTTCCCATGGTCTTTCTTTATTACTAATTTCACTCAAATAATCAGTGTTAATTTTAAAAATCTTGCCACTATAATCTGAAGGTATTTTATTATTATTATTATGATTTATATAGGTTAATTTTTGTATAGTTTTGTGGCTAGCCTCAACTTACATGATTTCTCTAGGTTATTTTTAATGTTTAGATTCCAGAACGCACGAAAACAGGGGACTGTGAGAAATTCAAATTTTCCAAAATATAACGATAATCTGTTTTTCGGCATTATACAATGCTTATGGCGTCTATGTATTTTAAAAATTACATTTCGACTAGAAGAATGTTTGCAGATAATTAACCCATATTGAACATGACTTAAGTTTAGACATTACGCAAAATTTAAATGGGGTTTTCTGAATTGCATTTCTGTTTTTACAGTCTACAGACATATTATAATAGAAATAGTCAAATTTCAAAATAATAAGCTGGAAAGCTAATAATAAACAGACAAACTTATGTTCGTTACACGGTATGAAGAGTATAAAACAATTAGTCAAAAATTAGAGCTCAAAATTAGTCGAAAACTTACTTACTGAGCTTACGTTTCAGATGCTCTAGCAAGTTTTTTCAGTTTCCACATTACTTTTGCAGTTCTTTTGCGGTAATTGTAAATAAAAAGACCGTCCAAAAAAATTGTGGCGATTTTTAAATTTTTATGTTAAAAAAAGGAAAAAACCATATTTGCTCTAAAAAATTATCATTTTGACGTAGAAAAATGTCAGAGAGCACGTAATCGATTGTAAAATTTCCGTAGAACCCGAATTTCGTACTATTTTGACGTTTTTAACTTTCGCATCGAAAAATGGATAAAAGTGTATGGTAATTTCATTGATCTTTTTTTTTTTGTTTCAATTTTTAAGTGTAACAGACCTAAAATTCGCGACCGGAAATGGGTGTCTTGTTGCAAAAAAAAATTCTTTGTATTCAATACACGGTTTTTGAAGATTTGCCACGATATGTTGACATATATGAAGACCTACAATTTGTCAAAAAAAAAATTAAGCGTTTATAGACGATTTTCCCATGTTAATCGGAAAATTTAATTTGCCCGAAGGCAAGCGAAAATACAGTTACCAATTAGTTTTTATTTAAATTTCAAAATAGTTATTTACCATGAAAAGAAGACATTTAACTAGTCCCCCAAAAAAAATCGCGATTTGGGAAATAACGGACACCCTAATATACATCCATATTAATTTTTATCAAAATTGGAGATGGTCGAGCCGGAAATATTTTCAAAACTGGTCCACTTAAGATGGAATGACCCTATTACAAATTACCAGTGGGAGCCTAAACTAATTACCCTCTATGGATTTAGGTTAAAATTAAAACAGCAAGTGTACAATCAATACATGAAATTCTTTGCTGTTAATGAATTCTCTGAAAGTGATCCCCTTTTAAGGTCTACATTTGTATGCAAACGGGTGCAGACGCCTCTGTAGACTGGCTGGAAGACAATTAAAGAGCCTGTGTAATCAGTATGAAATTAAGTCTCGTACGCACGGCTGCTTGCATACTCCCAGCCCTAACCGACGATAGACCATGTGCCTCATTGTTTACCAAGCGAGTGGCTAAGGTTTGCGGCTATTTAAATTCTCGTTTGATCGCCTCTTGGGTTCAAACTCAAAATGCCTCTTCGTGCAATTACGCACCTCTTACGTTAATTTTTAGTTTAAATAGTTTTAGAAAAACCGGTCACGTCCGATTTTAGCACGGATGGATCCTCTCAATATCATCACTTCAACTAATTGCATATTGGTTAAATCGAGAAGCCATTACAAACAGGCCATAAAGAAATTGTCCATTTCAAGTCAATTCCTAATAATACCCTAATAATAATCCTAATCCTAATCATATTAATCCTACTAATATCCTTATAATACTTGTATTTAGTTTGCTTGTCAATTATAATTCTAGTTTTTGAACATGAACGTTAACGTAGCTTTTATTTTCCGCATTCAGGCTGAATTAAGTTATTGATCACCGTGGACGATAAAAATTCTACTGAACTCACCTGTGCACAATAAATTATGTAGCCGTAAAATGCGAGCCGCGGAGTTACCTTTTGAATTTAAAGAGGACGAAGGGGAGTAATGAGTCCGTTCGGCGTCCCATCAGGGACTTAAAAGCTCGGCGAAATTTAATAATTCCCGGTTTCCAATTGCCCAATTGTTCCAACTCATCGGCCAAATTGTGGTAATATTGAAGTCAGTAGGCGCCTCTAAGTTGCAGCACAGATGATGCCCATGTTACAGCATCTTATCTTAATTAGTTCACGTAAATCAGAAACTGTTGATAATTAGCAATTTGACCTTCTGTGCCAGATAATTAACTTGGGTAATTAATCTCTATAATATCACATCCTATTTTTAAATGTTTTATCTGGTAATGTGATCTAATATTATTTTTTTATTACAAGTTAGGTGGTGAAGGTGCAAATGTAGAAAAAAAAATTGTGTTACAATTTGCAACCAAATTGTGTAAATTAAATTCAATATCGTACTCAGCACAGTTAATAATAATAATAATAATCCGTACTACTCCTCCACCTATGGCGTAATTGGTTACTGTCATAATTTTTGACAGAGAATTCTGACCCAATTACATTTTAATTTACCATAGGTCCCTGAACTATTACTTGTCATACGGGCGTTGAGTTGGGGATATTGATCCTCAACCATATTTACATTAGTCAGATAATTTTTCAAATTTTAATTTTTGCAAATAATGGTAAAATAATAGGTCGATAGCCATTAAAACAGTATTGCTAGTACTGGTACTCGTTTTATCAACAATTCCAATGGCCATTTTAATTAATTAAAATCGAAGGTGGGTTTGAAAAACTATTTATTGACATTAAAGTTTAACAAAGTGACTAGAGCCAATGTTGTCTGTAGTTATATAAAAGTTTAAAACTTTTTTAGCTAAGGTGTTTATACCCAAGATACCAAAATGATAGAAAATATGATTTTCATTATATGACAAATATTATGACCTATATTGACAAATGTGGATTTGACTTTCATATTCGCATTTCAAAATATTACATTCAACCTGTTACCTACGAAGAGTGGCAATGTCATTTCATACTCGTCTTCGTTTGTTCCTTCAAGAGGGCGGAAGACATATCGAACATAAGTTCTAGCAATTAATTAATTTTAGAAATGCACAGTTATGTTATGTTTTTATGAAATTTTATTACTAAAACTATATTTTTATACAAAACTTAATACTTTTACTATGTGTAATAGGTTTAGACGAAGATCTGTGAAACCTTTAATACTTTCGAGATATTAATTGTAACTACAAAACATGTTATGTCAATAAATGGGTTCTCAAAGTCACCTTCGAGTTTTATTCGTTAAAATGGCTATTGTAATAGTTGATAAATCGAGTTTTCTGCACATAACTTTTGATGTGTTAGGAATTGCGATACAGTTGTAATTGGGAAAAATGTTTGGCTTTTAATTCCACATGGAATGACATAAGAATATACAGGGGCTCCAATTTAAAATAAGAAAAATAAAGTGCTTTAAAGTTTGAAAAGTTTGACACCAAATTTTGGACACTCTGTATAATTCATATCAATAAAACTTGGTTAACGCAATTGTCAGACCTTATTTAATGAGTACCTTGTATGGTTTTATTAATAAGGCATATTTTTATCTCTTATTAAATTTCTTAGCCAATACTGCAAAACTGATTTTTCTCAGTTTTTATTTTTTTGTGCTAAAATCACTAAACCTATTTCAGTCAAATTTTATGGGTATGTAGGCATCTATAAGAGGCACCCAAATAAGTAACAAAAAATATACCATGCAATCTAAAAATATACATCATGATGACGTCCCACTTTTTTGGGACACCCTGTATAATCAAAACTATTTTCCTGAAATACACCCTAGGAAGCAACTAAAGTCTGCAAAATATCAAAATCCTAACTCAATTAGTAACTGAGCTATAGAAGACGGGAGGTGAAATGACGGACCCTGTATAATTTTCTCATTTTTATCAGACGATATCAGAAGCTATATTGATATGATACACATCTCATTTGGAATTTGCTTATGCAATTCTACGTTCCATTACTATTAATTTAATTTAGTTTAATTTAATTTATTTATGTCAATATCCAGGAGGATTTGCATATGTCAAATTTAAAGTTACATGGTAAATAGAGTAAATTTACATATACATACAATAAATAATATAATATCAAAATATCATAGTACACCAAATTTCATAAAGATTTCAGAAATTGCCACAAGTTTTATAGAAATAAAAAAAAAATCAATCATAATATCGAAAGAGTTATAAACTCCATTATTTCAATCAAACTATCAAAAGTATCAGATGATTCATAAGTTTTCCCACATTAAGTGGCATTTTTCAGAAAATTAAGAAACATTGAGTTAAGAAACTTGTAGTTGTTTTAGTTTACAGGATTTTTTGTTGCAACTTTTGATGTATTTTTAACATTTTCTGCTATTTGTATCTGCAATTTTTTATGTTTTATGAGCTAGTTTCAATAAATTTTCCACAATTTAGATAGATTATCTGCAATTTGAAATCAATTTCTGCACTTTTGTATTTATTACACTGTTATTAAGTGTTTTAAGCTGAAATAAAAAATGAATTCAGAAAATTTACTAACAAAATTCTTTCTTCTGTTAAATTGCACGTTTGTTGACTTTTTTTATATTTACTGGAATACTAGCATCAATTTTTGGAAACATTTCCGAAAGTTGTAGTTTACTAAATTGTAATAAATCTGTAATTTCAATAAAATTTCGGCAGTTTTAGAATTTAGTACACTTTTATTAAGTATTTCAGGGGTATTTGAAAATGAATTAAGAAAATTTTGTTGCAAAATTATTCTGCAATTTTCTCGATTTTGATTTATTCAGTTTCATTGGACGTCTTCTTGTTGAGGTTCATTAGACGTAAGTTTTTCCATATTTACTGGCATGTTTCAGAAATTTAATAAACATTTCTGAAATGTGTAGTAGTTTTCGTTTAAAGGTTTTTAGTTGCAATTTTTTATGTAATTTTTTAATTTTCTGGCGAAGATATTTCATTGGCTATCGACCTGCAGTCTTTGCGCCTATCAAAATGACATTTTCTGTAAATTTTCTCGTTTTTTTGTTTCTTCAGTTTCATTGCACGTTTATTAAGTTTTTCATATTTACTGGCATTAATGTTTAGAAATTTTCCAAAAGTTGTAGTATTTTCGCTTAAAAAATTACCTAGAACTTTTGATGTTTTTACTAATTTTTTGCAATTTGTATATATATATTCTGTGATTTTGATATATTACGGGCTGGTTTTTATAAATTTTAGAAAATTTAGATAATTTATCTGTAATTTGAATAAAATTTCTGCATTTTTGTTATTTATTACAGTTTTATTAAGTGTTTCAGGGGTATTATAAAATGAATACAGAAAATGTACTCACAAAATTACATTTTCTGCAATTTAGATAATTAGATGTATGAAAACATGAATTCAGAAAATTTACTTGCAAAATTAGATTTTCTGCAATTTTCACGTTTTTTTTTGGTTTATTAATTTGGTTGGTTGGTAAGTTTTTACTCATTTATTGGTATGTTTTAGAAATTTTACAAAAACTTCTAAAACTCATAGTGTTTTCGCGTACTGGGTTTTTAGTTTTCAATTTGTTCAATCAGTTTGGCCTTTTAATGCCAAGAAAGTTCATTTTGAAAAAAAAAGCAGATAGTATGTTTTGCCATAACCCTACTGAAATGTTCTGATATACCTTAAAACAAGTGTAATAAAAAAATGCACAAAATTATAAAAACAAAAGAAAAAATAATTGTAACATTGTAAGATAATTGTAGATAATTGTAGATTGTAATAAATTTTTCATATTTCAAATAAATTATCTGCAATTTAAATAAAATGTCTCCATTTTTGTTATTTATTACAATTTTATTAAGTGTTTCAGGCATATTAGAAAACAAATTCAGACAATATACTCGCAAAATTACATTTTCTGAAATTTTCTCATTTTTTTGGTTTCTTCTGTTTTACTGCACGTTTGTTAAGTTTTTCTATGTTTACGACATGTTTCAATTTTTTTTAAACATTTCTGGAAATTGTAGTACCTATTTTTCGCCTTCAACCTAAGGGTTGTTAGTTGCAACTTTTGACGTTGTTATTAAATTATTTGAAAATTTGCATACATTTTCTACAGTTTTTTGATATTTTATTCGCCAAGTCACGATAGATTTTCGATAATTTAAATTAATTAACTGTAATTTGAATACAGTTTCAGCATTTTTTATTTTTTCATTTATTTTTATAATTTTGTGCATTTTTTATTACACTTGTTTTAAGGTATATCAGAACATTTCAGTAGGGTTATGGCAAAACATACAATCTGCCTTTTTTTCAAAATGAACTTTTTGGCATTAAAAGGCCACAAATAAAGTATCTATAAGTTGATCGAAGGGTTTAGTGTTGTATTGTACCTTTGTATAAATAACTATGGCAATGATACACGCTAATCTACATTCACAATTATAAATACAAAACTGTTTTTGCTTCTCCTGTAAAATAACAAAAATAGCAGATAACATGTTTTGCCATAACACAACTGATTTATTTATTTAATTTACTTGCAATTTTCTCGTTTTTCTTGTTTATTCAGTTTCATTGTACTTTTATTAATTTTTTCTATACTTACTGGACATGTTTCAGAATGTTTAGAAATATTTCCGAAAGTTGTAGTATTTTGACCTTACGGATATTAATTGCAACATTTGATGTTTTCATTAATTCTTTTACAATATGCATATATTTTCTGCGATTTTGTGATATTTTATGCACTAGTTTCAATAAATTTTCCACAATTTAGATAAATTATCTGCAATTTTAATAAAAATTCTGCATTTTGGTTTTTTATTACACTTTTATTAAGGTGTATTTGAAAATGAATTCAGAAAATTTACTTGCAAAATTACAATTTCTTCTATTTTCACGTTTCGTGGTTTCTTCAGTTTCATTGAACCGTTAAGTTTCCATATTTACTGGCATTTTCACAGTTTTTAGAAATATTTCTGAAACATGTAGCATTATACCTTCATTTAGGTTTTTAGTTGTAACTTTTGATGTTTTTATTAAATTTTCTGCAATTTGCATACACTTTCTGCAATTTATTTATATCAAATGCGCTAGTTTCAATAAATTTTGAACAATTTAGTGAAAATATCCGCAAATTGAATAAAATGTCTCTTTGTTTTTTTATTACAATTTTATTAAGTGTGAAAATCAATTCAGAAAAATTACGTGTAGAATTTAATATTATCAATAAAATTTTCCGTAATTTCCATACATTTTCTGATATTTGAATTCATTTTATTATACCCTTGTATATACATTAATATGGAGTGCAGATAGAGGTAAAAGAATTTACAAAATTGCTATCCTAGGCAAAAAGTTTTGTCTGGGGCTTCATCCCCATAAAAAGGCTTGCCATTGTGCCACTTGCTTATGCATAGTTAGCAAAACGTAAAAATTATGATGTGTGGAAATCATAATACACAAATAGACTAAAACAAAAAAGCGAGTTTTTCCCGTTTTTTCAATTTGCTCCTAGGGGTTTTAGAGGCACATGCCTATATAGACTAAATTTATAATCCCGATTCTCAAGACCAATCACCCTTCTCAAAGTTTTTTTTTTAAATCAGCAAAACTGGTTGAGAAAATTTATTTTGAGAATGGTCACTTCAATCTTGATTTCGTTGGTCCCACTCACCTTAGGGGACTCCAACGATTCGAACTAGACCACGATACATCTGCGATAGTTAAAATTTGCAAAATTTTATTTCTCTCGTGTTTTTTGCCATTTTGATGAATTTCTATTACGAGAATAGGTCGACCAATATGATAAAAATTTCAACAGATCATAGAGGGTCCAAGTACTAGCAAAATAAACCATAGTTGCTCCCATACGTGCTCGCGTTTTGTCAGATAGGCTTTGAGAAGAGCAAATTGTTTCCAAAAAATGTATTTTTTCTTATGAATCGCTATAGTTCGGTGATTTTTGGAAGTGCGAGAATGGAAGATCACCTAAATATGTGCCCTATACAGGGCTAGGTCTCCATAGAAGGGTATACCATTATGCCACCAAGTGCAAAGGTGGCAAAATGTAAAATCATGATTTTCCGATTAAATCAATTAAAAACATAAATCGCGTTTTTAGTGGATTTTTTACGTTGCCCTAAGGAGTTTTAGAGGCACATGACTCGGCCAATTGGAGCCATTCGATTCCAGCCCCATAGCCCTGGCGGCTCTCGAGATATATGCTTTTAAAGTTTATATAAATTATATGAATTTATATGAATTGCATTACACTTATATGAATTAAAATCAACAAGTTAAAATAGTTAAATAATTCAAATCCTTTATACAACCTGGCAATAGCTCATAACATAAAAACGTAATTGTCGTTTAATTAGTCCTCATGAATGAAGTTCGCGAGGCGTGCAAAGTATGATAAAAGCTGTTATAAATTAATAAACGGCTTTTTAAACACGCCAATTAAGCAATCGCCCATTACAAACGTCCCGCAGTAAAATTTTATTATGTTTCCGCACGGGACACGCACCGAAGTAGCGAGTTTTTTTTATCTCGTTTGCGTGTCTGCCTTTCGAGTGGCAGGCTTTTTAAAATGACACGATAAGAGCATTCAAGAGCCAAGACTATTATTCGTGGAGGATGCCTATCAACTTGAACCCCAAACAGGCAAGAAATTATCGCATGCGATGCTGATAGCAATCGCCCACCACAACTCATTTCTCTGATTATGTATTATTTGATGTAGTAATAGATTTTGAATAGGATCTAAGTCAGGAAGAAATAATTTATAAATTAATTGATGTGACTGTTATTTTTTGAAAGTCAATATTCATTATTAATAAATAATGTATACTTCTGACTAGCTTCATCAAGCTGAATATGAATTAAAAGGAAAATAATGCAATACACACATACATACACTGAATGCTAACGACACCTCACAGCCAACAGAACAAAAGAAAATAAATAAATACAATAAAACAAAATTCCATAGAAAATAAATTCAATATAAACAAAATAAACCAAATAATTAATAAAAAAAACATACGGCTATTTTAAAAAAGAAACCAACAAGAAACCAAAAAAGCAACACGACACATTAAAAACAATATCACAAACACCACAAAAACTTTACATATCATCTCATTCTTCACCAAAAACATAATTAAATCACAATTACTTTACGCTAAAGATAAAACTGAAACATCTGATAAAAATGAAATATAGGCACTAACTTGCAAAGATTGTGGAACAAAATATACAGGAGAAACCGGTAGAGCCATACAAATTAGTATAAAAGAACACCTGTGCTTCAAAAATTTTGGATGCACACTACCACAACTACACTTTCGGCCACAACACAAATATAAAACTCTTACATAACACAGACAAAGGTCTAAAACAAACACCATTAGAAGCTTATATAATTTATAAAACGTTAAATACAGATCTTAACATACACTGTCTAAACGAACAAACAGAATTAAACATTAAACCATTATATAAATACTTATATAATCAATTTAATATGAGATAAAAATAATAACAACTTAACTTCAAACAAGACAGATAATTATAAAGATCAAATAAACTAAATTCAGTATTTTACATAATACCATAATAACATAATCAAACAAGCAGGTAATATTAATTAAACTAATAAAACTCACACTATTTATCACAATTGATTTAATCTTTATTTAATCATGAAAGTATTGTAATCATTCACAATCAATGTACCTTATATTTTATCGTAATTGACAAAATATCGTAATTTGTATGAGTTTGTGTGAGGAATTTTGTTGATAGTTTATTTAAATTAATAGAGTAGGAATAGGTTTGGTTAGATAGTTATCGAGTTAGGTAATTAATTAGATAGTGCTTTTCAGTTAATATTGAGAGTCATTAGGGCACAATTAATAATTAATAATGAAATTAGTTAATGAAAATTCGTAATTACAATGAAAACTTCAAGTATGGCGTACAAGGACGTACGACATTTCATTGGAAGGGGAAAACTATCAGGATAATGAATATCGCATTAAATTTTGGATTGGACATTTGGAATTGCGAGAATTTGAAAAAATAAATTAGAAATTATATATTATTGAATGATAACCATGGCAACGATTATTAATTGTCGGATGACTGTAAATTTTCAAGTTCTGAAGAACGACAAACTAAAAATCAATAATAGAAAAGTGACTGTCTGGTCGGTGTTTATAAATATGACCGATGACACCAGACGCCATAGTTTACATTCGCTCCCGGTAAAGCTCACGTCTCAGTGCGGAAGAAACGGAAGATAGTTTAGAAACAAACAGTATCGTTACACCGATAATTGTTTCCGTTGTGGAAAGTAATAAACAAAAGTGCTACAAGTGAATATAAGCTACAATACATAAACAAACAATTTAAAAACAGTAATCATTTCGCATCCGATCACATCTCCGCATATGAGCGATAATTAGGGGAACCAAATTCAAAACAATTAGTTTCAATACACCGATATTTGTTTCCATTAGTGACATTGACCAAACAGTTAGGGCAACGAACAATTTGGTGCATACGCGAAGGAATTAAATTCCAAAACCGCTGATATATTCGAAGAGAGGAAGAGAGGGAAGAGAGGAATCGAAGAGAGGAATATTCAAGGAGAGGAAGAGAGGAAGAGGCAGAGAGGAGGAGAGAAAGAGAGAAAGAGAGGAGGAAGAGACGAAAAGAGGCATCGTCGCAGAAGAGAACTTACTGAGAACGTCGCAGAAGAATTACTGAGGACAACTTCGTATAATGTAAAATAATCGAAATCTGTCATTTGCATCTGCAACTGTCAAAATCTGTGGAGTTTTTAGCTTCAGCTGTTATTTACAATAGCACCTGTCGAAATCTGTCAATTTATCTACGTAGCTATTTAAATACTAATAGTAATTACCGTGGTATAAACTTTCAACTGCAATTTTCCCAAAACTATCATATTTTTTAATGAATATTGTGGAGATCTTTTACTATTTGGACAAATAGTAGCTGAAGATAGTCTCTCCCGGCTGAAACTAGTCAATGTACTTTACCGAAAACTTGAATTAACCTGATAGTGCTACTCATCTCCTATCATATTTTTGTCTGACACTGTCATATGACCTATGACCTTCTAGCACCGTAACTGACTAAATCTGTCCAACATTAGGTTTTATATATTAACTGCCACTGGCAAAATCTGACAAAGTTTCTAAAGCGTATCTGTAACAATCTGAATTTGTCAATTGCCATATTTCATAAGTCATAAAATTTATTATTAATTCATAATGAATTCATAAACAACTTTTGACATTTTTTTAGTTACAATTTTAACTGTAACTGTCAAAATCTGCCAAACTTTGTAATGTGTTTATGTCACATTGTAAGTCCCATTGTAAGTTAATAATGTGACAGTATGTCACATAGTGTCACATAGTGTCACATTTATACAGTATTCACTGTGACTTCAAAGATTCATCTTTCAAAGTTTCTAGCTTCAGATATGAAAATTTGGAAAATAATTTTCCAAGCAACTAACTCAAATTAGCTCAAAAAATTAACTCAAATGATTGTCGAAATTATCATTTTCCAGCGGAGCTCTGCAAATATGTTACATTTTCAATTTATATTGTTGAAATTTGTCAAATTTTCAAACGCACCTGACTAAATCTATTAATTTTTCATCAACTGTAACTGTAAAATCATTCAAAGTTTCTAGCACCAGGTGTGAAATTTAGTAAAATTTTCAACTCAAATTATTGTCGAAATCTGACATATTTTACAGCAGCAATCTGCAAAGATGTTACATTGTTAATTGAAATGATTGCAATTTATCAAATTTTCGAATACACCTGTTCAAATTTATGTATTTTCACCTTCACCTAATGAATTTTGCTAAACTCTAACAGACTAAATCTGTCATATTTTGTTGCAGCTCCAAACTATTGGCACCAGCCGTGAAAATCTGTACAATTTTAACTGTAACTGTCAATATCTTCGATGTTATTTTAAGCCTTCATTATACTGAGGACAACATCATCATAGGATTTCGCAGAACGGAGGAGTAAATTTCTCCTAATTTGATAGATTGTAACTAGGAGGGCCAACTGTCACTACAAGTTGCCATTACACATAAAGTTCCGTGAATAGAACTAAACTGCAAAGGTAGAAATATACAATTTTATTTAACTCACATCCATTAATTGTGCAATTTAGAGTCAATAGGGAAGTTTTGTTAATTAAATTAGAATTTATAATTTGTTAGTTGTTGATTTCGTTTGTTTTCTTTTTTTGCGTGTTTCATATTGATTTTAGTGGCTTTTTTTTGTTTGTTTACATTTCATTTTAATTATAATTAATTTATTTAAATTTAATTTAACTGTCGTCTATCTAATTTATTGGAACCTACTCGAGACCCTAATATAAAGAGCGAACCCAATATAACATAGCATTTTTGGAGCCTGAACATGAGGCTAAACCAATAGAATAACATAGCATTGGTATGGTATATATAATTAAATAATCAATTTAACATGAGACAAAAATAATACCTACTTAACTTCAAACCAGACAGATAACTATAAACATCAAATAAACTAAATTCAATATTATACATAATCCAACATAATCGAACAAGCAAGTAATATTAATTAAACCAATATAAGTCGCACTATTTTTCAAATTTGATTTAAGCTTTTATTAATCATGAACATATTTTAATCATTTACAATCAATGTATCTTATATTTTATCGTAACAGACAAAATATCGTAATTTGTGTGAGTGTGGTAAATAATATAGCTTATTACTAATCTCCAGTCTTTCGAATCACTGATAAAGTTGAATCGTTTTTGAAGCTTTGTGATACATAAGAGGGCCAATTAAAATATCTATAGTGTGAGAAATCTGGAGTGGACGATCGTAACTTGTTCGACTGTGATAAATGAAATTGCGTATTACTAAGCTCCAGTCTTTCGATCCTCTGATAAATAGATTAAAAAAATAATACCCATCATTATACGCTCGTTGTATAATATGCAGGGTTATTCAAGCTAAATGGCACGGAATATTGTGATTATTTTATTACTTAGTTGAATTCAGCGTCTCATTTTACATCTCTTTTAAGCCTTACATTTTGTCTCAAAAGTTGGTAGTTTGGGAGATAATTTGGATCTTCTGAAAAATAAACAAGATACTAAAAGACGTAAAATGAGACTGTACTGCTTATTTATGATAAATACGAAACTCGTATGAATCAGGAACTAATGAATGAATGACTAGAAAATCACTTTCAATTTTTAGACATCACAGTTTTATAAAATCAAATCTAATTGTCAAAGACCCTTTGAAATTTAGTTTATTAGAATTCGTATTATTTTGCCATTTTGTGAATTCCAGTATTCCAGAACTCCAGTATTCCAGTGAAGTACATATACGATGTATGATCAAAAAATCTTGCAATTCTTTAATTTACGAAACAATATTTCTGTTATAGTTTCATCCATTTTGAATACTAGTTATTATTATATTTTTTAATGGTTTTTTTCTTCTTTATTACGAGTACTTACTGGTAGTATTTAAATATGAAGATATTTCTTGGTTTATGTTGGTTTTATTATTTCTTCTTCACCTGACTAGTTTCGGCTAATGTGAGCCATCTTCAGAGGTATTATTATTTTAAGTACAATATATGTGATATTAGATGAAATTCATTTATGGAACACTTCTTATTCCTTCATGAGTTCCAGTCTTCAAAACACTTCTGAAACGCAAATTTTGAATATCGTTCGGCAATTTTGGGTCTCGGTTTATTTTGAAGATGCCATTGAGATAATGTTAGCGTTAGTTTCACTGTCATAACTGTATACCCACGTCTTGTCACTCGTTGTGATGCGCTGAAGCAATGTTCAGTCATTGGCGACATGATTTATCATTTCCTGATGACCTGCTTTAGACGCATTTTCTGTTCAAAATTTAACAATTTCTGAACAAATTTTGCTGCCATTCACCTTTTGCCCAAAATATTGGACAAAATTTCAACAACCTCTCTAATTGTAATTCAAGAATTATCAAGAATTTTCGGTAGAGTTGTACCTTCTGGGACTAAAGGAGTTCCTGAGTTTTTCTTCTTCCTCCATGCTTTTTCCGGTGATTGAAGTTATGGGTCTCTCAACTCTATCATGATCTTCAACTGATTCCCGACTATCTTCAAAGCGTCTATCAACAACCTTTCTAACTGTAACTCAAAGGTTATCAAGAATTTGTTTCTTCTTCTTCCACGTTTTTTTCCGTTGATTGAAGTTATGGGTCTCCCAACTCTATCATCAATTTCAACTGATTCTTGACTATCTTCAAAGCGTTTATACTATTTGTAAATCGCTTTTTTTCATTCTCGACTCACCCATTGCTATTACAACATTTCCACTAGTTTACAGCACTTGATGTAATTTTTTAAGTAACGTTTAATGTACCGAGCCTTCAACAAAAATCGACGACGAAGTTGACGTTAGCAATCTCATGTCATTTATATTTGCAAATACCAGAATAGTTTTTGAAGCCTTGTTATACATAAGAGGGCCAAAAGATATGTAGATTGAGAAATTTAGAGTGGACGATAGAAACTTGCGCGAGTGTGATAAATAAAATTGCGTATTACTAAGCTCCAGTCTTTCGATCTACTGATAAAGTGGCGAATAGTTTTTAAAGCTTTAGATTAAGCTAACTCGCGACAATAATTCATCGTGGTGGAGCATTACAGTAATTGGAAATGGGAAAATGGCCCTAGATTTCGTTGAGGCAACCTCATCTAATTTCCATGCCTATTTTAAAAAGTTTTACGACCTAATTACGGCCCGGCCTGACGCTCCACGGGATTAAGTCGCATGATTATAAGTAGTAAAAATGCAAACTGCCAGTTTTATGGCTTAACAGCGGCCGTTAAATTTCAGACGTACTGGTAAGCCCATTGCTTACAGGCTGTAAAGTGTCATAAATGTCCCGATAATGTAATTCACTCAAACCGATAAGAGCCGCAATTCGACGATAAGAAAATTTATACTTACGGAAAAGACGGAAAAGTATATGAAGAGGACAGATTTTTGCCACCAGACAAATGAGCCCTTTTTTATAGCGATTGCATTTAATACCATTCACTTATGATGGTTCCTGCAAATCGATTTATATACCTACTTTGTTAAAATTCTTTTCTATCAATAATGTTTGATACATTGTATTATTGATACATTGATACATGATAGTATTACATTGATAAATAAATTTAGAAACGCACGTCAAGGCATTGTCCATGCCAGATAATTTGCACTTTTCCCATAAAACCGGAATCCCACCCTCTCTCCTATCGGACTTTACAACACAATATCAAGGAGGTAAGATAGTGAACTTAAAGTATCTGATGCCCGTATCTATAGTCCGTACTGAACATGAGTTCGACTCAAGCCGAATATTTGCGTACATTTGGTTGCGTTTGGTTTATAGAGAAAACGCAACCAAATATACGACTTGAGTCGATCTCATGCTCAAGTGCTGAGTATAAATACGGGCCTGAGTAATACAGTTGCTTATTCCAAGGCACTTCTTTTGTAAACAATTAAAGGAATAAATTTGTGGTTTATCGCTTTATGGCATAAAACCGCTGCCGCAAGTTTAGGGGTCTCATCAGTCCGCTCGCACCAGCGGGCGGGATTTCGGTTTTATAAGAAAAGTGACAAATTATCTGTGGCCGACTTTAACGATACATAGATACTTTTTAATATTTATGTTTGATCTCATATAAATCAACACCAAAAACTTAGTTAAACACGTATACAAGTACATAAAGATTTTTTAATTATAATTAAACTATAACAGTAATCGATTTGGAGTCGCGCTATATATTTCACAAAACAAGAATAACAAGTCGATTTCATGAACAATTATTTTCCAGTCGTACTCTCTGTAGCTGTATTTGGGGTGTTTAATCACCGCTGCGTTGTGTGTTGCCATGAACTGAATCGTTTAATCCTTCGCCCGGTTTCGAGTCCGGATAAATTTAGTAACCAGGATCTAGGCTACATAAAAGCCAGCAACAGTGCACAAGAGAGTTTACTGTGGCTCAACTTTTATGCGCGATAATAGAGGAATTGTATAATCGCGAACATTTCCGTATTTCACTGTGCAATGAAGTGGATAATGTAGTATGAGCATCGCAATTAAGATAACATTATATTGTATATTGTTAACGTGCTAAGTACCTAAGTGCCTAAGGTGATAATATCCGGTTAAATGTTCACAATACCTTACATTGTTGCTTGCAGAGGAGAATGTCGTGATTATAAAATAACTTAGCATGGGATCATTGCCAAAGAAAGAAAATACTTATTTTTGTGACAAAATAATAATCAATTACCGTCTGCTCCAGAATTGTTAATTTACAGAGGGTTTACGATGGTGAATTCCTAATACATTACACAATAAATTTCCGAAAAGACTAATACGGTTTTTGATTATAGGTACTCGTCATGCTGATCATAACTGAACATTTGCTTTTAATAACTTAGTATGGGATCATTGTAAAAGAAATAAAATACTTATTTTTGCGAGAAAATAATAATCAATTACCATCTCCTTCAGATTTTGTAACATTCAGAGTATTAATACAGGGTTTACGATGGTGAATTCCTAATACATTACACAATAAATTTTCGAAAAGACTAATACGATTTTTGAGTATAGGTACTGTCGTGCTGATTGCAACTGAACATTTGTTTTTAATAACTTAGTATGGGATCATTGCAAAAGAAAGAAAATACTTATTTTTGCGAGAAAATAATAATCACCGTCTGCTCCAGATTTTGTAATTTACAGAGTATTAATTAATACCGAGTTTACAATGGTGAATTCTTAATATGTACAATGAACGAATTCCAATAAATTACATTGAATTACAATGAATTTCTGAATAGACTAATACGGTTTTTGAGTATAGGTACTTATCATGCTGATTGTAACTGAACATTTGTTTTCAATAACTTAGCATGGGATCATTGCAAAAGAAAGAAAATACTTATTTTTGCGAGAAAATAATAATCTATCGCCGTCTGCTCCAGATTTTTTAATTTACAGAGTATAAATTAATACCGAGTTTACAATGGTGAATTCTTAATACATTGAATGAATTCCAATGAATTACAATGAATTGCAATAAACTTCCCTAAAGACTAATATGGTATTTGAGCATTGGTACTCATCGTGCTCATTGTAACTGAACATTTGTTTTCAATAACTTAGCATGGGATCATTGCAAAAGAAAGAAAATACTTATATTTACGAGAAAAGAATAATCTCTCACCGTCTGCTCCAGATTTTTTTGTTAATTTGCAGGGTATTAATACCAGGTTTACAATGGTGAATGCTAAATACACTGCGCAATGAATTTCCGAAAAGACTAATACGGTTTTTAAGTATACTCGTCATGCTAATTGTAACAGAACTATTTGTTTACATGATCGTACGTGTAGTTTAGGAAATATGAGAAGTGACAACAAAAAACGCAATTGTTAATATGTAATACTCCCTCCGCAAAAAAATATGTTTGAATTTGTCTGTTTCTTGTTCTCTAACTTATCACTGAATATAAATATGTTTCATTCAACGAGAAAATATACCAACAAACGAAGGTTTAGCAATGGGTTCACCACTAAGCCCTCTATTGGCAGACAATTTTATGGAACATATTTCTAAGCAAGTTTTAACTTCCAAATTAGGCGTAAAACACATAAAATTCTGGTATACATATATTGACGATATTCTAGCTTGTTTTGATGGCACTGATCGACAATTAAATCAGTTTTTCTGAATTTTTTAACTCGATACATCCAACTATTAAATTCACTCTCGAAACAGAAATTTCGCCAAACATTAAGTTCCTAGATGTATCTATTACTAAACACAAAAACACTCTAACATTTGACATTTATAGAAAACCGACCTACACAGATTCGTTAATCCTCATCTCTTCGAGACTCCAATTAACCATAAATTAGCTGCATTTAATGCTATGATTAATACAGCAATAAATTCACCATTATCGAACGTACCGTTTAAAAATGAAATCAACATTATAAAAACGTTAGCAATTAACAATGGCTATGACGTAACTCAAATAGATAAGTTAATCAATAAAAACTTTATAAAATTTATATATGTATCCAAATTTATTTATAAAGATACAACACCAAATATTAGTTTCTTTAAAACATTCACATTTTTTGGAGATGTTAGTTTCAAGATAAAAACCCTTCTAGCATTAAAAACATTAGCAATTGACAATGGCTATGACATAACTCAAATCAGTTAAAGTCAAGTTAATCAACAAAATCCAATTTAAATACGTATCCAAATTGATTTATAAAGATACAACACCAAATATTAGTTTCTTTAAAACATTAACATTTTTTGGAGATGTTAGTTTCAGTTAGTCAGTTATTTAGTTTTAGTTAGTTTTTTAGTTTTTTTAGGAGATTGTTAGTTTTTTGTTAGAAGATAAAAACCCTTCTACAAAAAGAAAATATTAATATTGCATTTATACCTTACAATATATTGTCAAATATATTTTTTAATGCTACGAGTCCGAACAATTTTATTAAAAAATCTGGAGTGGGTATATAAATTGTATTGTTATAATTGTAATGGAATATATATCGGTAAATTTGGTAGATCTTTTGAATATAGACTTAAAGAACATTCAATTCAAATTAAATCAAGATAAATCTACATTCGCCACTCACTTACTGGAAAACCAACATTCGTTTTCAAAAGACAGATTACTTGAAGTAATCCATTTTGCCGAAAAAGGGCCTCAATTAGACCTCCTAGAATCAATGGAAATATTCAAAGCGAAACATAATAAAGAGCTTACGCTCCTTAATGACCAAACCGAATTGTTATACTCGCCCCTATTTAAATGTATAATTTAGGTATTTAAATTTGCTGTATTTCCATTCACTAATGTAATTTTAATGTATAATTGAAACATGTATAAATATTGCCGCTGTCGTAATTTTAAGTTATTGTAAGTTTGATAATGACCTGTTAAGGTGTCGAAACTATAGTCACTACTAAATAAATCTAAGTGATCCTAACAAAGTAACCTGTTTGTGTTTTTACCTAATACTAATTTTACATATAAACCACCCAATCTAATTAATAATCTATGTCAAAAATAATACTATTCAATTTTAATAATATGAATGATATGCAAAATAACATCACACAAGATATGGTGTTCCTAATTGGGTATGCTTAAAAATAAATTAGTCAGGTTGCCAGTTAGAAAACGCGAAAATGTCAGAAAATCAAAAGTACACCTGTTGTGTTTTAAACTATAGAAGATAGAGCTCATAAAAGTTAAACGAAGAGATCTAAAAGCAAAACAGTTGATCTATAAACAACGCATCGGAATTTTACATTGCTTACTGCAATTCAAAAACTGGCACCAAATTGAAGCGGGTGCTATTGGACAAGCTGCAAACAAGTTTGATGTTTCCTGTTTTGCCAAATTTGGAATAGGGCCAAGAAACAGAACGTTCAATTTTGGCCCCGATGTCCATAGCTATTGAAACTATTGAGACAACAACTATTGAACAAAATATTGAGTTCAATTGTGTTTAGATTTGTAAGTTTTCCATGCATGTTTAAATAAAGTATAAGCTTCGTTTCACTAATTTTTGTAATATAAAATAAAGTTTTGTATACAATAATTAGGGACAAATAAAAAAGGAAAATGTTTACCATATTTTGGGAGAGGAGGATCACCTTTTAGTTCATTTCTGGACACTGAGAAAAAAAAAACACTGAGAAACAACTATCAAGAATATTTTTGTCCCGATGTCCCGAGCTGTTGAAACAGCTCATTTTTAACAGCTGTGTTTAAATTTGTAGTTTTTCATGAATGTTCAGATAAAGTTTAAGTTTCGTTTCACTATTTTTTGTAATAGAAATATAAACGTTAAAAGTTTTGTATACAATAATTTGGGACAAATAAAAAAGGAAATTGTATACTATATTTTAGGAGAGAGGGAGTACCTTATATTTCATTATTGTACACTGAGAAAGCTTCATTTTGGCGATTATTTTGTGTGAGATTGATCAGGACAGTCGCGCCCCAGTAATAATCAGCCATGTGCTTATCAGCCATGTGCCATGTGCCATTATTGCATAGCCATGTGCCATTATCAGCCATGTGCTTATCCTAACGACCTTGGTACCTTGTTTCCATGTTTTTAGGTCTTGGTGGAATCTTCCTCAGTGTAAGAGTCAAGATTTTCGGGTAATTTGTCCAAATGGCTGTGCAGGTAGTGGATTTTAATATTCATATAGCATCCAAGCTTTTTGTAACATTCCATCATGTATTATCCCAACGGCCTAGGTACCTTGCTTCCATAGCTTTTAGGTCATGGTTGAATCTCTCTCTTTATTCCTCATTGTAAACCTAGCAAAGGTTTTCGGGAAATTTGTCCAAATGGCTGTGCAGGTAGTGGACTTTAATGCTCATATAACATCCAAGGTGTTTATAACATTCAAACATATTTTGCACCTGTTAGGAATAATTTTCAGACCTTTGTTTCCCGAAACAATGATTGATTCTAAATTATTCATGGAATGCACGAAATTATTGTCTTTTATTGAAAGCTTGATCTGAGGTCTATCGCAAATACAGCTTTTACTTTCCCATGGCTATATAATTTAAACAGCAGCCATTTGTGTCTTAAACTTTAACGAACTGTTTCAATAGTCATAATTTTATGTGCAATGGAGGCAACATTATTCCATCTCTGTTGACTAATAGTGGGTTTGTTATATTCTGTTATACTCCCAATGGTAAAGTTTTTTCTTCTAGGCCTGTTTGTTATACTCGAGTGTTCGCTATTGTCTCTGCTATTCCACAAGCAGAAGAAACAATGAAACCTTCAAATGACCAATTTTAGTTGAAAGACCACATTTATTATTACATAATACCACATAGCTTCCGAGACATAAAAGGAAGCAGATATTTTTCATGAGTACCTACGATACAAAGTTACTTTACTACTTGAAGAAAGCAAAATATATCTCTTAAATTCTTTATGCTAAAAGTTCTGATCTCCCTTCTAAAAGATCAAGGTCTAATGAAGTTGTTTGAGTAAAAATAAGAGGCTAAGATGATGTCGTTGGTGCAAAACCATTGCTGTTATTTTTTTGTTAACATCACTTTCCATATGACTTACATTAAATTCTGAGCCTGAATGATCTGGTAGGTCACAAAAAGTATTAACAGGAACATCTTTCGAATGAGGAAATTGTAATGTATTTGTGTTTGAACAGCAGTTTACACAAGTCAAAATGATATAAAAAAATTAAAAATAAGCAGGTGTCCGTTATTTTATTAATTTCGAATTTTCATTCGGGGACCTTATTTTTGACTTATTAAATTAAAAAAGTAGGTTACAATTTTTTTTCTAAAAGCATCGATTTTGCCATGGACAAGTCAAATTGTCATTTATATGGGTGAAATTATCCATATATTACACAATTAAAGTCACTAGTGTTACGTATAATATATACAGGGTATTTTACATAGCACTAGTGATTTTCATTACGTAACACTGTTACGTAATAATCGATTTACTAGCCATGAAGCCCGTTTAAACTTGACAACTTACTAATGTGAAAGTAGAAAAACATATTTATTGAACAAATATATTATATTTTCATTTCTGCAACTAAAATAATATTGAAAAATGGAAATCAGAAACTGACAGGAAAATAAATTAAAATATTAAATTTCAATAAATGTGACCCTCCTTGCAAAAATGGACCTTATCTTATGTGAGCAAAAATTTCAGGAGAACGTTTTATAGAGAGATAAGTAAAAAAAATCCCTATTTACACAATTTCCGTTTCTATGTTTTAATTGACAGACGCATGTTAATATTGTATATAGTAGAAAGGTCTGAATTCACAGATTAGCCTTTGTCAACGTTAAACGTACTTTTTCGAAAAACTTAGTTTTCTGAAACTAAAGTTATGAAAATTCATATTATTTGCAACGAAAAAATATATGAAAAACAACGTTTTCAGCAGCATATCAGCATTCAGAAAACATCAAAATCTCGGTTGTCACATCGAGTAAGTTATGATTTCTTTTCCCATGGACGGTCATAAATACTAATCTTCATTCTGAGACCCCCATTTTCCAAGACCCACAGTGTTATGTATAAAAAATTACCATTTTAAAATCTACACATACTGGCCACTGTGATGTTGAACAAACGAAATTTTCTCTAAAACAAGTTTCATATTTTGATATTCTTCCTGAAGTTTAGTTGAATGACCTATCGGGATCGAAGCTAATATATTTCCATTATGCAGTAATGCACATTTTAAACTTTTTTTGAGCTATCTATGAAGAGTCGTCAATCATTTGGTTCATATACTGGAAGGCCCATTAAATTTAAAAGCCCCGAAATATTATTACCATTTACGATATCATTTGTGTCAGTGATCGATCTGGTTCGATAATATGTTATTGATACGTTAGGCTGAAGGCAACCTTTTTCTATAACTCTTCACGCAAGAAGCTCAGCTGATTTCTTCGATAAATTTATATATCGAATCAAGTCGTTTAACTCACTCTGAGAAAACCCTTGATGTATGTACTGACTACACCATTCAAAATCACTTTCATTGTTGCTTTCACTCTGAACATCTAAAATTTCATCATCATCACAGTGAACCTCTGATAAGACAGTAGATATCGGTTTTGGCCACTCTTTACTATGTAGTGTTAGTGGCTTGGCAGATTGTATGTTTGGATAAACCCAAGAGCGCTTTTTGTATCGGTTTATACCTTTTACATCAGTAACACAAAAGTAGCAATTATCAAGGGTTTTTTGGCTCAGTCCATGTCATTGGTATTCCAGATGAAAGTACTTTTTGTCTTCCACTAGTCCAATATCGAAGTGACTCCACACAAGTTTTACAAACTTTGTGTATGACCCAACATTTGTCTTGTTGGCCAAGTTGTTTTCCGAAATATGCTTCGAAAGCTTGTTTTACAAAATAATTTATATTTCGTCGTTGCTTCTCTTGGCAAAATTTATAATGTATGTAGCAGAAATGGTCAGGATTATTAACACAACATTTGCGTAAAGACCTCATACTGTTTTCGTAACAATAAAGACCAATGAAATAAAATAAATTATCAAAATTAGCTGATGTGCTGACACTTCTAGAATCACCTTGTGAAGATTCGCGCCATTTATGATTTCATTAACGAAGCCTCGGTGTGTTGTGCAACGCAGAGGAGAATTTAATGAGTGATTTTATTAACATACAATATTTTTAATTGCATAGTTTATCACGAGAAGTGGAGTCGTTCAAACAAACTACTTATACGATGAGTACTTCATAATCATAATGTATCGAAATTGACTACACAAACTCAATCAGTAAATTTTTTTTGTTGCCCTGTGTAATCAGATATATAATATTTTATCTGTGACACATAAATAATACAATCATTATATACGTAACTATGGTAACGTACAATCCCTGTCATATAATATCTTCATTATATAACAGGGGTTGTATTATGACTTCATTATACAACAGGAGTTGTATTTGAACGTTATAATAACAAATAATGACATTTGAAAGAAACCAGTTAAATTACTTGCTTGTATCCTAGGAAACATTTCAGTAACGTTGCAAATGTATTTGATTTATATTTTGAGCAGTATCATCTATTAGTATCAAGCGTGAAAGTTGACACCACTTTCTTGAATGTTCTGTATGTACATTTGGTTACTAACAATTGGTTTCTTATTGACAAATTTGTATTTGACTAGCGCGTAGTGGCTATAATTCATTCGGATAATTATACACTCCATTCGGCTCGTATATAAAATTCATCCTCTTGAATTATAACCCACATTATATTCTCGCTAAATAATATACCTATTTTTGTGACATTTTGTTACTATAGATTTATTTTATATTATTATAATTGTAAAACTCGATTATGTTGTTAAAACTTACTGGGAATTATCATATTTCCACTGAAATTTAAAATGAAAGCATTTACAGAATAATTTAGTAATTTAGTTCAGCATTAATAATAATTTCCAACATAGCGCGTAAACAGTAATCCTGTGAACTGGCATATATTTACCATACTAAAATGCATTCCCAGTTACTATAATTATTTGCACGCAGTGACTTAATAATTGACTACGATAATCAATATCCATTTTCAGTGAATGTTTTCGTGGGTACGAAACCTCTTTGGTGCATCAAATTATTACCAGCGGCCTGAAAATACAAATTTCCCAAGCTGAATTGTTAATAGATTCGCCAACGGGAAAAGTAAGCTTGTTAATATTTCAGTTCGGCATTAATTTATCATTATTTAAGGCCGCAGCATAAAATATGCAGCTGCGAGTTGCTTTTACATATATTGGAAATGTGAAATATAATTGGACGTGTCTGTTCAGATAATGTCTACAGTGAGGTCTATAAATATAATAATTAGATCAAATGTTAGGTTGTTAGTATATTATGCGATTTAGTTAATAATGTACGTATGCACAGGGTGTAACAGAATTGCTTGGCCAAACTTAACGAACTTAGCGTATGGAACAAAAAAAGTTCCTATATATCGAGTGATCATTTTCAGCAATAGTTATCAATGTAAATTTTCGCAACCAATAAGAAAGGCGAGATTGGTGATCTCGGCTTTCTTACTGGCTGCGAAACTTTCCTTGGGTAACTAGAGCTAAAATTTAAATGATCACTCAGTACATGTGTCCAGAAATGTTTACGTAAAACGTTGCAAATTTTCAAACATGCTCAAATTAAATATTACTTTTACGTCCCTTAAAGCCAAATCAAAAAAGTTCTACGTTTTATATTAAAAAAAAAACTGATAATGTCTATGGGAACTTTTTCCATATTTTTGTTCCATACATTCCAATGTTATATTTCCAAGTGACCTTCGTGAAGTATAGCCGAGCACTTCTGTGACACTCTGTATATAAAATCTGTTGATTCAGTTCCACTTTATTTCTTACATCTTGGAGAGTTGCCACAGAATAGCTTCCAGCGCAAATCAAATGGAGGCGCTTAAATCTTGGCAACGAATCATTTGCAAATCAAATTGCACTGTGAATTTAAACAAGATATACGGTTTCCCCATTCGCATCAGTAATGAGAAATAGTACTCTGTCCGCCAGCAGGCGACATTACGACCGTCCATCTAATCAACCTGCGAAGAGCACTCAAATGGAGGAAATGTAATTTTCGCGACTCGTCGCCAGATAGCGTGGATTCCGCGCCTATTCCGGATTTATCTCGCTTCGAATTTAAATTCTGGCGTTAATTCATCCAGCCCACGTCTCGCATACATTTACTTTTTCAATTTCTGGATAATAATTAAAACTGGGCGCCGTAGAAATGCGGGGTTTGAATTTTATGCCTTGGGGCGATTTAAGCGATTTCAGGCAGCAATATTAAGCATTTCATTACCGTCAATTAAACTGATAAATTTGCACTTGTGTTATGCTGCATTGGTGTACGTATTTTATGGGGCGTATAAGGTATACATTTTTTATGTGACGGGTAACAGGAATCCATAAAACTTTGATGCATTTTTATATTTTAGGGCGAGTGCATATTTTCACATAAAGGTGCACGAGGGTTTCGAACGATATTTGTTTTACGCGAAAAGTTAGTGTTAAATTATATAGTACAGAAATTCATGAATGTATGATACCATATCATTTTTTACATACACTAATTAACTTCTGTTGCTATAGTTTTTGCATTCATTCTTATAAAGAATTTCGTTCTGAATATATATTGTTTTCATAATTTATCTTCTTAGGAACTCGTAATTATTATTCGTTGCTTACCAATATCGATGGCGTTTAATTGAAGTTGCAGAGAAATATTTGTCATTCTTATCAGCTGCGATATTTGTATTTTTATCATTAATTTCGAAAGTACTAGAAATATTTGAATCATATTTTAATAATAAACTACTCAAAATCACATATTAAAAGAATTTATACCTATATTAATAATATACATTTTTATAATTGCATTGATATAGAATCGTAATTATAAATAATAAATATGCGATATATTTTTTAAGTGCTGCAATTAATACACAATCTTGCAATACATATATTTTATGTGAAACAGCATTTTAGCTGTTAAATCTACGTCTGAATTTATTTTTTAACATTTCATTCATGCTGTCCACATCAATTTTTTTAAAGTACATTAAATGCCTGCAGCAAACACGGCTTTATTTACTGTTCACGAAATTTTCACAACTTTATCTCTATTTTCCTTTGTAATGAAATGAGTGTTTAGTGAATATTAAATATACAAAGGATAACCCACGTCCGTGGAATTACCGGTTCGAGTCACCAATGCAAATACACATGGGGGAGCGAGTATAATGTAACGTAAATAAAGTATTTTGCGTTAGATTTTCAGATCGTTAATATCTAAGAATTCTGTTCCAGCCTGGCAGAACACGTAATTCACATAATCCTTTGAGTTAGTTTTTCTGAAAGACTTCACTCGCTGATTTTAACAAAGAAGTTACAGTAAAAACTGTTTGATGTTGACTCGGATAATTAAAATTTTAAGCTGGTTTTTCTTAAAGACGGTTCACGCCGAGGTTTACACATTTCCTCGGTTCTGGATGAGCATGTAACTGCTGCCGGTGATGTGATTGATGGTGTCTAGTGCTAAGCACTAATGGAATATTAAAAGTGAACGCAGGGGCAAAACAACTAGGCTGTTTCAGAGAGCTGTTTCAGCTCTATGAAAAGTTGCGCCCCCTACAAGTTTGATATAAGTCTAACCTGAAATGTTATATATTGCATAAAGTTAAATTAGGCAAATAAAATAATACATTTTCTTAAAATTTTCACAAAAATTATTTAAAGAAACTCTCAAATATGAAAATACAAATGATAGTTTAATAACTACAAATTACTTTTATTTTTCATTTGCACATTTTTTTTCAATTTACGATGCAACCATAAAGAAGGTTTTTCATTTTCATTAGTTCTAGACTCAAAAAAATAATTTTTAAGTTCCAAAAGTAGGTGACGTTCCATACACATTTCAAAAATGTAGATATCGAAATTCAAAAATCACAAATTGTGTCATACAATGTCATGTGATTTAAACGCTCGCTTCATCTGTATCAATCAATCAATCAATCAATGTATTCATGTTATTGGCTTTGCAGCCCTACAATTGTCATTACATAACAAATATTTTACACATTAAAAAATAATCGTTTACAAAACGGCAAATTAACAAGACACATTAAACAAGAATACACTACATTCTAGATATTTTAAAAACGTATGAAAGCCTTTCCGCAATGGAATCCAAGGAGAATCATTATAATATTCATCGGTACTATAATATGCTTTATCTGTTAAAATTCTTTTGTACCTTAAAGTCCGAAACGTCTTTATAAAAATGTAATTAGTCGACGAAACTAAATAATTTTTCATGGAATATAAAAATATCTCAAATTGTGACATACAATTTAACAGTGATTGAATGAAGGCATTTGCCATATTAGAATTTTGGCAAGTTTTTTTAATTAAAAAAAAAACGTTTTGGCAAAATGTTATTAATATGTTAGGTGAAAAGACCGCAGGGTCGATAGCCAATAACATATCGCTACTACTATTATTTTCATCAGTCCTATAAAATCAAAAAACTTTGTTCGAAATTTTCAATTTGATTAGTTTACGAAAATAAATAATTTTTCATGGAATATACAATAATATATATTTTTTGTATTTTACATTTAATTCACAAATATGACAAAGCAACTAATAGGTTTTATTACCCTGTATAATATCACTGTGATTTATTGTATTTTTCACCTTTCAGACACTATTTGAATTTCATAAAAACATTTTTGGTAATAGTTTAATTAGTAGACTAATATAAATTCTATTTCATACAATATGGAAAATAATCAAAAAATTGAAATTGTAACACATTTAATAATTTAAAAAAATTATAGGGGAATTATATGGGACTAAATCTATATTTCAGTAGTTGACATTTGTTATTATGACAAATTTATTTAAATACCTATACATAAAAACATACTATATACTTATATATTTTTTCTTTTATCTTTTTTCATCAATTCCATGAAGATATAAGTATATAGTACCTTTAGAAGTATACGTATTTAATTAAATTTGTCATAATAACAAATACCAACACTGAAATATATATTTAGTTATATAAAAAATAAACTGTGACAAAAGGTAAAAGTTCATTAATTAATTACAATACCACAAAGTTAATAAAACAATTAGCACGTTATTGTTGTAGTACAATATAAAAATATCAGTTTCTAGTTTCCTGGAATGTGACATACCTAATTTTATCAGTGATTTTATAACGATACATAGTTTTTTAATGAAGAAAAAATTAAAAAAAATACTTTTTCCGTCGACTTCGTGCACAAAATCGTGTATTAATGTAAACGTTATGGACTCATTAATGAATGAATTTGGCATATCCATAGAACAATGAAAACAAGTGGTGTGTATGTTTGTGTGTGTGTACTCCTATGAGTGGGTTTATGGGAGTGTGTGTATGTTTGTATGTTTGTATCTATGTTTGTATGTGTGTACGTTTGCATTTATGTGTGTATGTTGTATGCGTGTTTGTATACTTGTGTGCATGTTTGTGCTTATGTATCTATGTATGTAGATATGTAAGTATGTATGTTTGTGTATATATATATATATATATATATGTATGTATGTATGAATGTATGTATGTAAGTATGCAAGCGTGTATGTTTGTATATTTATATATATGTCTATATGTTTGAATATTTGTTTGTTTGTATGTATGTACAGTGTGTTTTACTTGAAGTGGTAACACCTTAACTAACTTTATACCTTAGTAACTTTTATATTTTTCGGTGGATTTAAAATAAACTGTTTGCAATATGTGAAGCTAGTAAATCGTTGTTGAATGGGTAAACTACACTTAGTACCTTAGTACCATAGTACACAACTATCCTACTGTGATAAAAACTTACCGCAAATTAAAAAAAAACATATTAGGGATTTTTTTCCAAAAAAATGTATTAAGAACAGTTGTTCGGAGTCACCTGCAAACCTCATATCCAAAGTTATGTCTTAACCAAGTCTTACAATCTCCACTTTTTCATTTCTAGTAAGCCTTAAGCCTTCAGCCATAATCAATTAAAATCAACAATATTTTATTAGGATATCAAAGAATACGGATCAATTCTGAATTATATCATTTAAAAATAAATTATTTGCCTACCTCTCCAACACTATAGACTTAAACATATTTTTGTGAAAAATAGTTGTTTTGTTTGTTTTTAACCAAGGTTGGGATTTGTGGTTTTTAGGTGACTGAAAAACTTTTCTTATAATTTTTTTTTTCAAATTAGGTATTTTTTCAATATATGGCTTAATTTTTTATCACAGTAGACTAGTTTCTTACTAAGGCCAAAATATAGTTTATCACAAAATAGAGAAACAAAGAATCACTAGCTTCACGTATTGCAAAAAGTTTTTTTTAAATCCATCGAAAAATAATAAAATGTTACAGAGGTGTTACCACTTCAAGTGAAACACACTGCATGTATGTATGTTTCTTTATTTGTATATGTGTATGTTTGTAAGTTTGTATATTTGTACATTTGTATATTTGTTTGTTTGTTTGTTTGTATGAATTTTGTTATGTTTGTTTGTATATTTGTTTGTTTGTTTGATGTTTGTATATTGTTTTTTTTAAATTTATTTATTCATTTCTATACTTGTATAGTCAACGGAAAAGAATTGTACCTAACTCGTGTATTAATAAGCGATTAATAATATCAACTATATATTAACGTAAACGTTAAAACGTTATTATTAACGTTAAAATATCTCGATTATTAATCACCTTGTGAATACACTAGTATGTTAATACTAGTACTAATACTAATACTAGTACTAGTACACTAGTAGTAGTTAATACTAGTACTAGTATGTTATAGTAACTACTGTTAATTAGCGAAGATACATTATTTTTCATAGAATATGATTCTAAATAAAAAACTTTTAAATTGTATCATATAAATTCACAGTAATTTTATGGTGTCATGTTTCACATTATAATTTTTGGCAATTTTTTAAATTATACAAACAAATTAGGCTATGGTTATGCATAGAGTACACATTTCTATCTATATTTTATGACCATATTAATAGGAAAAATAAATTGAGGGGATTATAGATATAATAATACTATTATATCGTATATATGGAGCCAAAACCTATTCATAAATTCCATAAATTTGATAAAGTTATACAAAAAAATGTAATTAGTTATCTAATAATCCAAACATCTCATATTATAATATAAAATTTAATGGTGATGGTAATGGTGACAATTTGTACTTTTAATTTTACATTATTTGAGAAGGGATACTATTCGATAGAAGAGCATCTCACCTAGGCAAAATAGATAGATGGCGAAATAAAATTGAATGAGTGAAGCAAAAATAGGAGCAATCTGACATACACTGTTTTAAATCGATGTATTGTAACTGTATTTTGTGTTATAATGTATTCCTTGTGTTTGTATTGTAATTATTCTATTTGATATACTTTATATTTTGTATAACTTGATGTAACTGACATATTCTATACCGAAAGGTCTAAAAGAATTAAGGCGATTATTATTATTAGTAGTATTATATTTGAATTTTTTGGTGCATTCATTTTTTTGTTGTTATAAATTCCATAAATGTTTTAAAAATGTTCCCAGTACATAAATTCGAAAATTGTAACATGAAATTAGAATTTTTGACATTTTTTTCAAATTTCAATATGTTTTTGGCCAAAACTGTTTCATTAATTCTATTAAGTTTAAAAACGCCGTTTCATTAGTTAACAAAAATAAATTCATTTTCATGAAATAGTTGTCAATAATCAAAAATCTCACAATTTCATAGCGATAAATGATTTGGAGTTTTTTTTATATTATTGAGAATTTCTACATCAAAATATGGCAAAAAATTAAGTTTTAGTTTTAGGCTTCAAAACCAAAACCATGTTCATTAGATCCTTCGTTTTGAGATTTAAAATTTAAAATTAAAGATTTTATTTAACGTGGAATTTAATCGTTTCCACAATAGCAAAAAGTATTTAAAATAATGCAATTCAATGACATGTATCTTTCGCTTTCACTTCGTGATACACGGTTAATATTTAAATTAAGAACACTTTGTTACTATTGTAACTTCTGAAACTTTGTAACTATTGTGACTTTGTTATCAAATTCAAGAATTACAATAGTGAATATAGTTTCGACCAAGTCCTGGTTAGGTTCGGTTAGGTTAGGTTAGATTAGGTTAGGTATTGTAACTTTATTATCACATTAATTTATTACAATAGTGACTATAGTTTCGACCAGACCTGGTTGTTTATGAAATATAAGTAATTATTTTTGAATACTACGTTTAAAAAAATTGGACCAGGACTTGGTCCAATCTAAAATCGCTATTTTAATAAATAAATGTGATATTAACAAAGTTAACAGATACACATTTAGGGATAAAATACAGATAAATTCAGAAATACACATTTTAGTTATAGTAAAATTAAATTCTGAATAACATTATAACATTATTACCTTAGTGCAAATAGAGTTAAAATGTTTGGACAAACAATCTACAGATGTTATGACATTGGCAATAGTTTCATAAATGTTCCAGCCACGAAATGTTATTTTTACATATCCTGCACAATGTCAGACCTACTGCACTTTGCATACAACGTTTACCGAGGACTTTCCTGTGAGTGAAGAGTAAATTGCAAGAATATATTTGGCTGCGTTATGGAGAGATTGAATGCGGTGTTGGGAAAATATATTCACGTCACGAAACACATAGATAACCCTCGGGTAAAATTGTGATATTGAATATATATCAGAAAGTGCTGTAGAATAGGCAATGGTTATGCATAGAGTACACATTTCTATCTATATTTTATTAAAATATTCATTGATGTATATATTGATTACAGAAGCACTTTAATTTAGTTATCTACATATGACCATATTAATAGGAAAAATAAATTGAGGGGATTATAGTAATAATAATACTATTATATCGTATATATGGAGGTAAAAGCCATTATCTAACATTTTTAATGATTCTGAGATATGCATTATATAAAAATTGTATTTTTGACATATTGAATTCATATTTGCTTAAAATGTTACTGAACAAATTTTTCCTGTAAACCCACTTTATTTACAGTAAAAATTTGTTTATTTGTAAACTTTGGAAGAAACATGAGTTTTGAGATGGGCACAATTTTATCATAAAAACAAAATATCTGTGCCTAAAACACAAATGTATGTACCAAATATTTGCGTTTTAATCAAAATTTCATCATATTGATTTTCTCATTAATTAGTAATCTACGTTCGTTGATTAAAATTCCGCCCTTTACAACTTGATGCGCACTGATATCAAATCTGGGAGTAAAATCGCAAAAACACGTACCCCAAATCACGGCTGTAAATTATGTAGATCGAACTGTCGGCGTTGCTAAATAATTTCGTCCCCAAAATCCCATCAAGCTGCCTGACAGATTATGATCGATCCACACCTTCCCCAACATTTGACTTCTACTCAGTCTGCTTGAATACCTGCGCCCTGTATATTGTGTTTCGGTAGATAGAACTTTCATGCTTTGATAGCGTTATTTATTTTTACCTACATTGCACGATTCTCAGAAGCGTGAGCGGCCAGTGAAGTATGAGACCGGCCCAGTGTATAGGGTTTATCGTACAGCACCAGCAAGGGATCTTTTTTGAGTTTTCCAGTTTAACTTTGTAGTTTTTTTTATTAATATTTTAAGGATATATTTTTTTGCTATCGATCACGTGTTATAAATAAAAAAATCAGAGTATCAGTGTATAGTTCATTATTTTACACATCCGCAATTAACACCTGTACCGTAATACGAGATACGAAATATTTTACAGGAGTATATTGTAGCAGAAGTAGTACTAATGGTATCATTTGAAAGCTTATATAATTTGCAATACAACAGCGTACTACTAATAATTATTGCTATTATATATTTTTTATTATTATTATTATTATTATTAGTACTATTACATAATATTTATTTTAGCAAAGTATGAGCAAAGATCACAATCAATCAACAATGAGCAATTATGATCAATCATCAATGATCAATCCTCGTCAATCGTCTTCAATCGTCAATCAAGTTCACAATCAATGATCAATCCTCATCAATCGTCTTCAATCGTCAATCAAGTTCACAATCAATGATCAATCCTCATCAATCGTATTCAATCGTCAATCAAGTTCACAATCAATGATCAATCCTCATCAATCATCTTCAATCGTCAATCTATTTCACAATCAATGATCAATCCTCATCAATCGTCTTCAATCGTCAATCAAGTTCACAATCAATGATCAATCATCATCAATCAACAATGATCAGTCATCATCAATCATCAATGATCACTCCTCATAATTAATCATCCATTATCAATGACCATCTATGTCACAATCAAAAATCAATGTTATCGATATTATCTGGTTATTAACCAATGATTTTCTTTGATTCTGTATCAATTAAATGTTTGCACGTAAACGTGTTATGTAGAAACGTTTAAAAAGCGCATGTAAATACAGCTTGTGATTCAAAATTTCCTCTGCAAAGTTCCTGAAATTTTGGGCAGCGTTCAGACTATGCAGTAGATTTTTTGGCAGTGATACATTTGAATGTCCTCAATTATCCTAATATAGGAAGCAGGATTATACGATGATCTAAAAGTATTTAATACAAACTTATTGCAGTGTATTATTTTCATAGCTATGACGTAATTCAAAAGCACGCTTACAAAACGGCGACAAAATAATCGTAATTTAATTAAGTGCACACGTAATGTTACACACGTAGATTACTGAGCTAATTAAAATGCGATTATTGTACTACACGGCAGCAGCTAAATTGACGTCAACAGATTACATTATCAAATTACAATTATTCTCTTATATAAGTATAATACTATGATTTTAAATTTGAAATGAGTACCAACGTATAATACTAGTCGTAACTTTGCAATAAATATCTGCTATTTTAATTTTATTGAACGCAAACAATATAATTTTAGATTGCATGATACACATTTATTTCCAATAATTCTAATAAAAAATCGCTGGAAATGGCATTGCAGTCGCAAGTTAAGATTCGGTTAGTTCATGTATGACCCATTCTGGTTTGCCTTTTTAGTGAGTAGTAGCATAATAAATTGATAATGTGAAGAATATTATATAAATTCCTGTATATTATATTATAGTATTATAGTATATTATGCAACGAGCATTTAATAATAGCTATTACAAGAGCCAATAAATGTGAAATACAATATACGTGAGTAAGTTTTCTTCGCACATTTTATTTATATCTGATGTACATTTTGGTCACCACTTGACCATCTTCAACAGAATACCTAGTATTCCCAGTATCCCATTGAAGATGGTCACGTTGTGATCGAAATGTTATTACATCAGAAATAAATTGTACTTCTGAAGAAAAGTAGCTCTTGAAAAGTGTATTAATTTTTAAAATCAATCCTTCAAGTGCTCAGTATGATCAAATATCATTGCTCAGATATATAATGTTACATTAAATGTGAGTTGCATACATTAATTTTTGTACTCGAGGTCATAATAATGAGAAATAAGTACAACTTTGTACCTTTTTGTTCTGTCAGATGCGCATTGTGATATTTGATATTGACCGTCATATGATTACTTTTGACACCTTCATATGTAAATTTCACAATGTTGCCAATGTTCATACAAATATTTCTCTACAAACTGCTACGCAATATACAAGGTGTGACACAATATAAATTTAGAAGCATGGTAAGAAAAGCAAAATTAAATGAAAATGTAAATAATTTGTTTTTTCTAATCGTTTTTGTTTCCAAAATATAGGACCTTAAAGTGTACAAGAGTAGAGTTGGAAATCTGATATTTTGCGGTGTCCCACAAGTTCGTGGCATACATCTAGGAGCATTCTAAGAAAGGCTAAATTACACAAAAATGTAAATAATTTTATTTTCTAATCGATTTGGTTTCAAAATGTAAAGTGAAGTAAAGTAATGTTTTTTATTGGTGTTAAGTAACATTAAAGTTTTGCACAAGGTAGGTGTAGGACCTTAACATGTTACTTAGCAAATCAATTCTCTTATAAACATTTCTGCTTGAGTAGACTTGTAAATCTAATATTTTACAACAAGTCACCCACTATCAATATATATATTCACAAATAATTACAATTATCTGAGTGCCGCAGAAACAGGGGTTCTTGTATAGTTATTGCTACATTAAAACTTTGAGGTTAGGTTTTTTTTAAATCCTATACCATTGAAACACTTAACTTTCTGCATTGACAAGTATGGGTTAGCTATTACTGAAATTTCTGAAAATTTACTATTTGCAAATTTGATATTAGATTCGTGTACAGTACATCTGAGACTAAATCTCCTAAAAATTTGACAAACTTTCAGTATTAAATATGGGAGAATATCAAACACTTAACTTTCTGCATTGACAAGTATGGGTTAGCTATTACTGAAATTTCTGAAAATTTATGATTTGCAAATTTGATATAAGATTCGTAAACAGTACACCTGAAACTAATTCTCCTGAAAATTTAACAAAGTTTCAGTATTAAATAAGGGAGAAAATAAAACACTTAACTTTCTGCATTGACAAGTATGGGTTAGCTATTACTGAAATTTCTGAAAATTCATTATTTGCGAATTTGATATTAGATACCTGTACAGTACACCTAAAACTAATTCTCCTGAAAATTTGACAAATTTTCAGTATTAAATAAGGGATAAAATCAAACACTTAACTTTCTGCATTGACAAGTATGGGTTAGCTATTACTGAAATTTCTGAAAATTTATTATTTGCAAATTTGATATTAGATTCGTGTACAGTACACCTGAAACTAATTCTCCTGAAAATTTGACAAAGTTTCAGTATTAAATAAGGGAGAATATCAAACACTTGACTTTCTGCATTGACGTATTTGTTAGCTATTACTGAAATTTCTGAAAATTTATTATTTACAAATTTGATATTAGATTCGTATACAGTATACATAAAACTAATTCTCCTGAAGATTTGACAAAATGTCAGCAATAAATGAGGGAGAAAATCAAACACTTAACTTTCTGCATTGACAAGTATGGGTTAGCTATTACTGAAATTTCTGAAAATTTATTATTTGCAAATTTGATATTAGGTTTGTGTACAGTACACCTGAAACTAATTCTCCTGAAAATTTGACAAAGTTTCAGTATTAAATAAGGGAGAAAATAAAACACTTAACTTTCTGCTTTGACAAGTATGAGTTAGCTATTATTGAAATTTCTGAAAATTCATTATTTGCGAATTTGATATTAGATTCGTATATAGTATACCTGAAACTAATTCTCCTGAAAATTTGACAAAGTTTCAGTATTAAATGAAGGAGAAAATCAAACACTTAACTTTCTGCATTGACAAGTATGGGTTAGCTATTACTGAAATTTCTGAAAATGTATTAAATTCATATTTCATATTAGATTTGTATTTGGTACACCTGAAGCTAATTCTCCTAAAAAATTGACAAAGTTTCAATATTAAATAAGGCAGAAAATCAAACACTTAACTTTCTGCATTGACAAGTATGGGTTAGCTATTATTGAAATTTCTGAAAATTCATTATTTGCTAATTTGATGTTAGATTCGTATACAGTACACCTGAAACTAATTCTCCTAATAATTTGACAAAGTTTCAGTAATAAATAAGGTAGAAAATCAAACACTTAACTTTCTGCATTGTCAAGTATGGGTAAGCTATTACAGATGCCAATTTGATATTATATTCGTATATAGTACACCAAAAACTAATGCTCCTACAAATTTAACAAAGTTTCAGTATTAAATAGGGGAGAAAATCAAACACTTAACTTTCTGCATTGACAAGTATGGGTTAGCTATTATTGAAATTTCTGAAAATGTATTATTTGCGAATTTGATATTAGATTCGTATACAGTACACCTGAAACTAACTCTCCTGAAAATTTGTCAAAGTTCCAGTATTAAATAAGGGAGAAAATAAAACACTTAACTTTCTGCACTGACAAGTATGGGTTAGCTATTACTGAAATTTCTGAAAATTTATTATTTGAAAATTTGATATTAAATTTGTATACAGTACACCTGAAACTAATTCTCCTGAAAATTTGACAAAGTTTCAGTATTAAATGAGAGAGAAAATCAAACACTTAACTTTCTGCATTGACAAGTATGGGTTAGCTATTACTGAAATTTCTGAAAAATTATTATTTGCAAATTTGATATAAGATTCGTATACAGTACACTTGAAACTAATTCTCCTGAAATTTGTCTGCATTGACGTATTTGTTACCTATTACTTTCATTACATGATGGTGTTACGTATTAATTGATTTACTAGCCATGAAGTCCGTTTGTAATTGACAACTTAGTAATGTGGGAGTAGAAAAAATACATATTACATAACACTGTTGCGTAATAACTGATTTACTAGCCATGAAGTCCGTGTGTAATAGCCAACTTACTAACCAGGGAGGTTTCTTCTACTCCCACGTTAGTAAGTTGTCAAGTACACAAGGACTTCATGACTAGTAAATCAGTTATTACGTAACAGTATTATGTAATATGTATTTTTTTTACAGCTACATTAGTAAATTGTCAAATACAACATCACTGTATCTGATTTCAGTGCTGTATCACCAGTAACTCTCCAAATGAATATTTTACTTGTAAAGGGACGCAATTAAAAATGTTTTCAATTAAAGCGACGAGAGTAATAGTGCCAGATTAAATAGTCCAAGGAACAGAGGCAATTCCGTAGTTAATTCGCGATGTAAAACACCCCAGGGAATTTACAACCTCTTTTTAGTGGTCCGATTTAAATGCGGCATAGATTGTAGGAAAGGTAATCACCGAATAAGTTATCTTAATTGTCGGAAGCAACATTTGAAAAAGAAAGGAAATTAAATTTTTCATTCTATTTTCCTCCTGAAAATGAAATATTTTTAATACTAAATTAATTCTTACAAATTCCGAAAGCAACTTACGT
Source organism: Othius punctulatus (assembly GCA_951805005.1). Classification (NCBI taxonomy): domain Eukaryota; kingdom Metazoa; phylum Arthropoda; class Insecta; order Coleoptera; family Staphylinidae; genus Othius; species Othius punctulatus. The sequence goes on from OX638143.1 coordinate 32,882,294, forward strand.
GTTTAAGTAAATAAAATATGGGCAACCTTATTTATAAAGACATTTATTGAAAATACTTATACATTTTAGTAAAAATTCGACCATCTTCAGTAGCAAAACAACACTGTTCTGAAAAATGTACTGAAAAATATCGTTTACCTGTTTTAGTTGGTAATTAACAGAACATATAACATTGATAGTTGTAAAATCGTTATAATTATTGATATAAGTTTAACGACAATATAAATTCAGCAAATGGAGGTCATATGTCATTATGAGTAATTCCCCTGCGGTCTTTAATGAATGAGTAATGACATATTTCATGAAATAAAGATATACGTGAAAGTTTTCCAATTTATTTTACTTGACGATAATGCTTTAGCAACATTGTATATATAAATAAGAAACACTTTCAACTTTGTTGCTAATATCAAATGTGATATTAATAAAGTTGAAAGTATTTCTTAATAACATATTAACTATGTATCACGAAGTGAAAGCCTCTAGCATCTTTCCATATTGCATAGGTACTGCTTTAAACAAAAAAAAACACGGAACACCAAGAATTTAGTGGAGGATTTTATTGAAAATTTGAAAATTTTATGGCCTCAATGAACGATGGAAATCCATAGAAAAATTATGTACTCTAAGGACTGGTCCTTACAGAAAGTATGGAATATCTATCTGAAATATTTTGGGGATGATTTCAGCACTTTCAGGTGTCAAAGTCATCCCCAAAATATTTCAGATAAATATTCTAAACATTAACACATAATATTATTCAGGATGGTTCATCACACCAATCAATATTTACCTGAAAGTTTGAATAAAATACAAATCTGCAAGTTTTCAATGTTTTCAGGAATTCAAAACTGAAAGGGTACAAGTCATCTCCAACACATCACATTATTTAGGATGGATCACTATACCTACCAATATTTATCTTTCAAGCTACTAACATTATTTTGTACTATTCCAAGAAAGCTACTAACATAATTTAGAAACGCGTACCTTATTAAAAAAAATATCACACCAATCAATATTTACCTGGAAGTTTTAATATCATACAAATCTGCAGGTTTTAAATGTTTTCAGAGTTTCAAAACTGAAAGTGTAGAAGTCATCTCCAACACATCACATTATTTAGGATGGATCATTATACCTGCCAATATTTATCTTTCAAGCTACTAACATTATTTTGTAGGTATTCCAAGAAAGCTACTAACATAATTTAGAAAAGCGTACTTTATTAAAAAAAATATTGTACAGCACAAAAACTAGAATTGCCAAATCAACAAATATTCAAAAATAATAACGTTTTCATAAATTTTATTCTAATCACCAACACTTAAACAAAATCAATAACGGAAGAATTATGAAAGATTAAGTACATCATTTATTTTTTGAACATCTAACTTTTAATATCTTCTAATCTCTGTTATCTTCTAATATCTTCTAACATCTGTTAGTAGCTGTGAAAGTTTTCCAAGTTTTTAAGGTTTTCAACCTGAAAGTGTCCAAGTCATTGATGATATCGATGATCTAAAAATCAATTGTTTTAGTTCTTATTTAATGGTTTTTAATCTTGATTTTATCAGTATCAAGAACTGTTAACTTTTCAGTGGAACTGCTAATAATGTCCAAGTAGTCTCTGATAGGTTTGACGTTTCAGTTAGTAGCTGGAAAAGTTTTCAAAGTTTTTAAGGTTTCAAAACTGAAAGTGCCCAAGTCAATGATGATATCGATGATTTAAAAATCAATTGTTTTAGTCCTTATTTAATGGTATTTATTCATGATTTTATCAGTATCAAGAACTGTTAATTTTTCAGTGGAACTGCTAATAATGTCCAAGTAGTCTCTGCTAGGTTTGACGTGTCCGTTTGTAAAACTTAATAATATGCTTCGAGTGTGTTATAGTGTGCCCATCCACTCACCCTTCAATTCAAACGGGTATAATCATCCCTTAAATTCTGTTTCTCAGGTATAACAGTATTTTTGCTACAGCACAACTATTGATCATTTAACAAATTTGTGATTTCGTGTTAATTAAATGATGATTCTAAAGTATCTGCATCAAATTAGAGGATGATTATGTGCACCCATCCACCCACCATCCAATTCAAATTTCATGCAAGAAAAGATTCTAACTAAGTGCAATGACCAGAATAATCATGATTGATTTAGTACGAATCATGTGCATTATAATAATCATCCTTAAAAAGCAATTGTTGCTCGAGTGTTAATCATTATTCTACTACAATTGGAGGGTGGACAGGTGCTTATAATTATAATCATCCCCTAAATTGTACGTCTCAGCTGTAACTATATTTTTTCTACAACCCCACATTAAATCATTCATGAAATTTAATATTTCGTGAAAATAAAACGATGATTCGAATTGCATCTGGATCAAATTAGAGAATTATTATAGTGCACCCACATATTGTATATGTGGGTACAATATTCCCACATCCACGTCCACCCTTCAATCTCTTCAATTCAAATTTCATGCAAAATAAAGCATTGGACGTTCAACGCATTGCAATGACTGGAACTTCCATGATTCATTTATTAGGAGCAATCTGCATTTTAATAATCATCCTTGAAAAACAATTATCGTTGGAGAATTAATCATTATTGATGAATAATTGGAGGGTGTACAATTGGATCACAAGTAAAATCATCCCCTAAGTTCTACGTATTAGCTATAACTGCATTTTCAGTACAACTTTCATCGTACAATCATTCATCAAATTTATGTTTTCGTGTTAATAAAATGATGATTCTAATTACATTTGGTTCAAATTTAAAGATGACTATAGTGTAACCAACCGCCCACCCTCCAATTCAAACTTCTTGCAAAATATAACATTGTTGCCCAACTTATTGCAATAATTGGAACTTTTATGATTCATTATTTAATAACCGTCTGCAATTTTATAATCATCCTTGAAAAACAATTGTCGTTGGAGTTTTAATCATTATTGATGAACAAATGGAGGATGGACGGGTAAGTACAAGTATAATCATCCCCTAAATTCTGCGTATCAGCTATAACTGCAATTTTTCTACAGCACAACTTTGAAGCATTCATCAAATTTATGATTTCATGATAAAAAACGATGATTCCCATTAAATTAGGTTCAAATTAAAGGATGATTATAGTGTACCTACCCGCTCACCCTCCAATTCAAATTTCATGCAAAATATAACATTGGAGTCCAACTTATTGCAATGACTGGAACTTTCATGATTCATTTATTAGGAACCATCTACATTTTAATAATCATCCTTGAAAAATAATTATAGTTCAGTGTTAATCATTCTTCGAGTACAATTGGAGGGTGGGCGGGTGGGTACAACTATAATTATCCCCTAACTTCTACGTCTCAACTATAACTGTATTTTTTCTACTATACAACTTTTAATTATCCTTCAAAATTATGATGTCGTGTTTAAAAAATGATGATTTTAATTGCATCTGGATCAAATTAAAAATGATTATAATGTACCCACCCACTCACCCTCCAATTTAAATTTTATGCAAACTAAAGCATTGGACGTCCAATGTATTGCAATGACTGGAACTTTCATGATTTATTCATTAGGAACCATCTGCAATTTAGTAATCATCCTTGAAAAACAATTGTTGTTGGAGTATTATGCCTACCCTAATTATAGGGTAGGCGGGTGGGTACAACTATAATCATCCCCTAAATTCTGCGTCTCAGCTATAACTGCATTTTTTCTACAATCCAAATTTTAATCATTCTTCAAAATTATTATGTCGTGTTAATAAAATGATGATTCTAATTGCATTTGGATAAAATTAAAAATGATTAAAATGTACCCACCTACTTACCCTCCAATTTAAATTTTATACAAATTAAAGCTTTGGATGTCCAATATATTGCAATGACTGGAACTTTCATGATTCATTTATTAGGAACCATCTGCACTTTAATAATCATCCTTGAAAAATAATTGTAGTTCGAGTGTTAATCATTGTTTGAGTACAATTGGAGGGTGGGAGAGTGGGCACAAGTATAAACACCCCCTAAATTCTGTATCTCAGTCATAACTGTATTATTTCTACAGCAAAACTTTTAATCATTCATCAACTTTATGATGTCGTATTAATAAAATGATGATTCTAAATAATGCATCTGGATCATCAAATTAGATGATCTAGATGCCCATCAATCCACCCTTCAATTCAAATTTTATTCAAAATGAAGTATTGGTTATCCAACTTATTGCAATGACTGGATATTTCATGATTCACTTTTTAGGACCCATATGGATTTTTATAATCATCCCGGGAAAAAAGGTTGTAGTTCAAGTGTTAATCATTATTTGAGTACAACACTAGTCACAAGTATAATAATCTCCTAAATTCGATATCTCGGCTATAACTGTATTTTTTCCACAGTACACTTTTAATCATTCATCAAATGCATGATTTCGAGTTAATAAAATGATGATTCCAATTGCATCTGAATCAAATTAGAGGATGATAAGAGTGTACCTACCCACCCTCCGTTCAATACAAATTTAATGCAAAATAAAGCATTGGACGTCCAATGTATTGCAATGACTAGAACTTTCATGATACATTTATTAGGAACCATCCGCAATTAAATAATCATGCTTGAAAAACCATTGTCGTTGGAGTGTTAATCATGATTCGAGTACAATTGGAGGGTGGGTGGGTTTTTACAAGTATAATCATCCTCTAAATTCTGTATCTCAGCTATAACTGTATTATTTATACAGAAAAACTTTTAATCATTCATCAACTTTATGATGTCGTTGATAATTTTGACAGTTAAATTATTACTGAATGGACTCGATATTTATCTAAAAGTTAACGTAAAGTTTACCATGAAGCTGACTTTAAATGAATGTTAAATATTAATTTTTATGTATATTGAATAATAAACAAAGTAAAAAAAAAATGGTAGGAGTACTATCTGACTTAAAAGCTACAACTGCATGCAATAGTAATCCAGTTGATGTGATTTTGTACTCATTATTTGTATTTATCAGTATGTGTTATAAGTACCTACTCGTTTTGTATTATCATTATTTGGAAAGTTGTTTTAGGGTGTCCTTGGAAGAAACTTCCATTAAAAACCACCACAAATGAAGAACAGGAGAACAATTTTCTTATGAATCATGAACGATACCATATAACTTATTATAAAAGCTTATTGATTTATTAGGAACCATCTATATTTTAATATTTTAAAAATATTGCTTTGATAATTATAAGCAATAGTTATTTACGTAACCAGTTATGAAAAGTGCGATATTGTTTGACGAGTGTAATATTTGCCCAAACGAGCGAAAAGAGTTTTGCAAATTACACTAATCAAACAATATCGTATATTTCATAACTTACAAAACTTTATTTAATTCCATCAGAATTATTTAATCTACTATTTGAATAAGAACGATCCTTATTACATCACAGAATCAGATCATCTTAAACCTATTGTTTGTACGGAAACATGATTGCAGTGACATGAACTAATTTGTCAGGAAACTAACAATTCGCAAATTTAATAATAATGCCAAAAAATGTCCTCAAATAGCGATTCAGAACTAACTTCTGATGCTGAAGACTCTGTTAATGTTGCCATGGGTAGTTTACTACCAGAAAAATCCAGAAATAGTTACGCTGTAGCCTACAAAAAGTTTGAAGCTTGGTGGGAACTGCAGTTATGTAATGTCTTTACATAACTACATTACATAACTCGTGCATGACAGTTATGAAAAATTTGACGTTTCATAACATCAGAAATTGATGTAAGGTTTGTGTACACACAAATAAATATTATTACAGTTAATTGAAGAAAAAAAACACCTGGTTTTAAAAATATTTCTCTACAATGTTGTTAACACTAGAGGCTTTTACTTCGTAATACATTATGCATAAATATATAATGTATTTTTTCCTTTGTTGGTATCAATCACACTTTATTAAATTATGGCGACTATAGTTTCGATAACATCAGCTGATCATTATCTGTAATGGATATATGGTAATTATAAGTTTGTTAATGACCAGCTGATGTGATCGAAACTATAGTCGCCATGATTAAATACCAACACGGTAAAAATTAAATTATTTATTCCCTACAATTGTTATTACCCTGCAATGATTTTCAAAAGTAATTTGATACTGAAGATAATCGCAGGGCTGAAATAATTGTGAAGAAATCTATTCAATACGATCAAGTGTTTTTATTTCATTGAATTAAAAAAAAAGTTTCACCAAGGGGCAGACATAGAGTCATATAAATCAAACAAATCTAAACTGGGAGAATCTAATAAAATCAAAGTACAATAATAAATGAAATGTTTACAAAAGGGATATCGCAGCTTTAATGCAATCCTAAGAAGAACAATTTCTAGTGCATGAGATAATGGCGAAATTCCTCACTGCATTAGCAATTGTACGTCGTTTTTGTGAATGTTAATTAAACTGGGAGATGTTAATAGCACTCCAAAAACTTTAAGTTCAATTGACTGCTTTTAAAATAGCTTCTGTATGAGTGACTTTTGTCGGTATTATTATTGCCATTATGGAAATGTGTGTAAATTCACTGAGTCCTGACCTGGTAATGGGAATCCGGTCCTGCGGGTGGCTGGATTGCGGGAAATTCGGAACGTTCGGCGCGAACACTGAAAACGAACTACCACCGACCGAGCCTGGCTGAGGACGAGTGAGGCGGACAATGCGCGCCTTGGACGCACGTCGCTGGGTGCCACAGCCGCCTCCTGCCCCGGCCCTGCGCCCTTCCGATGGGTTTCGGAAGAAGACGCATAATCAATCCGGTATGGGTGTATGCTAATGCATGGGAGTGCCCGTGCAATCGCGACTGTCGGTGGCGGAATCCTATTTTCTACCTTCAACTTTTTTTAAGTATCACATTTCGGTTGCTTGTATTTTGTTCATTGTCTTTTCATTTGTTGTCCAGAATTCGCTTCCACATAAGAGTGTTGGTCTATAAATTATCTTGAAGAGTGTTATTTTCGGGTTTTTCAAGATTCTTGTATTGTTTAGAATGTACTTGTTCATTTCATACTAGGTTTTATTTGCAGCCATGATTCTGTTATTTATTTCATTTTCCATGGTTCCTTTATTACGTACTATTGTAAATATTTCAAGGTTTCAACTTATTCTATCCTTTTCAAATTTATTAGTATTTTTGCTTTTGTTTACTTCGAATATACAAGTACTGTAGAAAATTATATTGTTTGTACTTGCAATAAACAAGTACTGTGTACATAGTACTTGCAACAAACAAGTTCTCTATACATAGTGTTCAATGGTTAAGTGTGGTACTTACAAAAAATAAGTACTGTAGAAAATTATATTGTTCGGACTTCCAATAAAAAAGTACTGTAGAAAATTGTATTGTTTGTAGTTGCAATAAACAAATACTGTAGAAAATTCTATTGTGTGTACTTGCAACAAACAAGTACTGTGTACATTGTATTTGCAATAAATAGACTTAATAGACTTAATAGACTATTAGACTAATAGACCAATAGACTTTAATAGACTGCTCTAAATCAATATTTTTATGACTCAATATACAAATTTTTATTAGTGAACCAGTAGTAGTTCCGACGACTCAATATACAAATTTTGATTAGTGAACTAATACCGAAAATGAATTTATATTTTGATGATTCATATTTTAGTGAGTAGTAGAATGAGTACAGAAGTACACATTACATATTGCTCAATAAAATATGCTGACAGATCACCAGCATCACCTAAAATTGCAGCACTTCCAGAATGTTCTAAAAAATGTTGCACATAGGTATTGTCTGTGAATGGAGAGATTGATTTACAACACGATAGATATATTTAATTGAAGAACATGAAATGTTTGCAATTCCAATCGCCGTTGATGTTAATAAAGCTGCCCAATTAACTGATGCCGTTATCTTTTTATTTTATACATGAGAGATCTCGCCTGGAGCCCTATTTTACTCATGTTTCTGGGTACAGTAATCGCAAAGTCTGATGTCAGTACGGCGAGAAAGATATTTCTTTACCAATAAGCTCTGTTATTATCGGACTCCGCACGTTTGGTGAACGTATTTTTTAGTCATAATTGGAAGTTTTAAGAAATAGCGAATTTTGATCATACAGGATCCTTGGTATGTACAGCCACAGACTCTAAGAATGACGCGTTCGTCCGTTCAATCAGTCTTCGAACCTTATCTACCGTGCACCGGCCGTTCCGACGCGTCATTCTTAGAGTCCGTGGCTGTACCTACCTTTGTCATAAAATGTAAATTTATTCTCCTGAAAATATCTGTGCTCGGGATAAGCATGCCAGCTTTAAACCTATTCAGATTGTTTAAAATTTATATGCGACGAAAGCGCGCGCATTTATAAAAAATGGCGTTTGTATCGTGTAAAAAGTCTGAAATACATTCATTATTTTGGAAATTGAAAATATTTTAGAAATATCATCGGGTTTTTGTTGTCAAAAATACACAATTTATTATAAATCTTAAATTGTTGTTATGGTACAATAACATGGGGGCAGTAGTAGCCTCCTCCAATGTGTACTATAGGAGAAGAGACATATGCTTACCAAATATGCGGCGGCCGACAATGACAGAGCTAATCGGAAAAAGCAGATCCTTCTCATCCCACTGACATTAGATTTTGCGATTACTGTACCCAGAGTGAGAATTTTATTGTTCGTACATGCAAAAACAAGTACTATAGATAATTATATTGTTAGTACTTGCACTAAACAAGTACTGAAGAAAATATTATTGTTTGTACTTGCATTGAACAAGTACTGTAGAAAATATTATAGTTCGTACTTGCACTAAACAAGTACTGTAGAAAATTCTATTGAGTGTACTTGCAACAAACAAGTACTGTGTACATTGTACTTGCAACAAATAAGTACTCTGTATATATTGTTCTATGGTTAAGTGTGGTACTTGCGATGAACAAGTACTATAGAAAATTATATTGTTTGTACTTGAAATAAACAAGTACTGTAGAAAACTATATTGTTTGTACTTGCAATAAACAAGTACTGTAGAAAATTCTATTGTGTGTACTTGCAACAAATAAGTACTGTGTACAGTGTACTTGCAACAAACAAGTACTCTGTACATAGTGTTCTATGGTTAAGTGTGGTACTTGCAATGAACAAGTACTATAGAAAATTATATTGTTTGTACTTGCAATAAACAAGTACTGTAAAAAATTATATTGTGTGTACTTGCAACAAACAAGTACTGTAGAAAATTCTATTGTGTGTACTTGCAACACACAAGTACTGTGTACATTGTAATTGCAACAAACAAGTACTCTGTACATAATGTTCAATAGTTAAGTGTGGTACTTGCAATGAACAAGTACTATAGAAAATTATATTGTTTGTACTTGCAATAAACAAGTACTGTACAAAATTATATTGTGTGTACTTGCAACAAACAAGTACTGTAGAAAATTATATTGTGTGTACTTGCAACACACTAGTACTGTGTACATTGTACTTGCAACAAACAAGTACTCTGTACATAGTGTTCAATGGTTAGGTGTGCAGCTTATGCACTTTTATAGTGTTGGCGCATGTATTAAGAGAAAACTTGCGAAAACCACGACTACAATAAGTCGCATTAACGAGGAATCAAACCCTAATCGTTTATAGTGCATCTCCCAGAGTAAGAAATAGCGTCGACAGTACACAAATACATAAATAGCGCACCTGAAAATAAAACCCTACTTACTCAAGCGATGCACTTTTACTAATGCTAAAAAGAAGGGAAGGAAGATCGGGGTATAAGGGTGGGTGTATATGCTACAAACAAGTACTGTATACATAGCAAGTACTAGCAACAAGCAAGTACTGTATACATAGTAGGTACTGGCAACAAGCAAGTACTGTATACATAGTATGTACTGGCAACAAGCAAGTACTGTATACATAGTAGGTACGTGCAACAAGCAAGTACTGTATACATAGTATGTACTTGCAACAAACAAGTGCTGTATACATAGTGGGTACTGGCAACAAGCAAGTACTGTATACATGGTATGTACTTGCAACAAACAAGTACTGTATACATAGTTGATACTGGCAACAAGCAAGTACTGTATACATAGTATGTACTTGCAATAAACAAGTACTATATATAGTAGGTACTGGCAACAAGCAAGTACTGTATACATAGTTTGTACTTGCAACAAGCAAGTACTGTAGGCGCAGTTCGTTGCATGGGCGCAAGGAGGAACCCTAACAGCAGAGGAAGTGCAGAAAAATTGTACTCACTTTGAGACGTCTTGGAGCTCATCTCAAAAAAAGACCTACCTTGAAATTGACTTTTAAAGTTGTATTGGCGAAGATCCAGTACCCTGCAACTCCGAACTCCGAAAACAAATCGGAGTTCGAAATTTGACGGTGTGGCGCGGGTGAGGAAAGCACGAAACAAACGCAACAATCCTCAGGCTCAACCATACCCGAAATTTCGACACTACTACGCACTGGCTTTAAAAGGACATTTATCGTCAGAAGGTAATCTGAACTGCTCAAGATACTTTCACTAATTATTTATTGAAGACAAGACAAAGAAAACACTAAAAAGTATACGTTTGACTTGGGAAGGTAATCCCAAAGTATAATCGCGAATTTAACACTTGCTGGAAGAAATTACAAATTAGTTAATACAAAATACTACCGCCACACTTGAACCAAACCAAGGTTGGCCCAGAAGTGGCGCCAAATGCAAAATTAGGCTGAAACGAAAAAATAAGATCATCTCGCATGATTCACCTTGGGAAATTCTAGTAGCCCTGAAATAATGACTGGAAAATTTAAATTCATTGCACGTAACATTTTTGGTACATTGAAGGGGTAAGAATAAAAAGTGTAATGTTTTAAATTTATGATACAAGTGCGTTTTGCGTAAAGTGAGACTTATTTATGGGAATAAAGAGGATACCAGTGGTTTTCAATAAATATACCATTTTGACACTAAATTTACGGGATCAATGTGCTATTGAAACGTATTAAGCAGAAATTTACCTTATATTTCTACGAAATGATGAGTTCTCAGCGTCTTCAGAGGGAGAATGTGTCTGATCCTCTTAGTCTGGAAATTGTGAAGGTCTGCAAACGAAGTAGGGGCTGCCAATTCTGGAAACATATGAAATCATTAAGTGTCGTGACTAAAACTATTGTAAATGGATTTGAAAATTTTGTGTATTGATGATAAATTTTGACTCTCTTGTTATGAAGCGATGTTTAGTTACGGGTGATGCAAACAAAATATTTATGTAATGAGATGTAATGTAATGTAAAATTATATCTAATTGTCATTCTTATCTATTATATATTTAATAAAGTAAGACCTGATTTTATTAAATTATTACTATTATGAATGATAAGAAATGATTGAATTCGTGTATAATCGCAGGTGTTAATTTGAGGTGTGAGCTCAGGTAGAAGGGCTTGTACCTGACCATCCTCCTTCCCGGACAATGATCACAGTTACATTTAAATTCAGTACATTTTAAACCATAATGTGAAGAAGTATACTGTGCATTTCTAATGCATTTAATTAATAAAGGGGTGTTTGTAATGAAGTAAGTATAAGGTATACTTGCAAGATATCACGTAAAATTTGTTTCAAATAATTGTTTTGGAATAAATTATATACGTATATGTCTACTCATGAAGGAGGTTTCTGTTGGCGATTTTTCTCTAAAATTAATAGGGGAGCTAATAAGTACACATATTTCACATGTTCCTATGTTCGCCCCTTATCCCAGACACTATATGTTATTATTAATAAGTGTGATTTGTGTTTCCTAACACATTTTCCCTCTAAAATGCATACTAAAAAAGTTGTCCCTTTGTTACCTATCTTTATTCTCAAAATTATCTTTTATTTTCAAATATTTAATTTTTTTAATAAGTCATTGCGGAATATAGACGAAGATAATTTTTAAAATTAATGTTTAAATTAAATATTGAATTTCATTAGTTGTAATTTTGAAATGAAAACCATGTTCTTTCATTACAACCTCAAAAGTTTTGTTTTTATTTTTCAAGTTATTATCTTTTTCAATGTTTGTATCATCTGCAGTATTTTATGCTGCAGAAGTGTATTTTCCCAGTGTTTGGATTAATCTTCAGCTTTTTGATTAACATATTTAAATTTCGTTTTAATAGGAAATTACAAGTTTGATTCTTTTTAATGATTGAAGTGTTAATTTTTTTTTTAAATATCATATGAACCCCAATAATCTCTGGTTTGATCAAAAATACCTACACATTAAATACGAATATCATATAAATTGCGTAGAATGAATCACCTTGTCTGTATGTGCATACCGCCGGCCATCTTCACCACTTCGGCAAAGATAAAAATCTCTACACATACCTAAACATTTATTTAGACAAATCGCAAGAAGTGATCTATCACACTTGCAAATTTTGGCGCATGGACACTCAATTTTTTTAAAAATAATCGTAAATTGCGACCAATAATCTCTGAATAACTCAAAAATACCTAAACATTTATTTAGATTATAATATTAATCGCGCAGAATAAAACACCTCGCCTGTACTCGTTTACGCACACCGCCGGCCATCTTGACCTCATTAGCAAAGGCAAAGTTTAAAATCTTTACGCATTGATTAATAGCCGTCGCCACCCTTGCAAGCCTTGACACGGATATCAAAATGACCACAAGGCTTTGGAGAAAAGTTTGCGCATACTTCTCGCACGCCAGCGATTTGATTTTGGATCAAATTTTGGCCAAACGTATACTCGCGTATTGTATCCATGTTAATTACATATACTCCACCTACCTTTGAAATTTCCACGAACCCGGCGGGCATTCATCGTGATTGTGATGAATAGCCATCCGCGCCATCACCGTGAATTATATCAAAAGACGCCTCGTTAGCTGGGCAAGACGTTGGTGGTCACTCCTGGACGCCTCCGATCATTTTCCTCTGAAAATTTGCACTTTTCCGGGAACTGACGGGAGTACTTGTTGCCGGCCATTCTCTCCCGTAGACCTGCGCCGTGACCCACCCCCCTCTCTGTGAGTTGCGCGATCAAATCATCTTTGCTGGCGCGGCGTTTCACTTACATACGAGGGCTGTTCAAAAAGTATCCGACTGTCGCTGAAGGAACGAAACTATCACACACTGAGCAATGAAGTCTGTATCCCCTACGAAGTACTATCCTTGTGACTGCACACACTTCCCCCAGCGAACGTGCAGTTTTTGGGCCTTTTTATTTCGAGAGAATCATTTCGAAGCATTATTTTAAAATTATTACCATAAGAAAAAAACTTAAGAACTATGATTGAGCCCCGTTTGTTCTCTTATACAACTCAAATTTTAATAATTAATATCGTCGGCTTACAAGTGAAATACACTAAGCCACTTTTTGTTTTTAGTTAAGTTTTATTTTGATGGTTTACTAAATTGTTACAAATCTCAGGCTCAGTAGGGGTATAGTAAAGGGTCCTGTAGCCGAACTTCCAAATTCGTAAATCATTAAATGAGTAGGAAATGTAATAGCAGAATATAAAACTGTAATTGCAGTTTCTTACATTTCATAGTTTTTGATTTAAGTGATTTCACTTGTAAGCCAACTATATAACTATATATTCGCCGACAATATTCTATTATATTAGCAGGTAACATTAATATTAATTCTTTTTTTTAAATTATACATATCGGAAGAAAGTCATTTTTACTTCAATTTTTATTATAAATAAGTAATTATACTTATTAAGTATTAGATTCTTTTTAACATTACCACTTATCCAGTAGCCATAAACTATGAATCAATTGAATGAATGTACGAATTGAATTGAATCTACAAAATAATATTTAGGGCTGCTACATAGCACTTTCAGTCGCGGATTTTTGCACAGGCACATGAGGCATATGCCTATGGCCTCTTAAAGAAGGGGCCTCAAATCTTAAGTCTAAAAAAAAAAGTTACACTCTTACACTCATACCTTTGACGTTTTTCAATTTTTCATAAATCTTAAGCTATTTAACAAAAAAAAATCTTTTCAATTACAAAATTACTGGAATTAAAAAGAATTAAAAAAATCGATTGAGAATCTATTAGCTAAATGCTGAAAATTTATCAAAATCCGAGAAAGTCGATCTTTAATCCAAACAGTTTTTAAATCAAATTTGCAAATGTATTCGATGATTTACTACATAGATTTATAAACAATAAGTAAAATGTATCATCATAGGAGTTAAAGTGCAGTTCTTCGTTAATACAGTTCTTCGATTGTAGAGGCTGAATAAAATTTCAGTACAGAGACGATTGTTTCAATTAATTTTCATACAGGGTGTTTCCTAGCCATGGCCAAAAAATGCAATGCCTGGGTCATTCTAAGAATATATTGTCCTTCAATGATTTATGAAAATTCGCTCTGTTTCGAACATACAGGGTGATAAGTAGTTTACACAACTCTAGTAGAAAAGGTGGAAGAATTGAGAAATCGAATAATTGTTGGGTGTAATTCGATAAGAAACACTTCTGGTGTTTTTGAAAGGCTTCGACTGTCAATGAGGCAAAGATTGGATGTAAGGCGAAGATTGTTGGTGGTCATTTTCAACATTTATTATACAGAATCTCCCCGGATTGAATTTACAAGTGGGATTTAAAAAAAAATGTACTTCTAAGTAAATATATTATAAGAATTAAAATTCCTGCTTGATCTGAAACTACCATTTCAGTTATTAAAATATTAAAACATATTAAGACATATTTATACCCTGTATAAATATATCAATATTTATATTTATAATTATTTTTTAACCAAGTAAAACAAATCTAATTATGACACTTCTTATGAAAACTGTTTTGCATTTCTTCAATAGTTATCGATGCAAATGCCTCTCGTAAGCGATTTTTTTAAATTTTCAGTATTATTTTCTGCATTTGGGGGATTTTTTGAATGATTATATTTTTCTATAATGTTTTTAGATGTAATTGTAAATTCTTTTTGCAAATAGTAAATAAATATGTGTCAAAAAAAGATTTAATTTTTTTTTCCAACACCCTGTATAAATAAATCAAAGTTTCACTTACTGGACTGCTATTTCTTCAATAGTTATCGATGCAAATGCCTTTCGTAAGCAATTTTTTTAATTTTCAGTATTATTTTCTGCATTTGCGGGATTGTTTGAATGATTATATTTTTCTATAATGTTATTAGATGTAATTGTAAATTCTTTTTGCAAATAGTAAATAAATAAGTGTCATAAAAAGATTTAAAAAAAATTCCAACACCCTGTATAAATAAATCAAAGTTTCACTAACTGAACTGGTAGTTTCAGACCTAGCAGGAATTATTATATTCCTATACCATTTTTACATAAAAGTAAAAATAAAATAAAATTCTCTTTTGTAAACTCAATCCGGGGACATACTGTATATTAAATTTTGGCCTCAAAAAGACGTTATGAAATATTGCTTCACTTTCTCTTCTAAATAAGATAAAAGCGGATAATTTATCTAGATAAATCTCGAAATAAATGAATTAAATAAAACAATTTTACTTTGTTACTTCCACTAACAGTTAATGGAAGTAACAGTTAGTGGAAGTAACAAAGTAAAATTGTTTTATTTAATTCATTTACCATGTTCCACAATGTAACGGCTACCAGTATACAGTACTCGAAATAAGTAGTTTTCTGCTGTAGAAGAATTCCTGCATCATGTAATTTCGCTTGTGCTGCGAAATGCAAGCATCATAGTTTGTTTTAATATGCTTATCATTCGTTACTGTGTAACCAATGTTAACAAAGAAATTTTACATCTGAAAGTTCACTTTAAATTTGTTGAGAAACATTTTACAAACATTTGAAAATATTAAAAACCTTACACATATCAATAGATTATGGATTTATTCTTCATACATGGCAACTGTGACGGACTTGTTGATCAGAATTGTTAAATACGATATTCTATTTAATAACGAAAGTTGATGGCTGCTTCCGGTAGAACCGGAAGTGATAGAAGGTTGAAAGTATTTCGCCTGTGGAGAACGGAATCAGCCATGTAGGGATGCATTTATTCAAATTTTTATTTTATTCTGAACTCCATAAACTTTTAATGGTCCATTAGCTTAAGACAACCTGTATAGTTTATAGTATTGCCTATAAAATAAGAGTAAACTCAGCAAAATTAATAACTGCCTATAAAAATTGGCTGCTATATCTATAATAACAAAATAATAAGTGGAATATTGTAATAGAAGGGCATATGCAGAAGTTTATTGCTCTAGTGAAGAACCGCTTATATGAAAGTACTGATTTAAAACATTGATACTAGAACGCTGAACATGGAATGATACTTTCAGACAATCTTAATTGTGAATTTTATATTACAATTAATATATCTAAGATCATTTTTAAGATGTCATCCGAAAACATAAATCTATTTGTCGATCATTTACGACTGTAAGTTTAACTATTTTATTACAATGTTACACAATTTATATATGAAATTGTTCCTTTAATAAAAGTTTTGGACTCTGCTGATGATGACCCCCAGGTCGAAACTAGTCCATGTAAATTGAAAACTGAGTTCTTCATTACCTGATAGTGCTAAGTACTTCTTCAATCAATATATCATTGATTTTAAAGATGTCAAAGAGTTTTCTATTTCCATGGTAACATTTATTACATACACAATGCGCAAACGCATGTTTATGTATGGTTATTGTAACTATAAACAAATGTTTGTTATGCCACCATTAAAAATATAGTTATTATATCTTATACTGTCTAATTCTGTAGATATATATCTGTGATGGGTGGGAAAAACAGTATAAGTCAAAAATTTGGGAAAATGAGAGAAGAGGAAAGTGATGCTGTACATTGTGTTTGAAATAGTATATGTCACATTATTCAGTTGAGGCTTTTAAATAGGTTGGCAGTTTTAGTACAACTTTAAATGCTACGATTATTGGAGGGAAAAAAGGTATAAGTCGACGCTTCCTTAAAATGCTAATTCTTGACTAATACTGTTTTTGCCACCCATCACAGATATTTTAATAGCGGTGTTAGTTGTTTTAGCGCTGTTTTAGCCAATCAGGCTCTGAGTTTTCTAAATAATATCTAGCAACGGTCAAAATATATCTGACGTGTCTCTTATAATTTGTGCAGAATTGGGCCAATACAACATACAAATAATTTACAATTATATAGTTTGATAAAATTGCATAAAAAAAGTTTATTTGAGTGTACGTAACACGATTTATCTTTTCACAGTATGTTATTTAAGATCGTGTTTGGCGGTAAAGGTTTAAATACAAGTGAACAGTAAAGTATCGTTCCGGAATATGGTTGTCGCAGCTTGAGTTTTACACAAAAGAAAAATTTTACTGTCACAAGCGGATTTCCTTAACATTCATTTGAATGCCACTTCGCTCTGGTGTACTCGTATATGCACCGCACAGATTTAAAAACTGAAATGGTGAATAGGGGAGAATTTTTCATTCCTTCGTAGCAAACTTTTGTTTGATCAATAAAATCGTGGGCCTTTCCAATCCGTCCTTCACATTTTAATAGTTATTTTTATGTATATGGTTCTATATACGGTCGCTTATAAGATGTTGAAAACTCTCCTGGAGCAAATTATACAAAGTTGCTAAGATTATGCGTCGGAGCGGTATGGAAATTCTTCTTCATTGTAATAACGGAACGGTTACTGTAGGCTTTTGAGACGTCCGATAAGATAAAATTTTATTTATCTCTTTGAAAGCGGGGTTATTGAAATCCCGCGGAATAAATAAGGTCTAGAATTTCAATGCCCACGTCATTATCATTTCCCCCTTCTCCTACGAAATTCTCGTATTAACTCCGCTATCCAGGCCAAAACGACCCTCTGAACTTATCGCCGTATCTTAATATTTATTTGATGGATCATAAACGTAACACGCTCTTTCTTCGAATTTCCCTCACTTATTTATATCCCACACGAATCGATGCCAGAGATGCGTGTGCTACGTTGGTTACCACTCTATGTTATATAATACTATATCTCATTTATTTCATCAAAATTAATTATTAGAAACACTAATCAAGTCCATCTTATGTTCACAAAAACAGACTAAACAGTACATCTGCAGATGTACATTTCGATTTTTGAGTAGATTCAAATAATATTTTTCAATATCTTTAGGATTGTTAATGAGGTGATGAGGTGAGAATTTTTTCCAACTCTTGATTTTCACTTGCTTTGCTTTTAATTGCAATTTTGTAGCAAATGGTAATTGCCCGGAAGAGTACATTTTCGTCAAATCGTGAGATCTCACTTTGACAATTTTGCATTAGTGGTAATCATTTTTATGCAGATTTACTTTTCTGTTTTTGTGTAGATCCAAATAATATATTGCAATATATTTAGGATTATTAATGACGTGATGAGGTGAGAAATTTTCCCAACTCTTGATTCTCACTTCGTTTGAATTCCAATTTTGTAGCAAATGCTAATTGCTAGAAAGAATACAATTTAGTCAAATCGTGAGATCTTCTTTTTTGCGTGTCCCTTAAGCCATTATGGAAGACTACTACATTACGGAAGACTACATCGCTGATACTCTTGGGCCACCTCATTTGGAGATTTAGTCATGTACTTTCAGAATTCAAGACAGATTTTGCGATGCGCCCATATTGCCACTTGGCATAAATTTTGGCACAGAATATTAGTAATAAATCATCTAGAGCCTTGAAATCACCTTTCGATAACACACGAAAATTACACGAAACCAGAAGTTCGTGTGATTTCTATGGGACAAAATGGTTGCCACCAACATTTTTACTCTACTTGAAGTTTTGAACGATTTCGAATTATTTGTTGAAGACTTTTAAATTCGTGTTAATTGATTTTTGAAAATAAAAAACAACAGACCTTATTGCTGTAAAAATTCTCCATTTCACAAAATGCCCGAAGATACTAAGGATACCACCACTCAATTAATAATTAACGTACTTAAATTAGAAGGCAAAATTTGTATTCTGAAATTTGTATTTGAAAAATTGGTTATTCGCAATAGCACTTATTTTGTGCATCCAATGCCAAAGCTAATTTCCCCAATATTCAATTGTGTTGTACACTTTTTATTCACCCCATTTTATTTTGTTTCTTTGCCTTTGTTGTCTCTCAAACCTAGGTTAGGTTAGGCTAGGTTAGATTAGGTTAGGTTAGGTTGTTGTGTCTCAAAGATAGGTTATTCCTTTCAAGTTTGTTCGAATTTAATATAACAGGTAATTCCGCACATTAGCACTTATTGTAGTTCACAGCGAAAATGATCGCAAGACTTTGGACCTTGCAAGCTTATAATTTCGCATTAATTACTAATTTCACTTCATTAAGTAGATACTAAATTGGCAGGTGTGAACAACTTTGTCCATTTCCAGATATTTAACTCATTACTTACTTACGTTAATTACCAATTGAGGGGTTGTAAATGTAGCTTAATGCACTTAACTTATTGTGATTAACAGAATACAGAATAATTGCCTTGGCGATTGCTAAAAATCGCTTGCTTTTTCGCGTTTGCGACTTATTATGTTAATAATTTTTTGAGTTGCGCCACGTTTCAGCCAATTTCTACGAACTATGATAGCTGAAACCTTAGAAAACATCAAACCAAGCTTAATTTTAAAGCAGATATATGGAGACTTTTTTTTTGTTCTACTCAACTTACATTTTGATGTTGAAAAGACAAAATCAACTTTCTTTGAACATTAAATATATCTAGAATGTAATTACCAATTTTAGCACAAATTTAAGTAAAAAATAGCTCACATATCATACTCATATACAAAAATTAATCCATTGTATGACATGAAACCTGTTATTAGTCATTCTTCTTAAAAAGTCCTACTTTGCAGGTTCATAGTTTAATGGGGATATTTTTTAGTTCTCTCAACTTACATTTTGATGTTGAAATAACAAAATCAACTTTCTTTGATCATTACATATATATATATAGAATGTAATTACCAATTATAGCATAAATTTAAGAAAATATAGCTTACGTTTCATACTAATATATAAAAATTAATCCATTGTATGACATGAAACCTATTATTAGTCATCCTTTTTAAAAAGTCCTACCTTGCAGCTTCATAGTTATGATACAGACGATATCCTCTGCACAGTCTATCGTCTCCATAAAGCAAAAATTTTGGATATTATTTTTTCCTCCAAAACTACTACAGATAATTACCTTCTCAATACTTAACTATATGTGTTCAGAATTGAACTAGCACTGTAAATATTTAAAAACTGAGTGCTCATATAAAATATCAAAGTTGATGGCCGTTTCGTGTAGAATCGGAAATGATAGAAACTACGTGTTTTCCTTGAGGAGATCGCAATAAATCATGTTTGTGTGAGTTTTTCGAATTTTCATTTCATGAACTTAATTTGGTGTCCTAATTTTAGATTGTCCTTAGATTTTTAATTGGGTCTAACCCACTATCTCTACTCCTTGGTAGAGTTGTAAGTACATTGGTACAGTTGTATATAATTGAAAAATTCTTAGCATTGATTAAGTTTTTTAATATCTCAACACTTCACCTAATAAGCAAATATTATAATTTTATACATATTTTCTCAAGTAATGTGAGTATATATCGTTGTTATTATACGTTCTAAAAGTTTTCATTAGATGGTCAAACTGCCCCCAAAGTTCTATAATTTAAAACAATTTGGGACAAAGTCAAGTTGATGAACTAATCTAGTCTTGTTGAGAAGAAGTTTTTGTTGTTATGAGGATTTTTTTTAACAATTCTAGACTCAAACTAAATCTGATTCTGATCGAAATTAGAGTTTTCTAAAGTTTTTATTTCAACCACAAAATTTTTGACATTTAAAAGCAAAATGAGTAGATTACTGATCTATAGTAGAAGGATTTTTTTAAGTTTACGAAACATTTAACTTATTTTTTATTTACAGAAAATGTTTTGTTATAACGAGGAGAGTTTTAACATGTAATACCAACTTAATATGATTACTGACATACAGAAGACATATTTGTGGTAGCAAATAAATGTTTATCCTTTGAGACCAAATTAACCCGGTTACTGATTGCTGAAGAATTTTTCGCTGTAACGAGGAACTTATTAACATTCGGGACTAAATTTTATGTGTACTTATTGCTGAAGAAGTTTTCGCAGCAGCAAGGAACTTTTAACATTTGGGAGTAAATTGTATGTGTACTGATTACTGAAAAAGTTTTCGCAGCGACGATGAACTTTTTTACATTTGGAAGTAAATTTTATCTGTACTGAGTGATTACTGAAGAAGTTTTCGCTGCAACGAGGAACTTTTTAACATTTGAGAGAAAATTTCATGGAATTTCTTATATGCGTTATAAAACCTTATTTCTATAAGGTACAAATATTTGAGAGTAAATGTATCTGATATATTTTCTATTAAAAATTTCGTAACAATTACGATGAAGTTCCGACAATTTCTATATTTTGGCAAAAATCCAATATTTTATCTTACATTTCTAATGTTGTTGAAATTATATTCCTTACACGTGTGTTTAGTTTTTGTATCGGATTATTTCGGCAGAACTAAAAATCTTGAAGATTCAGCACAAAGTTGGATCATTTTCCAGAAAATTTCAACTTTGAAATACGTTTTAATCATTTCTACACATAAAATTTCTGCTATAATGTAGAAATGTTTAACATTCTACAGCAAATTTATGCCATGAAGTGTTTGCTGTAACGAAGGAAATGTTTACATTTTTAAGTATCATTTTACAGATTATTTCTTTTAAAGCAAACATTTTATGAAATGTGCATAAAATTAACGATTTAACATTTGAGAGTATTTTTTTAAGATTGTTTGGAGTTTATGCAAATATTATACATATATTTTCCAAAAAGAAAAACCGCAACCAGTACATAAAATCTACGATAAACTGGCGAAGATTTCCAAATTTTGCTTATAATAACTTTATATTCAAATTTACCTTAACTCCTTACTAACTCCTTAATATCCCATATTTGGTTCAAAATTTCTCATGAAGATGAAAATCCATTTCAGATGAAATCAAATTTATGCCAGTGCGTGGAATTTTTGAACATTGTGAACGTGTGTTTTTTTTTTAAGACAAACTTGAAAACTATTAGGAATGGTTATTCCAAATATTGAAATTGTAATTTATTTCCTATACCAGTAATTAAGTTAACCTAAATAACTTGATTACTGATTTACAGTAGAAGGTTTTGTTGTAAACAGGATATTTTCATGTATACGACCAACTTGACTCGATTTTTAATCTATAGAAAAAGTGTTTCTTATAATGAAGAAAGTTTTAATATTTACGACCAAATTCATATGATTATTGATATGCACAAGACATCTTGTTGTAACAAAGAAATTTTTAACCTTTGAGACCAAATTAACACTAACCTAACGTAACCTTTTTGAGACCAAATTAACCCAATTACTGATTACTGATGAAGCTTTCGTTGCAATGAGAAACTTTTTAACATTTGAAAGTAAATTTTAGTTATTTTCTTATCTACAGAGATACATTATTTTTATAAGGTACAAATATTTTAAATTAAATAAATCTGATATATATCTGTTCATTTTTTTTTTAATATTTTGTAAAAACTACGATTAATTTCCGACAATTTCTACATTTTGGCTAAAATCTAATATCTGGTCTTAAATTTCTAATGAAAAATTCCTTACACTTATGTTTAGGTTTTGTGTGAGTTTATTTCGGCAGATCTGAAAATGTTGAGGAGTTCAGCATAAAGTGTGTTTATTTTTATGTTTTTTCGAGAAAATTTTTAATGCCAGATACGTTTTAATCATTTCTACACAAAAACTTTCTGTTATAACGTAGACGTTTTTTACAGTTTTTAGCATAATTATGCTATTAAATGGTTGCTATAACGACGAAAATTTTGATATTTGTGAGTATTATTTTACAAATGATTTCCTTTCAAGCAAATATTTTAACTAAATTTTCCACAAGAAAAACCGCAGCCGTATGCAGATCGTATGTACAGATCTACGATTAAATGTCGAACATTTCCTAATTTTACTTATAATCCCATACTTGGTAGAAAATTTCTCATGAAGATGAAAATGCATTATAGATCTAATAAAATTTATGGCAGTGCGTGGAAGGGATTTTTTTTAATTTATAGTTTTCAGTAAAAATATTAAAGGTATTATAATTCCTGCTTGGTTTGAAACTACTAGTTCAGTTATTAAAACTTTGATTTATTTATACAGGGTGTTGGAATTTTTTTTAAATATTTTCTTGACACTTATTTATTTACAATTTGCAAAAATAATTTACAACTACATCTAACAATATTATAGCAAAATGTAATAATTGAAACAATCCCCCAAATGCAGAAAATAATACTGAAAATGAAAAAAAATTGCCTACGAGAGGCATTTGCATCGATAACTATTGAAGAAATACAAAACAGTTTTCAGGAGTTCACGTGTACAATACACTCCTGGAGTTTGGTCCGTTCCTCCCGACTCACCCTGTATACTAGAAAAATGGACTAAGATCTTTTGCCATAAAAAGATGGCCCTACAATAGCCACATTTTTTGTTATTTGGTTAAATATAAACCAACAAGTGAGCATTTGATGTTAGAACTTGTCATAATTTTGAATCTGCTAGTATTTCACATATTGTAATATTACTTGTATTTACATGTAAAACGTTTCAACTCCCACAAATGTAAAAAAAAGCTCCACGATGCGTCAGATAATCGGAACGTCGGCGTCGTCGGTATGCTACGAGATGCATAGAAACGTGTTATCTCTGCTTATCACCTGTTAAAATAATTGGGTATGGAATAATACGATTAATAAGTATTTTTATAGATGTTGGTATAAAAATTAACTTTATATAGTAAGTTGAAGATATTTATGTATGTTAATGTTATCTTTAGTTTTATTTCATATGGACGGTTATTTAGTCAAAGATTATTTTTAAATAAGGGTTTAAATAATTTAAGTTTTAGAAGAAGAATAAATATTTTTTTTGGATATTCTGCTAAAAAAATCAAAGCAAATTTACCAAAATAAGGTCACGTCCGATATTATTGCTGTATGTTAATTTATCTGTCAGTGTAACGTAAAAATCCATAATTTAGGCATTTTTAATACCA
This sequence comes from Othius punctulatus, assembly GCA_951805005.1. Taxonomy (NCBI): domain Eukaryota; kingdom Metazoa; phylum Arthropoda; class Insecta; order Coleoptera; family Staphylinidae; genus Othius; species Othius punctulatus. Next base: position 32,906,499 of record OX638143.1, read on the forward strand.
AGTATACTCGTACACGTACTTTTGGTAACTAAAAATTACCAACATAATTAAAAAATCCGCTGGGGTATTAAAAATATTATAAATATAATAGTATAATGTTGAGTGTCAAGTAATCCTATAACTGATATTGCTATCTTTAGCATTCTTATCCAATGCGTTGATTCTTCTTTTACTGCTTTGAAAAGTTTTATCAGTTGTATTACTTACTTTTTTACTTTAATCCTCTTTACTCCGATTGGAGCAGAGGGCTTCTTCAAGCTTCTTCCATCCGTTCTTCCGTCCGACTTCCGAGGCTTGCATAAGTTTCTGTAGCACGCTTCTTTTTACGTTGCAGGGTTGCTAGCCCTGCGAACAACCCTCCTTCTTTCACAGCCGGGCTTGGGACCGGTCACAGCGGAGTTATCAGTTGTATTAACAACATTTAATTTTTTTAATTTAAATTTTCAAAAAAATTAATATTGTTCTTTTGTGCGGTGACATAATTAAACTCAAATGAGTCCATAGAATGAGACATCCGAACAATATCTCTTTCTAAATTCCTATACTCCCTGACCCAGGTCCCACATCGATTTTGCAATCAGCACTGCTAGTCGCCACTCACGGCCCCCGCGATTAACTTTGATTAATGGCGATATGAGGAAAAAACAATTCTTAAATTGCACTTATTCGCGACCATCCGAGGGCTTTTAATCGACGTGGCAATAGGTCACGTCGCCTGCAAATTGCCCTGATGGCACGTGCCCCATGTTCAAACGAGCACGGCGCAAAATTAACAAATTCCGACGATTTATTCCCCATTAACACGCAAAACATAAGGGCGATAACGTCCTGCACTCTCGGGTTTGTAATTCTGTCGCCTGGAAGAATTTATATTCAATTATGCCAGTTGAATTACACATTTAAATCAAGCGCGACAACTGTAACGTATGATTTAATTTAGTGTATCAATTGTCGCTTCTGATTAACAACCATAACACGCATATTATGCAGGCGATGGAATAAATTAGGTATACAGTAAAACTTTTTAATTTGTTACTTTATGTATCTATTAGAGACTCATCCTTAATCCCCCAACTTGGTAATTGCTTGGTGGTGGTTATTAATTAGTAATTTTCTTAAGCATATCCGAGGTGGGGAAGCAGCGTCAATATCTGTACATTGGCCACTGGATCATGGTTGAACTTCCTAATTGGTTTGCGGAATCACCACCCAGTTTCACGTCCCGATTATGCCGAATCATTACAGATTTTAATTGAATTCCCAAGTTAAACATTTATATATTGTACGACTACTCCGACGGTGAATCCATTACAGTAGCACCGCCAAATATTTGCTCTGTAACATCCGAAAAATCTATGCCGAAAACACGAATGTAAATACCCAAACCTGTAATTAATTCCATGGAATTTTCATATAACTCAGCCGCAATTCCTCCGCCTTTGTAAGACCTTTTCATATTTTCCCCAGTATTTTAATGACTAGGTTACTAATGTGTGGTGAATGCCTCTCTCTTCAATCTAGAGTTAATGAAACACAAACAATCTAAGTAATTTGCAATCGGTGCAAACATTCTGCAAACTCCCCTAATATTTTCACCTGCCATAACAATCGTGGAACTGATAAAGACATCAAAGAGAGGGACGTTAATTGGGAGATCCCCACTTTATCATTCCTGGATTACTATTGATTCTGTGCCGGTTCTTTCAGATTGCGTTTCCATATCAAAGAAATCCAATACAGTACCTCATTTGCATTCCAACTTCGAGTCTCGCATTTCTTATGTTTACTCCCACCTTTTTTCGCAGGTGGAAATTAATTTATGAATATACAAGAGGGTCGCAAGGCTTTTAGCCGAGTGGAAAAGAAATTCAACAAAGGCGTAGATAATCCGCTAGATTTGTTACTTATTACACGTTTGTTTAATCCGACGTTAGTGGTTTAAGGTACCAGGTACCAAAGAAGGTATATTTTTGTGATGCTTACACGTCAGTATTAATTATTACAACATAATCACACATAATCTCGAACAACCATAGGAGCTAACTATGAACAATCTCGAACAGCCATATACAGATCATATAGTAGATTATACACATTCACACATAATAGGATTCATTGTTAGGTAGGGTAATGATTATATTCAGGTTTATTTGCTCTATACCACTCAAGTTATATGCTTCTTCGCTCAAATGTACCATTTCATCCGAAAGATTAAATTTTTTATTCGCTTTTTGTATAATGGGTCATGTTCCATCTTTTAAATCAGTGTTTCACAACCTTTTCTTACACGTGTCTCACTTCGAATATATATATATATATATATATATATATATATATATATATATATATATATATATATATATATATATATATCCCATCCCCCAAATATATTACGCAGTATTTCCAAACTTAAAACTAAATTTACCGTGCACAAATTACAAACTAAATTTAAATTCAGAATAAAACACTACTATTTAATATATTTTTTAAATTAAATTTAATATATGAATTTAATATGAATTTAATATGGATTACCACAAAGTAAAGGTCTCAACCATCTTAAAACTTAATTTGTTGACCCGTCGTATCCACCATAGATAAAATATCAGAATTATTAATAATTCCAAATTTCAGAAAAAAATTTACTCACCAATAATTTTAGCAAACTAATTAGGTCATAAGGACGCCCAATCAGTGTTCCGTGATTTAAAAAAAAATATATTGAGAATTACGTCGACATTATTGTACATAATTAATCACCAGTAACAAAACAATATAAACAATCACAACAAACTTGGACTTTTTCCATTTCATAATACATATATAATTTGCCCAGGGAATCTCTCTCTCTCTCTCTGTCTCTCTCTCTCTCTCTCTCTCTCTCTCTCTCTGTCTCTCTCTCTCTCTCTCTATCTCTATCTATACACTGTCCGAATATTAGACGAGACGTTCGCCATCTGGAAATTCATCGAAAAGGCAAAAATCACGAAAAAACTGATAATATAGCATATTTAAAATCATCGCTAATATATCAGTATTGATGTCGTTTGACCCCTAAGAACATCCTTAACTGAAACAAACTAACGGAAGCAGATTGGACCGAAGGTTCTCAAAATACAAACTTTTGTGCTTTTAAAAGCAATACGTGATTTTTATTAAATTTTAAACTTTAAGGGTCCATATCTCGGGAACCGCAGGAATTACGGATCCGGGAGTGGATTTTTTGGACTCAGGAAGGTCAAAATACTCGATTGGTAACTTGCTTCAAAAGTCCGTAGCAGCAACTGGAAAATTCGCATAGAATGCCCGATTTTTTTTATCGACTTGATCGGGAATTCTTCAATTTTACATTGTGTATATGCATCCGTACCGTATCCGTACTGTATCCGTATCCGTACCATATCTGAACCATATACCATATCCATACCGTACACCGTATAAGTACGGTATACCGTATCCGTACCGTATACCGTATCCGTACCGTATACCGTATCCGTACCGTATACCGTATCCGTACCGTATACCGTATCCGCACCGTATACCGTATCCGTACCGTACACCGTATCCGTACCGTATACCGTATCCTTATCGTGTCGTAACTAATTGGACTCTCGGATTTCAAAGAACCCACTTTCAAGTCCGTAGCCTTAACGGTTCAAGACATATCCGACTTCAAAGTTCTAAATTAGCAAAATACCTATGTTTCGAATAAAATCTTCCAAAATTTCGTTCATTTTGAGCAATTGAATAATTAAGAAAAATAAAATAATTTTCTAAATGCTAAAAATCTTGATAATCAAAAACAAATATTCCAAAATTTTGTGCGTATTGCATTCTTAAATTTTTCGCGATTATATAGTTATGCAACATACAGAATTTGGTGTACTCCAAGGTATTTTCAGCGATTATATAGTTATGCAACATACAATATTAGGTAGATAATATTAGAATCTGTTATTTCCTTAACATGCAGAAAATTATTATTATTATTATTATTATCATTTAAGCTTGTTATGTTATTATTTGGTAAGTACTTATTGGTAAATAATTATTTTTATTTTATTTGATTACTTATTTTATTCCTCCCGACAAGTTTCTGTTTTTTAAAAAACCAAAAAAAATCAGAAGCACGATATCTACGAAGAATTTTAATTTTAATTTATCTCCTCACTAACAAATTACATAACTACAAAATAATGTATACATACTATGACAATAAACACATAATAAATATTATTATAATTTATGTTTAAACATTTTTATAACAAACTTAACTCTAATTTATATGTAACCTAATTATTGCAGTCTTCGTAAATATCGTGCATCTAATGATGGGTGTAAAAAAAACAGAAACTAGTCAGGCGAAATAAGTAAAAAAAATAATCAAATAAAATAACATAATTATTTACCAATAAGTACCTACCAAATAATAATATAACAACCATAAATACATAACTGGTATTATATGGATAAAACCTTAAACATAATTATTATTATTATTATTATTATTATTATAACTTTTATTATTATTATTATTATTATTATTATTATTATTATTATTAGAAATGATACAAATCAATATTTCAATTTTTTTAGTAATTGAATAATTATGAAAGTCTCAAATTATACACATAACTTTAGAAATGTTAAAATTCTTATCAAAATACCAAATTTTCAAAATATTATTCATTTTCAGCAATTGCATATATAGTATATGCTAACGTCTATGCTAATCAACCTTGAAAAATATTGTAAATTATTGTAAATTTTCATGAATATGTTTAGTTTTTAATTATAAAACTTTAAAATAAATCATAAAAGATGAAATTGTCTGATTATGAAAAGTAACAAAATCCGAAACTAATAATAAAAATGATGAAAATCTGGACAGAACTCCAGCATTCCAAAATTTAATTACAATGTTATAAATTAGCAAAATACTTGTATTTTGAACAAAATCTTCCAGAATTTGGTTCATTTTCAGTAATTGAATAATTTTGAAATATAAAATAATATTTCTAATGCTATAAATTTTGATCACCAAAAACAAAAATTCCAAAATGTTGTGCGTATTGCATTCTTAAACTTTCAGCGATTATTTAGTTAAGCAACATACAAAATCAGGTAGAGAATATTAAAATTTATAATTTCCTTAACATGCAGTAAATTATTATTATTATTGTAACTATTATTATTATTATTTTTATAAGAAATGCTACAAATCTTAATGTTACATCAATATTTCAATTTGTTTAGTACCTGAATAATTATGAAAGTCTCAAATTATACACATAACTTTTGAAATGTTAAAATTCTTATCCCAATACCAAAATTTCAAAATATTATACATTTTTAGCAATTGAGTGATCATGAAAGTATGAAAATGAATTGATGTATTTTTTAATTCGAACAATCTTAAGATAACACCAAAATTGCATTTTGTTTTGTAGTTTAATTTACTGTTTCATTGTATAACTGACAAATATTAACATTCATTTATAATTTGCTTTGGAAGAGTACAAAATTGTATAAAAATGTTTTAAATGCGAAAATCATACACCAACCTTGCCAAATATTGTAAATTATTGAAAAATTTGCATTAATTTGATTTTGTATTTAATTTTATATCTTCAAAATACATCATAAGAGACGAAATTGTCTCATTATGAAAACTAAAAAAAAACAAAACGAATAAAAAAATTGATGAAAATCTGCACAAAACTCCAGCATTCAGATAAAACTAAAAACATAACCTCGTGACTGTGTAGTTCTTTCCAAACTTTTCAAACCAAAAAATTGGGAATTATTAAGCATAATTTAATATTTGTGGGAATGGCAAATTTTAAACTATACAGGATTCTAAATGCAATGCCGAAAAATGAAAATATTTACTACGAGAAACTTTATAATAATACCCTTTTTGGACTCAGGTTCGAATAGTCAGGTAACTTGTCTTAAAAGTCCGTAGCAGCACATTGAAAATCTCATAGAATTCCCGAATTATTTTTAATCGATTTGATCGGAAATTCTTCGATGTTATACTTTGTATCCGTATCCGTGCCGTATCCGTACCGTATCCTTGCGGTATCCGTGCCGTATCCGTGCCGTATCCGTGCAGTATCCGTGCCATATCCAACCCTATCCTAACTAATTGGAACCTGGCGATTCCGAAGAGCTCACTTTCAAGTCCATAGCCTTAACGGTTCAAGAGATATACGACTTCAACGTTTTAAACATCAAAATGAAATGAAACAACAAAACATCATCAATTTAACATTAATATATCATATTAGTGATATATTAATATTTTGAGAACCGTCGGTAGGTCCAAGCTTATTGCCGTTAGTCTCATTCCACTGAAGAGACTAATGATTCATACAAAACCTAGGTCGATGTATGTACGATGATTTTAAATTCGTGAAATTTTCACGACGTTTCGATGTTATGATCAAGAATAACACAACATATTCGGCAGTTACTTTACTTCTACCAATGCAAAGTAAATGGAATTTATATTGATTTGAGAAAATTTAATAATAATTCCCTGTGTTACAATTTGCTACGTAGCAATAAATATTCTAGTATTAGCCTGGCCAAGACTATTGCATTCTTTGGCAATTCTGTTGGAACATACTATACTTGATTTAATTAATGATTAGATCCTGTTGCATTTTGTGAGAATAATTATTACGTAAAGATATTGTCCAAAGACATATTTTACAGAGAAAATATTCTAAATCAGGTCAATTATAGAAACCTTTTGCTCATAAATAATGATATCGCAAATATTTTCCATAAACGCAAAGCAATTCTATTGTACCAGCAGACTAGTGCTGTCTCTGGTGGTAAAGAACTTGATACTTTACCAGAGTCCCTGATATAGCTAAAGTTTTCTTTTCTTATTCTACATCCATTGACTACAGCTTTTCAGCAGAATTTTCCTAGAAACGCCATCTAGCTCGATTCATGGCAATTGGGGCGCGAAAACCTGCGCACATGCAAGAAGAATGACGATCAATACATTAGGGTGCATTTCTTAGATGACAAGTGTTAAAGATCAATACATGCAATTATTTTAGTTTTAAAGCATAAAACCTACCAGTTTTTTGCGTTTCTAAACTCGGTGCATGTATCTTTAAATCGTCATGTGCATTATATCCCCTACTAGCAAAAAGTGTTAATTATATAATAATAAGAAAATAATTAATGATACATAAACGCAATGTTTTCAAAACAACTGAAATTTTCCATTTTTTCTAATCGTATTACTTCAATATTTTTTTATGAAGTTCTTTAAAAAATCAGATATGCATGTTTGACCCCTCGTGCCATTTAATAAGAAATACGTTAATAATAATAATAATAATAATTGGTATTTTATTCACATAGCTGTTACATACAAATGGGATAAGTCAGTCAATGAGAAACAAAAGGCAGAAAACAAAAATAGTATAACATATAAAAATAAATGCATTGCACACATTATGACAGTATTATTTTCGTAACAAAACATTTATTAAATTTTCGACAGAATTTTTACGACGATATGATGTAAATTTTAAAATAATTTTAATACATTTATGGCAACAGTGTTTCATTCTTCTAATTATACATTTCCACAAACTTCCAATCGATGATCGATGACAAATATAATTGTGTTTCAATTTCTGTTAAATTCACTGCGCAGCACCCTTAATGCAAGAATCAATTTTCACCACTGAGGAATTCGTATACGATTCACATGTTAAGTTGAATTGTAACGGCTTCAAAGTATTTGAAGGAGATAATATTATTTATATTGTGAAAATGTGGGTAATGCAAACTTTAGACTTGTTTACTTGCGAAATGATATATAAACCAATTTAAACGTCTGAATCGATTATCTGTTGCGAAGCAGTGTAACACATCATCCAACTCTAATTTGACTCTATTTGCTGTGTTTATTTATGGACAGATTTTATTTCCTCCCCACATGCAGTTTGTATAACAAACAACTTAACTGTGGAAATGATATGCCAAAAACTGGTGAGGATAAATATATTAAATTTCGAAATTAAGATTTGCATGACAATGTAAAGAAGTGTATATTTTGAGTAACAACAAAAATATTGATATTTACCCTCATTTTCGAAAACTAAAGTTACTGATGGCTTTTATTAAATCTCATTTTCAGTTTTTCAACAAAATATGAACTTAGGTTTAAGATTTTATCCATAAAATACCAGTTATGTCTTCAAGGTTGTTATATTATTAAATTTATAAAAGTACTTACTAGTAAATAATAATTTTTATTAAATTATTTTATTATTTATTTAATTATTTTATTTCGCCTGACTAGTTTCGGTTTTTTACAAAAACCATCATAAGAGGCGTGATATGTATTTTACTGTTTGAAGTTTATTTTTTCAAACTTTAAACAGTTACATATGTAACTTTCAAATATCAAAATTCAGCTTAATAACAATTTTTTATCATAAATATAAGATCAGGATATATGAATATTAAAAAAAATAAACATGGATATAACTCTTACGAAATCAAAATATATATCATGCCTGATATGTTGACATCTGATGATGTTTTTTTAAAAAACCGAAATAAGTCAGGCCAAATAAAATAAATAATCAATAAAATAAAAATAATTATCTACCAGTAAGTACTTTTATAAATATGATAATATAACAACCTTAAAAATATGAACTATTATGAAGAATATATAAATAAATAAAGTTTCCCTACTTTTAATATACTGTCATTTTACTGCCAACCGTTGCACATATAAAATATATGACGTCATTTTTGGGTGTTTGAAAACAAGTACGACTTTTTGTAGACTTTTTTTGTTGAGAAATAAATAATAAAAATGTTTTTAATTTGTTGTAAACTTTCTGGGACACGTTGTATAGGCATGTACAGGACATTGATATTGTTATTATTATTATTCTCTCTAGTAATGTAACATGAAGACTGAGACACAGTATTAATTTCTTATCAGCTCATGATGATTATCAGATCGCTAAATTCTTTCTCTCAAGCAAAGTTTTTTTTTGAACATTTTTTTTTTGTTAATATAGTGTATAACATTGGAAAAACTATTTTTTTGTGCTACGACATTAGTAATAATCATGAAAATAATGTTATCAATCTAAAATAAAGTTTTTATACCCACTTCATAAGATTTGCCTGAAATGAGTTAAGAAGTTTACAAAGCAGCAAAACTAAGCAGAGTAGTTTGGATCCCTCTTTCGATAGTTCTGCATTATTTACTACGAGGAAGTCTCATTTAATCGATATTTTTGTATATACAGAGCGTTCAAGCGAGTGGTGTCCACTTTTCCAACAAATCCCATCGAAATAATAACAAATAATGACATTTGACAAAAATCTAGTTTCATTATTTGCTTGTATCATAGGATATATTTAGAATACATATTTGCATCTTGCACAGTGTCATCTATTAGTATCCAGCGTAAAAGTTGATTCCATTTTATTGAACGCTCTGTATAAGAACAACTCCGTAAATTTAATAAATAAATATATTTTCTCTAGGTCGATATAATTACAAAAGAATCAAGCAAATTATAACCGAATTCATAAGAAATATTTCGAATACATATTTGCATCTAGCACAGTGTCATCTATTAGTATCCAGCGTAAAAGTTGATTCCATTTTATTAAACGCTCTGTATAAGAACAACTCCTCAATTTTAATAAATAAATATCTTTTCTCTACGTCGATATAATTACAAAAGAATCAAGCAAATTATAACCGAATCCTGATTATTTAAAATGATTTAAAAAATATATAATTTTCAAATTTGTTCCAGTTATGCCCTCAAAATCTTCATGTTAAACCAAACCGATGCTTAGACATTCATTATAACACTTTTGAGTATACCTATTGAGTACGTAACTACTAAGTGTGGCAGTTTTGATGGTATATTTTGAAAAGTATACATTTCAGGGGTTTCTAACCTGTTTTGAAATAGTTCGCAAAAACCTACTTTACGAAAATGTATCATACAAAGTTTTTCTGCGGCAGCAATTATGAAAAGCAGCTAAAATTTGATGCAACATACTATCTTTTTTTAATTGGCGAGTGAATGAATTGTCTGTATAACTTGTTTTACGCACAGTTGATGTTTTACGCACATGTGACGTTTTCACGTACTTACGCACTGTGAACAGTGCTTAAAAACTTAGTTTACGCCCTGTCGTAGAAAACTATATCGACGCATTCATTTTTAAAAGAGATAAGCGATAATACACACATTTTCAGACAACATAAATCGATTATTAAACGTAATTCAATGAAACATGACGCTTCCTTTAACATTAGAGTTACAATTAGTCTTCATTACTTCCAACTGAACTGTCGTATTGACAAAATATTGTATTGTATAGTAATTTGCTCTGGTACAAACGTGTAAAGCAGAAACTGTATTTTTGGCGTTTATCCCATTTAAAAAAGCATGCATCGATTGTATTTTAAAAATTTAAATTTAGATATATAACTTAAAAATGAGTTAAAACCCCGTTTTAACTCATTTTTAGGTTAGATATATCTTGTAGCTTTATTTTGTATCTTTTATTTAGATATATGAGATGTATTAAAAACCGATGTTAACTCATTTTTAGGTTATATATCTAAATTTAAATTTTCAAAATACATGAAAAATGCTAAGCGAAAATAGACGTTACCTAAATAATGAAAATTTAAAAAAAATAATAGATATTTAATATCATTGATTGTAGTAATATAATATAATAATATAAAGATAATATGTATAAGTAATTGAAATTATAAATTTCCACCGGCTCCAGATGGAACTGCTGCAGAATCATAAAATTCAAGACAATTCAAAATATTACAAGACTTAGTAGTTTTGCCAGTATGATGCTTTAAAGCAAGCTATCAAAGCATATGAAGTGGGAAAACCTATAAGTATAATCCAACTAATGGATAATAATTATTCATAAAATAAAATAATAATTAATAATAATAATAATAATAATGATAATAATAACGTCTATTTAGCTCACACAGCTTTACACTTACATATTAATCATTATTTATTAAAAACTTAATTAAACATTAAATGTTATCTATAAAACGATTGCAAAAAGTACTACTACTAAACTTGAATCTTGTAACTTTGAAGATTAAAATATGTCTTTCCAGTCTTTCGATATTTATTCACTCGGAGTTTGCGGCGAATGGTAATATTTGCATGTCTATTTGGTTGCATATGTTGATACTCGCAAAAGATAATTAAAAATAACTCCATGAACGTTAATTATTTATGAAATGCCACAGAACTACTATTTCTTATAATTATTAGTCTCTTCAAGTCTCTTAAGTCTCTTCAGCAGACCCTCTGTTTACGACGTATTCCAGTTAAGTTAAATTTCTCTAAGCCGTTGTCATAATTGTTTCAAAACGTTTCAACATAATTGAAAATTTTTCTCACGAATCTGCAATGAATCATAAAATATCACAATCTTACTTTGTATACGTCAAATTATGAAATTCCAAAAATGCCGTATTATAAGGTATTCCAGAATATATATCTGAAGTTGTAAAAAAGTACCCAATTTTGCTTGCATGTTGTCTTTTGGAAAACTAAACAATTTTGGCAATTTTTGGTGTATTAATGTGCTCAAATTTTCCTCAAAGTTATTAAAAATGTGTCAATAGTTAAGAAAATTTACGCCACTATGGCGTAAGAAAACCTACGCCTTTTAACTTAGTTTACAAATATTGATTGAAACCAATGATTCTCTTGCATTTTCGTTCTAAAATTCTAATCCGATTTCTTCAAATGTTTAAGAAATATTTAATCCTATTTCTCCAAATGATATAAGATATAAGAAATATTAAATGTATCAGAATATATCAAAATCAGAATTTACCCCATTAACAGATTTTCCAAAATATATCTGAAGTATATAATTTTTCTTGTAGTTTATATCTTTGTTGAAATGTACATTTTTATAGCAATTTTTCTGCAAAGAATGTACCCAAAGATCACAAAATTATTAAAAAAGATTCAATTCTTAACAAAATATTAAAAAAATCGGACTATACAGACCAGTTTCCCCAGAATTGTCATTTAAATCTGGAAAACTTATACAAATTAACTTATTTTGTAAATATGAATTCAAAATCATTATTTTCATTCGTCCCAGGATATGGTAATATATAGCGTGTCAGACTATACAGGGTATCCCAAATTGAGTAGGCTACCATAGGCATCTTTCTTTTAAAAACCTCCGAAACCGCCATATTGAATTTTTTTTGACATCATTGTTAAGTGTGTTTGCTCAACTCAAGTAACTTTTGTCTGAAACATTTCAGCATATCTTTTATAATTTCCAAAATACTTGAATTTGAGTTTTTTTTAAGAATAATAATATTACTTTTAACTACTTCCGAAACCGCCATATTGAAATTTTGACATCATTTTTAAGTGTGTTTGCTCAACTCAAGTAACTTTTGTCTGAAACATTTCAGCTTAACTTTTATAATTTCCAAAATACTTGAATTTGATTTTTTTTAGAATAATATCTTTCTTTTAACTACCTCCCAAACCGCCATAATGACTTTTATTTTAACGTCATTTAATGATCTTATTCATAACATCATTAACTTTTAAGTTAATTCTGCATAACTTTTATAATTTCTAAAATAATTGACTATTTTTAGAATTATATCCAAACTGTCCAGATTTTTGAAACTTTCTCAAAGGCTTATGTTATAATTCTTTCAAAACGTTTCAACATAAATGGAAAGTTCTCATCATCCTCCGGCTTAGTCCCAGGATATTGTAATATATAGCGTGTGATATATTACAATACAGAATACAGGGTGTTTCAAATTGAGTATCCAATCCATAGTCCAATTGAGAGAATTTTATTTTGACATCATTGTTAAGTGTGTTTGCTCAACTTAAGTAACTTTTGTCTGAAACATTTCTGTATAACTTTTACAATTTCCAATATACTTGACTTTGAGTTTTTTTAGAATAATAATCTTTCTTTTAACTACCTCCCAAACCGCCATATTGAATTTTATTTTAACATCATTTAAAGTGACTTTGCTCAACTCAAGTAAGTTTTGTCTGAAATATTTCTGCATAACTTTTATAATTTCTGAAATAATTAACTTTGAGTTTTTTTTAAATAATATCCAAACTGTTCAGATTTTTGAAACTTTCTCAAAGGCTTAGGTTCAAACGGTCAAAACTGCACAACATTGCCAATTTCACCGAATCTGTAATAATAAAGAAAGATACCCATGGTGGCCTACTCAATTTGAGACACCCTGTATATTACAATTTCCTGAAATTAAACTAGAGGATTATGAAAATGTAAAAATCCAAAGTTTTGCCGAGAAATTTAGGGAAATATTGAGCATATTAGGTTATTCTTGTTATTTAAGCAAAAATTAAAATTTCCTGACAAGTAATCTGAACGAGATTATTAACAATTGTCGAATATCTAAACGCATATTAAACAATAACATGTAAACTGAAATTAATCCCCTATAAATTCCAGTAATATTTGCCTAAGCAATTATGTCAAATCTAATCAATTATTGGAAGTAATCCAATCTAACTGAATTAATCAATATTGAAAGTAATCCAAAGTATTTGGAAGTACGTTCATATGATACACCTGCAAGTCTGATATAAAGAGTTATTTAAAAGAAAGTAATATTTTGAAATGGATGTTATATTTTGTATACCTATACACAAAATAATAACGAATTTCTAATTATAGAAATTTGTTCTTTAATCGCATTCTTTTGATTTGGTTACCATAGTAATAGATTTTGTTTATAATCTAATAGTATAGTATAGTATCGTATTCTGACTATAATAGTCAGAAATAAATTTACTTCAAATTGTATTGAATCGCTTCCATTAATGCCCATATATATCTATAGCCCATACTTGAGCATGAGTTCGTCTTAAGTCGCATATTTGTGTATATTTGGTTGCGCTTGGTACATAAACATTCATAGAGAATACGCAACCAAATATACGACTTGAGTCTATCTCATGCTCAAGTACGGACTATAGATACGACCCTAAGGCCCGTATCTATAGTCCGTACTTGAGTTTGATTACGACTTAAGTCGTATACTTGCGTATATTTGGTTGCGTTTGGTACATAAACTCAAACTCAAAGTACGGACTATAGATACGACCCTAAAGCCCGTATCTATAGTCCGTTCTTGAGTTTGAGTACGACTTAACTCGTATATTTGCGTATATTTGGTTGTGTTTGCTACATAAACGTTCGTAGAGAATAAGCAACCAAATATACGACTTGAGTCGATCTCATGCTCAGTTACGGACTATAGATACGACCCTAAGGCCTGTATCTATAGTCTGTACTTGAGTTTGAGTACGACTTAACTCGAATATTTGGGTACATTTGGTTGCGTTTGGTACATAAACGTTTGTAGAAAATACCCAACCAAATATACGACTTGAGTAGAACTCAAGCTAAAGTACGGACTATGAATACCGGCCTAACTGTATTTTAAAATGCTTTGGACTTCGAGTCCAAAATAGAAGATCGAATTAGTATTGTTTATAAGCTTACAAACATACCAAAGTTCAGAAAATAATATAATTTAAAAATTGGTCCGTTCAGTTTACAAGTTAACACAAAGTTGATGCACAAATTTTTGGTCAGGGAATTAATTAAAAGAACGAGTTTTTTATCTAATCCTATGACTTCGAATGAACCAAAATATGCAATTTAGCAACAAAATGAAATATTTCAACATATCTGTTGTGCTGTGATCTGAGAAAATTCGGTTATGTTAATATGCTATAAACTGTTAAATACTATAAACATAGAAGAAAGATTGTTGCTAGTTAAAACCAAATGACGGACAAATTCAACACTTAAGATGTATCCCATAAGCCGCACATGTATAAGTGCACAAGTATAAATGTGTTATTATTTTGTATATAGGTTAGTTTAAACAACCTATTTGTGCAATAAGAGCGCAAAAAGATAGGTACATTGTTGATCACGATGCCTAGCAGAGTGTAATTCCCCGAGAGCAAAAATGGCATTTTGGGCTCGAATTGCACACAAGATTTTTCCTACAACGTAATAATAACGTAATTCAATACGTTGTTCAATACGTTCAAAATAACGTAATAATTTATACGTATTTATAACGTATAAATTATACGTTATAATTGTATAATTAACGATTAATACAATCGTTAATTATGAGTATGGGAGGACACAATAATTATAATTGACTTTTTAAATGACATGTATGTCATTGAGCGATCAGGTTAATGATGTAATATTTGAGAAAACGTTTCTATTTGCATTATCTTTGCAAGCGAAAAAGTGTTTACGCCAACTTTTCGCTTGTTGTCAATAGCAACGCACGACAAAATGTTTACGCAAACTTTTCGCTTGTTGTCAATAGCAATGCGCGATAAAGCGACGGTCCTCGGAAAACGTCAACTTTTCGCTTGCATTAGCAACCAGAAAAACCTAGTTTGTATGTCAAATGTAGGAAAAAGTATTACATCCATTTCAAAATATATCTAACTTTTGAATAACCCTATATTACTTTATATACGTTTAGGTAATGTATGACTAAACTGGTTTTTATTACAATTCATTTTAAGCAATTATTGCAAGAAAAATTCAATACATACATGAAACTTTGTTACAAAGTTTAATTTATGTAAAGTTTGTATGTGAAAATTCAATGATTGTAATTAAATTAATAAATCTTTAAGGAACGAAAGTATTTTTGAAAAATATATTCAACCTGTAATAAATTATTATAATACTTATACATATTAATAATCAATTAAATTACTTTTACATTTTTTCATAACTTGTGACAAAAAGGTAAAATTAATTTGATTGAATATTATAATAATATTTTCACAAAGCTCTGAGAATAATATAAATAAATACTTATACTGTTTACACATTTATAATGTGTAATATATTTTATAAAGTAATATAAAAATTACGGCAGCGTGTATTATTATTTATGATTAATTAAATTTCCGTCCCAAGTTTTGTCGTAATAACATGTTTAAAGCTCCCGTTTCAGAGGTCATCGCAACTTACATAAAATGAATTGTTTAAATCTATCTTACACGCTTTCACGTGTAAACGCAATGTTTATACACTGTAATATTCGTTGAATATGAAATGTATTATTAAGACTAATTAGTGTCCGCCTCGTATCTTTGAACTAATATCACGCCCTGGACTAACTAAAACAAATTGAGGAGTATCATATATAACCGAGCCGTGGCCAGAAACATTTTTCAGGCTGGGCCTGCTGATTTATACAAATTGCCCAATGAAGGTAGAACAGCATTACTTCATATGAACCGTGCTGGCATTTAATGAGCAGTAGTGATGAAATTTTGATGACGCTCTACAGAATATCGCTTACCAGGAAGTTACTGCTAATTATATTAATTGCTTATTCGAATAACTGTATTCGTACATTTTCATCACACTGAAATACTGAAAATGCTCGTCCTGAAACACTTCGCAAATTTGTTATATATTATTATATACGCCCTCTAATAATGAGATGATAAGATAAATATATGCAATGCTCTTAGTAAAGTAATTTGTCTGAACAAAAATACTAAACCAATAAATATTTCATACGACAGAAAATTAATAGATTGCATACATTCTTACGTTTTAAAAATAATAATAATTATGATTTGCTGATGCTCAAAACAAAAATGTTTCAATCTTTAATGTTTCCCAAATTAATGTTTTCAATTATTGATTGTATTTTTTTTTTATTATAAAAATTAAGGAAGTACATAACATAAAATAAAACCAATAAATTATATACACAAATGGTCATATACGACTCTGTCGGTCAGATAAATACTTCAGATAGAAATTGGTCTCTGTATTTATATTATCATATGAATATTATAGTTTGTATTTAGAACGTAGGTACTCTATTTCATATACCAAAGTAATACATTAATTTCTGCAGGTACACAGAAACCAGCAGCAATTTCATAAATGTGCAAAAACAATGGTTGTTTTGCTTTGTGTCTGAGAAAGCATTCTCATTCTAAATACTAAGGAAGAGGTCAGTACAACCGAAATGTCAGGTATATTTGTAAATGGATGCACTCCTGTAATGAATATACATATATTCTTAAGATGGATAAACCACAACATCGTGGAATATATTTCAAAACATTGTTGGAGTGACTAACTCGTGACGTTATATACTTATGTATTTCATTATTAATGTAATAAAGATTGTTGGTGTAGTAAAGATATAATTATTCCGTAATTTATTTATGTGTTTTTTACGTAAGGCAATATCGACGACAAAAAATAACTGGGACAACTCTAAATCGAGATTATAGCATTTTTTTATTAGCTTAATCGAGGTTTTAAACAAATTTAACATAAATAAGACGTATTTCAAAGTAATTAATCCGGTATCCATAGTAACTACATCAGACACATTCACATTAGAATTTGTTAACTGTCCCATTTTATTGTCGCGCATTTTATTAAATTTAAGTGTAGAAAACAACAAACTAATAATGATTTGTACATAAAATGGTAATTATTCATTAATTAGTTTGATGTTAAACCACTTGATAGAAAATTACGATTCTTATTACAGCGAATATTATTAGGCGAAGTGGTTCAAGAAGTTGTGGACTGGATTATTTATTAATAATTATTATTAATAATAATAATTATTAATTATTAATAACAATAATTAATTATTAAGTTTAAGGTTTTATCTATAAATTACCAGTTATGTATTTTAGGTATTGTTTATTATTAAAATTTTTCCTTTACAGATTTTTTCTAAGGTCAATAATAACAGATCCATAGGCACCGAACCAAATAACAAAACATTTTTTTTTCGTGATATCTAGTTAGCTATGCAATTTTTCCAAAAAACAAAAAGCTCATGAAATTTAACTCGTAAAACTGCAATTCTTTCCCCATTTAACCGTTCCTCTTATCTCCGCTAGTTTCCGAGATCACCATACTAAACATCCGAAAAAACTCACCCTGTATACAGGGTCCGTCATTTCACCTCCCGTCTTCTATAGCTCAGTTACTAATTGAGTTACGATTTTGATATTTTGCAGGCTTTACTTACATTCTGGGGTGTATTTTAGGAAAATATTTTTGATTATACAGGGTGTCCCAAAAAAGTGTGACGTCATCATGATGTATATTTTTAGATTGCATGGTATATTTTTTATATATACGAAAAATACTACCTTATGATGCAATTGAATAAAAAATAATTTTGGTATCTTGGGTATAAAGACCTTAGCTAAAAAAGTTTTAAACTTTTATATTACTACAGTCAACATTGACTCTTGTCACTTTGTTAAACTTTAATGTCAATAAATTGTTTTTCAAACCCACCTTCGGTTTTGATTAATTAAAATGACCATTTGAATTGTTGATAAATAGAGTTTTCTGCACATAACTTTTAATGTGTTAGGAATTTCGATAAAGTTGTAATTAGGAAAAATGTTTGTCTTTTAATTCCACATGGAATGACAAAAACATATATAGGGGCTCCAATTTAAAATAATAAAAATAAAGTGCTCTGAAGTTTGAAAAGTTTGACACTAAATTTTGGACACTCTGTATAATGCATATCAATAAAACTTGGTTTACGCAAACTGTCAGACGTTATATAATCAGTACCGTGTATGGTTTTATTAACAAGGCATATTTTTATCTCTTATTATTTTTCTTAACTTATGCTAAAAAACTGTTTTTTTCAGTTTTTATTTTTTTGTGCTAAAATCATAGTACCGATTTTAATAAAATTTTGTGAGTATGTAGGCATCTATAAAGGCTACCCAAATAAGCAACAAAAAATATACCATACAATTTAAAAATATACATCATCATGACGTCACACTTTTTTGGGACACCCTGTATAATCAAAAATATTTTCCTGAAATACGCCCTAGAATGCAACTAACGCTTGCAAAATATAAAAATCCTAACTCAATTAGTAACTGAGCTATCGAAGACGGGAGGTGAAATGACGGACCCTGTATATATATATATCATGCCACTAATTATGGTTATTTTAGCAGCCGAAACTACTCAGGCGAAATAAAATAAATAAATAATAAAATAAAATAAAAATAATTCTACCAGTAAGTACTTAATAATAATACCTTAAAATTATTATTAATTATTTTATTTGGGACACATAATGACCTGATTTGTAATGAACGTAAGATACTGTAGAAGAATTCAAAAATATAATACTTGTATGAAAAATGTACTTCGTACTGGAAAAATTTTATGAACTTTTTGTCCCCAAAATCTAACGGGTGTCTGGAAAAACCCGCACGCAAATTATGTTGGTAGTACTCCAAAGTTTCCAATTACAGTTGTTAACACTGACGTTTTATCTGTCAATGTGACAGCTTGCAACGGCATGCCGATGGCATTATTAAAAACCTCCTTCTAGATATCCCAAAACGTTTACACCAGAATAAGATGCGTACATCTTAATGGACCATTTTAGGAGAGTAACTCAAACCAAAACGGATCATGGAGTTATTTTCTTCAATCTTTTTTATATTTGATTCCCAATATTTGTCGGTTACGTTATTTGACCCCGTTGAAATTTCCCCGCACGCCACTGAACAGTACCAACAGATGAAAGAATGAGACAGATGAAGGGTGAAAGAACAGATGAAAAAATAAAGTCCAAGATACCAACATAATTGGCGTATGCTCTTTTCCTTACACCAGATAGTAACTGTACGTGTTTATATCCACATCTGTGTAATGATATTAAGTGTTTTTTGGGAGTTGATACACTCTTAGGTCTTTGGAACTAAATTTGAACAGATTTTGTGAAGATGAGAAAAAGACATATTAAATGAATAAATAAATATTTTCAAATTATTTTCCAATATTAAACCTGAGAGTGGAACGACTTTCTAATAACTCTAGATGTAGTAACTTTTTGGTTAATGTAAGAAATTACAATTAAAAAAATGGATTTAAGTTTTGCAGTGGAATTTCATTGTAAGTTGATACAAAAAAATGTAACTTCTCTAATATATAATTTTAGAAAACATTGATAAGGAGCGTATGATTTTTGATCAAACTTCGAATTTGAAATCTTAATCTACAGATTTTTTTAAGGGCAAAATTTTCTTTGAAAAATTCAAAATTCTGTTTATAAATTATAAAATATCACTGAAAATTGTAACATTTTTATTATAAATAACAATATTTTAATGGATGGAGACTGCGATTATTTATGAACTACAAAATATCACTAATAAATTTAAAATTTTCATGAAGTCATGAAATTTTAATGGAGTGCAATGTTTTCTAGAAATTACAATATTTTAATTCATTAAAAATTAGGAAGTTTTCATTGGTTTTGCCAAATTTTCGTTGGACATCTCAAAATTATGTATCTGAATTTTAAATGTTATAAATTGTCACATTGATTATATAAAAATAATTCAAACTGAAAATTATCAATCAATTCATTCAATATTTTTTAATACTGCGATTATTTGTGAACTACAAAATATCACTAATAAATTTGAAATATTCATTATAAGTCATGAAATTTTAATGGAGGGCAATGTTTTCTAAAAATTACAATACCTTATTGGATTAAAAATTAAGATGTTTTCAATGGTTTGGCCAAAATTTTGCTGGATATCTCAAAATTATGTATATGAATTTTAAATATTATAAGTTGTCATATTGATTATATAAAAAATATTTCAAACTGAAAACTATTAATCAATTCGTTCAATATTTTTTAAATAATTTAAATTCAATGAGGTGAAAAATTATAAATTGCAACAATAATTGAAAATTGCATAATTTTGTATGTCAAAATCAAACAAGATGTTTCATAATTCGTATAAATTTTATATATTTTTTGAAAACAAAACGTACTATTTTGAGTAACAAAAATGTTTTAATTTTTTTTGTATTATTTTTCGTGGTTTCATCACAAAGCATAATAAGCAATAAGATAAAATTGTATTTATTTATTGCATATTATGCATTGCTTTGTGCATACACCTCGAAAATTTATTCAAGAAAATTTAAGACATTTTTGTTATTCAAAATATTTAGTCGTGTTTTAAAAAAAATGTATAATAATTATATGTTGTAATTATCAAAACTAAGTTTTTTAATATATTAATGCTTATCATGCTTTGTCTCAAGTCAAAGTGTCAAATTTTCATGAACTAATTTTTGATGATTATGCACAAGCATAATAAGCATTACAAAAAATAATGGTTTATGCACAAAGCATAATAAGCATTACATTATTAAAATATTAATTATGTTTCAAACATGAAACATTATGTTTCATGTAAGAATTATGAAAGAATTATGAAACATTATGTTTCATGTTTGAAACATAATTAATATTTTAATAATGTAATGCTTATTATGCTTTGTGCATAAACCATTATTTTTTTGTATGGCTTATTATGCTTTGTGCATAATCATCAAAAATTGGTTCATGTAAGAATTATGAAACATAATGTTTCATGTTTGAAACATAATTAATATTTTATTAACGTAATGCTTATTATGCTTTGTGCATAATCATCGAAAATTGGTTTATGAAAATTTGAGACTGACTTGAGACAAAGAATAATAAATATTAATTTATTAAAAAAAATAGTTTTGATAATTACAAGATATCACTAATATATTTGAAATGTTCATTAGAAATCATGCAATTTTAATGCAGTGCAATGCTTTGTAGAAATTTCAATACTTTAATCGACTAATAATTAAGAAGTTTGCATTTGTTTTGCCAAATTTATGCTGGAAATCGCAAAATTATGAAGGTAATAAGTATATAAAATGTCACAACAATATGTAACATTAATTATATAAAAAATAATTAAAATTGAAAATTATCAATTAACTGTGCCAAAAAATTTGAAATAATTTAAATTCAATGAGCTGTAAAATTATAAATTACTTTCAATAGTTGAAAATTGCATAATTTTGAGTTTAAAAATTAAACATCATGTTTCGTAATATGTATAATTTTTATACGTGTTCTGAAAACCAAACAAAAATTTTTGAGCACTTACCGAAAATGTCTTAAATATTCTTGAATCAATTCTCAAGACATATGCACAAAGCATAATAAGCTCTGAATCAAAATTTTAATAATTTAATGCTAAATAACAATATTTCAGTGGATATTGCATTCTTTTTTTATTTACTAAATATCCCTACAACAAATTTTAAATTTTCATTATAAATCTTAAAAATTTTATACAATGCAATGTTTTCTAGAAATTACAATATTTCAATGAACTATAAATTACTAAGTTTTCATTGAATCGATATTATTTCAAAAATCTTGATACAATTTATTGACAATTTGATGTTTCAATTATTTCTTACATAATGATTTACTTCTTGTAACATTTTAAATTTATGTACATAATTTTGTGATTTCCAGTATAGATTTAACTGGAAATCACAAAATTATGTACATAAATTTAAAATGTTATGAGTAGTGAATTATTATATAAGAAATAATTAAAAAGAAAATTATCAATAAATTATATCAAAAATTTTAAAATAATTTAGATTCAATGAGCTGCAAATTTTATAAATTAGGTACAACAAAAGTTGAAAATCGCATAATTTTGAGTATAAAAATTAAACTTCAAGTTTCGTATTATCTGTGTATACTTTTTATTCGTTTGTTGAAAAGAAAACATTTTTTTTAATGCTTAATGAAAATGTTTAAAATGTTTTTGAATATATTTTCTAGGTTTGTGCATAAATCGATAATGCATAAAATGCGTTGAAGTAAAATTTGAAAAATTTAATGCTTTGTAATAATATTTTAGTGGAGATTGCAATTTTGTTATGAATAACAAAATATTCCAACAACCAATTTAAAATTTTCTTTATTAATCTTAAAATTTTAATAGAGTGCAATGTTTTCTAGAAATTACAATACTTCAATGAACTATAAATAACTAAGTTTTCATTGGATTTGCCAAATTTATGCTGGAAATCACAACCTCATGTACATAAATTTAAAATGTTATAAGTAGTGAATTATTATGTAAGAAATAATTAATAAAGAAAATTATCTATAAATTATATCAAAAATTTTAGAATAATTTAGATTCAATGAGCTGCAAAATTATAAATTAGGAACCACAAAAGTTGAAAATTGCATAATTTTGAGTATAAAAATTAAACATCAAGTTTCGTATTATCTGTGTATAATTTTTATATGTTTGTTGAATACGAAAGAATTTTTTTTTTAATTACCTAAATGTTTTTTTGAATAAATTTTCCAGGTTTTTGCATAAACCGATAATGCATAATGCATTGAATTAAAATTAAAAAAAAATAATGCTATGTAATAATATTTTAGTGGAGATTGCAATTTTTTTATGAATAACCAAATATATACAACTGTGCAATCTATACACTACAACAATTTTAAAAATTTCATTGTGAATCATAAAAGTTTAATATACTGCAATTTTGTTTTGAAATTACAGGACTTTAATGGATTAAAAATTACGAAGTTTTCATTGGAATTGCCAAATTTATGCTGGAAATCGAAAAATTATGTATATAAATTTAAAATGTTATAAATTGTGACATTAATTATATAAAAAAAAATAAAAATGAAATTTTGCAATGATGTGTCAAAATCTTTGAAATTTAATGACATTTACAATATGTCGGAGTACACAGGATCTTGATTTAAGTATATATAAATGTTTATATTTTTTATTTTATATTTTGTATTTTGTATTTTATTATTGAAAACCATTATTAAAAATTGCATAATTTTGCGAGTCAAAATCAAACATCATGTTTCGTAAATCGTACTACCTACATATAATGTTTATACGGTTTTTGAAAACAAAACAAATTATTTTGAATAACGAAAATGTGTTAAATTTTCTTGAATAAATGTTCAAGGTTTAATCACAAAGCATAATAAGCAATAAAATAAAATTGTAATTATTTAATGCATATTATGCATGGCTTTATACATAAACCTCGAAAATTGATTCAAAAAAGTTTAAGATATTTTCGTTATTCAAAATATTTTGTCGAGTAGTCGAGTTCAAAAAAGTATTGAAAGTACTTAAGTATATAAGTAAAGTATATAAAAGTATAATGGAGCATAATGTTTGATGTTTGAAACATGATTAATATTTTAATAATTGTATTATATTATTGTAAATAATGTTATTATGCTTTGTGCATAATAATCGAAAATGAATTCAAGACAATTTCAGACTTTTTCGTTACTGAAAATATTTTGTTGTGTTTTGTTTTTCAAAAAACGCATAAAACATATACGTGTTACGAAACATATTTGATTTTGTTAGTCAAAATTATACAATTTGTAATTATTAATCGCATATTTAAGTTTATCATGTCTTTTGGAAAATTTGGATATTCACTGCAATTTTAATCAAGCAAATTTCATGTGTTTTGGCAAATTTAGATATTTACTGCAATTTTATTCAAGCAAATTTAATGTATTTTGGTAAATTAAGATATTGACTGCAATTCAAAATATCAAATGTGATACGACTTTACAAATATTTTTGGCAATTTTGTTGTCATTATTCAGGCGGAAATGAATGCAAAACACATTAAAAGATTAATAATAAAATGTTTCCCATTTGATGCGTACTTTATGGCGGTCAGATGATTTAGAAAATACCCATTGGACAATTTGGTGTTCAATTAAATATTAACATAATTTAAACGGCAATTAATACACAAATATTTAGTATCTTTAGTGTGGGTACAAATAACAGTTATGAGAAGAGTCTATTTCTAGCTAGCATCAATATAGGTTAAGAAAATTATTTATGGTCCACCCGCTGCGTTATTAAATTAATATCGGCCACCTTTGGCGTAATTACGGCATCTCTGCTGGAGGTATCAAATCTAACAGAGGACTGCATGCAGTTTCCGGAGAAGTTTTCACTTCAAAATTAAACCTAAGTCCTATTATTATGATTTAATAACAACAGATAATATAATATTTGATTAAAGCAACAAGCTAGAAAATAAACGATATAATAATTATAACAATGGGTGTGGGATTATCAATGTCGTTACGATATAATTGTAGTTGTTTATTATGTTATTTTAAAGTATAGAATTATGTCAACGTAATTCTAAAACAAAAAAAAATAATTCGAAAAACTGATTTTTGAATTAAGTAAGTGATAATTTGCTAAAATTATGGGCGAGTATTTTTTTTAATTTAGAAATTCTTATTAATTAATAGGTGCAAAAGAAACCTGTGATGGGTCGATAGCACAATAACTTTTTATTATATATTTATGGTGAAGGCGCCAGGTTAATACATTTAAGGTATGAATCACACACTTGGTTGAAGTTTTACTTCATTAATAGAATTTGTTCTACAATCGTTTCAGCCTCACGATCATTATCAAGTACCTCTGTTACTCTTATATCGATAATGGTCGTGAAGCTGAAACGATTGTAGAGCAAATTCTATTAATATAGTGAAACTTCAACCAAGAAAGATTTACATTAATTATCATGTTTCACCAAGTGGTATCCACATATACTTTTAACTTAATTAATACATAAAACTTGTAATTCGTCCAATTAAAAATTAGTTTTTAGTCTAGAAAGTAGCGTTATATATTTTGGGAGGGTGGGGTCATGGTTGTAAGTATTATTTCGTGAGCCATGGGTAATAAAGGTAGACAAACACTGATATACGTGATGAGTAAATTTGTCAATTTGGTGATAATCGACAACAAATCATATGGATGATTAGCTGAACCTACTATAAATAATTTAGTAGCATTATTGATCACTACCAGATTGAGTGCATCAATGGCAGTGCAGAATTTCGATAGAAATCTGTTTAATTATTACTGCTGCTGAAATCTGTCGGTTCCCTGGCATTTGTTTTTACAATGTTTTTATGTGTCCTTTACATAATTTAATACTAATCGTGAATACAATCGACAAATTCAATAATAATTTACTTATTAATAATACTTGTCATATCAGAACATTTTCTAATATTAGTTTGAAGTCGATAATATAGAAGGTGTTCTACGCTCATGGAACATTAAAAGTTTATAGGATTCCCGATAAAATAAAAATTTGAAAAAAAATTAGCCGAAAAAAATGGCGGAGTCCATTCTCCTCAGGTGAAATACTTTCAACCTTCTGTCACTTCCGGTTGTACCAGAAATAGCCATCAACTTTTTAAATGGAACACCCTATATCTAATTATGTTTCTGGCTTCCCCGTGTAATTTGAAACATCTTCTGTAGAAATGTGTGTACACCTATTTTTTTACGTTTTTGCCCCCGTTTTTACTTTCTGAGTTAAAATAAAATTCCAAGATTTTGTTATGAAAAATGGCTTCAATTTCTCTTACAAATAAGATAAAAACAGAAAATTTATCTAGAATTATACATGATAGGTACGTTTATGACTGATATATTTTGCATCTGCAAATTTTCGCTTATTTAAAGCGTAATTATTTTTTATTAATCGAATTACATACTTTGATGTCATAGAGCAATATGCATGACAATTTGCTATAAAAATTATAATAGAACTATTATCATATTTGCCGTTATTCGTCATTATTTTGCATTATTCGTTTTTATCGCGTTTTTTTTCCTTCGTTAGTTAAAGCTGTAAATTTAAAGGCTATTTATGCCTTAAATGTGAAATCTTAAAGCTTATACCAGTTTTAAATACAGTGTTAAAATTAAGTAAAAACGAAAATGAAAAGTTGTTTTAGATATACAATATGTGTATTTTTTTTTTAATTTTACTTTTATGTAAAAATGTTATAGGAATTAAAATTTCTACATGGTCTGAAACTACAAGTTCAGTTATTAAAACATTGATTTATTTATACATGGTGTTGGCTAAATAAAAAAAATATATATCTAATTTTGACACTTAATAAAAATAACATAATTTAAACAATCCCCTACCATTTTCTTCACACAATTCAAGCCTTGTGTGGAACTACTGAAAACTGTTTTGTATTTCTTCAATAGTTTTCGATGCAAATGCCTCTCGTAGGCGATTTTTTAAATTTATATATTATAACATATTTACTTAAAAGTAAAAATTTAAAAAAAATCCCTTTTGTAAACTCAATCCGGGGACATACTGTATAAACAAATAAATAAATTGTTTTTTCAATTTCCCTACAATTAGATCTCGACTCATTCCCTTTTAACAAATTCATATTTATTTATATGTTATGTAAATTCTCTCCCATAATAAATAAACGCATCCTTAGTTCCAACAGAAGCAATTTACAAAATATACAAACTCGTTGTAAATACACATGTACAATAATTGTATTAGCGAAAATTAAAATGCAAACTTTAATAAAACATGAGATTATACAGTCTAATTCACAGTACAGTAAATACTTTATAAACGAAATAACCAAATGGATAACTCATTTGTTATATGTGTAGATTCATTATTTAATCAATACGACATTAGTAATTTCAGCCAGAAATTTAATTAGCGAATTGAACTACTATTGCATTCAATTGATTTTATAGCAAACCATTAGCGCCTTGGATTTATATATTTATACAGTGTTGGATTTCATGAAGCTACTTTCGAATCCCCGATAAATATCGGATTTAATTAAAATATCGTGTATATATTTCCTAATCAATATTTTTCACATTTGATTCACATTGATAAATATATTTAAATATTGCATGAGATTATACAGTCTGATTCATAGTACGGTAAATCCGTTATAAACAAAATAGCCAAATGGATAACTCATTTGTAATATGCCTAGATTTATTATTTAATCAGTACGACATTAATTATGTCAGACAGAAATTTAATTCGTGAATTGAACTACTATTGCATTCAATTGATTTTCTTGCAAACCAATATTAATACAAATATATATTGATAAATACATAAATCATGCAAAGAATACAGCAGGAAACTAATAAAAATAAACAAATTACTATTGCTTAATTTGTTTGTATCTAACACATATAAACAATTAAAATTAAATATCGTGGATATATTTGCTGATCAATATTTTATATTTGTGGTTCTTAAAATATATTGATGAATATATTTAAATATTGCATGAGATTTCACAGTCTGATTCACAGTATGGTAAATCTGTTATAAACAAAATAGCCAAATGGATAACTCATTTGTTATATGTCTAGATTAATTATTTAATTAATGCGACATTAGTCATTTCAGACAGAAATTAAATTAGCAAATTGAACTACTATTGCATTCAATTGATATTATTGCAAACCAAAATTAATACAAATATATATTGATAAATATATATCTAATGCAAAAATTACAGCAGGAAATTAACAAAAATGAGTAAAGTACTATTGCTTAATTTGTTTGTATCTAATTAAAATGAACAGAAATTCATCGGATTCTTTATGAACTTTTTACTTTTATCTTATGGCTACTGCTACAGCTAATTATCATTATCTATGAGCGGTATCTTTGGCTATCGCACTTATCAATTTGGTGTTTATAGATTTCCTGTCATCAACTGAGTTAATTTTAACTTTTGCGGATTGTATTTTATAAATATCTAACTACGCCATATTTCTGCATCTATCGCTAATTACCATCGCCATGGGGCGAGACAAAACACTTGGAAATTATTTCTCTATGGATTTCGCTTCATCCATATCAGGTTCTTTAACGTGCATGAAAAATTTAAGTTTCTTGACATTTATGTACACGGGATCGTCTGCTTCAGTTCTCCTCCAAAGGAACGGGACTTTGATATTCGAACCCATGACCCTCGGCGCAAGAGGCAAGTGCGTCTACCTATTGGCCTCGCAACGGTTTGAGTATTATATAATCTTGATAGTAATTTGACGTTCGCAATCCACTTTGGGCCATTATAGGAGCATGCTTGCTAACTAACATATTGAATATACATATTAGATCATATCAGCAAAAAATGTACCTTGAAGAAGACATGGATAACGACTCTATGTTCCACTTAACAAAAGTTCCACTCAAATGTAAATAATATTATTTTATACATTATTTTAAAAAAATAATAAAAAAATTAAGTACGATGTAGACACAACCTAAAAAATGAAATTGTTCGAATAAAATCTAAATAAAAAAGGAGTTTATTAAGTGATTCCATTTTTATAATTTAATAACTTATTTTCACGTCTACAAATAATTAAAACCATGAATGCTATTTGTTTAAATCATTAAATATTCTCGCACTTTGAACTTCTTGTGGTACCTTAATTATTATGCATCGAATATCGCACTGATCGCGATGCTAGAAGTACTCGTTGAAATATATCACAATCAAATTCACACATGGAAAAGTTGTCTCGTTATGATTCTCTTCTCTTCAAGCATTCTCCTTACCGTCGTTTTGTATTCAACTTTATCTTCGGTGGTTCGGATTGAGGCATCGAGTACACGAACATTACGATTAATAAAATAAAATGTAATGTAGGTACATTGTAATGCAGGATAATGTTCCCTCCTAAAAAGGGTTATGGACCATTTCCGAAATCCTTATTTTCTCGATCTTTACATAAATTATGATTGATGAGATTGTTAATATTTTCAGTTGCATTCTGCACTAAGAAAAATACTGATTGTTACCCTCGCGTACATGAACATTACGATTATTGAAATTAAACATAATGTAGTACATGTAATTTACGATAATTTTCCCTCCTAAAAAGAGTTAAGGACTATTTTTAAATCCTGATCTTCTCTTTCTTTACATAAATTATGATTGATGAGGTTGTTATTATTTTCATATCTCGTAGGTGGACGCCACATCCGGATTGGTACCTGCCTCATCGAGACTTTTATCGGCCACTTATTCAGATAGGTTTTCTTTTGATTAATTACTTGATTTCTTTCATCTTATAGCGCTAGTATTCTTTCCATGTGATTTTTTTCTTGTGTAGGTATTGTATTGCATTGTATGGGCACGTGGCCTTTTTGCAGACAATTCGTCACTTTCGGTTGCGGCTTGCGCTTGTGCACAATCGCCAGTGGTGGCCATCTTTAAGGAAGTCGCGCCTCGATGTATTTCCTTTTATCTTTTTTATTTGGTAATTATGTAAATCACCACGTTTTGTCCACCATCTCTCATTTCTATACAAAAAACTTGCGTTATCTGGGGATATTATTATTTCGTAATTTGAATAGACTGAGCTTTGGTTCACCGTTTATTTCGCTAATAAAATTACGTGAAGCCATGCCCTAGATCTGGTTAATGCCAGAGGACCAGCACGCCGTCTTCACTGAGTGGGCCCCGGGCCGACATAATAATAATTATAATAATAATAATGGCCCGTCTATAAATAATTCTTTGTCTGGGTAATAAATAATCTGAAATTTATTGTTAAGAAAAAGATAAGAGTAGTATTTTTCCCAGTTGAGTGTAAGATTGAATCTCCATATATCCAAAATGCAATGATCTCAATATAAGTAAGAAACGATTTTACCTCATAAAACTTGAAAAAATTGGAAGGTTGAACAGTTTTTGTGCAATAGGCATTTATTCTGTTTACACGACTATGGTCCCATTATGAAACTTGGACTAGTTTTCATTTCATCATTAGTTACATCCTTCCAACGGCCTCGATTGCTCTTCTTTTCTTTTATGAAGTATTTTCACAGCTTGTGCTTTAGCTAAAACTCTTCTGTTGCTAATAACTTGAAATAATCAATTGACTCTGCTCCTCCTCAGTTGACACGAATTCCTGAAACTCCTGTAAATGGGATGTCAGGTTTAGGCATCTCATGGTCTGATCACTGCGAAGTACCAGCAACCGATGTATCAAGTGGTAAAGTTGTTGGTTCTATATCCTCTTCAGGATCGCTGGTAGAATTATATTCATTGTCGTCACTGTCATTTACGAAGGAATATTCGTCTTGTTCTGATTCTTCGAAATAGTAAGAATTTGTTCTTTTGATAAGCTTTTATGTTGGGTCATATTTACATTTTTGGGGGAAGGGGGTTCATTCTCCCCCGAAGGACCAGAATTTTTAACCATAGTAAACTGTAATAAAACAATAATATACGTTGTAGAGTCAAAAAGTTCCCGGATTTCACCCCTTCAATTCACCCCTTCAAAGAGGGGTGAAAGGGTTAAGCTGACAGCGCAGATAAGGTAGGGCGAATGGAGTGAGTGAGTGAGTGAGTGAGTGAGTGAGAGACCTAGAGAGAGAGAGAGAGAGAGAGAGAGAGAGAGAGAGAAAAAGGGGGGGTTGCAAAATGTTTCATTTCACAGTGTTATATCCTTTACAGTTTTAGTTTGTTTAATTTAATTTTGTTTATTCAGATTTGCTAAATCCTTTACACTGTTATTCATAAAAATTCATAAGCCGCGATGTATAATAATCTTCTTAATCTTGACCACCCTTTGTAACATATAACACCGTTAAACCACGGTTTAACAGATTATTACGAATAGCACTGTTATGGTTTTAGATTGAATTTCACGTTTTAGCAGATTTGTTGTAACTTTTGTATAATATCTTGAGAACTTGAGGAATATTTTCAAATATACCTATTTTAACCATTAGTAAATGTTTCTCAAAAATGTAATGTTTCATTTAATATCGCTAAGTCGTTTAGAGTATCAGTTTATCAAATTTGCTGTAAGTTTTATACAATTTTCCGAAAATGTTGGGAATATTTGAAGATCTTTTGTAAAACATATAGAATCAACTGCATTTTCTCTTGCAGTTTTCAAAATTCATATAAAGAGAGAGATAGAGGTAGAGAGAGAAAGAGGGAGAGATATATTATGATATTATGATAGAAGTTCTGGACATTTCGACTTTATTAAGAGTTTGATTGCATATTTTGGAATCTTTTTCAATTATTTTCTGCAAATTTCCAAAAATTTTGGGAGTATTTTGTAAACCTTTAGAAACTATAGAATCAATTGCATTTTCTGTTGCATCTTCAAAATTCATATATAGAAAGAGAGCGAGGGAACAATCTTTTTAGGCTTTTGGCCCTCGGCCTTTCCGCCTTTTATTAATATATTTTTCGCAGTTTCAGATACGTTGATATTTTGATTAAAATTCTCGTCATTTTAAGTTTCGTGATATTTATATCGCATATTTTCAACTTTGTAAATTTTGAATCTCGATAAAAACTTGAACACAATTTTCTTTACTTTTTTAGGTTTCAGAACACCTGCATTAGGATTGGGTTTTTTAACTTAACTATTTACTAATTTTGATATTATGATTGAAATTCTGGACATTTCAACTTTCTTGATATTTTGATTGCAAATTTTGGAATCTTTCGATGTCTACAAAACTTTTTGGCAATTTCTCTTGAGACCTTTATTAAACTTGTGTAACTTTAATGAAACTCGTCATATTTTATTGTAAATGCTAAAAGTTTACTGCTTATATTTATTTGTTATTTATTTAATAAATATTATACCAGTTGTATTATTATGTTTCTTTTCTCGTACTTACTGGTAAAGTAAGTTGGTCTTATAGTTTTTGAAATGTTTTTATTTATTTGCCTGACTAGTTTCAGCCGATTATGGCCATCTTCGGAGGCTGTTCATATATTTATATTCCATTTTGTTAAAATTTAAGTTTATTTGAATTGTAATGTTGGAGTGACATTGACTCATTAATGTCACCTGCAGAGGCTATTTATATATTTAAATTTCGTTTTATTAAAATTTTAGTTTATTTAAATTTCAATGTGATAGTGACATTAATTAGTCAATGTCACTGTCAGTTTTAGTATATCAAATTTGCTGTAAGTTTTCTGCAATTTTCCGAAAATTTGGGGAATATTTTGTAGACCTTTTGAAAATATAGATACAATTGCATTTTCTGTTGCAGTTTTCAAAATTCATATATAGAGAGAGAGATAACAATATTTTTCAGGCTATTGGCCCTCGGCCTTTCCGCCTCTTATTCATATATTTTTCGTAATTTCGGATACGTTGATATTCTGTTCATATATTTATATTCCATTTTATTAAAATTTCAGTTAATTTGCATTGTAATGTTGGAGTGACATTGCCTCCAGAGAGGTGGTTCCTTACTTTTTACTCACCCTGTATATTAATTCATAGCTGAAAGCAGCATATCTGAGATAGAATTTGACCCCATTGCACGCTCAATTACCATGAGGAATTTGCACGGAGTTTTCAAAAAGTGACGCGTCACAAAAAAAATGGAAACTGTCAAATTGTGGCAAATAATTACCCATCAAACTTTTGTTCAAATCTTTTTATTCTAAAAATAATAATAAAAGCCCTGGAGATTATTTTTTTCAAAAAATAATAATAAAGGCTCCAGAGAGGTGGTTCCTTACGTTTTACTCACCCTGTATATTAAATCTTAGCTGAAAGCAGCATATCTAAGATGGAATTTGAACCCATTGCACGCTGAAAGCGGCTATTTAACGGCCGGTCTTGCGAAATTATATTACTTACTTTAAAAGAGTATAAAAACAAGATCATAAATGTTCTAAGAGAAACGTGCGTTGCTGGTTATTATGTTATTATTTATTCAGGCTGTTATTCATGTACAAGAAATTAATTGCTTAATATAAACGAAGTCATCAAGGCTACAGTATATCTTGATTAAAAATTTACAAGGAAGGAAACGTATAAAATGGGATTACAGATCTGCAATATCCTCAGTTTTAAGTCAAGGAAAGAATTACAACAGTACGCTTTCACCTCGCAGGCTTTCATTAACAATTTTTGAAACTAACCAAACGAAACGTTTGTTATTAGAATGTTGTTTTATTATTTTAATGGCTTATGTAGAAGTAAATGTTGTTCTGAAAGTAGAGCAATTTAATATTCTCTCTTATTCCTATTATTACTCTAATTATCCTCTTAGTTCACTTCTGATGTTTATTTTCCTAGTGTGGTACAATTTAATTGTTAAAATGCAAAAATGTGATGTGACTATAAATTTTACGTGTTTACCAATGCATGCGAGAATATGCTGCTCTAGCCATAAATTACACGAAAAGATGCGATTATTGCGATAAGACGGTTTATTGGTGTCGCAATATGGACAAAAAAGTAGGGTTCTCAATAGGGTATAGGTTCAGGGCATCTCCTTGTTCCAAGATACCTTAGTATCTTGTATAGTTCTAGACAGCCGTAGTCTTTGCATTATAATTTTCGCTCATAGAAAGCCCAAAAGATAAAAAAAATGAGATACTCATATTATGTCTGAAATAATTGTACACTTTGTATACCACTTCAATTTTGAAAATCTTGTACAAGTAAAGGTCTTAATTGCGTGAATACAATAGTTTACCTTTAGGTAGTTTTTCTTGACCCGAGGTTTAACGAACTATTACACATTATTTTTTCACATTTCTCAACACATGAATTGCGTACGCGATAGAATCGGTTTCTGTAAGAAGATCATAGATAAATGTCATTGCAAATGATCAAAGCACGGATTTATAAGCATAAAAAAATACAAAATAAGCGCTTAAAAATGCATAATATTTTTAGAAAATTAGCATATAAAATAGCATATAGATTGGAATAAGCACAAAAACGCAGAAAAAGCATGAAAATGCATAT
This sequence comes from Othius punctulatus, assembly GCA_951805005.1. NCBI lineage: Eukaryota > Metazoa > Arthropoda > Insecta > Coleoptera > Staphylinidae > Othius > Othius punctulatus. Next base: position 32,941,190 of record OX638143.1, read on the forward strand.
TTTATTTTTTATGAAAATACAAAAATACAAAACAAAACATAACGCACTATAGGTAGATAAAAGTAATATTTTAATAACATAGGTTTTGGAGATTAATATTAATAACAATTATAATTAATAACAAATAATGATTACTGCTCATTTTTAAATGAACTAATAATTAAATGTTTTTCTAAATTTTCAACGGAAAATCCCATTCTCCTAACACTGAGCACATTTTTTAAGTGTGGAAAGCTTCTCTTCACATCCACACTTGTAATCGGTGCATATTTAAATTTGGGAACAATTGTAATATTTATCAGCAAAACTTCCACGAAATCTCCTTTCAAAACTGTTGATATTTGTTGTAACTCGCCAAACCCTTCATTTTGTGACAAAACTACATCACATTTTTTTTAATAATCTCTCCTATAGATCCCCGTACGTTTGAGACGTCATTCCTAAAATCTTCAACTATTTGAACCCCATCCACCAAAGTTGTGTCCTTTGCTTGAAGTTTATCAATCGCTTTGCTTACGAAACTGTAGTTGGTTTTTAGGAATGCTAAATTTTGTACAACCCTCCTTTCTTTAAGAACTTTGTGGAATTCTTTAATTGCCTCTGATACATTTTCGAGAATCTCTAACACAAGCTCCTTAAATGAATCGAAATGGTCGGCATAATAGCAGGCAGCATCTAGCCACGTACCCCATCTAGTTATAACCGGTGCGGAGGAAGGGATACATTTGGCATTCTTTCCCTAAACATTTCAACCCTCAGTGGAGCTTTTAGGAAAATTTTCTTCCCGGTTTTTATCGAATCATCAAATCATTGACCAAGGGAAATTGCAGTCTAATCGTTTCAGCAACTCGATTAAACCATGTGCCAAACAGGTGCAATGCATGAATTGCTCATAAAATACTTTTAAATTAGAATATGCTTTCAACATATATGCAGCGGCATCAGAAAGCATCAATAATAATTTATCATTTGGTACGGGGTTTGGCAAAAACAAATATGTTAATCCATCGTGAACGAATTTGGCAACGGGATTGCCATTTGTTTTTTCTAAATGCTTGGAACTAATTAAAAATGCATTGGTGTAGTCTTCGTTTAATATTCCAATCATTAAATGGGTGATATACCGACCATATGAATCAGTACTTTCATCTACACAGAACCATATGTAATTGTTGCCAATTATCTTTTTTATTTCCTCAATAGTGTGTTTATATACTTGCTCGACATAATTTTTGCGAATGGTTGATACGGCAGGAATATGTCTACCGGTGTATTTTTGTAAAAACGATATAAACATACTATTATCTAGATTTTTTAACGGAATGTTAGAAGATACCATCGTATTGCATAAATCAAAGTACAATTCCTTTTAATTCTGTGTAGAAGAACTCGCAATAGACTCGGAAATAGTGTGCTGGGTACTCAGGGTACTGCTTGCAGATTTGTATTTTTTTTAATTTTCCAGGTGAACTATTGTTTTGATATGTTGTGTTATATTACCGGTTTGATACAAGCCCTGCAAATTAATTTGCCGTTCTCATATTTGAATTCAGAATGTCTACGTATCCATTCATCGACAGAAGGTTTTTTATAAACACGCAATACACACAAGGCACAAGCACAACGCACTGAAGATTGAGATAAATTGGACTGAATTGATAGCACACTTGCCCCAGATGCGTTCTGTGCACGTAAAAATAGGATAATCCCCGAAATAATCAAGCTTTGTTTACCAGATATCACATACGCACGCTCGCTTTGTTGATGATTTTGTGATAACCAAGCACTCTAGACGTAACGGAGTAATATTAATACTGAATTGTCATTACAATAATGTGCAACAAAATATATTCCTAGCTAATATAAATAATATACTATAAAATTAAGAAATAAGCAAATAAGCACAAAAAATAAGTAAATATGCACAAAAAATGCATTAAAGCAATTATAAGCTTAAAAACTGAAAATATGCATAAAAGCACAACAACAAAAAATGTCACGTTACTCCATTTGCTGAAATTCGTATAGATACGAGGTCATTTTGGTCTGCTAATAAAACTGATCCGCGCCTTGCAAATGATGCTTGAAACTGTTGGCGATTTCAATTAAAATAACCTGTAATTGTGTTTTAACTTTACACAGTATTGTGGTCATTTAAATCAAATCAATTCTGCTTGTTACACATCGAAAATATCTGGCAGTGAATTCGTGTCAGCTAATATCATCAAATTCTAAATAGCCATACTAATATTATTATGTATTAATAGGCCGTATACACAGGGATGGATATTTTAACACCTTGAACTTACTGGCGGAGCAACTTAAATATATATTTGTCGATGAAAACGCCTGGCGTCAAATCACCAGTTAGATCAACTCCCTGAATAGACAAGTCGATAAGAGCTTCTGCCTTCTGCCCCATTATCGTCCCGACAATCGAAGAGTTATGTAAGTTCCACGAGTGTGGGTCTGTCTGGGGAACAGGTTGCATCCAATTATGTAATTGCAGTTGGGAACCTGGATATTTGAACTGTGGAAAGGAAATCAAGTATGTCAACATTGGGGATGAGCGCTGTCCGTGATGACAGGGAAGGTAATGTTACGGGCACATGGTTCTCTAATATTTAGATAAGCTTTCATTTGAGAAAATGAGTGTGTGATATTTGCAATCAAAGCTTAAATTTAAGTTAAAATAGCGAAAAATGATTGCAACTATAGTTGAGTAAACAAATAATACCTACATAAACGTTCGTACACAGTGCCGTACTTACCACTTTGGTGGCCCAAGACGGAAACATAATTTTGATCATCAAAAATTAGTTAACAACAACATAAAATTATTTTAAGAAAATACATAATATTGAATGGCATTATTTGTATTTAATCAATTGCCATTTTACCTTGCGGTGTCGGCGTTTTGTGTGCAGTGTTATTTTTATCTTTTTTATTAGTCATATCCATGTTTATTTCGTTTTCATACGCTTCGTCCTTTTCCTGTTCTACGTTAAGCAGTTCTTCGAAGTATATTTTCCATCTTTCCATTATTTTTTCTCTTATAAAATGTTGCCCTCTCTATCTAATATGTAGTTCGTGTCGTATTTTGGTTCACTTCATTTGTTTTTTAGTATATTATAAAGTAGCTTCTAATTTTCGTTGCTTTTTTTCTCCATCTTCACCCCAAATTCTTCCCATTCTTTCCTCTTTGCTTGCGTTACTAAATCCTTGGCTGCCTAAGGTTTTTTTCGATATTCTTGCTATTCTTCGTTGTTGTTGTTGCTGGTGTACTTTTGCGATGCTTTCTTCTTTTCTTATATGGCTATTCTTACCTCTTCTGTCCACCAGCTGGTTTGCTTATTTCTCCTTGTTTGATAGACTCCACATGTTTCCTTTGTTGTCATTAGCATTCCTTGCAGGAGTTGTCCCCACTTTCCTTCTACTGTCTCTGATTCATGTTGCACTATTAGCTTATTGTCTAATGTTTCTGTATATTTTTGCGATATTTGCGTTTGTTATCTACTGCTTTATTCTTTTTATTATCGTTCTTCTGCCCTGTTTTAATTGTATTACCATATAATGGTTGCTACCTATTTCTGGCTCTCTGGTCACTCTTGCATCTGAGATATTTGTTCTTTTATTTGCTTCTACTTATACGTAGTCTATTATTGACCGTTTCCCTCTACTTATCACTTCTCTTGTATACATGTGCATGTCTCTATGTTTGTATAATGTGTTTGTAATTATTAGGTTATTTAATCTATAAAATTGTAACATGCGGTTGCCATTATTTTTGAGTACCTTTTTTCCATGGTTTTCCAATTAGGTGTTTGTTCTCTTCATCCTTTCTTCCGACTCTTCTGTTGAAGCCCCCCAGTATGTATATATCTAATTTTGCCTCTTCTGTTAATTGGTTTAATTGTGTCCAAAATATGTCTTTGTTATCTGCTGTGTCATCCTCAATTGGTCCATAAGTTACAATTATTGTCGTGGTCGATTCTTTATTTTTAAGTGTGTGTGTGTGTGTGAGAGAGAGAGAGAGAGAGAGAGAGAGAGATTATTTGCGACGATATCCTTTCCATGTCTCAATTTTATGCTTGATATTTTTATTTATTAAGTACCCTACACCTTCTGCTGCTCTTTGTTTCTTGTCTTCTCCGCTGTACAGCAGGCTGTATTTGTTTCTGCTTATTATCCCGCCTCCCTTCTTCTTCGTTTCTGTTATTGCCAGTTTATCAATGCCAGCTTGTTCAAATTCTTTCACTAGTTTTTTTTTTTCTAAATATGTTTCTCATGTTCCACGTTCCTATTTTCAAATGTCGTCGTGTTTCCTGTTTCATTGCTGTTGCTGTTGTTCTGTTGCTGTTTCTTTCCGTATCACATTTGTACAGTTTCTATATTTGAGTTGGTTATCTTTCTCGTTAGATCAATGCCGAAAGTTGTCTGTTTGATTTTCTCCTTTATTTAATACTGAAACTTTGTCAACTTTTTAGTAGAATTAGTTTCAGGTGTACAGTATACGAATCTAATATTACATTTGCAAATAATAGATTTTCAGAACTTTCAGTAAAAGTTAAGCCATACTTATCATTACAGAAAGTTATCTGTTTGATTTTCTCCTTTATTTAAAACTGAGACTTTGTCAAATTTTTAGCAGAATTAGTTTCAGGTGTACTATACACGAATCTAATAACAAATTTGCAAATAATAAATTTTCAGAAATTTCAGTAATAGGTAACCCATACTTGTCAATGCTGAAAGTTATCTGCTGATTTTCTCTTTTATTTATTACTGAAACTTTGCCAAATTTTCAGTAGAATTAGTTTCAGGTGTACTATACACGAATCTAATAACAAATTTGCAAATAATAAATTTTCAAAAATTTCAGTAATAGCTAACCCATACTTGTCAATGCTGAAAGTTATCTGTTTGATTTTCTCCTTTATTTAATACTGAAACTTTGTCAACTTTTCAGTAGAATTAGTTATACCATATCCACATTTGTACATTGACCCTCATTTTCTGATGGGTACTTGTTGCCTTCTTTCCCTTATGTATTTCATCTTTGGCTTCATATGTGATTACCTTTTGGACCCTTCGTTGTTCTCTTGTGTAGTATTTATTCTTCATATATATATATATATATATATATATATATATATATATATATATATATATTGATAAAGACTACACAAGAGTATATATATATATATATATATATATGTATATATATATATATATGTATGTTACCTATTGTGTTCTTTACTTCTCTTAACTTTTTTCTTCTTAGTCATTATTGCCTTCTTGTCTTGGTATGTTTCTAATTCTATTACAATATTCTTACCTTTTTCTTATTTGTATTGCTCTCTTAATCTTCACTTTTACCTCTAGTATTTCATTCAGAAACTTTTGTGTTTTCTTTTCTGGGTTTCCGAGGTTTCTCAGTTCTACACCCTTTATTATGATATTGTTTCTCTTGGAATTTCTCTCCATCTTTTCCATTCTCATTTCTATCATCTGTATTATTTGATTCAGCTCTGTTTTCTCTTTCTGGTGAATCTCGTCTCTTTTTTGCATTTCCTCTGTGTGCTATTTTCTTATTAATTTAATTTCTATTATCACTTCATTATTTTTACTCATTAAGGCTTTTATCATGTTTATTATTTCTTCGTTTTCTCCCTCCTTTTCCTTGTTACTCCTGTTAGGGGATCTTTTTGTCATTTTACTTTTCCTGAAATGATTTTTTTCCGATCCTTCTCTCTTCCTCTTCCATTCCTCTTCTGTGTCAGCACCCTTTCTTTGTAGCATGCTTGTTATTTATGATTTTTATTTTCTTGTTACCTGCAACCCGTTTTCTTCTCGATATGTTTGGTTGCCCATCTTATATCTGTTAGCGCGCTAGGTAGGACACACCCAAGTCAACCTTTCGCAGGTTATGTCTACCATTATTATTCTTTGTTCTGTACCTTTACCTTGTATTTCTTGTTTCCTGTATGTGCGTTTTATCTTCCTTACTAGATCCTCTCTGCGTTATTATTGTTGGTCGCTCGCCACAGCTCTATTTGGAGTTTTACAACAGAGCTCTATTTACGCGTGTTTACTTCTCCACTGTATGTCTTCCTCATTCCTTGTATCCCTTAGACTCCCGAATTTTTAAAAGTTGAATTAAAAGTTACTGGTCAACTTTTTCGCGATTAAATGGTTTGAAAACGTCACTGAATTTTTGGATTTTTTTTTTTAAGGATTTTTACTGGCGTTTTAAAGATAGTCACAAATGTGTGTCTTGGGAGTCAAATAGTAATAGTCACAAATGTGACATTAAATAATTTATTACAATGGAAGTTCAGAAAATAATTCTGATGCTTGCCAAAACATAAGTATACATTACACTTCTTACAGCGCACTCTTGATCGACTTGAACAATTTCCATTCGGCAGCTAACAGGATTTTTGAGGTCATCGGCAATAGGCCAATGCTCAAACCCGTCGTAACGCTTATCTTTGTATGGCAAAGCTGCAGGCGTTTTCCTTTTCTATCTTTCGTTTTCCGCTGCAATCCGTTCTTCTTCATCTCCGGTATCTGCCTCGTCTTCAGTTAATCTTTTCTTGGACCCAGCAGTCAAGTATTCCGCAAGCTTTAGTCGGAAATAGAGAAGTTTCATAGGCTTCGTTTTAGTATTTTTACAATCTCGCATGTATTCCATCCAACTGTTTACAATGGATAGATTTTCTCGTTCTAAAGAATGTTCGATAATATTCATCTAATATTCAAATCTGATCGCAGATGTCCACTACACCCATCCGTCGATTGTACAGTCATGCTCACATAAATCTAGTACAAGAAATTAGGTTACAATAGCAATTTTATATAGCAATGTCAATTTTTTTGTACTAGATTTATGTGAGCATGACTGTACATATTCGCTACTCCAGGGCAAGTTACTTCTACCCGCTGTTTTTGTGTCTTATCCCATCTTTTTACAAGACACTCAGACTCTTTACTAAAAGCTGTTGAAATCATCAGCACAGTTTTGTTGTCCTTCCATTTTGTTAAGCAAATTTTTTTTCAGTGCACATATTTTCTTCAGATTCCCCTCTTTTCATTTCCGTATTTTTCTTGAAATATAATCCTTTTATTCTGTTGCCCATAATAGTGACTGTTCCATAAATTTTTAAATTGCTCAATTCATTCATTAGATGTTGGGAATATCGGTCAAAAAATAAAAAGCTATTTTCAGGCAAAGTCTGTGAGAGTCTAATGATCACCGTTGGTCCTAATCCTAACTCTTTTTTTATTAGTGGGGTGGTTAGACCTTGATATATTTCAAAATCCAAAACTGTGCCATCAGAAGTAGTTACGACAAAATTCTTAAGTCGTTCCGGCCTTGGTTTCTTCGTTACATATTGACGCACTGGGCATCTACCCAAGAATAGTATCATTTGCTCATCAACAGAAAATGCTGAATTCTGCTTTCTGACAATAGCATGACATCGATTTCTCACTACATCAATCATAGGCTGAACCTTCCACAATCTGTTATTTTTTTGCTCTTAATCAGAAAAGCTAAGATTGTCAACCACGTGAAAATTGACCCTTAACGAATAAAGTCTGTCGCGAGGCATAATATTTGCAACCATCGGACATTGATATTTTGAATCCCAGTATATATGAATTTTCGGTAATTTTAAGCAGCCCATGAGAGCGTGTAAACCAAAAAACTTTTTTATCTCTTGGGCAGTTACAACAATCGACTTTCCATTTTGCTGTAGATAGTACTGGGCTGTGTATTGAGCACCAAGTAAAAAAAGTCATCATTCAAGTATTTAGAAAAATATTTCCATGGAAGGAGTACTTCGCGTTCAACAGAATCGGCATATGATGGTGCGGTCAGACTCTGGAAGGAACCTCTTACCCAACGAAACATTGTTGGCAGAGGTATTTCATCATCGCTACTCCAAGTTTCTTCTTCACTTTCTTCTTCATGTTCTGGGAATTCTTCATTTTTGTCATCAATTATTGCAGTATCACTTTCGCCTACGTAATTTTCTTGGTATGTGATAATTTCGTTAACACATGACATTAAGACCTGATGGAAGAACGCACTCTACTCAGACAGGTGTGTACCTTACCTAAATCACCAAAGTATGTTAATTTAAGGTGATAATTTAAACAGAAAATTTCCATAATCTTACAACCTGAGTGGTCATTATCGGTCAAATTACACGGATTCACACCTCTTATTATTCAGCGCCGATACCCCCAATAATTGAATATCGATCGGATGATGGTCAGCGGATAGACCTCATCTGCATAAAACCGTGTAATTGTGCGCCACTTCTCTGGGATCAATTCCCATAATTGAGTTAACGTATGCACGGAAAGAGTGATTGCGGCCAGTTCGATTCGGATATGCATAAACATCGCTAATTGGAACCGAAACGGCTGAGAACTAAATAACGAGATGCACCGTTTGCCCAGCGCCATCGCGATCCAGCGTATTACCCTATCGAGTAATATGTTTATCAGTCATGATATCGAAGACATAAAAACAGCGCGTAAATTTCACTTACTGAGAAAATGAATCCGACCCAAGGAACGCAGATGGCATGTATATATTTCTATGTAAAGTGATATATTTGACGCTTTGGAAAGCCTCCGAACTCCCACATCGAATCATCAGGGATGCCAGGAGGATTGGATCTGCACTTACGATGTAGCACCGACTACCTATATCATTTAAATAATACCAAATCAAACCGATACCTAAAAATATGGTCGTATCATTCACTATTATGCAAGAACAACGACGTCATATTTTTGCTGATATACATAATTGCATTAGCGATAACTTACTTTTTACCTCTTTACTTTCCGAAAAGTAACTAACTACTTTTAAATTGCAAATGGCTAATTACCTTGGCAAAGTAAAATTGAAAATCAATGTGGCTTTAAATTTAAATAGCAAATGGGTATCATTTGGATTACAAATATATTTTCCAAATAAACTCCGACCTCAATTATACTGAACCTTGTTGTATCCTTTTTCTTTACAATCGAATACTACGTTAATAGGTTTAAATTTCATGCAAACGATAGATATGCGCTAGGCTATAAAACTGGTATTGTACTCGTGTGGGCAATACCGCAGATATACGAGATAAGTGCAAGTAGACATTGCAAAAGGGTTAGGGCAAAACGGTAATTTGTTACACGACTCGTCTCAAAACTATTGCGCCAGCAGAGCGGTACTTGGGATGTGGGAAAATGGGGGCCTCAGAATGAAAATTGTTTTTTTAAATTATTATTATTTGATACTTTTTCATTTTTGAATATGATTTTAGTTAAACAATAATATAATAATAATAATAATAATGAGTTTATTAGAGTTTATATACATAGGTACTTACACAAGTCAGAAGAAAAAAAGGCTATTTTCACAGCGAGAAAGACATATTACAATTTGCAAACACCTTACAACTATAGAAAGCATTATCCTGCAGACATTGTTTCACTCGTCGTTTAAATTTTATTAACCTCCTCGGGCCCACCGCTAAATTGATTATAAAATCTGTATAGTAAATGAGACAACTTATTATTTTGGGTCCAAGTAACACACTCCAGTAGGATTTTTATATTTTTTTTGTCAATGTTTGGAAAAAAACTCAAGTATCACTAATGATACTTTGGGCCTTAATCATAACAAAAAAAATCATATTGAACTTATATTTTATCGGTGAAATTGCGCAAAACAGTTTCGGTCAACACTGCAGCATAAAAAAACCTTACAAAATGAGCACTTGGCAAAAGTGAGTTTCTTGCAGCCCGGATATCGACATTTTGATCGTGATTTTTGTTGATGTTTCATGAACTGCGGAAGATGTTTGTTCTCTTTCTTTTGAATCCTTTTCTCAGTAATTGCCTTTCTGCGCTTTCAACTGGTCTGTGCTGTTTCCTCATCTTCACTGTCACTTGAATCTGAATTTTGCAGCAAGTCCTGACGACAAAAGTGCTTTCGCAATTGAAAATTGAAAATCAAGGTAATCCAGTTTTTTTTGGAACATTTGCAGCTTCAGCATCTTCTCGATATTCTAGCCAGGCGGCCGCTGCACTGAAGTCTACAAAATGGTAAATTGCACGAATGGTCAATTTCTTAGTACGACTCATCATTCGGTAGTTTAAAATAACTCGATCAAGCAAATCAATGCCTCCCATGTTTTTATTGTACGAATTTACAAGAGATGGACGATTTATTTCAATGTATTTGTTGTCAACTTTTGACCAGTGCATGCACAATCCCACAGGTTAAGTTCCAAATTCCGAAGACCCGATATGAACTAGCTTGGAAACGTACCATTTAACCAAAGCTATTTTATTATCCTCAGTAACAAGCATATCTTGGGAACCACGGCCAGATTTTTTCATTTGATTACCTATTCTGTAACTCACCACCTTTGGTGTACGATTTTTTTTTTAGAGTGCCCGTGTGAGTAATCCCTCGTCAATAATTAATGTTATTGACGTAAAAAATCTATCAGTTAATACTACAACTGGTAAAGTATCCGAAAGTCTGTGAACCACCCTTCCTCCAACATCTAATTTTTTGGTAGGTACCAAGCAGGATTCCGTTGTTTTTTCATTTCCTTCATACTTAAGGAAGTCCAATGGAATTCCTTTTGCCGTCGTCATCACAAAATTCTTGTAACCAACAGTATGTGGTTTTACACGAATAAATTGTCTTATTCTTACCTTACCATGAAAGGGGATCATTTGTTCATCTACTGATATTTCATTTGTCCTTTCAGTCTGTAGACACGATTTTTGAATTCGGTCTAACATTGGCCCTATTTTCTAAAATCTATCATTTTCCCGGGCTTCTTTCGATACAGCATTATCATCTACTATTTTTAAACGAGTTCGAAGGGCCAAAAACTGATTTCTGAAAATGTTTTCACAAATAATTGGTACTCTGGTATTTATTTGCCTGTACATCCTGATTCGTGGAAGGTTGTAGATGCCAATTAACATGCCGCATGCAACTTTCAGCTTTGCCGCAGAAGTATCTAAAGACTTTATTCACTTCGTTCATGTGGCTCACAAGGGCCATGGATTCAAAGAAATCGTCTTCGAGATATCTGCTGAAATAACTTATTGGATCCGAAATGTTTTCAGGCAAAAGTTCAGCACGAACCGTTGGTGAATGTTTCACAGCAATTATAGGTACAAAAGCACTTCGCTTCCATTTCCTTTTCTTTCCGTTTGGTAGCAAGTGAACGAAAGGCTGCTCGTCATCTGAAGAAGAGACTGTACCTCCAATTTGCCTCTCCTCAGCTTCATTTTCTTCGCCACTTTCTGGGTACTGTTACCGTCATCATCAGTTTCAGCCGTTTGCTCTGGCACATCTTCCTCCATTTTACCGATTTCGTCTTCATTTTCACTGTCATCATCAGGTAGTATATCAGTATCAAGATCAGAGTCATCGAAGTTCCAATTATCAACGATCTCCTGGAGTTCTTTCTCAGAGAGAGCTAAAAAAACGGATGATAGACAATTGTATTGGATATTGGGTAAGGCCCGAAGTATCACCAAAGGTACTTCGAGTAGATAGGCCAATAGGTTTTGTAAACTTTTAGATACCGTAGCTTTGAAAGCACTAGAACCAACTACTAAGCTTCACTCAATGAGATGCTAGCGCAAAATGCACAATTAGTCATTTCTTACCTGTTTTTTATCACGTTTCGAACTGGACACCATAACTGCAAAAACACTGCTCGATTTTTAATGACCAGACACTCTAGAACACGTGCGATTCGATTGTGAATTTTTGTGCGCAACCACCTCACGCGTATCATATATGATACCGCTGGAAACATAGCCAAGTTCCGGTTGGAAATTGCAAAAAAAAATTGTTGAGTAGTAGTATCGTATATGATACTCAGGGTCCGAGGAGGTTAAGGGCAGATCTGTAATGCTTAAAGGAAGAAAATTTAAAAAAATGAGCACAAAAGAGTGGACCATTTTGAGATTTTGTTAATCTACAGAAATCATCGGGAATATATTTTTTTTTGTCTTGTATCGTGGTCGTGGATAGTATCCTGATGACGAAAAGAAAGCATTTTACTATAATACACTTGAGTAACTTTTTTTCACAAATTTTATCAATTTCTTATGTGGATTTCGGTCACCATCGACCATCTTCAGTATAATACAGAATTATATTGATTTTATTTATTCCATTGGCAGATATGAAGCAGTCTATACAGAATTCTATTAAAGATGGTAGATTTGAAGCAGCTTGGAAATATTAAAAAATGAAATTATCAGAATATACTTATGACTGGGTAAATAAGGCACGTTTTCAGTTAAAAAAAAAAATATTGTCTGCGACATGTTTCGACACACAGTGTCTTCATCGGGCAGATGAATAATGAATAATTTCCAGAATATACTTACTCCATCTCTGAAATTTTCAAAATGGTTTTGGAAAGAATTTTTTGGTCTTTCGTAAAGTAAGTAATAAATTACTAATGCAAATACGTACGCTCATTTGCAATTTAATCGCAATTAATGCAATCTATTTCTTTGATCATGAATGGTTGACATTATTTGGAAATATTAATGGACATTTGATATTAAGTTACGAAATTTTGTCTCAATTATTTTTAATTTAGTGTAAACTAATGCTTTAATACTATTGGATTTTTGAGATCATGATAATCTGATAGTATGATATATTTCATCAAAGAAATACTTCTTTCGTAGTAGAAAGTAGAAAGTACACGTAATCATTTGCCACTTAATAAAATTTGCTTCGCAACATAAATATGAGGCAGTTTTTAAAAATGTTTATGAAAAATTCGATCTTTCAGATCGAGTAAAGTGTGTCTCCGTTTTTTTTTTAATTTTGTATAGTGAAACTTACTATTATTATTATTATAATCTTTCTTCTATTATCCTTTCGGGTATCGACGTAGTGTTGTCTTTTCTTCATGTATTTTCTTTTATCTTATGGTTCCACCATTTCTTGTTCCTTGCTATTTCCTTGAATTTAAAATTCTATTAGGAAACAATATAAAAGGAAGAACTTTAATTTTTGTTTCCGTTTGAAGTTTAGTAGTCTAAATCAATCAACTTGTGCATTGGTTATCCCCCTCTTATTTAATATGTTCCCAATATTTTTGTCCCATTTCTTTTTTGGTCTTCCGAGTCTTCTCTTTCCTGTTATCTTTGTTTCCCATATCTTCTTTGTTTGGATGTTGTCTTCTCTCCTGATTAGGTGTCCCAGCCATTGTAATTGTCTATTTTATATCTATTTATTGAGTTCTACCATTTCTAGTACATTTCTGATGTCCACATTTCTCACTCTGTCTAGTTTTGTTACTCCGTATACTTTCCTCAGGTATTTCATTTCAATGGCTTGGATTTTGCTTGTTTGTCTCTTGTTGAGTATCCACGTTTGACAGCCGTATAGTAGGGTAGGTACAAATAGTACTTTGTTACTACTAAGTTAGTACTAAATAATACTAAGTTTTGTTTTTTTGGGATATTTTTATGTTGTTTGGTATAATTTTGTTAATCGTGTGAAAGGTTCTTGTCGTTGCTGGTATTCTGTTGTTTATTTCTGTTTCCGTATTCCATTTCCTTTCAATAATTTGCCCTCAGTATTTTATGTGTTCTACTTTTTTTACTTTCTCGTTATTGATTGTAATGTTTATTTCTTCTTTAGTTTCTCCTATTTTCATTGCCTTTTTTTTATATATGTATTTTTAATCCAGGTTTTTCTAGTTCAGTTTCCCATATGTTAATATATGTTTGTTCTCTCTTATTTAGTGCGATGATTGCCACATCGCCTGCGAAAATACATTCAGTTATTGTTGTGGGTTTTAATTTGACCAACTTACTATTTCTTCGCAATTAGTTTATGTTTTCTTAAATCATTAAAATTAGGCATTTATCAGAAATGTTTATGGAATTTTAGGTATTCTGCATAATTAGTTACGAAATTTTGTCCGATTTTCGTATTTTTAATGTTCACAAATATTCACCATTTATTAGAAATTAATGCAATCTGTCTTTTTTTGTCTTAAAAATTATTAATTTTCAGTAATAATATAACAAGAGAGTGAGAATAAATTGAAAATAATTTGACAGATTGTCGAAAACTTGTTGCCAGGCAATAGTCACGAGAGCCCGAAGGGCTTGAGTGACTATTGCCAAATGGCAACAAGTTTGAGGCATAATCTGTCAAATTATTTTCTAATTTATCGAACTCTCGAGTTATATTTGATTAGATTATTTTTTGACTATTTTCTAGTATTTCTTTATCAATTTCAGTATGCGAAACGCAGCTAAAGCGACTTTTATTCATTTTGTATGACACTTTAATATGATTGATAAATTAATAATTTGACAAATATTTTGATTGACAAGAGTGAAGCTAGCTACCGAGATTATTCCCACTATAATAATCTCTAGAGAATATTCCCAGTATAATAATGACGGGATTGGTCCAGAAGTATCAATATGACAAAAATCGAAATATATCATTGGTTTTGAGAAACGTCAAAAAATAATCAGTAATATTTGTGGAAAATTTGCTCTTTTAGAGCATGCTCTTTTCACGATTTTTTTTATTAGTAGTTTATTAGTAGTTTTATTATAAGTTTAATATACACACATCTGCAGTAATATACCTACTGCTTTTAATTAATTCTTTTTTTTTAATTTGTTCTTAATTAATACTATTGGCTTTTAAGATCATGATGATTTGATATTTTTCAGACATATTTGGAATTTCATCAAAGAAATACTTCTTTCCTAGTAGAAAGTAAAAAGTACACGTAATTATTTCCTACTTAATTAAATTTGCTTTGCACAATAACTATGAGGCAATTTTCAAAATTATTTTTAAAAGAATTTTTTGACCTTTCGGAAAGTAAGTAATAAAATACTAACGCAAATATGTACGAAAATTTACAATTTAATCGCAATTAATGCAATATATTTCTTTAATCATCAATGTTTGACATTATTTAGAAATATTAATGGACATTTAATATTAAAATGTTCATATATGATAAACATTTCAATAAATTTACATTTTCCATATTGACGAATAAAATTTTCCATACATTATGCCCATTTTAACGATTTTAGATTTTCTGAAATCACAGTATATATTTTTATACTGCGTATTGAAAATGTATAATGTTTTCATAATATATTTATTTAAAAATATCTACTAATTATTAAAATTGTAAAATAATTTCATAAAATATTTAGGGAAAATATTTGACTGAACATTTAATGTGTAACAAATATTTATAGAAAAGTACGCCATTGTTAGTTTTCATCAGTTAAATATGTATAATGTTAGCTATTATAATATATAATATATATTTCTATAATCTAGAAATATGTAATTGTGCCATGAATAGTATTGAATTATTTGGAAATGTGGAAAATGTGTATTTTTTTTAGGGTTTTTATACTTAATTACCAATGGATATAAAACTTTTAAAATTTTCACAATGAGTGAAAGTTTGAAGATATTTACAAGAATTGTTCAGATCCCTTAATATTTCATGAATAAAATAATGATATTTTAAGAAAAATTCCAGGAGGCATTAAAAATTTTGCAAGTGAGTAAAATGTTACTTCATTTTAATAGTTTTTCACATTCTTTAAAAAGCCCAAAATACAGGTAAGAGATACCTTCTTGAATTTTTCATGAATATGAATAAATATACCATTTAATTCAGGAACTTAATTTGGGTATTTTAGACCGACTCTTTTAAATTTAGGCCAATTTCAGCTAAAATAGGCATTAAGGAGAGGCATTTGGGTGTTAATTCTATAAGTTATTTATAAAACGTATTAATATATAATTATTTAATTTCGCCCTTAAATATTGCGACAAAGGATTTTTGCTAAAATCAGGGCTATAATAGTTACAAACAATTTAATTCAGGAACTTAATTTGGGTATTTTAGACAGACTCTTTCAAATTAAGGCCAATTTTAGCTAAAATAGGTATTTAGGAGAGGCAATTGGGTGTTAATTCTATAAGTTATTTATAAAACGTATTAATATATAATTATTCAATTTCGTCCTTAAATATTGAGAGAAAGGATTTTTGCTAAAATCTGGGCTATAATAGTTACAAACAAAACATGAATTAATATTATTGTATTGAACGATAGAATTGTTATATTTAATTTAATACTTTTCTAGAATATTCTTGATGACTTCTTAATGAAGCTACATAAGATTTTTTTAAATCTTCACAGTAAAGGTTTCAGCAATTTTCATGAATTAAAATTTTATGAACTTCCTAGGAATAGGAATATGTTATGGAAATTTCAAGTTCTTTTAAAGTTTTGATGCAAAGTAAAATTTGATTCAATATTTTCTGGAAGCAACTTTCTAGCAAGATTTGTGGAATAGATATATTTTTAGAAAATTTATTGAGATTGTTATAAATGGGAATATTGTTTTGTAAATAAACTTTTCATAAATCTTTCATTCAGTAACTTTGCAAAATTATTTTTTTCTTTCTTCTTTCTTAATCATTGTCCCCTTGTACCATCTTAGTTGTCGGGGTTTTAGTTCTACAGTTTGTAGAACTCTATCCACTATTTTCCACTCTATTGTTAGGTCCTTTGCTTGTTTCCAGGTTTTACCTCTGCTCTTTAGGGTTTTCACGATAGTGTCATTCCACTTGTCTCTCGGCCTTCATTTTGACTTGTTTCCTTGTGCTTTGCTTCCCATTTCCTATTCAAAATTCTGCATATGCCTAATACCAGAGGTTTTTGACATTCAATTTTATAATTTTTCATAGGCATGTTTAAACACAGATCCAGGCTAATTTTTCAAAAATGTTCGTAATTCCTGCATAATGCCTAAAGATTCAGTTAGAAGATATCCAATTGTAGTTAGAAGATATCCAATTGTTTCTAGAATTTTGTTATTTGCTATTAGTATTGAAATGACCCACGACAAACCATGTTTTATTTAGCTAAACAACGAGTAGATAAGACAGGTGTTATTTGCTGAAAAATCGTTCGTATTAATAATTAAATAAGTATCGCATTCCGGCGTAAAACTACGTAAACAGATCGTGGGGGGGCCACAGACCCCTAAACCAGTCCGGGAGAATTCTATCAACAATGGGGACAATAAAAGCCATTAACTTGAGGGTAACACGATTTTACTAGTCGGGCGGAAATATCAACAGTTCATGAAAATATAAATTACTCGAGTCCAGACATGGGATGTGCCACTGGCCGACATTGACCAATGCCGGGGGGTTCCAAAACCTAAAGTATAAGATTACTGCCCATAGAATCATTCACTTAAGTACCATAAAAACAGCGCCGGCTACATGCACGCGTACCGAAATTCTTAGAACGGGGGCTATTTGGCCTGGATAACTCACGCCACAAAGGGACATGATTTGTATTGGTAGCAAACACAAATCCGCCAGCAAAAGATCGAGTGGCGTAAACATGTGGAAGAAATTATTGCGCAGGCATCGAAAAAGACTTGCCCAGGAGGGCTAGACCACCGTAGAAGGCCGGGGACGGCAGTATTTGGGCTCGGGGAAAAGGGAGAGGTAAAACATATAAGAATATGCGAAAGCAGGGGGGGAGATCAGTTAGTGCTCGACGGCCGAGGGCACGAGACAAATCGCGAGAGTGTAAACGGGGGCGCAATTAGTATAAACAGTCAGGGTAATTGATAATTCAATTAGGGCAGTATTGAACCAGTTAGATAATTTCGGGGAGATCGCGGAGTAATTCAAATCAACACCAAGGGCACGAGCTACTACGACATCAGTACAACTATCCAGTCGGCAAGAGAGAGAAACGGTTAATGAGTGAGTACTGACGCAATTGATGATCGAGTAACGCGAATCAAACTGCCAATTTCGAAGGGCACTGCGAAATATTTAGCAGACAAGTCAGTACGCGTGTCAAGTAAATTAATTCGGCAATCCGCCAGAAAATATCATGTCACAAAATTACGAAAGAACAAAACCCCCAAAATGGCGCAAAGGTGTGTAACCCTCTTCGTAATTAGAGCAATCCGTGAGTTTCGCGCCGCACTTTGAAATACAAGGGCGCGCTTGAAGAAGACTACAAAAATCGCTCTTACCCGTTGGTATGTGCGGATCGAACACATTCATCAATCTCATACGATAACATGTATGTTTCTCTTCGTAATTGGAGCGATCTGTGGGCTTCGCGACGCACTTTGAAACAGATTTGCGCGCTTGAAGCAGACTACAAATATCGCTCTAACCCTTTGATGTGTTCGGGTCGAACATATTAACCAATCACACGCCGTACAACAAAATCGCTCTTACCCGTTGGTATGTGCGGATCGAACACATTCATCAATCTCATACGATAACATGTATGTTTCTCTTCGTATTTAGAGCGATCTGTGGGCTTCGCGACGCACTTTGAAACAGATTTGCGCGCTTGAAGCAGACTACAAATATCGCTCTAACCCCTTGATGTGTTCGGGTCGAACATATTAACCAATCACACGCCGTACAACAAAATCGCTCTTACCCGTTGGTATGTGCGGATCGAACACATTCATCAATCTCATACGATAACATGTATGTTTCTCTTCGTATTTAGAGCGATCTGTGGGCTTCGCGACGCACTTTGAAACAGATTTGCGCGCTTGAAGCAGACTACAAATATCGCTCTAACCCCTTGATGTGTTCGGGTCGAACATATTAACTAATCACACCCCACAACGTGTATGGTTCTCTTCGTAATATTGTCACGTATGATAAGTATTGCTACTCCACATAAACCACCACCAAAACTCGATTATCATGCGTTTTAATTATTATTTATATTTTATTAGCAAGGGATTCGGGAAAGAGCTTAGTTCAGGAAGGTATTTAAACAGATATAAACTCAAAGGATTTCCCAGGTAGCGGTCGCAACGGGAAATCAAAACCGGTATCCGTGAAGGTCAATAATTATCACAAAAATCAGCAAATATCATCATGTCACACCAAGTCACTAAATCCTTGTAATTAGCGTTGCGTAATTAATATCACTAATCAATCAGCCGAGTGAGTGATCAAACTAATAAGTTGTAATTGCATGACGGTAAAAATAAAACAGCCCTCAGCATCGATAATGCATGTGTTCAGTATTTGCATATTTGAATTCTTGAGCGATTGAGAAATGAATGAATGCGAGTCAGTATATTCCTGTAGCACGAGCATGTGAATATTATAGAAAAATCATTGAATGAATCAAACTCCTAAGTCATGATCGGGTAAGAAATAAATGAATGAATGCGAGTCAGTATATTCCTGTAGCACGAGCATGTGAATATTATAGAAAAATCATTGAATGAATCAAACTCCTAAGTCATGATCGGGTAAGAAATAAATGAATGAATGCGAGTCAGTATATTCCTGTAGCACGAGCATGTGAATATTATAGAAAAATCCTTGAATGAATCAAACTCCTAAGTCATGATCGGACGAGAAATAAAGTTAATAAATACGAAACATAACGGCAGCTAAGAATGAATGCGAATCAAGGGAATTCATGCATGAGCATGCGTAAGGAATTGATATAAATCCGTGAATGAATCAAAATCAAAATTATGCAGAATCACATCCGCTAGGTGAATTCAATTATCACAAAAACCAAGTAAAAACAAACTAAAAATAAATGAAAATATTAAAAACAAAAGAAGACATAAAAAAAAATATATTAATTAAATAAAAATAAAAAGAGTCAAAAACAAATGAGGGGCTTATGTCTCATACACGTCAGACTAGTAGGGTTAGGGTATGAGACTCGCTATGAGATCAGATATGTGTACTTTAGCCAGACACAACTGACCATCGTGCACAAATCACCGATCGTAATTTACCTCACAATTAGATGCATCTCAGACCAAATCAAAACAAAAACAAAAGAAAATAAAAATAAAAAGAGTCAAAAAGATGCACCTGAGACCAAATCAAAGCAAAAGAAAATATAAAAAAAAAAAAAAATAAAAAGAGTCAAAAACAAACGAGGGGCTTATGTTTCATACACGTCAGACTAGTAGGGTTAGGGTATGAGACTCGCTATGAGATCAGATATATGTACTTTAGCCAGACACAACTGACCATCGTGCACAAATCACCGATCGTAATTTACCTCACAATTAGATGCATCTCAGACCAAATCAAAACAAAAACAAAAGAAAATAAAAATAAAAAGAGTCAAAAAGATGCATCTGAGACCAAATCAAAGCAAAAGAAAAGATAATGCAAACAATAAAAAGAGTTAATCACCAACAAAAGGGCTTATGTCTCATACACGTCAGACTAGTAGGGTTAGGGTATGAGACTCGCTATGAGATCAGATATATGTACTTTAGCCAGACACAACTGACCATCGTGCACAAATCACCGATCGAAATTTGCAATTTGGGCGTTATTGCTTGGTAAATGCATTGCGAAACTGTTATTAAGGGTAAATCGTCACCCTTGATACTGGCATGTTATTTGCTGGGAAATGCACTGCTAAACTTTATCTGAGGATAAATCAAATCAAATAAATAAAAGATAAAAATATGGATGAACGCACGCATGTGGAATGAATGACATAACTAAAACACGGTAATTAGCAGGGACAAATCGCATGTACTAGTAACCAGTAGAATTTGAATTATAACGTTAATTCACGCCAGAATACCACGAAATATAATCAGAAACCACGTAAAAATAGATAAATTCATTTCAAAACTATAATTCAAAATAAATCGTCATTCTTCCTTATTTGTGTGTTATTACTTATTAAATAAACCCTTAGTCACCACATAAATGTAAAGCGTATTATTTTACCATAACCAATTGAAATAATCAGAAACCACGTAAAAATCATTACTCATTTCAAAACTTTAATTGAGAATAAATCGCCATTCTTCATTATTTGTGTGTTATTACTTATTAAATAAACCCTTAGTCACCACATAAATGTAAAGCGTATTATTTACCATTACCAAATGAACCAAACCTCACTTGCTAAATTAAAATGTAAAACCATATGAATTACTGAATGAATAAATTACTGTATGATGATATTTGTGTATGCGTATAATTTGATATTTTCCCCGTAACAGACACAATACTTGAACAACGGACCATCGATCTTGTCACCATAACGATTCCATGAATCAAACACAGGTGAAGTACTGCCACTTAGATTACGAGCCACTCTACGTTTATAAATTAATTACAATTTATAATGATACCCCGGTATTGTACCGTTACATAAATTGGTGCCGTGACCAGGATCCTTTGAGTTTATATAAACATGTGTTCTGTTAATAACTTTATATCATCAAATACAGGAGAGGAAATGCGCCAGAGAGCGCATGCAATAGTTGGTCGAAATAAGTACAAACGCAGGTAAAGATTTGGTGTCCGTCGAGGCGGGAATATAGACCGGACGCAGACAGTCGGTGCGACGGGCGTAAATAAGGGAATTCCACAAGGGCGAAAGGGGAACGTCATAAAAATCATGCTGGGAGTACTGACCCAGTAAGGGATACAAATGGTAAATCAGCCGGGGGTGCGAGACACGGGCGACGAACGGAACACTGCCATAAATTCGAAAGAGTATAACGGAGGTAGCCTCAGATTTAGGCCCTTTGAATATGCAAATGCGATGGGACTTGCATATTTGCACTAAACAACTCATTTTCGATATTTGCCGAAATTAAGTAAATATCCGTTATTGTAAAAGTATCAAAGCCAAATGCAGTATGACGGAACGCAAAGCTCAAGGTACATCAAATAATGGGTATCGGGAATTAAAGTCACTAGTAATCAGTACCATACGTGCATCCATGACACCCACCTAGTAAATCCGTCAAAACACGCAATGAAAGGGTTTTCGCGAATTTTCCGCGATTAATATCATCAACGATATTCAGGGTGTACCAAAATCGGGATAATATTCAAACTTGATTTAACAACAACAAACATTTTCACAAAATTTTCAAAGTAGCAGATAACATTTAGACAAACACCGCCACTTCCGGGAAACGTCATTATCCGCGGTATCACATCCCACACGATGGTGAGGATATTTGTGAAAAGGTGAGCAAAAAAAAAAACGTGCGAGTCTCCACCAAACATCGAAAAAGGCATACCAACAACAGCTCGCACGGTTTGTTGCAATTTTAATACGGTATGGCGGATCTGCGCTCGGAAATTTATTTTACCTGAAAGTAGGGGCATGACTGCGCTAATAATCATAATCCCAAACAGGTGAGCATTGCTGCACTTCTACGCTAATTAATCCCCCAACTCATCGGGAATTGTTTTCAATGAAATAAATTCATTTTCAAGATGTTTCAACTCTGGTTCTCTGAATGAATTGACATACTTAATATTTAATCCTTAATTTAGTTTCCATATGTGGAAAAAGGTTTTTTTTTTGCCGCATATAAGAAAAAAAAATGTTAGAATATTATTTTACATCACATAAAATAAATTCGGGAAAAGTGCCTAAAATCTAAATATTTCAGTCCATACAAATTTAAATATTTCAATTTTTTTTATTTTGACTTTGTTTTGTCAAACCCACAGTGTTAATTTTTAGATATGCTTCAGTTTGAAATTCTTTTAAAATCTCAACAGATCAGGCAACTGATAACATTCAAAAACATGAAGTATTACAATTCATTGAGAGTTACGTTAACATATTTGTCCTCTTCGTGGGGGGTGCCAAAGGAGTACTTTTGGTTTGGAGCACAGCAATGCCCATTTGAAAATTTGAAACCCTTTTTGCGGAAAGGATTATCTCAGGTACCGGAGCGCAGCTCTGACCTGCCCTTTTAATAAGGGCCCCCTTTAGTTCCGGACCCGGTTTTATTGGGAATTAATTCAATTCACAAATTCTTCGACAATGGCAGTTACAAATTTCAAATGAAAATTTTATACAACGGACCGCATAGCATCATGCGCCCAGGTCATCCAAAAACATGCGCAATTAAACACGCGACGCGAATACAACGGCTATCAAAGGTATGTACGATTCACACTCGGTGAAAACATACAAAGTCAGGGGGTGAACAGTCTGGGGGTGAGTGAATGGCAGAAAAGGGGTATTTACGTTCAAAATAGAAAGGTAGTTTGCAAATGGGGCACCGGTAAGAATTAGGTTAAACTAGCACCCGCGATAAAAAAATCCTACGGGATATCAGCGTTAATCCGCCGGAAAAGCCACGGGAAATACAGGGAAATGGGGGTGTACCATTTTATCGGCGGATATCAAATCTATGCGTTGTCATAACTACGGCTACCGATCAACACCGCCAGCAGCCAGGGACTCCAGGTGCAGCACCTGGAGGGGGACAGAGATGGGAGCGGCACGAGCGACCAGCATCCCCGGAAGCAGGCACCACGAGGCCTTCCTCCAAGGGCCGATCCAGCGGTCCGAGCACTGAGGTCCGAGGGGTCTGCAGAACCACCGCCAACAGCACCCACGATGGGGGCAGCAACAGCAGGCCGCCTCACAAAAGGCTAGCTTTACCAGATAAGGCAATCTCCAATGCGCAAAGAAAGGTAGTGTGAATCGTGCGGAAGTGAAGTGACCGGAAACCTTCGCAATGAAAATCACAAACTTTGCGCCACTTTATCAACTCGACAATGACGTTTAAATTTTCATGCGTTTCATTTTTGGTTACATAAATCCCCATATAGGTGGTAGACTAAATAATTACGTTCAGAGTCACTTTTCATTTGTGGCAGAAATGCATAATTAGCCCGAAAATAATAGTAATAAATTCTCTATAGATTTAAGTATATGTTGCTAGGAAACCTACAGGTATTACCGACGAGAGGCAAGCGGCGCAGTCCCACAATTTTTTTTTCCTAAATAAAACAGGTACAGCTGAGCACACGAACGAATGGGTGTTTCGTACCTGGAGACTAGCAATTTTCAATCTTCGTAGCACCCAGTTACGAAAGGGGGTGAATGAAATGACCCACGACAAACCATGTTTTATTTAGCTAAACAACGAGTAGATAAGACAGGTGTTATTTGCTGAAAAATCGTTCGTATTAATAATTAAATAAGTATCGCATTCCGGCGTAAAACTACGTAAACAGATCGTGGGGGGGCCACAGACCCCTAAACCAGTCCGGGAGAATTCTATCAACAATGGGGACAATAAAAGCCATTAACTTGAGGGTAACACGATTTTACTAGTCGGGCGGAAATATCAACAGTTCATGAAAATATAAATTACTCGAGTCCAGACATGGGATGTGCCACTGGCCGACATTGACCAATGCCGGGGGGTTCCAAAACCTAAAGTATAAGATTACTGCCCATAGAATCATTCACTTAAGTACCATAAAAACAGCGCCGGCTACATGCACGCGTACCGAAATTCTTAGAACGGGGGCTATTTGGCCTGGATAACTCACGCCACAAAGGGACATGATTTGTATTGGTAGCAAACACAAATCCGCCAGCAAAAGATCGAGTGGCGTAAACATGTGGAAGAAATTATTGCGCAGGCATCGAAAAAGACTTGCCCAGGAGGGCTAGACCACCGTAGAAGGCCGGGGACGGCAGTATTTGGGCTCGGGGAAAAGGGAGAGGTAAAACATATAAGAATATGCGAAAGCAGGGGGGGAGATCAGTTAGTGCTCGACGGCCGAGGGCACGAGACAAATCGCGAGAGTGTAAACGGGGGCGCAATTAGTATAAACAGTCAGGGTAATTGATAATTCAATTAGGGCAGTATTGAACCAGTTAGATATTTTCGGGGAGATCGCGGAGTAATTCAAATCAACACCAAGGGCACGAGCTACTACGACATCAGTACAACTATCCAGTCGGCAAGAGAGAGAAACGGTTAATGAGTGAGTACTGACGCAATTGATGATCGAGTAACGCGAATCAAACTGCCAATTTCGAAGGGCACTGCGAAATATTTAGCAGACAAGTCAGTACGCGTGTCAAGTAAATTAATTCGGCAATCCGCCAGAAAATATCATGTCACAAAATTACGAAAGAACAAAACCCCCAAAATGGCGCAAAGGTGTGTAACCCTCTTCGTAATTAGAGCAATCCGTGAGTTTCGCGCCGCACTTTGAAATACAAGGGCGCGCTTGAAGAAGACTACAAAAATCGCTCTTACCCGTTGGTATGTGCGGATCGAACACATTCATCAATCTCATACGATAACATGTATGTTTCTCTTCGTAATTGGAGCGATCTGTGGGCTTCGCGACGCACTTTGAAACAGATTTGCGCGCTTGAAGCAGACTACAAATATCGCTCTAACCCTTTGATGTGTTCGGGTCGAACATATTAACCAATCACACACCGTACAACAAAATCGCTCTTACCCGTTGGTATGTGCGGATCGAACACATTCATCAATCTCATACGATAACATGTATGTTTCTCTTCGTATTTAGATCGATCTGTGGGCTTCGCGACGCACTTTGAAACAGATTTGCGCGCTTGAAGCAGACTACAAATATCGCTCTAACCCCTTGATGTGTTCGGGTCGAACATATTAACCAATCACACGCCGTACAACAAAATCGCTCTTACCCGTTGGTATGTGCGGATCGAACACATTCATCAATCTCATACGATAACATGTATGTTTCTCTTCGTATTTAGAGCGATCTGTGGGCTTCGCGACGCACTTTGAAACAGATTTGCGCGCTTGAAGCAGACTACAAATATCGCTCTAACCCCTTGATGTGTTCGGGTCGAACATATTAACTAATCACACCCCACAACGTGTATGGTTCTCTTCGTAATATTGTCACGTATGATAAGTATTGCTACTCCACATAAACCACCACCAAAACTCGATTATCATGCGTTTTAATTATTATTTATATTTTATTAGCAAGGGATTCGGGAAAGAGCTTAGTTCAGGAAGGTATTTAAACAGATATAAACTCAAAGGATTTCCCAGGTAGCGGTCGCAACGGGAAATCAAAACCGGTATCCGTGAAGGTCAATAATTTTCACAAAAATCAGCAAATATCATCATGTCACACCAAGTCACTAAATCCTTGTAATTAGCGTTGCGTAATTAATATCACTAATCAATCAGCCGAGTGAGTGATCAAACTAATAAGTTGTAATTGCATGACGGTAAAAATAAAACAGCCCTCAGCATCGATAATGCATGTGTTCAGTATTTGCATATTTGAATTCTTGAGCGATTGAGAAATGAATGAATGCGAGTCAGTATATTCCTGTAGCACGAGCATGTGAATATTATAGAAAAATCATTGAATGAATCAAACTCCTAAGTCATGATCGGGTAAGAAATAAATGAATGAATGCGAGTCAGTATATTCCTGTAGCACGAGCATGTGAATATTATAGAAAAATCATTGAATGAATCAAACTCCTAAGTCATGATCGGGTAAGAAATAAATGAATGAATGCGAGTCAGTATATTCCTGTAGCACGAGCATGTGAATATTATAGAAAAATCCTTGAATGAATCAAACTCCTAAGTCATGATCGGACGAGAAATAAAGTTAATAAATACGAAACATAACGGCAGCTAAGAATGAATGCGAATCAAGGGAATTCATGCATGAGCATGCGTAAGGAATTGATATAAATCCGTGAATGAATCAAAATCAAAATTATGCAGAATCACATCCGCTAGGTGAATTCAATTATCACAAAAACCAAGTAAAAACAAACTAAAAATAAATGAAAATATTAAAAACAAAAGAAGACATAAAAAAAAATATATTAATTAAATAAAAATAAAAAGAGTCAAAAACAAATGAGGGGCTTATGTCTCATACACGTCAGACTAGTAGGGTTAGGGTATGAGACTCGCTATGAGATCAGATATGTGTACTTTAGCCAGACACAACTGACCATCGTGCACAAATCACCGATCGTAATTTACCTCACAATTAGATGCATCTCAGACCAAATCAAAACAAAAACAAAAGAAAATAAAAATAAAAAGAGTCAAAAAGATGCACCTGAGACCAAATCAAAGCAAAAGAAAATATAAAAAAAAAAAAAAAAAAAAAGAGTCAAAAACAAACGAGGGGCTTATGTTTCATACACGTCAGACTAGTAGGGTTAGGGTATGAGACTCGCTATGAGATCAGATATATGTACTTTAGCCAGACACAACTGACCATCGTGCACAAATCACCGATCGTAATTTACCTCACAATTAGATGCATCTCAGACCAAATCAAAACAAAAACAAAAGAAAATAAAAATAAAAAGAGTCAAAAAGATGCATCTGAGACCAAATCAAAGCAAAAGAAAAGATAATGCAAACAATAAAAAGAGTTAATCACCAACAAAAGGGCTTATGTCTCATACACGTCAGACTAGTAGGGTTAGGGTATGAGACTCGCTATGAGATCAGATATATGTACTTTAGCCAGACACAACTGACCATCGTGCACAAATCACCGATCGAAATTTGCAATTTGGGCGTTATTGCTTGGTAAATGCATTGCGAAACTGTTATTAAGGGTAAATCGTCACCCTTGATACTGGCATGTTATTTGCTGGGAAATGCACTGCTAAACTTTATCTGAGGATAAATCAAATCAAATAAATAAAAGATAAAAATATGGATGAACGCACGCATGTGGAATGAATGACATAACTAAAACACGGTAATTAGCAGGGACAAATCGCATGTACTAGTAACCAGTAGAATTTGAATTATAACGTTAATTCACGCCAGAATACCACGAAATATAATCAGAAACCACGTAAAAATAGATAAATTCATTTCAAAACTATAATTCAAAATAAATCGTCATTCTTCCTTATTTGTGTGTTATTACTTATTAAATAAACCCTTAGTCACCACATAAATGTAAAGCGTATTATTTTACCATAACCAATTGAAATAATCAGAAACCACGTAAAAATCATTACTCATTTCAAAACTTTAATTGAGAATAAATCGCCATTCTTCATTATTTGTGTGTTATTACTTATTAAATAAACCCTTAGTCACCACATAAATGTAAAGCGTATTATTTACCATTACCAAATGAACCAAACCTCACTTGCTAAATTAAAATGTAAAACCATATGAATTACTGAATGAATAAATTACTGTATGATGATATTTGTGTATGCGTATAATTTGATATTTTCCCCGTAACAGACACAATACTTGAACAACGGACCATCGATCTTGTCACCATAACGATTCCATGAATCAAACACAGGTGAAGTACTGCCACTTAGATTACGAGCCACTCTACGTTTATAAATTAATTACAATTTATAATGATACCCCGGTATTGTACCGTTACAGTATTTTGAAATTATATGTAACGTACAATAAATGATTTTTAAGTTTTTCAAATTTATTTTCAAGAACTTCTACCTAAGCTAGCTTCTTGACCCTGAGATAAGAGCTATGTGCAGATACAGTTATTATTGATAACCACACATTTAAAATTTCGTATTCAAACATCACATTTTGGAAACACGAAAATGGGGCTTTACAGTGTAATAAAAAAAAACTCACAATATTTACAATGTATACCTATAAACAATATAATACAAAATATGTATTCTATATCTATATAATAACGAAAATTTTATTTTATATGTCAAACAATGTACGAGATGCTATCCATATTCCATTAGCTACACTATTTGATAATCTCCAATGGATTCACAATTTAATTTTGTAGAAATCTAAAAGCTTCAAATGCGAGTATTTGATTGCACAACAACAATTAAATATGTAGCGATGATATTTATGAACACGAAAAGCATAGAAAAGTCAACGTAAAAAAATCCTGCAGCAGATATTTTCGGACACCTGGACGATGTTTGATGCAAGAGAAGAAACAGCTTATCTCTCAGCTGGGGCATATCCAGATGTTGTTGAGACATTGCTTGTGCCTTTTCTCCGCTTCTTACAACTTCCGCAGCAATGGACTCCCCATACAGAGATAATATCCACATTTGACACTGAAAATTTAGTCACACTCAAAGCAGGAATGTCGTAATGATCAAATATTAAAAATTCACATACGATATTTAAGATTATATTTATCAGTCACTTGTAGTGGTTTTATTCAAGTGGGATATTCACAGGTCATAATCGTAATTTTGGATGTTTTCAATTGAAACAGAACATACTTAATATATAGATAATTTATAGGTAATTTAAGATTTCAATTTTCTATCTAAAACATTCGGATTTAGAAATTTTATGTTAAATATATTTTATGTTTTTGGGGCTATTTGCTCAATTTTTGAGCCTAGCACTTTAGAAATTTCATGTAGTTACAACTAACTATTCATGACGACGATCTTTAGACAAGTACAAGTACATTCCAGAACATTTAAATATTCCAATCACATGTTCACTAGGGCCCGTATCTAGAGTCCGTACTTGAGTATGGGTTCGACTCAAGTCGTATATATGAGTATATTTTGTTACGTTTGGTGCATAAACGTCTATAGAAAATACGCAACCAAATATTCAACTTGAGTCGTACTCAAGCTCAAGTACGGACTATAGTACAAGCCTAGGTAATGAATGCCACTGACAAATCATTCAAACTTCTATCATTAACATAAGATCTAATCATTCATCAACATAAAATCTAATTTTATGATTATAAATCTTGTTGAAAAATTTCCAAGAAAGTCTTTAAAAATAATTACTTAATACAAATTTTCCCACATGATTTTGAGGCGGTCTTTGTATAATCTGTGTTATTATAACTCTTCAAAGACATCAGAAAAATCAATAAGTAATCGTATACTAGAGTGCAATAAAAAACATAAGATTTTCATAAACACATTACTTGATGATGATTACACTGTCTATAAACATTATGACTTGTTATTATGTTGGAGTTGTAGACAGAATAATAATAAGCTTATAATGTGTAGACGATTTTCTTATTCATCAATATTTGAGGAGCGTCCATACAAAAGCACACATGTTCGTAATATATGTTTTTTGAGCACGTGAAGGAAATTGTTAATGAAAAATAATCGTGGTACCTTTTCTTCACTATATCTATTTGGGACTAAATGTACATTTCGGTCACAACGTGACCATAATCATTAGTATGATACTCCCATACTAATGATTATGGTCACGTTGTGACCGAAATGTACATTTAGTCCCAAATAGATATAGTGAAGAAAAGGTACCACGATTATTTTTCATTAACACATGTCCATAATATCTTCCTAAAGAGTTGACTGTAGAAGATTTCCTGAATTTTATCAGAATTTGATAAGAGATTTTCCCAAGAAATATCTTGCCCTGTAGTAAATCGATAGGAAAGTACAAGCGTTCAAGCTAAGATGAGTCAAAGTCAAAAAAATAATACAGGCTTTTAGTTCATGTGTTTTGCATGGACGACCCACACATATTACCACAGGTGGTCATAAATAATAACAACTGTTGGCAACCAGTCAATCCTTGTGATCTTCTAGTCATCAACATCACATTGACTCTAGCGAACTAAATAAACTAAGAACTGTTTGATGACCAGACAATCCTTGAAATTCCCTGGTTATCCATATCACATTGGACCAAGCGAACTAAATGACCTAAGAACTATTTGGCGACTAGTCAATTCTTGTGATCTTGTGGTCACCTCCATTACATTGACCCAAGACAACAAAACCACCGACCATTTAAGATCTGCATGACTAGAAAACTTAGACATAACGTCAAAGTTTACTATATAAACATGGATTTATATTTTAACAAAATAACTGATGTGTCATACGGTAAATAAATTAACATAGCTATAATATATTTTCGTGATACTTAATTGTAATTATGTATTATCGGTACTGTCTCCATGGTTGTTTAAATTATATCAGCCCCGGCCGTTTAAATTTAAAAACCGTGTTATTTATTTTGGTGTTCACAAGCGTTACTACACAACCATCACAGCATACTTGAAATATGTCATTGTGATTTCTGGAAATAATTTTGTAAAATTTAATCCTTTTTATTTTAGTATCACGAAAACCATATAGCGACATACGGCCGATATGGATATAACAGACTCGGTTGATTATTAAATCTCAGCTGCGCCTCCATTTTACAATATATCAACCTCCTCTGTTATATAAGCCATTTCGGCCTAATAGCGTTATATACCATATTATGATTGTCTCGTATTATTGATAATGGCAATTGATTCCATTAGTTGAACAAAATCAAAGAAAGTAATTGTTTACTTCCTGTGATATCAACTAAAACTTACCAAAATCAGCAAAAACACGCAAGACATTATTATTGTTAATTCCGCAGATCGCTTTTTCTCTTCCGCTAAGTAGAACCCAATAATCGCCAAAAAATTTATAATGAACATCAGCATCTTCAGAAGTAGAAACATTCCAAACATATCGTTGAATAAATTCACAGAATCGCATATCAGTCTATGCATTATTAAAATATTATCTATCTTCTCTGAATACGACAAATCTTGCAATTTTCTATAGACAACTTGTATTGTTTGATCCGTCAGCTTCTCAATTGCGCAATTAACAAGTTTAAACCTTGAGTAAATAATACTCAAGAACAAGTATTGAATCACCACGTAAATCGTATTGTAAGATTCCTGGATAAACGTACTCACAATAATTACATATATGATAATGGTTTTTAGAGACATCCACGAAAAATAATTCAACACTGACAACGAGACGCTAAAAAGAGTTATGCCAATTATTATGATGTTTATTCCTTGCACATTTGTCACTTCAATACCATGTATTGAAGACAGCGATTTCTCAATGTAGTTAATATTATCAAACAATTTCTGAACCTCGGTTAGCTTTTTTGATGTGAATCCGTACATTATAATGCCATTCATCAGTGCTGGCACAATTTTCAAACCAGTCCTCCAATTAAACTGGACATAATCAAGTTGTGCATAAGCTGATATATGAAGGGATACTATGATTAATATCACTCCATAGGAATACAATTTGATGGTCCTGAATTCATTCCTTGACTGGTCATAAAACGGTAGTATCGCGAGAAACGCACACAGTTTTAAGAACGGTATCGATTTGCTTACTGCTTGCATTATTACCTAAACCAGAGGTTGTACAAGTACTGCACGATATTATTACAGGCACGGCATTAAATTGTTGGTACTGTATAGATTAGTGATACTAAATTTCATGACATACACGAATAAATTAGTTTGTGTTTTCTATTCAATTATGTAATGGCGGTTGTTTACCAACTACCAGTTCATTATGCGATACAAATTCATAGCGGTAACAAATAGGCATGCATTTAGGTTTTATTATCACATTGTTAATAGATATAGCTTTATAAAACATTTCTGAAGCTGTCAATCAAAAATTAAATGTATTCACGCATTTATTAATGTATTCATTATTATTCATACAAACATTGGGAAATCGAGTAAATCACTCTTTAATGAACATATGCTTCTCAATAATAATAGAAATAACTTTAAAAATGTTCAACAATAAAATGTTTTCGACACACACAGTTAATGAGTAATTCACTATATAATTATTAACAAAATAACGAATCAACTTATTAATTAACTAGTTAATTAACTAATTATCTATTAACTAACTACATACTAATTCAAATTCGCGTAGCTCCAGAAGTTTCATAAGAACTGTAACGACTGTACTATGTTAAAATTTGTCAAATTCTTAAATATTTTTAGATATACAAAATTGCTTATGGATTGCAAAATCTATCATTGCTTTAACCTAAAGAAAATGAATTTTAAACTGAAAATTTTCAATTTTTGAAGCCGTTTTTCTCAAAAACAGGAGTACCAAATTTTATGAATAAAATGTTTAATTTTGAAATTTTACATAAAATATTTATTACTTCAAAAACAAACCACGTATTGCAGTGAAAAACTTTTTATAGC
The DNA here is from genome assembly GCA_951805005.1 of Othius punctulatus. Taxonomy (NCBI): domain Eukaryota; kingdom Metazoa; phylum Arthropoda; class Insecta; order Coleoptera; family Staphylinidae; genus Othius; species Othius punctulatus. The sequence continues at coordinate 32,974,134 of OX638143.1, forward strand.
AAAAATTTGCACGAGTAACATTTGTACGAGTATAAAATGTTTTACCGTCCACTTGGTGCACAAAATCGTTTATTAATGTAAACATTATGGGTTCATTAATAAATGATTTTACATTAATGATAATTTTGGCATATGCACTGAATAATCAAAAAACAGTGGTGGGTGGGTATGTGTGTGTGTGTGTGTACGCGTGTTTGTATGTTTGTTTGAATTTTTGTATATGTGTATGTTTGTATGTGCTGTGTTTGTTCGTATGTTTGTATGTCTATATTTTTGTATGTGTGTATGTTTGCGTGTTCTGTGTTTATTTATATGTTTATATGTGTGTATGTTTATATGTTTTCATGTTTTATGTGTGTATGTTTGTATGTATGTTTGTATGTTTGCATATTTTGTATGTATTTGCATGTTGATATTATTGTATGTGTGTTTGTAGGTTAGCATGTTCTGTGCTTATTTGTATGTATGTTTTGTATGTTTGTATCTTTGTATGAGTTTATGTTTGTATGCAATTCCACACTGGGCTTATTATACAATATACACCGTATATGCAGTATTATTTCATCTATTGGTAGCCTCTGAACACTTGCGATGAAATTTTATCATATGCATTGTAAAACTCAACAGAGGAGAATCAAAATTGGTTTACAACATTTCTCGAACAATATTTTTGAAATGGCAAAACACAAAAGAAATTCTACTTCTCAGTAATTGCCATTTTGGCGATATTAACTGTTCTTCGCAAGGCAAAAGAAGGCACTAGAAAGGATATGCATGTCTGTATATTTGTTTGTTTGTATATTCGTATGTATCGATACATGTATGTATGTGTGTATTTTTGTTTGTATGGTTGTATGTTTGTATATTTGATTGTTTGTTTATTTGTATGTTTGTATGGTTTTATATTTGTATGTATGTTTGTCTGAATATTTGTATATGGATATGCTTGTCTGAATATTTGTATGTTTGTATACGTGCATGTTTGTATGAATATTTGTATGTTTGTATATGTATATGTTTGTCTGAATATTTGTATGTTTGTATATGTGTATGTTTATCTGAATTTTTTCATGTTTGTATATGTATATATTTGTAAATTTGTATATTTGTATGTTTACATATTTGTTTGTTTGTATGTTTATTCGTATGTTTGTATATCTGCTTGTATGCTTGTTTGTTTATTTATTCGTTGCTATGTTTGTATTTGTATATGTTTGTTTGCATTTTTGTTTATTTGTATATGCGTATGTTTGTATAGTCGACCGAAAAGTATTGTAACTAACTCGATAATTAATACGCGTTTAATAATTTCAACCATATCTCGAATTATCACGATTATTATTCGCCTTATTAATACACTAGTTGGTTAAACTACTATAATAACTCGGAACGATTGATCTGAGCGAAAATTAACAGGTAGGTTTACATATTCGACGCGTACAATGAAACAAGTTTCATCACTCTACATCTTCAGGTTTTAAAGATTTTTTTGTGTATTTTTTTTTTCAATTTCGATCAAACTGTCATATACCCTCATTAATATTATAATTAAAAATAATGTAATGCCTTATGGAAAATAATTAATAACTATGAAACCAATAGTCAGAAAAATGACAAGTATACATAATTAGGCACCAAACCAAAAACATCGAAGATATTTAAACATTAAAAAAACTCGGACAAACAATGTACCTACTATCTATTTCAACTATTGTAAATAGTATCAATTTTCAATCAATATGTGGTACCCACTATTCATAACTTTAACCGAGTACTATACCGTTCCCAATATTACAGAAATTCAACTAAGTACTAATCACAGTCAAGTTGGCATTAATCATTATCAGTTTGTCATGAGTCAAAATCATGTTGGCATTAAACAAAGACAACATGAATTTGTTTAATACCAACATGATTTTAATACCAACAATACCAATGATTAATGCCAACTTGAATGTGATTAGTGCCAAGTTGAAGTTGAAAACGTATAGTTTATTTTTATACTATTGCAACTCGTAGAGAAGATTATCTGTTCTATTTTACTACCGTAAAGTTTTTTATACGTACAAAAAAATCATCTATTCAATATACAAACACATATACCAAACAAGCTAATAATAATAAGCTGAATCAGGATTGAGTTTACGAGAATGATCTATAAATAGGAAACGCTATCTAATACAGGGTGTCTTTTTCTCACTGGCAATATAAAAAAATTAAGTTGATCATGGTGTCTTCGAAACGAAACGTTGTACTGAAAATTTGAAAACGATGTGTTGTAGACATAAAAAGGTGGCAACGAGAAGGTGCCTTTTGTATTTTATACATTACAAATAACTTAAAAAAAAAAAAAAAACGAAATCGCCTTTTGAATTTTATACATTTACAAATAGCTTCAGAAAAAAAAAAAAACGAAATCGCGAGTTTTCGGATTTTGTCGAATATCTCCGGAAGTAATTTTACCGCGTCTGAAGCTTTGATGCAAAAATTTGAAAACGATGTGTTGTAGATATAAATAAGTGGCAATGAGAAAGTGCCTCTTGGTTTGTATACCTTTACAAATAACTTCAGAAAAAATAAAAACAAAATCGCAAGTTTTCGGATTTTGACGAATATCTCCGGAAGTAAGCGGAAGTAATTTTACCGCGTTTGAAACTTCTACGGTTATTCTTTATTCTTTAGTTCCCGACCCTAATAGGGTATCAAATTGTCATTAAATATTTATGTCACTACATATTTCACATATATTTCCCTATAATAAACACAAATACAAATATCTTACACAACACATACTAAAATAAGTCGTCATCGCACTTCCGGTTCTCTACAAATTCCTTGGCGTCCATCGAGGTCGAGGGACCGAGATCCCCTGTATACGAATTCTATTATTTACGATCACTATTCATTAACTAAAATTATTATTTTGGTTTAAAAATTTAGTAGCCATAAAATTATATTCAAAAAAATTTTATATGTGGCAATATTTATCAGTACACTTAAGTGGCTACTCACTTCCATTTCAAAAAAATTATATAACATGATATAGATAAAAACATAGACGAAATATATTAAGTTATCTAAATAATATGTACAATCACTTGTGTAAACAAACAGTACTTGTCTAATAGAGATTGGTATAAATGGCAGGAGCAAACCCATTATTAAATAAGTACAGTTTTCATCGTACAGTTGGGTTCTTATATGAATTACGGAGGATTCATATAATTTGGATACACAGGTAAGCCTGACATTTTACTTTTAAAAAAACTTGTGTATTGTCTTCCAATGTAAACCAAAATAATAGTAGAGACGTGCATAATAATTTCAAGCAATTTGAATGTATACTATAATGTAATAGATTGATCGATGTGGCTTTTATTTGTGGAAAATTCATAATTACTAATGTATGAAATCAAGTTCGCGAACCACCTACGAGAGGAAGGACATTCGTTCGACCCCAAATGCCAAATACTCCATCAAGAAGAAAAAGGAAGGAAACTTAACCACCTGGAAATCAACAAAAGGAAATTAAGCGGCCTCATACTTAACGACCAAACGAAAACTTGTTAATAGCTACCCCCCACCCCCATCAATACACTACTTAAGCAAATTGTACCCAGTTTATGTATCATTACTGGGTACCTGAAGAAGCCACAGTGTGGCGAAACAATTGTCGTGAACAATAAAAACAATTTTGAAAATTTAAAAAAAGTGCGTAACTTATATCATACATTAGTATAATGTAATAATTGACCCCAGCCAAAGAAACACAATTAAATAAATCTGTGTATTTTCAAACATTATACGAAAGACTGACAAACTACCAAGACACTGACTGACTCATGAACTCTCGCGAAAATTTCATGGGCTGATCAATATCATAAACTTCATTATCAGCAAATATATGTATGGGTTATGAGAAAAATTTAAAAAAAGGTCAATATACAGAAACACAACTTCTTTAATTGGCTGTCAAATATTAAATATACATCCAATATTGCTGCAAATTGATACAGTCGTCAAAGACAGGTTAAGCAACATCAACAAAAAATAATTTCAATCTAACGAATCCCGAATTTCAAAAATTGCACGATTTTTTTTATCATACCTCGTATATTAATTTGGTCGAAGTATATGATAATTAATATTTTAATTCATTCAACTTAATAATAAGGAATAATTAAGTTTTAGTTTTTTTCTATAAAATACAAGTTATGTAATATTATTTGTTTAACTTACTGGTAAATAATTATTTTTATTTTATTTTATTATTAATTTATCATCAGAGGCATGATTTGTATTTTAATATTTATATATCCTGATCTTATTTTTATGATAAATATTTGTTATCAATTTGAATGTTGGTATTTTAAATATTAAATTTAAGTACCAAATAATAATATTATTGATTACAACTTGTGTTTTAATTTAGACTACATTGAAACCTGTTCAATATGTTTGCCATTTATTACAATATTATTACAGAGATATTAATCTTTTTAAATAATTATCTTATAAAGTTTAAATTAAAACACTAGCTTGTTTGTTGCATTTAAATGTTGAAAACATATAAAATTGGAGATATATCTTGAATGCTAGTGTATCAGGAATGGATGTATGCAATATTGCGTTTGCAGAATTATTAATATCAAAATAATAAAATTTACGAGAAATTTAACAAAAACTGGGCCCAAAATTATGCTGTGTTTGACATTATATAATTAGAACAAAACATTATAACAACCATAAGTATTAATATTTAATTTTGGGCCCAAAGACTGGGCCCAAAAATGATGCTGTGTTTGACATTATATAATTAGAACCAAACATTATAACAACCATAAGTATTAATATTTAATTTTATTTTGTTATAGGTCGCTGAAAACTTATGGTGGAGACTAATAGTAAATGGGAAAGGTAAATACAAGTTGAAGAAATACTAAGTTGATTCATAAGTAAGTGTATTTTATAATACTTGTATTTAAGTACATTAGCAAGTATGAACAGAGTATTTTAACGTGATTTAATCGTTAATTCGGCGTTGATTTTATGAATATTTTGGTATTTTATCATAAGCAATAACGTACCCGAAGACAATTTTGATCGTCCATTAAGAGAATATACTTAATGGACGATCAAAATTGTCTTCGGATACGTTATTGCTTATGACAAAGTACCAAAATATTCATAAAATTTACGCCGAATTAACGATGAAATTGATATGCGCATAGAACCCTAAATACAAAAATAACTTTAGGCAACCATTTATGTGCTAATTTTCGATATGAATTGAGTCGCGATTTTGGGAAGTTCTGGACATTCCCTTGCGATTTTTTTTAATAACTATTTGGGTTTTTTATATAATTCATTTTGTTGCAGACACATTCGAAAGGAAGAACACATTTAATTCAAAATGATGGGACTTTGGACCGCTGCGGTTTGGCTGATACTGTTGAATTTTACTCCAGTTTTTACACAATTGTGTCAAAATGGCTCCTGTATTTATAGAAAAGTTAATAACCCAGATGGGTATTTATTGGAGGGTCGAGAAAATATTATTAGTGCCAGTTATTTGCCAGAAATACGACCAAATATGTTTATTTGTACGAGGGGCGTTTCTGCATTATCGTTTGAAAGTTGTCAGGTCTCTGCAATAGAAAAGGATTCGTTTACGCAGTGTGAAGGAACAGCCGAGTTTAGATTAGGATTTAATAGCTTAACGAATGACAATTTTTTCCTCAGAGAAAGTCTATATGTATTAAATGTAACTCACAATTCGTTAACCTCTGTAGATAAGACAATGCTATCTGCGTGGATTTTAGATGCATCGTATAATAAAATTAGTAAAATACACCAGATCGAAATGAATTCAACTATGAATGAGCTACATTTATCCCATAATCAAATTGAGGGAATAGAGCCTTTGTCGTTTAAAAACTTTAGGTATTTAAATTATATTGATTTATCTTATAATGCATTATCTAGTCTTAGTAGCGATGCGTTTAAAGGACTGATAAAATTGGAGCATTTAGATATATCTATGAATAATATAAATACTTTGAGCGAGAACTGTTTTATCAACAGTCCCATTTTATCTAACCTCATTATATCACACAATGTTATTGAAAATTTGGAAACTGACACGTTTTCTGGAATACTCTTTTTGACGGCGCTAGATTTGTCTGGAAACCAACTCGATAATATAGGTGATGCATTTCAAACATTATATTTGAGTCTTGAGAAACTCGACATCTCAGATAATAAACTGACTACATTTAAATACAGATTGTTACAAGGACTCGAAAAATTAAATGTTTTAAATGTGTCAAGTAACAATTTAACAATAAGTGATGAAGTGAGAGGTGAATCATTAGGTGAATACAGTGTTGGATTATTCAAGGACCTTGAATTATTAGACCTTGGTAATTGCAATTTAACAACATGGAGAGGCATTGATGTGTTTCCTAAATCATTAAGAGAACTGATTTTGCGCAATAACTTTTTAGGGGATATTTGGGATTCAGTTTTTGCTCATCTAGAAAATATTGAAAATCTGGATCTTTCATATAATTTGATATCTGTTTTGGACCACCAAGCATTCACGGGTCTGAAGAGACTAAAAAAATTGAATTTGAGCTACAATACAGTGACTTCTGTTCATACGCTTGTATTTGGAAGTATTCCAACATTACAATATCTTGATATAAGTAACAATGTGATAGCTCTATATAGTGTTATTACATATAGTGTAACCGGTACAGATTTAAAATATTTAAATTTTGAAAACAATGGCGATTGGACTTGTTTAGATATTAAACGTGAATTAACGCATTTAAAATCAATTAATGTAACCGTGCCCTATGGCACTGAGAAGTACAAAACAAATATTTATGGAATTGCTTGTGCAATACGTTAAAATAATATTTAAATGTATATATTTTTTTTTTCAAATTTTTAATTGAATTTTTTCTGGTCTTGATAAATTGCTATATATTTAATAATCGGGTTACTAGTGATTTATATGTAAATATTTATAATACTTAATAAATAGTAGTATATATTAAAATATACTAATTAGCTTGATAAATTCTGTTTAATATACAATACCTTATACGTGTAATCAATAATAATAATAATATTTAATGGAATACAAATCATCGTCAAGAAATCATGGATATAAATAAAGATTATTTGGTATATGTTCAAAATACATAAATTAAGTTGACAAACGGTAAAAATTATGCCATTACATACAATTAGGAAATTGTAACAATCTGTGTGACTGAGTGGGCGAGCGGTGATTCCCTTTATATGGGAAAATACATCAGACGAAGCAACGTGTCACATAAATAAAATAATATTATAGTCGGTATAAAAATCATATATATCATGCGTTCGTATAACGTCTAAATATGCCCTTAAGCTCAATTGTTCCGAATGGCCACACAATTTAATGCCTATATGCCCGTATGTGAATATACTCATATACACACTCGATTTTTTCAGTCGTTCCCGTGGCGCCGGACGTTAGGGAAATCCAGAAGTAAATTTCTACGTCAGATATGAATGTGGATTGAATGGCATGATAACCTTTTTAAATGCCTGGACGTTCAAACGTTTCACGCTCAGTTGCCTCCAATGAATCATTAAAATTAATTCCATGTAAATAAACACCATATATGTTGCTGAAAACACAGTCGACGAATTATGAATTACACTGGTATACAAGGTTTTGGACTGGAGCAACCAAATAGTGTTTTTCGGGTAATTTGGTGCGCTGAATTCGAAACTGTAACTGTTTTTTTTTCTATCAGTTCAGGTTTGCGAGATATATGATTGTTTTTGTATGTTTTTAATAAAAAATCCAATTTCATGATAGAGTGTGCCTAAAGAATCTTACATGCATTATCCGCACTTCAACATAAGCAGACGATTGGTAGTCCATCAGTCTGCAGTTTTGCCAGACTAAGTGATTTTGTTACTCCAATGGCTGACTCATGGCGTGTAAACTCGGCCGTGTAAGCTGTTCACGTGAATTTGTTTACGTGCGCTCCATCTTGAAATTGGAAAAACTATAGTACATCAACATTTGTGCCCTCAATTTCCAACGAGACACAAGAACACAACAAGAGGAAAACGGTGTATAGGAAGGAAACGAAACGGCTTCCAAGCCAAGCACAACAGTCGAAAGATCACAAGAGAGGAATAAGCTAGGGAAAAAATAACTCGAAATGGAAACAATACTAAAAGGAAAACAAACATCGTTTGCACAACTAACGCTGAACTACAAAGGTATCAAGAAAGAAGTTGCATAAGGAAGAAACGAAACGGAACGAGCAAAGGAAGAAATAAAGAAAGAAATTCCACAAAAATTCCACAAAAATTCCACAATTCCACAAAATTCCACAATTCCACAAAATGAATTCCACAAAAACATCAAGAACAACGCAAGCAAATTTAATACAAACATACAACAAATATAACCCAGCTGAGCAAGCAAGACAGCATGAAGTTGCAGACGTAAAAAAGAGAGTAGAAGCGAAGTAGATAAAATAGAAGGACCGCGGGAAAAATACATAGGCACACCAACGACAGACAACAGACAAAAAAAGAACAACTGGAAGAGCAAGAACAGAAGAAAAAGAAAAACAATGTGATCATAACAGGCCTAAAAGTCGAAGACGGAAAGGATACATCAATCCGCAAAAAGATCATTATATCAACAAAATACTAGAAATAAATATCAAAGTTACAACGGGCTACATACTATAAAAGAGGAAGAAACTACTGTTCGCAGAAATAATTACTATCGAGTAAAAATTAGAAATTCTAGATACCAAAACGTAATAATATTAATAATAATAATAATTCCTATTACTCCTCCAGAAGTAATAGAACAATGTATGGAACGAAGACAGAAATGGAATCGTTCCAAAAAACTAAATTTGAAACAAAATAAGAAGATGTGTAGACAAACAGCAATGGCAATGGAAACGAAAATGGAACATATTTAAAAAATTACAGGTCAGAAACAGATCTTAGAACCGTAAAATATCTCGGATATTGGATATTGGCATCAAATATTAATAAATAGGATACCAAAACGTAATAATAATAATAATGATAATAATAATTCCTATTACTCCTCCAGAAGCAACAGAAGAATGTATGGAACAAATACAGAAATAGAATCGTTCCAAAATACTAAATTTGAAACAAAATAAGAAGATATGTAGACAAACAGCAATGGTAATGGAAACGAAAACGGAAGATATTGAATAAAATTACAAGTCAGAAGTAGATCTTAGAACCGTAAAATATCTCCGATATTGGATATTGGCATAAAATATTAATAAATAGGTGACCAAAACACAATAATGATAATAATAATTCCTATTACTCCTCCAGAAGTAATAGAAAAATGTATGGAACAAAGACAGAAATGGAATCGTTCCAAAAAACTAAATTTGAACAACAAAATAAGAAGATATGTAGACAAACAGCAATGGTAACGGAAACGAAAATGGAAGATATTGAATAAAATTACAAGTCAGAAATTGATCTTAGTACCGTAAAATATCTCGGATATTGGAATATAAGAATGTTACGTGAAAAGGGAAAATACAACAAAATCGCCAAAGAAATGGAAAATTATCGAACAGACATCCCAAGACTATGCGAAATAAGATAGAAGGAAATGGGGGAAATGAATACTGTAAATGGAGGAAAGATCATATGCGTGGAAAAAAAAAACAAAGAGGACGGTTAACATAAACATGGAGTTGCAGTCATGATTAGTAAACAGGAAAAAAAATCTATTTTCCATATGGATCGAATGGATTGCAATCTCAGAAAGAATCATAGTAGCAAGATTCAGGACCATTATTTTTAATCTATGCATATTCAGTGTAAATGCTCCAACAAACAATAAACCACAGATAGAAAAAAAACAAAAAACCTAGGATACTTTAAGAGATAAATATGTATTCTCGGTTCCATTTTTATTTTTAGCTATGTTGGCTCTGTTAGGTTGGCCAATGTAAAAAGTCACTAGACTTGAAAAAATTGGTTATATTTAGAAAAAGAGGTTATATTTTATGACAGTAGGCAATGATGCCATCAAATTGAGTATCTTTTGAGTACAGAATTAATTTGCTATTTTTATTTTACAAAAGCAAATCAGTCAAATTATAATATTAAATATAGTTGATGATTGGTTTACTTAAAGCATAAATCTAATTAATTAACGATTGAATGATTGAATAAATAATTTATTTGTTTTAATATATGAATTAGGCAACGTAGGCAATCTGACTTTTAATATTTTTTTCACTGTCGGATCATTTTTGTTGGTGATTACGTGTAAAACTTTATAAAATGAAACCATAGCCTTCTTAGTAAAAAATAAAAATTAAACAGCGTTTATGTGTACGATATACACATAATAATGGGCGATCTAAATGCAAACATCTGCGCGGAAAATACGAGCAAAGAGGAAATAATGAAAAAAGAAGGATTAGGAATTGCAGACGAAAACGGCGAACTGTTCATCGATTTCTGCGCAAACAATATCCTAGTCATAGGAGAAAGCATCTTTAAACATAAAGAGATACACAAAGCCACATGGATATCACCATGCGCTTGATAAAAGATAGATGGAAGAGAGCACTGCTAGACGTAAAAACAATGAGGGGCGGATGAAGATTAGGATCACATATTAGTAAGAGCAAAGATAAAAATCAAACCAAAAGCACAGAAACTGTAAAATAAAAGAAGAAAGACATACAATGATCGATGGTTAGAAAAATTAAAAGACAGCGAAGAGTTCGAAAAAAGCTGAAAGAAAAAAAGAATGACAAACATGTCGTAGAAGAAAATATGGAACATTTATGGGGAAACTACAAAAACGCAATAAAGGAAACAGCCATAGAAACAATAGGATTAAAAACCAGTAACCACAAAAACTGGATGACAAAAGGGACACATGGGCAAATAGAAGACAGAAGGAAAATTAAACGGAAAATATTATCTACAACAAATCCAGAATACAAACATAGAATAGAAGACAAATACAAGGAAAAATAAGAAAGTAAAGAGAAGTGCAAGAGAGGATAGAAGGACACAAACAGAGCGCCTACCAACACAAGCGAAAGAAGCAGCAAGTAAAAATGACACAAAACCCAAAAGAGTTTTCGGGAAAGAGAGAAACATAACTAAGCATATTAGAGATGAAATGGGTAATACAATACTAATAAAAAAAGAAGAAATAGAAAGGTGGGTAAACTTCTTCGAAGAAATATACAAAGCATATACAATACAAAAGAAACAAATAAAGGAATCAAACCAAGATTATGCATCCCATTAAATGAGAGTGAAATAACGAACCAGGAAAACCAAGAAGCTATTTTCGGAAGCAAAAAATTAAAAAATTAGCAGGAGTAGATGGAATACCAGAGGAAGCGTGGAAAGAGGGAAGAGAAACGGCAAATAACATGATGCACAAACTACTCAACAAGACATGGAAAGAAGAGGCACTACAGAATGAATGGGATAAAGGAATCTTAATTACACTACCCAAAAAAGGTGACGGAACAAAATGTGAAAATTGAAGAGGGATAACACTACTAAGCACAACAAGTAAGAATATAACTAGAAAGAATGAAGAAGGGAGTCCTAGAAAAAATTAAGGAATAATGAAGCAGGATTCAGAACAAGAAACTCATGTATTGATAATATATGAACGAATCATTATGAATAATATCAACAAGATATGAAAAGAAGAGGCACTAATAAAGGAATGTAATGAAGAAATAGGAAGCAATGAAGGAATCTCCTTTGATCTTGATATCAAAGGAGATAGGGACGAAAAATAAGATCAGACTATTTAATAGTAATTAAATACACTATTGTATTCCACTGAATCGCGATCACCTGCAAAACAACAGCGAAGATACAAACCTTCATAAACAAGTGTCACAAAATATTCATGGTACAATATCCCGAAGTAATTTCAAACGTCGAACTATGGCAAAAGGCAAAGATGAAATATAAAAAAAGTACAACACAAAAGAAGAAAATGGAACTGGACTGTACATATACGAAGGAAAAAACAGTCAGATATCACCAGGAAAGCGCTAGAGTACAACATAGGAGGTAAAAAAAAGGGGAAGACCAACAAAAACATTTGTATTACAATTTTCTAAATTTGTATTACAATTCTACATAACTACGTGACAATTCAACGGAAAATCCATAAAAATTCATCAAAAGATCTCCAAATATCTCAAATACAACCATGGTTTTAGAAATATCATGAAATTCCATAATTTACATTAAAAAATAATCCATATCATCAAGATAACAAAAGCGATCGACTGAAATTTCACAAACTTTGGAAGAGAAATTATGAAAATTGAAAAAATATTTTAGTAATTACCAACACTATAACTCAGTGTTACCAAAATGATCTATACTTCGCAAAAAACCGAAAACCAAATTCCCAAAATAATCAATAAAACATTTTTTTTTTATAGTTGCATGACAATTTCCCGAAATTATATGAAAATTTCACGGAAAATTCACAAAGATTCAACACTAGTTCTTCAAATGTCTCACATACACAACAAAAGCTATGATATAAAAATTGCATGAAATTCTATAAAATTTACCTGAAAAATTGATCAATATCACCAAAATAACAAAACTGATAGTATTATTAACTCAAATTTCACAAAAGTTGAACGAACAATTATGAAAATTTCACCAAATATTTTAGGGCAAAATAGATTCACAAAGAACATAAGTAAACTCTGTTCCATTTTGAATTTTAACGAAGTTGGCTCTGTTAGGGTGACAGTTTTATTGACCAATGAAAAAAGTCACTAGACTTGAAAAAATAAGTCAAAATTTAAAAAAAGGTTATATTTTATGACAGTGTGCAATGTTGCCCTCAAATTGAGTATTTATTGAGTATAGAATTTATTTGCTTCTTTAAATATTTTATAGAAATTTTTAATTGAAGTTTTCGTATTTTCATCAATGAGCTTTGGCATTTTTTAAATAATGAAAAACCAGTACACTTGAATGATTGAAGTAATAATTTAATTATTTTAATAAATAAATTAGTCAACTTATTGTTAAATGTCTGACATTTAATCATTTTTTCCATTCTCATTATGTATATTGAATCTCATCGTTAAAACTACACTTTAATCGAATGGGTGAATAAAATGTTTACATTTTCACTTTATTCACTATAACCATTGATAACGTGAATAAAGTAAAAATTACTTAAATTCCCACTATCCTTGAAATGTTTGATGTCACCTGACAATGTGACACTTCACGCAAATTATTCAATTCTGCTAACGAATTGGAAAAAATCTGGTATGATACCGTGAATAAAGCAATTTTATCCACTCGAAAACATTATCGCACTCGGAATCGCCTCCGGTTTTTTCGTGGATAAAATTCGACTTTGTTCACTTATACCATAAATAACTATTATGTCAGATCCTTTTTGTTGGTGTTGATGTGTAAAACTTTATAAAATGAAACCACAACCTTCTTAGTTAAAAATAAAAATGGAACAGAGTATATTTAAGGAAGTCATCGAATGATAAAACAAGAAGTTAAAATTAAAAGAAATTGAAAAAGACATACGCAAAAGTACATAAGGCTGGCAACTTTACGAAACAAATGCCTAGAAATACCTTTAAGATGCCCTACAGAAGTAGGCATAGGTAATAATAATAATATCAACTTAAAATACAATGTAACCACTATATTATTTTTTACGTTTTTCTTACTTCGACTGGATCATTTTAATTAATTCTAAAATCAATATTGGCAAACAGGTTTATTTAAGCGGAAATAATCGCAAGAGCGAGGATTTTATTAAACTGTTCATAACATTCGATGTAACAAAGACAGTAATTAAAATCTGTTTTATCTGGAATTGCGCTGCGGATTCTCAATCAATTTTTATATGGTTCCGATGACAATACTGCTCAATTCGTAGGTAGATATTGCAATAAAACGGTTTAATTAATTCTATATATGTCACAGTATTATTAAATTAATTCTCGCAGACATTTATGTATAAATCACCAAGATATAACTTTTATAATTTAAATTTTATGCTTACCTTTACATGAACATAAGAATTATATGGTTATGCAGACTATCGCAGTCTTTAGCGTCTCAGTATTAGATGTATATGGGAAAAGTATTGCTTTCGTTGAAATTTTCGCATTAAAAATTTCTACGGAAATATTAAAGTTATGATCCTCGAGTCAAGTATCATGTACAAAGAAGAAGAACACTTTATATGACACGGTTTGTTATCTATTATATTATTAGTATTATATTAAAGATTTTATACATAATTACCAGTTATTTATATTTAAGGTAGTTGTATTAAGTACTTACTGGTATTTGTTTTTATTTTATTTTATTATTTATTTGTATCGCCCGAATAGATTAAACATTTAATAAAAACTTCAAATTAAACATCTGTAATTTTTCAAATTTTCAAATTTAATTCAAATCAAAGATTAGGATATATTGTGATGTTATTTATTAGTTAATTTTATAGTTATTTAGGAATTTTTTTGATAGTTTTATTAAAATTAATAGAGTATGAATAGGTTTAGTTAAATAGTAATCGAGTTAGGTAATTCATTACTTACTAATTACTAATTAATTATTTAATTCCTCCATGATTTTTCTTCATGTTTTGCTACTTTTTGTGCGTCCTTCCATTCTAGTTCTTTCTCTTTTAGTATTCCTCGCATTTTTCTCGAATTTCACATGCCACTTCTTTCTTGGTCTTCCTCTTGTTTCTTTATTATGCCCATTTTTCATATTACTTTTTTCGTCGGCATTGTCATCATTTGAATGAACCACCTCAATGCTATTTAGTTTATTGTTTGTTCCAAGGGTTTTATTCCTAGTTGCTCTATTTCTAGTATTATAATGAATAAATAAATCCCAAAAAAAAGACAGTTTTTTGAAAAACGTATGATATTTTTTAGCGTGGACACGATATGTGGATGGAAAGAATTGACAATATATATTTTTTTTGATATTTTAACAGAACTATATTTCCGTTATCATCGATATTATCAAGCGTCAGTTTATACAATTATGTTTTTATACAATTAGAGTACAAGCTAGAGTGCGAGGGTACGATACGAGCGGTGAGCGGCTGCGGCGAGCGGCAGAACAAACGTTTTGTTCACGTTTTGAATCCACCGTGCTGGGAAAACTTGACGCTTTGCGCTTGCCGCTCACTGCTGATCCTAGACATAAATATTCGCCGCCGCTCACCGCTATAATCGTACTCGAGGCCTTATAAAATATTCGAGTGCTTGGAGAAACAATTTTATAATGTAAATTGTTGAAAAATGTATGTACAACTAGCTTTATTAAAATTAATATTGAGATGTAAATCGCTTAATTTTAATAGCATTAAAACTCGAAAACGTATTGAAGGGTCTGCATTTGTTGATACATACCACTATGCATGTCTTTAAATTTTGACCTGTTTTATAATATGGCAAAAATGAATTTTATGTCCAATTACTATCGCAACTGAACTGTGTCAGTTCTTATTAGTCCAGATTAAAATTGATGATCATTTTTAAATAAATTGAACTTTATGAATAGTGCACGCGAAGCGATCGATGCTGAGCACCTAAGTTGGGTTAATGTGAAGAATTATATTCTAAGACATATTTAAGGATAATATCAAATTGTATTTGTTTATTTTATTATTATGAAAAAGAGTTATATGTCTACTACAATGAAATGATAGCAGAAAGGTAAGGAATAATCTCGATACGTAGAGAAGTTAACTTTATCAGGATTTTTGATATAAATTAAGGATTTGTCGTTGTGTTGATGATAAATGGAAGATTTTTTATATAAATTGAGGATTTGTAGTCAGTTTTCGATCAAGCCATTGACAGAAAGCACCACTTGATGAAAAGTTTTCAGGCACTAGGTATGTAAGTAGATAGTAACAAGTTTTCTCAAATATTAGAGGCACTAAAGGAAGAAAAAGAATAGAATTAAATTGATATTATCAAACTGATTCATAAATTTAAATGTAAAGTTTTATGCACTATCAGGTTTAACAATTTATAATTGTAAAATTGGAATGTGCATTTGAGACATACTTCCGCGGACGACTGGAGACCGGTTTAGACCTAATTAGGTCTCGTCAGTCCAGTCCACTCCCAATTTATAAGTCCCAAATACACATTCGTAATCCGATGGCATGTAAGCGCCATCTCTCCTTCGAAAAATGAATTAAGGAGATGCTTATGCCACCAGGGCTTGTGAGCCGCTGCACAGTAGATTTGTCCCGTATTGACTTTTTGATTTTTCATTAATTAATTTTAAAATAAATTAATTTAATTTTTTTTAAATTATTTTTAATTATATTTTATTATTAATCAATTACTAACACATGTTGTTGGTAGATCAGATAAATAGGAGAGACTGCAATATTATTCAACTTTAATTTACAACAACAATGGTGTTCCACACCATACTGGGTCCTCTAGTATTTATACTAATCAGTAATCATACATGATGTTATGAATTGTACAGACGATACTTACCAAAACAATTTGGATCCGGCCTTTGCCATTATACGCAGCTGTGCTGGCGATTTTACAAACATAAATTGGTTTTATAACGAAACCTAATTAATGCGAAATACATTAAGATTAATTGAAGAAGCATGTCAATTAACTAACCCACCAGATGCAACAAATGAAAAAAAAATGTATTGCTTATCTAAAGTGAAATTCAAACAGTAACTGTATTGTTATATTTAGTATAAATTCTACAATAAAAGCGTAATATAAGCATTTAATAAAAACTACCGGTTTTCATTCCAAGGTAGATGCTACTATGTATTATCCTTCTGCTCTCTTTTATTTTAAATTATAAATCAGAATTACGTTTAAGATTACTCTATTACCTTACATTATATTAATTATGGAACGAGATTTCCGTGCAATCAAGTAAATATTTAGCATAACCCTTTAAACTTTATTAAAAGATTACTCCTGGAAGTTTCAAATACAAAGTGAGAATTTATATAAAGTTTGTGAGGAATTTATGTCCTGAAGCGTATTTTTTACTATCCTCTTTATAATTTACGAAGAAAATAAAATATTACCGTATTTTGCACATTGTTACACATTAATCGATGGAAATTATCTACTAAAGTTTAAGAAACTTAACATAAAAGAAAAAAAGAAACAATCGTATATAGGCAGCATATAACTTTGCCATATATTCATTTATAACAGCTATGATATGTTTAAGTTAAAGTATTGGCACCTAACATCTATAACTATTTTTATAATCATATTCATAAATATATTGTTTACTAATGGTTATTGGCTAGCACAACATATAACCTATAACTATATCGAGAAATAATAGTAACTATAATGATTAGAGCTCGGAACTTTGGCAAAATACCAAAAAATTCCTGAAGGTGCCAATTTTCGCTGCTTATTTTTGCTTTAAATGCCTATTATGCTTACTGCTTTTGCCTTTTCCAATGCCTTTTTGCATTTTCGAATGCCGTTTTGCCCTTTCGAATGCCTTTTTTTTCTGCCTATTTTGCTTTACTTTTACTCTCAATTTCAGCTTTTATGTTGCCTTTTTCTGCCTATTTTTGCTGAAAATGTCTATACTGCTCACTGCGTTTGCCTTTTCGAATGCCTTTTTGCCTTTTTTTCTGCCATTTTCAGCTTTTTATACTGCCCTTTTCTGTCTATTTCTGCTCTAAATGCCTATTATGCTCACTGCTTTTGCGTTTTCGAATGCCTTTTTGCCTTTTTACTGCCATTTTCAGCTTTTTATACTGCCGCCCTTTTCTGTCTATTTCTGCTATAAATGCCTATTATGCTCACTGCTTTTGCGTTTTCTAATGCATTTTTGCCTTTTTTACTGCCTATTTTGCCATTTTTACTGCCATTTTCAGCTTTTTTAAACTGCCCTTTTCTGTTTATTTATGCTCTAAATGCCTATTATGCTTACTGCTTTGGCTTTTCGAATACCTTTTTGTACTGTACTAATACTAATAATAATAATACTAATACTACATTACTGCCTTTTTTGCCTCTTTTACTATCAATTTCAGCTTTTTGTACTGACTTTTCCTGTCTATTGTTTTTGTGTTTAACTTCTTCTAATAAAGATAATGCCAATAATATCCACATTTTTGCTTGTTTTCTGTAAACGAAGTGTTCAGCGCTAATTTGTTCCCAATAAAAAAAAATATGAAGGTTATAATTTTCTAAAGCCAGCTTATTATATTGCCTTTTTCTGCCTATTTTTGTTTTAAATATTTATAATCCTCACTGCTTTTGCCTGTTCGAATGCCTTTTTTACTGCCTATTATTCCATTATTACTGCCATTTTCAGCTTTTTATACTGCCCTTTTCTGTTTATTTCTGCTCTTAATGCCTATTATGCTTACTGCTTTTGCCTTTTCGAATGCCTTTTTCGGCCAATTTTTTTAGTGTCTAACTTCCTCTAATAAAGATAATTCCAATAATATCCAAATTTTTGCTCTTTTTTCTGTAAACAGAGTGTGCAGTGCTAATTTGTTTCCAGTAAAAAAAAAATGAAGTTTAAAATTTTCTAAAGCCTGCTTTTTATATTGCCTTTTTTACTGCCATTTTCAGCTTTTTACACTGCCCTTTTCTGTCTATTTCTGCTCTAAATACCTATTATGCTTACTGCTTTTGCCTTTTCGAATGCCTTTTTGCCTTTTTTACTGCCTATTTTGCCAGTTTCAGCTTTTTATACTGCCCTTTTCTGTTTATTTCTGCTCTAAATGCCTATTATGCTTACTGCTTTTGCCTTTTCGAATGCCTTTTTGCCTTTTTTACTGCCTATTTTGCCAGTTTCAGCTTTTTATACTGCCCTTTTCTGTTTATTTCTGCTCTAAATGCCTATTATGCTTACTGCTTTTACCTTTTCGAATGCCTTCTTGCCTTTTTTACTGCCTAGTTTGCCTTTTTTAATAGCAATTTCAGCTTTTTGTACTGCCCAACTTCCTCTAATAAAGATAATGCCAATAACAACCATATTTTTGCTTTTTTTCTGTAAACAAAGTGTGCAGCGCTACTAAAAAGCCAGCTTTTTATATTGCCTTTTTCTGCCTATGTTTGCTTTAAATGTTTATAATGCTTACTGCTTTTGCCGTTTCGAATGCATATTTTACTGCCTATTTTGCCATTTTTACTGAAATTTTCAGCTTTTTATACTGCTCTTTTCTGTTTATTTCTGCTCTAAATGCCTATTATGCTTACTGCTTTTGCCTTTTCGAATGCCTTCTTATCTTTTTTACTGCCTAGTTTGTCTTTTTTACTAGCAATTTCAGCTTTTTGTACAGCCGTTTTCGGCCTATATTTTTAGTGCCTCACTTCCTCTAATAAATAATGCAAATAATAACCTAATTTTCGCTTTTGTTTTCTGTAAACAAAGTGTGCGGTACTATTTTGTTTCCAGTAAAAAAAAATATGAAATTTGTAATTTCTAAAAAAATTGTTTGACTGTTATTAATGTCTTCTGAAACTGGTTTTGTTTTTATTTTGTATAAAATCATCGAATAATTCATAATTATTAAATTCATTAGTCAAGATACAGTTTAAAATACACAGTTATTGTGTGACTTTGTACTCTCCATTCACGATGTTTTTGCGTCAGGGGAGTCTATGAATATCTAGTCATTTTGTTGGTAGTGATTCGGAAATAACTGAATTTCCCAATGGAACTTGTCAAATTTTCTAGGTTAAGTTGTTTTCAATTTTAGGTTATATTTTTTAAATAAAATTGTTGCCAGATGTAAAGTTTAAATTCGTAGCAGTGTTTTATTGATACTTTTTGTTGCAGTTGTATAACTTTTGGTATTTTGATTAAAGTTTTGACAGAAGTGAAAATTATAACCGGGGTCGAATATACAGTAAAAAAATGCCTTGTGAAAATGATATTGTTTTTGTTTTCTATAAAATCATCGAATAATTCATAATTATTGAATTCGTTAGTCAAGATATAGTTTAAAATACACAATTATTGTGTGACATTGTACTCTCCATTCACGATGTTTTTGCGTCAGGGGAGTCTATGAATATCTATGTCTATGAATAGTAAATTTTGTTGCTAGTATTTCGGAAACAACTGAATTCCCCAGTGGCACTTGTAATTTTTTTTAGATGAAGGTGTTTTCAATTTTAGGTTATATTTTTTAAATAACATTGTTGCCAGATAGAAGTTCAAATTAGTAGCAGCGTTTAATTGATACTTTTTGTTGCAGTTGTATAATTTTTGGCATTTTGATTAATGTTTTGACATAAGTGAAAATTATATCTAGGTTCGAATAGGCAGTAAAAAAATGGTATGTTTAATAGCTTTAAAATCTTTAGTAGTAAAAAATTCTAAATCTGACAATGTGGTAGAAAGCAAATGTCTAATAGACATCGACCCAAAAAAATAATTAACTTCTGTTACATCACTGAATCAGTTTATCCAACATGACAAGAAGAAAACCCAGCCAACTCGGTTGCAAAAAGATCGTGAATGTATATTAATGAGTAGCAATACTGACATTTTTATTTTTAACTAAAACTGGTTGCTGTGAAATAATTAGAGAATATTGCAAAATTCCTCTAACAACTAGGTAAACATGTTTTAATATCCGTTGTTAATTAACATTTACAATGCTGGCATCTATAGTGTGTAAGCCTGGAGTTTGTAAAGTACATACTCTGTTGCAGAAACATAAAGTGTAATTAAAATAGCTGACGGTAATTAATTTGCGCTCTTAGTGCTTATTTTGGATTATTATTGAATATAGATATTATCAATGAAAATATTATACCGTAGTACAAAATTTATTAATTTCATTAATGTTTTAACCTTTTTTCCAACTTTTTTTTTTGTAGTACTTGCTGGTATATTTTATATTTAAAACACTAATGAAAATGAACTTGGCTATTATGGTCCATTATTGTATATTGGTCCGTTATTGGTCCATTATATATTGGCCCATTATTTATAATTTCAAGTTCATTTTTTGTCCTGTACATTTTTCCTGTACAGGAGCTTAAAAATGGACTTGGTCAATTATGAATTTCTTATAAATGAAAAAAAGAAGTATGTTTGTAAGTGTTATAAGTGTGTATATGTCTCATGAAATAATAAGTCTGTTTTAGAAAGAGTGAAGTTAAAAAATGAAAATCTTTAAATTTTGGACTTCGCCACTTTCATCACACGAAAACAAGTTCACACTCCTTCCAAAACACCCAATCACATCATTCATGAACAAAACAGAAACAATAATAAAATGTGAAAACTGTGAAACTACTTAAAAAACCAAAACCAAACTATAATTATACAATTAAACTTTCAAAAGATTAGAAAAACTGAGTAACGAAGCTCTATAAAGATTAAGGAAGAAGCTAATCTTCTTCCCCACTTTCTCCTATATACCAATGATATGCAATAATAAAATACTCACTCCAGTTTTCATAACATACAAATTTCCGTATTCATAATTAGAAGATTTCAAGCAACAAACAAACAAATTAAAATAAACGAATTATAAAAAAAAAAAAATACAAAAACAAATTAAAATAAACGAATTACAAATGAAATAAATAAACATTATGCAAACCTCGATCAAAGCAAGACCATACTATAATTATACAATTAAGCATTAAAAATATTAGATAAACTATGTAACAAAGCTCTAGAAAGATTAAGGAAGAAGCTAAGCTAATTCCCCACTTTCTCCTATATACCAATGATATGCAATAATAAAAAACTCACTCCAGCTTTGATAAACTACAAATTTCCGTATTCATAAATAGAAGATCCAAGGAACAAACAAAAAAATTAAAATAAACGAATTACAAAATGAAATAAATAAACAAATACAAAACAAATTAAAATAAACGAATTACAAAATGAATTAAATAAACATTATGCAAACATCCATCAAATCAAAACTTTTCTATAATTATACAAATAAGCATTCAAAAAATTAAAAAAACTGAGTAACGAAGCTCTAGAAAGATTAAGGAAGAAGCTAATCTTCTTCCCCACTTTCTCCTATATACCAATGATATACAATAATAAAAAAACTCACTCCAGCTTTCATAAACTACAAATTTCTGTATTCATAAATAGAAGATTCCAAGCAACAAACAAACAAATTAAAATAAATGAATTACAAAATGAAATAAATAAACAAATACAAAACAAATTAAAATAAATGAATTACAAATGAAATAAATAAACATTGTGCAAACCTCGATCAAATTAAGACTAAACTATAATTATACAATTGAGCCTTTAAAAGATTAGAAAAACTGAGTAACGAAGCTCTAGAAAGATTAAGGAAGAAGCTAATCTACATTACAGAAGATTTTTTAAAGAAAAACAACGAAGGAAGAATTACAAGATTAGAATACTAAGAAACAACAATTAGAAGACAACCACCAAGTACAAATAAAATAAAACAGCCCCACAAAAATAGCACAACCTAAAATCCCAAATCTTTTAACTACCATATCCAATAAAAAAGAATGCAACTTCTAAATAAAGGATATAAAAGTGCACCACCATTGACAAACATCAATCTACCAATCACTACGCACACGCAAATATTTTACACCACAAAATTCACCTGTTATTTTTTGTTCCCCCCACGTTTTCTCAATCGGGCATTCTTTTCAGTTGAACTTCCTGTTCTCATTGCGAGATTTAAATCTGGTGGTGTGGGCGCCAGATGGTCAGCCGTCGCGACAGTTCGTAATTTCTTAACTTCGCTGACTGTCTGCCGTCAAGGTAGGGTGGAGCCCCCCCTTTGCGACGAAGTAGTGGCGAGGTTAAAATTACGTGGAGCCTTTTTTAACCCCCCCACTCTCCGACACCGAGAGCCGGCCCTCGTCGCTGCTTCGAAGGGACCGTTCACTCGCTCCGCGGCCTAACGCGCTGATTGCCCTTCAGGCACGTCACACCATGTATAACGCTTTTCACGCCTCTTTATTTTTCATAAATAATACATTTATTTATTTTTCATAAATCTCTTTATTTTTCATAAATCTCTTTATTTTTCATAAATAATACATTTCATAGCAAAAGCGAATTAAAAATACCAGAATTGTTATTACGTTCCCGATTTATTACTGGGATATAAAAAAACTTGCCGCTCGGATATTAAAGTTCAATAATGAATGCAGTTTCTTCCAACATGCGTCAGAAATAGTTTAGCACAATGCTTGTATTTATTATGCGACGTCTCTAAATTGTATTCGCATGCATGATAAAAGCGTATGATGCTGCATACCTACGCGAAACTTTTATTTATTCAGACTAACCCAGTTATGTAAACTGTTTACACGGTAAGTTCGTTGAAAGTTTGCTGAAAAATCAATTTCGTCACGTTAAAAACGAGCAATTATGCGAACAGTACTGCTACATAATTTGTCAGGTTAATATTTGCAGGACGATATTCATGTAGATAAAATAATAGATGTGACATCCAATATTTTTTTATGAATCAGTGTTGAAAATTAATTTATAAATGGTGGAAACATCAGAAAAATTATGATTGAAGTTATTTTACTGTATTGCACAAAATATTATT
This sequence comes from Othius punctulatus, assembly GCA_951805005.1. Classification (NCBI taxonomy): domain Eukaryota; kingdom Metazoa; phylum Arthropoda; class Insecta; order Coleoptera; family Staphylinidae; genus Othius; species Othius punctulatus. The sequence goes on from OX638143.1 coordinate 32,997,820, forward strand.
TTGTCTTTTTTATTTATTTCGTACCTGTTTGTTCAGTGCTTTTTAGATTTATATTTATTTCATTCATGTTTACTGTATTTTTGTGTTTTTTATTTATTTCATACTGTTAAGTGTATTGTTTTTTGTCTGTTTTATTTATATCATACCAGTTTAGTGTATTTTTGTGTCTTTTCTCTTTATTTCATACCTGGTTAGTGTCCGTTGTCTTGTAATACTTCGCCTACGGCACTGTTTTTTGTAATTGAATTGTTATCAGCCACGGTTCTGTACTTTGCGAGGCTCTATGCGAAATTGATAAAGCGGAGCGCAGTAAATGAGGAATTGAAACACAATCTGCTTTAACCTTAATTATTATTGATTTTACCTGTAAAAAGCCAACAAAATACTAGTTATTTCTTTACTTATAACTCTTCAGTTATAATTTCCTGTAAGTTCAGAGTGTTCTAAACTTTTGTAATACAATTAAAGATGATAAATAATAATGAAATATAGATACAAGGTAAAAGTAAGGTAACAAAATATCTGTTAGTTTCATTTGTAATGTAATTTAATTCCGAAAAATATAAAATCGACATTATCTCAGACCCTATGATTTCTTTTCCATGCACAGAAATATTTTAAAGAAACTTTCTTACCTTAAGACGGGATCAACAAAACCATAACATATAATTGAATCGTTAAGTTCAGAAACCCGCCAACAGACATTTTTATGAATTTTTATATTTTAGGAAATACGGTAGACATATCAGTAATCAAAACGCATATTCTTTTGCATTATCCATTTAACTGACATTCTTTTTTATGGGATATTTAATTACTATACAGGGTGTTCATACCAAGTTGTAACACCCAAAAATGGCAGTTAGAACTCATTGAAACAAACAACTTTTCTTAGTTAAAGTTTTTGAATTGGAGCCCAAGTTCATAGTTATTTGCGTTCTTTTGGTTTTCGAAAAATCGTCATTACTCCCTTATTTTAAGAAATATTAAAAAAATACAAAAACGTTCAGCATGCGCTATCGGTTCTCTAAAACATTTGTATTTACAATTATTATCTATTTTATCAAATAACAAAATGGCGGCCGAAGAAAAATTTCGAAACAAGATATTTTGAAAATCAATCGATTGATTTTTGAAAATAAAACATTTATGAAATCCTTAAACTATATTATAATATTTGTCTGAAAATGTTTTTTCGATCTGTCCAAAAAAGTTATTAATCAAATTGAATTACAAGATAAATTTTAACAAACTGCAACAATCATTTAAAACAAAGTAGGCTAACCTTAAGTTAGCCCATTAAACAAGTTGAGGCACGTGTTTTCTAGTTTGTACGTTCAAATTTAAATACTTTTTGCTCTTGTTCTTCAGAAATTTCTGCTTCATCTGAAAAGTTTCTGTCACGTTTATCATTTGTGTGCGTATTTTGCATAATTTGTGTATAAAAATGCATAATTATCAAAACAGACAAATGTTATAAGATAGTTCAAGGATTTTATAAATGTTTTATTTTCAGAAATCGACCGATTGGTTTCCAAATATCTTGCTTAGAAATTTTTGATCAGTCGCCATTTTGTTATTTGATAAAATATAAAATAATTGTAAATACAAATGTTTTAGAGAACCGAAAGCGCATGTTGAACGTTTTTGTATTTTATAAATATTCCTTAAAATAAGGGTGTAATGACGATTTTTCTAAAAACAAAAGAACGCCAATAACTATGAACTTGGGCTCCAATTCAAAAATTTTAACTGAAAAAAGTTGTTTGTTTCAATGAGTTCTAACTGCCATTTTTGGGTGTTACAACTTAGTATTAACATCCTGTATATAAAATATGAAAAGATATAGTGTTTTTTTTTCGTTTCCCGAAAATTTGTAAAAGTACACTTAACGGGTTCCTGTAATAAACGATTCAATTGGTATTGGTATACTGTGTTTTTTGCGTCTTTTGATGAGAAATACACGTAGACATAATATTGTATTTTAAACACGCTGCATGTATAAATTATTTATTTTATTTTATTTATTTTATTTATTTAATCAGCCACCTGTCTACCTTTTGGTGTAACGCTTTCATTTACATCATAGAATTTACATTTACATTTATTCTGTTCAATAGTTTTCCCTCCACTTCTTCCTATCTTTTGTCCGTTCCTTTAGCTCTTCCCAGGAACTCCCTTTTCTCCTCGCCTCTTCTCTTAGTGTGTTATTCCACTATTTTCTTGGACTTCCTCTATGATTTCTCCCTGTTGCTTTTGCCTCATATACTCTCTTGGTAATTATTTCCTCGTTCATTCTCAGATATGAATAAATTAACTTTTCCTTAATTGTACAGTTGGGGGATAAATTTCCTAATAATAATTCGAGCATATTATGTTTACAGATAAGCAATACGAAATGCTCGATTGTAATATATTCCAATGCCTAATAATAATTATTGACACGCATTTCTGAAACCACAAAACTCGATGAACAAATTTTAATTAACATTTATTGTATTCCCAAACACCACACCTTTCTTTGTGTAATTCGGAAACTTCGAGTGCTGCGTGTTTCGCAGATGGATTCCTTTAATTCAAGTTGCCACTGTAATGAATGAGTGTGGATGTACTAACTTCTCGAATTACATAATAAGTAATTATTTGTAAATTGCTTAGTGGTTTCAATAACATTGTATTACTGTGAAATAATATGACGCATAAGTACGTTCTTCGCCGTTCAATGAGAAATGCGGTTCGTGGTATATGTAGGTAATTATTTTCATTACAGTAGAGCATGTATTATTACGGATATTAGCTGTTTGTTTTATGTTCATATGTGTATTGAGTACGATATATTTGCTCTAGAAATTTGGACATATAAGTCCCATTTATCACATCAAAAATATCAAAGGCAATACAGTTATTTTGAATGATTTTAATTATTTTAAAAGCTTTAAAGCGTGAATTAAATTCAACTTGTCATTGGATTTGGAAAAACAATCATCAACTGTGCAAAATTTAAGAAAGTACACAAAGCAAATAAAAAAAACTGACCATTTAAGTTACAAGCTTTTACCTTTGAAAATTAAAATTCTACGTCTCCGAAGGTCGACAAGGAAGCGGCAATATCTTTAGTATCTCATTAAGTACACTTTATGTGATGCTTTAGCTCCCAAGTATACATATTCGAAAACTTGAATCGATCGTTAAATTCATATGATACTATTTAATGCACGTGTAGATATGGAGACAACCACTGATTAAAGGTAATCGGAGACTGTAAGATCGGGTCTAACTTGATTTACGCGCTAGAAGACATTCTCACAGAGCAATACATACAGAGATAACTCTACAGGGTGTTCTAAATTATCGGGCCACTATTGGTAACTTTGTTATTTTTTGAGCTACAGAGTCGGTTAACTTAGGAAACTAGTAGTTTTTTTTTATGTACAGTTGCTGCCGAAAAAGAGTAGGACACACATAAGTGCAGTATCACATTCAAATATCACATGCATTTATATCATAATCGCATTAGATTTTTCGCGTTTCAACGTGATGCTGCACTTACACGTGTCTTACCTTGTTTCGGCATCAACTGTACATTACGATGGTGTAAACAGAACAACAATTAATCATCAACTGTATGAGTTATTCTCAAAAACAACATTTTTTTAAATAGGATGCCCTTTATATTTTGAGATATTTCGAAATAGAAAAAATTCATATATAAAAAAGTTTTACTTAATGATAATCCTACAATTAAAGATAAAGGAGTTATGGGCTTTCAGACTGCATATTTTAGAGTAGGACTATCGCTAAATAAAAACTGCGATAAACAAAAGACGTGCGATCTCACCGGTAATTTGACAGAAAAATTGCAAAACTTAATTTGTATTTTAATCTTTTTACGGTGTATTATTAATGATAAACGAAAAAATTAAATTGTTCAATCTATCTAATCTTTATCAATTAAGTATTTTCTACGTCCACAATTTTCGATTTATTGGATTTGTAATTTTAACATAGTAAACTAATAGACTTTAAAAGAAACTGTAAAAAGATTACTGTAGATAGTATTGTTCGTACGTGCAATATACAAGTACTGTAGAAAATTATATTGTTTGTACTTGCAATAAACATGTACTGTGTACATAGTAGTTGCATCAAACAAGGACTCTGTACATAGTGTTCTATGGTTAAGTGTGGTACTTGCAATAAACAAGTACTGTAGAAAATTATATTGTTTGTAGTTACAATTAACATGTACTGTAGAAAATTCTATTGTGTGTACTTGCAACAAACAAGTACTGTGTACATTGTATTTGCAACAAATAGACTCAATAGACTTAATAAACTATTAGACTAATAGACTAATAGACTTTAATAGACTGGTCTAAATCAGTATTCTGATCACTCAATACACAAATTTTATGATTAGTGAACTAGTAGTAGTAGTTCCGACGACTCAATATACAAATTTTGATTAGTGAACTAATACCGAACATTAATTTATATTTTGATGATTCATATTTTAGTGAGTAGTAGAATGAGTACAGAAGTACATATAACATATTACTCAATAAAATATGCTGACAGATCACCAGCATCACCTAAAATTGCAGCACTTCCAGAATATTCTGAAAAATGTTGCACGTAGGTATTGTCTGTGAATGGAGAGATTGATTTACAACACGATAGATATATTTAATTGAAGAACATGAAATGTTTGCAATTCCAATTACCGTTGATGTAAATAAAGCAGCCCAATTCACTGATGCCGTTATCTTTTTATTTTATACATGAGAGATCTCGCCTGGAGCCCTATTTTACTCATGTTTCTGGGTACAGTAATCGCAAAGTCTGATGTCAGTACGGCGAGAAATATATTTCTTTACCAATAAGCTCTGTTATTATCGGACTCCGCACGTTTGGTAAACGTATTTTTTCAGTTATAATTGGAAGTTTTAAGAAATAGCGAATTTCGATCATACAGGATCGTTGGTATGTTCAGCCACGGACTCTAAGGATGACGCGTCCGTCCGTCCGATCAGTCTTCTATCCTTGTCTACCGTGCCACTGCCGTGGGGGCCAGTCAAGAATGGCAGACTGATCGAACGGACAGACGCGTCACTCTTAGAGTCCGTGGCTGTACCTAGCTTTGCCATAAAATGTAAATGTATTCTCCTGAAAATATCTGTGCTCGGGATAAGCATGTCAGTGTTAAACCTGTTCAGATGTTTAAAATTTATATGCGATGTAAGCGCGCGTATTTAAAAAAATGGCGTTTGTATCGTGTAGAGTCTGGAATACATTCATTAGTTTGGAAATTAAAAATATTTTAGAAAAATCGGCGGGTTTTTGTTTTCAAAAATACACATTTTGTTATAAATCTGAAATTTTTGTCATGGTACAATAACATGGAGGCAGTACTTGCCTCCTCCAATTTGTACGATCGGAGAAAGGACATATGCTTACCAAATATGCGGCGGCCGACAATGACAGAGCTAATCGGAAAAGGCAGATCCTTCTCATCGCACTGACATTAGATTTTGCGATTACTGTACCCAGATAGAGAATTTTATTGTTCGTACATGCAAGAAACAAGTACTATAGATAATTATATTGTTAGTACTTGCATTAAACAAGTATTGTAGAATATATTATTGTTTGTACTTGCATTGAACAAGTACTGTAGAAAAAATTATGGTTCGTACTTGCAATAAACAAGTACTGTAGAAAATTCTATTGTGTGTACTTGCAACAAACAAGTGCTGTGTTCATTGTACTTGCAACAAGCAAGTACTCTGTACATAGTGTTCTATGGTTATGTGTGGTACTTGCAATGAACAAGTACTATAGAAAATTATATTGTTTGTACTTGCAATAAACAAGTACTGTAGAAAATTATATGGTTTGTACTTGCAACAAACAAGTACTGTAGAAAGTTCTATTGTGTGTACTTGCAACAAACAAGTACTGTGTACATTGTACTTGCAACAAACCATTACTCTGTACATTGTGTTCAATAGTTAAGTGTGCAGCTTATGCACTTTAATGGTATAAGCGCATGTATTAAGAGAAAACAATATTGTTTGTACTTGCAATAAACAAGTACTGTAGAAAATTCTATTGTGTGTACTTGCAATAAACAAGTACTGTGTACATTGTACTTGCAACAAACAAGTACTCTGTACATCGTGTTCAATGGCTACGTGTGTAGCTTATGCACTTTAATGGTGTTGGCGCATGAATTAAGAGAAAACTTGCGAAAACCACGACTACAATAAGGCGCATTAACGAGGAATCAAACCCTAATAGTTTATAGTGCATCTCCCAGAGTAAGAAATAGCGTCGACAGTACACAAATACATAAATAGCGCACCTGAAAAAAAAAACCCTACTTACTCAAGCGATGCACTTTTACTAATGCTAAAAATATGGGAAGGAAGATCGCGGTATAAGGGTGGGGTGTATATGCAACAAACAAGTACTGTATGCATAGCAAGTACTGGCAACAAGCAAGTACTGTATACATAGTAGGTACGTGCAACAAGCAAGTACTGTATACATAGTATGTACTTGCAACAAACAAGTACTGTATACATAGTGGGTACTGGTAACAGGCAAGTACTGTATACATAGTATGTACTTGCACTAAATAAGTACTGTATATATAGTCGGTACTGGCAACAAGCAAGTACTGTATACATAGTTTGTACTTGTAACAAACAAGTACTGTATACTTAGTCGGTACTGGCAACAAGCAAGCACTGTATACATAGTATGTACTTGCAACATACAAGTACTGTATACATAGTCGGTACTGGCAACAAGCAAGTAATGTATACATAGTATAAGGTGACCAGACGTCCCGATTTTGGCGGGACAGTCCCGATTTTTAGAAATTTGTCCCGCGTCCCGCGACGTTTGAAAAAAGTCCCGACTTTTGAAAGATTGGTTTTTTTTTTCGGGGTGATCTTTTATTCACTATTTTGAAGTTATCAGCTTATATATATCGCCAAAATCTGTATTTGGTAGCAGCGCTGCAGCGGTCAAAATACAAACCGGTACTTTAAAAACGTGCCTCGTATTTATTATATTTGTAAATTTGACATTATGTTTCATGTTGTTAAAAAAATGTCCTTTATTTATTGGCCGATTTCAATAAAACGAAAACAAGACTAAATGGCTGCACATGTTCTACAAAGTTGTTCTATTTTTATTTGCAAAATCTAGCAGGCTATCGCTGAACTGAAAGTTGATTTTGCAAAAAAAGAAAATTAGGGCCCCTTTCTAGAAGATGTGGAGACATTAAATTTTATTTTTGTTTTATTGAAATCGGGCAATAAATAGTTAGGGAGTTATGGCCAGCGGCATTTTTAGATTTTTAGGAGACACCCTGTATATTTTGCGTTTTGCGTTCTTTGTTAATTTATTTAAAAATCGCGAATTTAAAACTTGCTGGAAGAAATTACAAATTAGTTAATACAAAATACTACCGCCACACTTGAACCAAACCAAGGTTTACCCAGAAGTGGCGGCAAATGCAAAATTAGGATGAAACGCAAAAATAAGATCATCTCGCATGATTTACCTTGGGAAATTCTAGTTAAAATTTAAATTCATTGCACGTAACATTTTTGGTGCATTGAAGGGGTTAGAATAAAAAGTGAAATGTTTTAAATTTATGATACCAGTGCGTTTTGCGTAAAGTGAGACTTATTTATGGGAATAAAGAGGATCCCAGTGGTTTTCAATAAATGCATAATTTTGACACTAAATTTACGGGATCAATGTGCTATTGAAACGTATTAAGCAGAAATTTACCTTATTTTTCTACGAAATGATGAGTTCTCAGCGTCTTCAGAGGGAGAATGTGTCTGATTCTCTTAGCCAGGAAATAGTGAAGGTCTGCAAACGAAGTAGGGACTGCCAATTCTGGAAACATGAAATCATAAAGTGTCGTGACTAAAACTATTGAAAATGGATTTTAAAATTTAGTGTATTGATAATACATTTTAGACTTCTTGTTATGAAGCGATGTTCAGTTACAGGTGATGCAAAACAAAATATTTATGTAATGAGATGTAACGTAATGTAAAATTATATTACTGATGTCATTCTTATCTAATTTATATTTAATAAAGTGAGACCTGAATTTATGAAATTATTACTATTATGAATGATAAGAAATGATTGAATTCGTGTATAATCGCAGGTGTTAATTGGAGGTGTGAGCTCAGGTAGAAGAGCTTGTTACCTGACCATCCTCCTTCCCGGACAATGATCACAGTTACATTTAAATGCAGTTCATTTTAAACCATAAAGTGATGAAGTATACTGTGCGTTTCTAATGCATTTAATTAATAAAGGGGTGTATGTAATGAAGTACTGTACAAGTACAGTAATTTGTAGCTGTAAGTTACAAGCTACAATGTAGCTCCAAAAACGACAAAGTTACCAATGGAGGCCCGATAGTTTAGAACACCCTGTATAACGATTAGATTCTCCGTAACTCCTCAAGGATTTAAGTGTGCATTGCAAATATTGCACTGCATTAGACTTTGCAATTGCACGATAATTATCGTGATTGCTGCTTGAACCAGCCGGTTTCTTTGATATTATACCGATTTTCCTATTCATTTGGTTATAATTGCGATAGTTTAGCTGTAGAAGGAAGTAGAAAGAGGTTTTTTTTAAACGCAATTTTCTCAAAAATGATAACATATATAGAGGTATATAAATGCCGATGCCGCATCACTACCTTTATGGATGGATAGAAGAATTATGGCTTCTACAAATTAGAGAAAATACCACTCTTCAGGAAAACTAATCCAATATAATTGAGAGAATCAAATCCATGGAAGAGTCTTTTAGCAGATCAATACTATTACTAATGGGAATTAGAAATACTATTACTTTTAAGGTTGTTATATATCTTGAATTCACTTGAAATGTAATTTGTGAAATTTGAAACATTTCTCATTTGAGATGAAGAAGAATATATGTTGATTCTGAGTTGACTATCCAGCAATGCATAATCTAATGCGGAAGAAAAAGAAGAAAAAGAAAAGAAAGCAGAACATGAAGAGGAAGAAGTAGCAGATGATAGAGAAGAAGAAAAATATATTGTAATTATATTGATTCCGATCGAGTTTGATAGCACCTAATTTCTAATAGGAACTTCAATTACCCAAAAAGTTACATTAGATATTATCAAAACTAGAAACACCATTACTTTTTAGAGTAATGTAATTGCTAGAAATATGCAACATGCAATGGAGATGCAACGGTATCAAGTATTATTAGTGCGCTTGTCATTCTTATAACTTAAAAAATGTTAACCCTAATGACATACCGTATTTTTTTTTTAATAAACTAATGATAAATTTGGCTTGCATGTATTTTTCAACGAGCCCAAAGTAAATGCAATGTTATGCAATATACTGAATGAGAACGCTTGATATCATTATAATGCAGTATGTAGCATAATTGAAATATTTTATTGTTGAAGTCTTCACGATGCAATTTCGAATATTTTCTTGCATATTTCCGTTGATGCACTGCGTTCGTTCTTTGCAGTTTTATTAAATTACGCTGCAACTTAGGATACAAAATTCGTGTATGTCAGGTTGCAATTAGGCAGTGAACTTGGGTACATATTTTAGTAATCATGGCGGTGAAGGGAGTTAAAATTATTCCAAGTAACTTAATTTTCAACACTACAACGTGATATTAACTTAAATGCAAATTTCAGGTATACTCAAGAGATACGCGAATATTCAGAAATGTTTTACATGAGGGCATTCTTGCCGCTTACTAATTACGCTGCAATTATTTCAGTTAAACAAATAATAAATAGTAAGATCGATGTTTTATTAAGTATTAATCACGATCTTGAGTCAGCTGTTCCTCGGAAAATCGATTTTCATTTAAATCATTTCAAATACGAAATCAGGGCAGGATAAACGCCTAATAAGAACCACCAAACGTAAAAGCCACGACACCGACGACTTTATAAAAAAAATATTTTGACAATTCATATTTTAATCAGTAAGTAGTAACTAACTAGCATTGGCATCAAAATGTAGTACGCATTAGATCTTACTCAATAAAATATGAATTTGACAGATTTTTTCAGTATCACCTAAAATTGCAGCACTTCCAGAATATTCTGAAAAGTGCTACACATTAAAGGTACTGTCTGTGAACGGAGGGCCTGACTTACAATACATCTGAATTGATGAACATTAAAATACCGTTTTTTTTTGAGTAACTGCTGGTGTAAATAAAGCCGCCCGATTCACTGATGCCGTTATTTTTTTATTTTATACATGAGAGATCTCGTCTGAAACCCTATTTTACTCATGTCGTAATTGATGATCATTAAAATTCCTTTTGGTTTATAATAATTCCTCAAATGTTGAACTGTTGATGTAGATAAATTGCTGCCTAATTCAGTGATGCCGTTATCTCTTTAGTTTATACATGAGACATTTCGCCTGGAGCCCTATTTTACTTATGTCATCTATTCCATATCAATCTTCATCTATTCCATATCCATCTTCTTCTATTCGTCTACATCCAGGTAGCTGAAAAAAACAATTATATTGTTTGTACCTGCAAGAAACAAGTACCTACTGTGTATGCAGTGTAGCTGAAAGAGATAATTCTATTGGGCATACTTGCAAACAACAAGTACTGTGTATCTAGTAATTTAAGAGAAAATCTTCAGAGGAACCCACGTAAGGCGCAGTTTTACATGCATCGACTTTAAATATAACTATAAGATTGTACCTGAAAAGGAAAACCCTGTTCGATGCATGGGCGCAGCGATGTTGTAACAATTACACGACTACAATATTAAGGCGCATTAATGAGGTATCGAACCCTAATCGTTTATAGTGCATCTCTTAGAGTAGGAAATAGCGTCGACAGTACACAAATACATAAATAGCGCATCTGTAAGAAAAACCCTGCTTACTCAAGCGACGTACTTTTACTAATACTAAACCCAAGGAAGATCGCGATAGATAGGTATGGTTCTCTACAACATGTAGAGAACGACCCTGTTTGCGACGGAGTGATCAAAAAAGGTACTCACTTTGAGGCATCTTGGAGTTCATCTCAAAAAAAGACCTGCCTTGAAATTTACTTTTAAAGTTGTATTGGCGAAGAACACGTCCTAATCAACCATTATGCGAACTTTCGACACAACTACGCACTTTTTGTTTATTCGTCGCACACATGTTAAAGAGCCGCGAGAGAATGAACAATACGTGGCATAATCAAGAATTAATTAAAACAGATATTTAATCTCAGTGTTTGGTTACCCGCTGAAAATGCCATCGTTTAACCGGAACTGAATATAACAAATATTACAAAACAAGCACATTAGAAGAAATAGAGTGTGAATGTCAAAATTCGTATTTAATTATTTAACATGGTATGCTTGAATCGAAACTTACCAAATTTTCCTCTGAATTAAGCCAATGATGTTTTCTCAGCGCCTTTAAAGAGAGGATCGCACACGCTCGCTTCCGATAATGAATGAAAGAAAGAGTCATGATTAGTTAATGGCCAGAACAATGGTATGTGATTCTCTTAACACATAAAATCATCTAATGATGCTTGCCTCGTGGACAAAAACATTGTAATTACATTAAAAAATAATTTTATTGGTGATATATTTTACCTTTTTTGTTATGTAGTGAAGTTAAATTATAGGTGATGCAAATTTCATTAGATGTAGGTAATATTGCTGATATTTTTCATTTCTTATTAATATTTAATGATATGGAACCACTGTTTTTAAAATGAACCATATACAGGGTGAGTCAATATTCATTCCCCAGCCTCGGATATTTAAGAATAATAAAAACAAAATTAAGAATACTAAACTCTCGAATGGCAATTAAATAATCGAATAATAAATAATACAAAATTCATTACAAACTATTAACATACCCATCATTTGCATGTATGCCTAAATAATTATTGATGAAGGTCAAGAGACATAGTACACAGTCATTGCAATAGCCATAGAGCCATCTTATTGACTAACAAACTTAATTCTAATGCCTAGATATTAACATTTTGACATGTCATGTTAAAGAAGAAGCTTTATGGTAATTAGACATGGCAGCTGAAATAGGTCATTCGAATACCAAATAACATTAATTTCACTACGCAAGGTATTAACAATCATGGTGTTTGCAGAAGGGCGGAAAGAAGAAAAAAATAATTTTGTAGAAAAATTTGTAAACGCTGTAGCTTTTGGTATAGTTGTGCGCTGATTTTGGAATTCACAGGGTTTAACACTAACGTAGGGCTATACAATAAGGACAATTTATTTTTGATTGATTGATTGATCAAATGAATTGATTTAAATCATGATTTAAATCAATTAATTTCTTTATAAAATCATTTATTTCAATCAAAATTTATATATTTTTTAAATGAATCATTGATGTTGCAACGTTTGTGGATTCCAACAGGTGAAGAAGTAAACACGTCATGTATAGAGTTAGCATGCTTTGAAATAGATATTTGTAAGAAAAGAAAATATTTTTGATTTCTTCCATTTATGGGTCCTTAGATAGTACAGATACACATATTGCTTGTAATCTTCAATTATTGTTCAAATTTGAGAATTTATCAAAAAACAAATGATGATTTAAATCGTCATGAAAATTAATTGATTTAAATCACATCTAACCTGACAAAAACGGATTGGAAATTTAAAAAAAAAAGTAAATAAATCATGATTTAACACAGGCCTCTACAATAAAGACAATTTAATCGTTACCAGGGTTGGTGGGATTTAAAACAATTGATTTAAATCATGATCAACTGTTTTTTTTTTATATAAATCACTAATTTAAATCTAAATTTATATATCTTTTCAAATTAATCATTGATTTTGCAACGTGTGCGCATTCCAACAGGTGAACAAATAAAAACGTAATGTATAGAGTTATCATGCTTTGAAATAGAATTGTAAGTTAATAAAGTATTTTATATTTCTTCCATTTATGGAGCCATCGTTGTGTTTAATCATCAATTATTGTTCAAATTTAAGAATTTATTAAAACACAAATCATGTGGTTTAAATCGTCATGTAAATTCATTGATTTCAATCACATCTAACCTGACAAAATTTAAAAAAAATCAAATTTATCATGATTTGTATGATTTTTTTAAATCATGATTAATTCCAACCCTGAAATGATTAAAAAAATTCTCTAAAGATTTTTATTTACTTTGTCCAGTTATTTCCAGGAAATAAAAACGAAAACTTCGACAAGAATTTCTGAAAAATTTTCTACACTGGTTTTCAAACCTAACCAAGACAAATTATTAAAAATGTTGGCATAATTATTAGAGATAATTTTCAAAAATAGAAAAGATCAAGTTATTTGTTTCGATTTAAAAAAAATTCCCTCCCCTAATTTCTGAAATATTAGCAACAATTTTGTTTCATTAGAAATATGATTTTCAATCATATTTCTTGAAACTTGCTAACACAACTAATGATAAATTCACAATACATAGTACTTTTTTTGGATAAAGAAAAGACTCACTCGTTTTTATAAAGCAAAACAATTGAATTTGCCTAGGAAAAATTTACAAAATTGGAAAGTAACTCTAAACTAGTAACTAATTTATTTCTCAAAAAGTTACTCCTCTTTACTTCTTTAAACTCTACAGAATTTTGTAAAAGCTAATTTTTTTTGAGGAATTTTACTAAACTTACTATTCTTATTATCAAAGTTTTCTTCTAAATTTTCCATTACTCAGAATTTTTTAACACTCACTAATTATAATTATCTCATTACTTATTATATGATTCACTTAATATTAGAAATAAAACGTAGCACCTTTTTCACAAAAAACATTTATTTTTTCTAAATGTACATTTTAGCCGCCAAGCGGCCATCTTCAGTAGTAGATACGTACTGTATCTACGTTTTATTTCTAAACATACTTTCACAAGCTCCAACTCCCCGTCACTTAATGTTACGTAATTTTTGATTCACTTATTTTGTTTTTAAACTTAGGTGCAGTAAGGTTAATTTTTTATGAAATTTTGAGACACCCAATGTCATCTCAGTTTAGATATCTTTAACTGAAAGACAACTGTTAAAAAATTAATCAGTGGTTGGAAAGATCATTGTTGAAATCATGATTTATTTGATTTTTTTAATCATTAATTTTTGGTTTTTGTTTTAAATCGTGGTAAATTTCAACCCTGACCGTTACTGCATTCGGTTATCTATTAGGGCGTGATTTTTTAAAGCGCTCTGCTTTTTAATTGAAAACGATCTAACTTCTGAAGATAATGAATGTTGCCTTTTCATAGACAATAACAATTGGTTATACTGCTACGGGAAAATATTTTGTAAAAACTAAAAAGATAAAAAGTAAATAGCCCGCAAGGAATAAATGTCTCGGAAAATTTGGAAAATGCATATATAAATGTGCACTCATTTAGTATATTAAGGATATTTTACTAGTAATGACATGTTAATTGTTTGTAGGTAGGTATATCTAATTTAAACAAGAAATAGATACAACCTCTAAAATTCAATCCTCTGAATAAAAGCCTAAAAGTAATCAATAACGTCAGAAAAATAGTTGAATTAAATTATTCTGACCTTAAAGTTTTATTTTAAAATTGTCATTTAGAGATGTCATTTTCAACTACTAAGCACCAGCAGACCAACTTAAAAAAATCAAATAGCAAAGTACCCATTCTGTTGGAGTGACGACCCTTCATTACTTGTGATGGTGCAGTTTCACCTTTTTTAAATTTTTTGTTGGCTAAAATCAACTTCTCCTCTACCTATATGATGTAGGTTACAGAAGACCGTTTTGCACACAATTTGTTCTACATTATTTAATATGACAGCATATTTGTAGGCAGGGCCGTGCCTGGGTATATGGCCGCCTGCGTGCTAGTATGCATGGCCGCCCTTTGAGATAACATCAAAATCAAAGAAAAAAATCAAATTTTCATTCTTAATGTTTATTATTATACTTATATATCTAATGTACATATTACCATTGAATATAAAACATTAATATGTTTTGGCACATCTATAAATCTATGATATTACAATCAAAAATTTACTCTACGCGATTTTTTTTAGGCAAATTCTTCAATCGCTCCTTCAATATTTAAGGAATCAGCAATTTCACTTTCAATTGCAATAATTGATATATTACTGAGACGTTCTTGAGTCATTGAAGTTCTCAGGTGGTTGTTGATTATTTTTAATTTTGAAAAACTTCGCTCTCCAGATGCAACAGATACTGGAACTGTCAGTAAAAGTTTTAAACTTGTGGCGACATTTGGAAAAGAAGTCTCCAAGTTGTATTTGTATAAAAACTTTATGAGTTCTTCGGGCTGCTTTATGTCTTTTATGATAATTTTTAGAGAAATTAACTCTTGATATAATTCTACGCCACTGATATCACAAGATTCACCATCTTTAAATTTATTATGGAGATCGAAACAACTTTCTTTATTTCCTCATGTTCCATATCAATAAATTTGTATAGAAATCCAAAACATTGTTCAAAATTTGACAAAGTTTCAAAACGGGTGGTAAGAGATGAAATAGCTGTATCTAGTATTACATAGAAAAAAAAATTGAAAATCTTCTTTTGGAGTAAATTGAATATTTTCATCTCTTTCATAGCTAAATTGTTTTCGGTGATGTCGGCGACGTACACTAATTTCAGCAGGAAAATCCGGTTCTGTTTCAAGTGCTTTACAAAGTTCATTAGAAATCTGCAAATAATTTTCGAAACTTTCGTCATTTCTAATGCTTTTGAAAATTTTCAAAACTTCCTTAATTGATTCGGCACACGAACTGATATTCCAAGAAACTTTCTGCATCACTTTGCTAATAAAATCTACCTTTTCCAAGATTTCGTACCATATTATTATTGAAGAAATAAATTTATAAGATTTAAGTTTCATTGCCAAACATTCAGCTTCATGTCGAACTGTTGGCATTGAAGATTCCTCAGCTATTTCTATAAGGCTGTCATAAATTTCACCTAATTCATTTCGCAGTGGTCTAATCGCTTTAATTCTTGCTTCCCATCAAGTTTCACTAACTTGTTTCAATGTTAAAGATTTTACCTTTTTCTTTAAAACTTGCCATCTAAATGGTGATCCACTGAAAAAGTTGTATATTGCAGATACATTACTGAAAAAATCCACCGTTGAAAACGAAACTTTAGCTGCATCATTAATGGCCAAATTTAATGTATGCGCGTTGCATGGTATAAACAGAGCTCGTGGTTAATTGTCCAAAATTCGTTTTTGCAATCCTTTATGTTTTCCGGACATATTAGACCCATTATCGACGAATTGACAACAACACTCAACTATTTTACAATTTACTTCGATTATATATGACTATGACTATATATTAACATTGTTATTTTGCTTTTTATTTTTTGTTTGTTTTTCATGTCGTCAGGCCGCCTTTTAATTTGGCCGCCTGCGTGCGGCGCACGTAATGAACGCCCGTCAGGCACGGCCCTGTTTGTAGGAATAAGTTTTGGGCTTTTCATCATTTTTCTGTGGACGACCAACTGGTACCACTGGTCAGAGCATTTTTCGCTTTTATATCTTGTAGGTTAAAAAACTCGGTAAGTACGCGTTTTCTGTCGTCTAGCCTAAATTTTGTATTGCATTTTAGCTTACAGTTTTCACCAAAAAGATCAGTCGAATCCGTATATTTTGCTTCCATGTCTTTCCCCTTATAAGAAATATAGACCTCTCCTACTATTGCCGTTTGTTGGTATTTTAGATTCTAGAACCACTTTGTTTAAATTCACGTCAGTAAACGTTTTCATATCTTCTAAAACTGGTTGAACTTTTGCCTTTTTCAGCAATAGTAACATCTTTTGGCCCTTGATAACATTTTTTTGTTATTTTAATCAATAACTATACGCTTATTATTCTATTATTGCAAATTACAAGACCATTAAGCAATATTCACAAAGACACAACACTAGACGTATAGATTATGTTTCTTTATTGTGATATCTGCGCAAGCTCAGATGATGCTTAGCACATTCTTCTACTATTACAGTTGAAACTTTTTACAGCGAAAGGGTGGAATTAAGTGTTATCTACATCTACATGCATATAGCATACTCATCCATTTACAGTTTACAAAATGTTGGAACATAACATCTTCGTCCACTCCACAATTTCAAGAAATAATTTATTTTTAAGCAAGGAAGTCCGTGACATGATAGAGTAGCACATAACATCTTCTTCCACCAAAAAATCTCAAGATTTCAAAAATTTAAGTTAATACATTCATCCACTCGCCCCTTCAATTATCATCATTATTAATCCTGTCGGATTATGGCTAACGCTGTGGCGTTTGTATGAATTTATTGAGGTGTGTAAATCCTCTTCCTCGTTGGTTTATAGTTTGTTGTGAGTCTTGGTTGCTTCTGTTATTTTTTCCCCTGCACTTTTTTTCGCGAATACTTTCACCATATACTTATACATGGAGAAAGTAAAAATCCTGATGTTTTTGACCATTGAAACGCCAGTTGTGGCACCTAAAACCTGCGGCAATGACAATAAAATCCAAAAAATTATCTTTGCTTGCCATTTGAACATTATGACTCGATTAGCGTTTACTGTTTTCAGCGTCGATGACCAGCGATGTCCGAATCGCCGCCAAAAGGTCATAACCGAGCCGTAAAATGCGGGGGCTCGTTCCCGTACGTCCTCCCCAGTGAAAGAGAGTCCTGTGCGACCGCGGGGGTGGTAGGAGTGGCGACGCAGAGGAACGCTCCCTATAAAACTGCAGGACCTCCATGGGTGCCGTTAGAACGACGACGAGATACCAGACGCATCGCACCTGTCCGTTCTGTACTGTACTGTCGTGGGTTGTTCAGAAATGTGTAACAAGTTGTCGGCAAGCAGAAGCGGCCCGATCGCACCCTCGATCGTCAAGCTGGCCAGGATCGCGGCCGTCCTGGTCCTCTTCTGCTTCGCCGAGTGTGCAGCAGGTAAGTCAAGACAAATTACGAAACTTTAACGAAGTCAGATCGCAAAAGTTACAACCAAATTCTTCTCTCGTGAAAATTTGAAATTTAAATCCAACTTATAATAACAATTAAAAAAATATTATACATAACGAATTTTGTTGCAATTTCACAAGACATTATTTTTTCCTTGTACAAACTTGCAACCAAAAATTTACTAAATAAATTAATCCTATTTTTCCCTCAAGTTCATAGTACCCCATTAGATAATAATAACATTACATAATTAGATTAATTCATAAAAACTTGGATACTAAAGAATAAAATATTTTTATTTAAATTTTGGTGATATAATTGCAGCATTTCAATTTTTTAAGTGAAAACTTTCAACATTCAACATTATTTTGTGAAACTTAAATTAATAATTATATTAATTGATTAAAAGTTGGATAATAGAGAATAAAACAGTTTTATTTATATAAAAATATTCATCAATTTAAATTTCATCAATTTTGTTGATGAAATTGCAGCATTTCAAATTTTTGAATTTTTGAAAGTGAAAACTTTCAATGGTAGCTACAACAATTTTGTTTTACTTTGTCATATGCATTCGAACACTTTGTCGAAGCAATGCGGCTCTTGTTTAAACAACGATATCTCAAAAAGGATCGTATCAATATTAATGTAATTTATGGTTGTTATATAGTAATATACTGGCATTAAATGGGTATATTTAAATTTAGATCCAATGATGGATTCTTGAGATCCATCAATTTTTGTTTAAAAATATCGAATATTAAAACCATTTTAAGTGTTTCTTCAATTAAGCTGTTATTTATATAACGATATCTTAAAAACCACCGTATCAATATCAATGTAATTTGTTACTGATATAGCTCGATATACTGATACTGAATTGGCATAACTAAATTTAAATACAACGAGAGGTTATTGAGATATATCAATATTTGTTCGAAAGTATTAAATATTGCTGTTTTTCCAATTTTCACACATTAATAATGCAATCTACAGCACTTGTGTGTCAATGTAATTGTATTTTTTGCTAACATAAACCGATATACTAATATT
Organism: Othius punctulatus; assembly: GCA_951805005.1. NCBI lineage: Eukaryota > Metazoa > Arthropoda > Insecta > Coleoptera > Staphylinidae > Othius > Othius punctulatus. The sequence continues at coordinate 33,016,921 of OX638143.1, forward strand.
TGATATCTGAAATTTTAAAAATATCCAATGAAAGATATTTGACATATATCAATTTTTGTTAGAAAATATTGAATATTAGAATATTTTTAGTATTCCTCCAATTACGCTCATATTTAAACTATATCTCAAAATCACCGCATCAATAATAATGTAATTTATTGTTGCTATAGCGTGATATATTGTTACTGAACTAGTGCAGTTAAAATTGAATCCAATGAAAGATTCTAGAGACATATAATGTTTTGTTCGCAAATATCGAATATTCAAAGCTGTTATTTTTTTCCAATCCTAAATTAAAGAATCTCAATCTCTAATACTAGCGTATCAATATAGAAATTAAGGATTCTCTTTCTTAAATACCAGCGTATTCTGGTATTTAGTATAAGTAGAATTTATTTGTAATATAAACTGATATACTATTATTCGATATCTGCAATTTAAAAAATATCCAATGATAGATACTTGAGATATATCAATTTTTGTTTTAATATATAAAATTTTAGAACGATTCTAAGTGTCCCTCTAATGTCGTTCATATTTAAATAACAATATCTCAAAATCCACCGTATCAATACAAATGTAACTTCTTTCTGCTATAGACTACTATACTGCTATACTGACATTGAATGGGTGTAATTATGTTAATTAATAATTAATTATTGAGATATATAATTTATTTTAAATAACGATATCCCAAAGATCACCGTATCAATAACAAAGCAATTTTTTGCTGCTATAGCGTGATATACTGGTATTGAACCAGTGCAATTAAAATTAAATCCAATGAGGGATTATAGTGACATATTTTTTTTTTGCAAATATCGTATATTTGAAGTTTTTTTTCAATTTTCCATACATAAATAAAATAATCTCAATCTCAAATACTAGCGTATTCATAAAAATACGACTGATTTGCAATATATAAACCGATATACTATTACTCGATATCTGCAATTTAATAAATATCTGCTATAGTGTGATATACTAATATTGTGTGGGTATAATTAAATTTAAATCCAATCATGAATTCTTAAGATATCAAATTTTTGTTTTATTTATTATTTTAATAACGATGTCTCAAAAACCACTGTATCAATTTAAATGTAATTTATTTTTGCTGTAGAGTGATATACTGATATTTAATTGGCACAATTAAATTTAAATACAACGATAAGTCATTGAGATATATCAATTTTTGTTTGCAAATACAAAAATTCCAAGTTATTTTTCCAATTATCACACATTAATAATGGAATCTACAGCACTTGTGTGTCAATGTAATTGCATTTTTTTGCTAATATAAACCAATATACTAGAATTCGATATCTCCAATTTTAAAAATGTCCAATGAGAGATACTTGACATATATCAATTTTTGTTAGAAAATATTGAATATTAGAACTATTAAGTTTTCCTCCAATTAGGCTCATATTTAAACGATATTTCAAAAATCACCGTATTAATAACAATGTAATTTTATTGCTGCTATAGTGTGATATACTGTTATTGATTGAGTGCAATTAAGATTAAATCCAATAAGGGCTTCTAGAGGCACATCATTTTTTTGTTTGCAACTATCGAATCTTCGTAGCTGTTTTTTTAAAAAAATCCATACATAAATTATTCTCAATCTCAAATACTAGCGTATTAATATAAATATAATTTATTTGTAATATAAATCGATATACTGTTATTCAATATCTGCAATTTAATAAATATCCAATGAGAGATACTTGAGATATATCAAATTTTGTTTGAGAATATCATATATTAGAACGATTTTAAGTGTCCCTTTAATGAGGCTCATACTTAAATAACGATATCTCAAAAATCAACGTATCAATATAAATGTAGTGTATTACTGCTATGTAGTGATATACTGATATGGAATAGGTATAATTAAGTTAAATTACAATAAATAATTCTGGAGATATATAATTTCAAATAACGATATCTCAAATATTATATTAATAACAAAGCAATTTATTGTTGCTATAGAGTGACATTTAATGAGTATAATTAAGTTTTAATCCAATAATTAATTCTAGAGATATATAATTTTAAATAACAATATCTCAAAAATCACCGTATAAATAACAAAGAAATGTATTGCAGCTATAGCGTGATATGCTGTTATTAAACTAGTGCAATCAATATTAAATTCGATAGGGGATTCTAGAGACATATCATTTTTGTTTGCAAATATCGAATATTCGAAGCTGTTTTGTTTTCTTCAATTTACATGCATATATAAAGGAATCTCAATCTCAAATACTAGTGTAATAATATGAATAGAATTTATTTATTATATAAACGGATATACTATTATTCGATATCTGCAATTTTATAAATATCCAATTGGAGACACTTGAGATATATCAATTTTTGTTTGAAAATATCAAATTTTAGAACGATTCTAAGCGTGCCTCTGATGAGGCTCATATTTAAATAGCGCTATCTTAAAAACCACCATATAAATGTAATTTATTGCTGCAGTGATATACTGATATTGAATGTGTATAATTAAGTTTAAATGCAATAATTAATTCTTGAGATATATACTCGTAATTTTACATAACGATATCTCAAATATCACCGTATAAATAACAAAGAAAATTATTGCAGCTATAGCGTGATATGGTGCTATTAAACTAGTGCAATTAAAACTAAATTCAATGAGTTATTCTAGAGACATATATTTTTTTGATTGCAAATATCGAATATTCAAAACTCTTTTTTTTTTAAATTTTCCATACATAAGGGAATCTTTATCTCAAATAATAGCGTATCCATATGAATAGAATTTATTTGTATTATAAACCGATATACGATTTGCAATTTAATAAGTATCCAATGAGAGATACTTGAGATATATAATTTTTTGTTTGAAAATATAAATTTTTAGAACGATTCTAAGCGTCCCTCTAATGAGGTTCATATTTAAATAACTATATCTCAAAAACCACCGTATCAATATAAATGCAATTTATTGCGGCTATAGAGTGATATACTGATACTGAATGTGTATAATTAAATATATATCTAATAATTAATTCTTGAGATATATAGTTTTAAATAACGATATCTCAAAAATCACCGTATCAATGACAAGGTAATTTATTGCTGCCATAGCGAGATATACTGTTATTGAACTAGTGCAATTAAATTTAAATCCAATTAAGGATTCTAGAGAAATTTTTGTTTTGTTTGCAAATATAGAATATTCCCATTTTTTTTTTTTCAAAATTTCTGTTTATTAATAATGGATTCTCAATTAATTTCAAATACTAACGTATTAATATAAATATAATTTATATGTAATATAAACCAATATACTATTATTTGTTATCTGCAATTTAATAAATATACAATGAGGGATTCTGGAGACATATCATTTTTTGTTTGCAAATATCGATTACAAGCTTTTTTTCAAAATGGTCGTACATTAAAGGTATCTCAAACTCACATACTAGCGTATCAATATAAATGGAATTTATTTTTTATATAAACCGATATACTATTATTTGATACCTGCAGTTTAATAAATATCTAATGAGAGATACTTGAGATATATCAATTTTGTTTGAAAATATCAAATATTCGAACGATTTTAAGAGTCCCTCCAATGAGGATCTTATTTAAAGCACGATATCTCAAAAACCACCGTATCAATATAAGTGTTATTTATTGCTGCTATAGAGTTATACACTAATATTGATTGGGTATAATTAAATTTAAATCCAATGATGAACTCCTAAGATATATAATTTTTCTTTTCTTTATTATTTAAATAACAATATCTCAAAAACCACCGTATCAATATAAATGTAATTTATTGCTGCTATAAAGTGATATTGAAAGGATATCATTAAATTTAAATATAATAATGAATTCTTGAGATTTAAAAAAAATACATTTCAAATGAATTCAATATATATAGTCGATCTTTATTGGTCTATCGACCCCAGATATGAATTCAATTTGTATGAATATTGAATACATGCCTCTGATAATGGTTGTATATAATCGAAACTAGTCTAAAATATATAAATCTATCTATAAATAACTTGAAATAAAAAATATAAATCTTAAAATAAAATATTTTTTTTTGAAATTTTAATTTACCAGTAAGTACTAAACATAACATCGTTAAATATACAACTAGTAATTTATGGATAAAACCTTAAGCTTAATATATTTTTTTGTTTCAAAATTTTGAATAGGTATTGAAAGTTTTTTTTTTAAGGTTTTGGCAATTTTTCTCATACACTAATGACAGAATATCGAAAACTAGCGTGTAGAAATGAATGTAATTAATTACTTTGATTAAGTCATATATTTGAATTTGGTTTGCTTAATTTCAATAAAACTCAGTGAGTTATTTTCAAGATATTAATTATTTTGTTTGAAATTCGAAATTTTGTCGTCGTTTAAGTGTTTCTGTCAGTATCAGTCTTACATTTACATAAAGATATCTGAAAAACTAGCGTATCGATATGAATGAAATTTATTACTTATATTTAAGTGATAAGCTGGTTTGAAATTGCGTAATTAATTTTATATCAAATGAGCGATTTTAGTTTTTCTTTATGAGAATTTGATGTTTTTTATGCGTATCTGAAATTAATTTCGTATTTTAATAACGATATATCTAAAACTGGCGTATATAAATTAATGACAATTGTAATGAATATTACTCGATGTACTAAAATATGATCTGTGAAATTTAGTTTATATGCAATGATGTATTCTCAAGATATACAGGCTCTCCAAAAACTTTCCTGCCAAACGTCAATGTCATATACTAGGCGTCATTTTATGTCGATTTAACCTAAATTACCTTAATCAAAAATGCTTCCTAAGAGATCTAGATCTTTTTGAAAAGTACAATGACTAAGCTGCTAATGACATATACATACTCTAAATATTTATTTTTCACTTTTTTTTTTAGAATTTTAAGCTTTTACAATGACCAATATGCTAATGACATATACAGAGCCTTAATTTTTTTTTTTGTTATAATGAGAATTTGTTTTTTTAAGCGTATCTGCAATTCATTTCGTATTTAAATGACGATATCTCTAAAACTGGAGTATTGAAATGAATAACAATTATTATTAATATTGCTCGGTATACTAAAATATGATCTGCAAAATTTAGTTTATGTGCAATGATAGGTTCTCAAGATATACAGGGTGTCCAAAAACTCTCCTGCCAAACGGAAATCCCATATACTACACGTTATTTTATGTCGATTTAACCTAAATTACCTTAATCCAAAAATGCTTCCTAAGGGATCTAGAGCTCCGGAAAAGTACAATGACTAAGCTACTAATAACATTTACAGACATTTACAAAAGCACAACTATTTTGATTTAAAAAAAATATTTTGATTTGTGTTGTCTTAGAATAGTAAAATAGGTCTAATTCTTTTTCAAAATGTTTAACTTTTCTAATAAATGTTTCCCTTTGGAAGCATTTTCTTAAGGTAATTTAGGTTAAATCGACATAAAATGACATAAAATGACGTAACAATTATTATTTATATTGCTCGATGTACTAAAATATGATCTGCAAGATTTAGTTTATATGCAATGCTCGAATGTCACGTACTAGTATGTGGCATTTCCGTTTGGTAGAAGAGTATCTGGACACCCTGTATAATTATTAGTTACAATTTTTTATTTTAGGAAATTTGTTCGTATGTAAAATACACGATTTTCTCTATTTCAGATTGTGAATAAATGATAGTTATTATTATCTTTAATTGTCATCGATGAATAAGATCGATGAACAATTGTCATTATTATCGTCATTATTATTACCACGGATAATATATTGTTATTTTTCGACGCCCAAGAAAATTGATCTCTGACAATTTTAGAGAAATTTTCTAGATTCAAAATTATGAATAAATTATTGATATTAATACTTTTAATTATCATCGAGAAATAATTGTCATTACATTATTATCGTTATTATTATTACCACGGATAAAAAATTGTTATTTTTGGACGCCGAAAGAAATCTCTGACAATTTCAAAACATTTTCTCGATTCCAGACTATGAATAAATTATTGCTATTATCTTCGTATTCGGAAGAAAATTACAAATTTCAGTGTTGCTTGGGCGAGAATCTGCAGCTGTTTATTTTTATCAGAGCCTTACTGCATAACGCCACAAATTAATGAAATCAATAGATCCGGCTGATATTTTTTTAAGTTTATATTCATTATTTGGAAGTTTTAAACAAAGTTTTATTAAAACAATATAAAAATTAATTATTGTTATAATTACTTGCTATATTCAGTCAGCAATTTCTGGATATATATATATATATATATATATATATATATATATATATATATATATATATATATATATATATATATATATATATATATTAATTTCGTAGTAATCCTATACCGTTATCCACTAACAGTGGAACTATGATAAAAGAATGACTACTGTTTTTTTACCAAAAAAATTATTCTCAAAAGGGTTGTGTACATTTATGAAGATTACAAAAAAGTATAAATCCTCTTATGTGAAATGTTATTTACCTAATATATTTAGAATATGGTGTTGTTTTCCATAGTTGTTAGAAAACTTATGTTTTTCTTTAATATTTTTTTTGGGGGATTAGGTGGGTCAGGTGAGTTTAAAACAATTTCCTGGTTAAGTTTTCTAACAACTATGGAAAACAACACCATATTCTATATATATCAACAATTTTTATTGGGCTATCGACCCCATGGGGTCTTTCCGTATATTATGTGAATCATATTATGTGAGATATTATGCAAAATATTTTTTTTTGTAAATAAAATTATTTATGTAATAATTCGTTTGCATACTTGTTTTTTGATTTATACCAAAATAAATGACGTGGTATAATTTGTATAATGTTGATATTTTGGCGCCCCAGGAGAATACATTAATTTCTACACAAGGCAGTTGTGCCGGCTGCTAAATTTTCCCTTCACTACCAAAATATGAGAGAATATCCCGCAAAATACGTTAAAAAAATGTTTTATATGTATATATATTTTTAAAATTAATTGCGGAAAATTATATCTCGCAAATAATCTGCGCTGTCGCTCTCGTAAAGTATTGCACACGACATGTTCCTTGATATTTCTTCAGGTATAATCTTGTTTTTGTTTGTTGTGTTTTCTTAATTGAGATCGAAGATTCTTCATACTCGTATACCGGCGGTTTTATTTAGTACACGCATTGTAAAAGTAACTAAACTAAATTTTAGCAATATTTATTACTTAAATATTATTATTAATTTTCACAATTTTGTTTCTTTATATATAGTCTATTGAGCACTATGAGTTACTTCCTGTGTGGGTATGTGTGTGATATGGAGCCGTACAATTTGACGGAATTTTATTCTTGATAATTTAAATGGTTTTGACTTACAGATGATTTGTATGTAATACAAATTACACAGATGATATGGCTGTTTTTATTGTTGATATATTTATACTTTTAATGTGTATTTAATTAATTTAATAGTATTATAGTTGTAATTTTTATATGGATTATTAGTGTATTTTGTATACCTTGACTAGTGCCAGGCTTCTCTATTGTAAGCTTGAGTATAAATAAAATAAATCTGATTCTTATGAATTCTGAAAGTGATACCAAATTTAATTTTTATATTATTCTCTGAGCTCTGTGAACATTATTATAATTAATTAAATAACTTTTACCTTTTTTCACTTTTTCACAGTTCATTAAAGTATAAAAAGGGTGAAAGTTATTTAATGAAATTTAATTTGAATAAAATAAGTTTTTTTTAACCAAAGCTAGATTAGTCTTCAAATATTCCTAATTATACAAAAGGAGGATTCCTTTTAGATAATAAATAATATAATAATAATAAATAACTACAGAGTCCACAAAATTTATAAATAAAGTTACATACTTCGTTTATAAATATTAAGCTTTGTAGCCAATAATTTATAAAAAAATATAAATAGTTCTTCCATGTTCTTATTTAAAATCCAGTCATTGTTGATCTGGTAAGGTTTGTCTTAGTGTATCACAGTATAACTGGATGGAGAGCCTGGCTATTATTTTTCTTTCTTTCTTTTTCTTAATCATTAACCCCTTTATTATTTTAATAATTATCCAATTATTAATTATTATTATCTATTATTTTAAAGCATGGACATTTGTTGTCCAAAATAACGAATCTCATAATAACATATTAATGCATTATATTGATTTAATCTTTAATAATAGCTTCCAGAAATATTTCAATCTTACTTTGTTTAGAGACGCAGATGCTATTTAATTAGTAATTAGTTAATTAGGGAATTACATTAAATCTACTAAGTTAAAATCTTACGATAATCGACGAACTAAAACAATCAATTTCACAACTAATTGAAGATTTTCCACGCTGTAAAAAATTGGGCTTTCTATTTTTTTAATGCATTGACTTTTTACAGATAAATTAACGGCAAATTTTTAGTTTCAAATGGAAACCTTTTTTACAAAACATATTAGGTACAAATTACTTTCCAGGGTCTGTATATTACAAATTATATAATTATATTAGCCCATACCGAAAGGTAAAGGGCCTATTGATAATATATGTTATTACAATATTTATAAACATGTTAATGTATTAAGTTAATATACTGTTTACTGTTTACCGATTCTAAAACAAAAATATTTCATAAATTTACCCTAATTCGATACAGTCATTAGCGGATTTTGCATAATTAATGTAAAATGTGGTTATAATCATAAATTACCGAATTAAATATGTTAATGAAAATAACAATATTATACGTTGCAATCCGTCATTAGCCCAATCATAATATATGTTGCGTGTAATCACAAATTTGAATTATAATTTTTTATTAACAATGGAATTGAGTACATGGTTTTCATTGGTTTTTATTTGTTTTATATTTTTAATTGTATTAATAATTTAGAGAATTTTCTATGATAAACTTTTGTCTTTAATCTTTAATCATTTGTATAAATATATACAGGGTGTCCAAGATACGGATGAACAGCATGGGGAACTCGGAACCGTAAAAGTTACAAAGGCGGTTAAATTACAAAGAAGTTGCGCAATTTAGTAGTCAGTAGTATTCTGTTGAGAAAACCAGAAAATGCCTCTTAATTGCGGAGATATTCGACAAAATCTTAAACTTTGCGATTTCGTTTTTGTTTTTTTCTAAAGTTATTTGAAAAGGTATAAAAAAAATAAAAGACACTTTCTCGTTGCCACTTTTTTAGCTCTAGAAGACAGGGTTTATTAATTTTCAATACAACGTTTCGTTTCAATGAAACCATCATCAAGTTTTGTGTTAGATAGCATTTTGTATTACGAATTCAACGATTTATATTACAGTATACTTTCTGATGTTTTTATTCAGAAAATGTTTTGCTAATACATTTGGAACATTTTATCGCGAACACCCTGTATAACAGTCTAGATTTGATCGATTTAGGAATACATTTTTTTTACAATAGGTATTTGCAATAGATTAATATTTATGATGATGTATAAATGAATGACCAAAGATTTAATGATTTATTGAAAGAGTATTATAATTTAATACCCCATATGGGGTCTTTCCGCCTTGCATTAGAAGTACTTTTATTTTACAAAAGTTTTTTGCAATAGATTTATAATTTATGATGATGTATAAATGAATGACGAATGATTTAATGATTTATTGAAAAAGTATTATGATTTATTGATTTATTGAAATAGTATTATGATTTAATACTCCATATGGGGTCTCCCCCCCCCTTGCATTAGAAGTACTTTTTTTACAATAGATTTTTGCTATTGATTTATAATTTATGATGATGTATAAATGTATGACGAATGATTTAATGATTTATTGAAAGAGTATTGGGGTCTTTCTGTCATGCTTAGAAGTACACGTAATGAATTAATTGCGCCCTGGAGATGCAAAATGGAGATCAGTGTATCTTTAATTTCCAAACTCTAGAAAAATACCTGAACAAGCTTCGCAAATACTTTCATCTACGCTCTTAGTCACAATATATTACTATACCTACTAATAAAAGTAAATATTTCTACCGTGAATTGCTATAGGAAATTTGATTAATCACAAGAATTTAAAATATGTGCCTCAAGAGACACAACTATTTGTTACGGAGTGTAAGAATCGTTTGCAGGAGTTTTCGAGATTTATGTTGGTGCTTAATCAAGTATGATAATAAATATATGCAGTGCAAACAAAAGTATAAAAGCCGTTGAAATTAATTCATGTAAAATATAAACTATATAAACTATTCAATGTTTGGCTATTTTCTGTGTTCCATGATGATTATTTTTAAATTAAAATATGGTGACCATCAAAAAGTCAGCATTATATTGGAAATCATATATTATTAACGTCTTCACCGCATTAATTTATGCTTATCTAAAAACCTTATTAGCCCCTACTACATGTACCGAGTGTTTTTTCCTCCGAATCCTCCCATTTTCTATCTTTTTCCTTCCTTATTATTGCTTTTACTCTATTTCTTTGCTGCTCGTATATTTCGTAGTCTTCTTCGTTTTTTTGTGCTTAAGTATTTTTGCCATTTTTGTTTCTTCATCCTAACTTCTTCCTTCACTTCTTTATTCCACCAGCTTGTTTGTTTTTTGTTTGGTGTACCTTTAGTTTTTCCACAGGCGTGTTTTTTTGCCTGTCTTACTATATGTTTGGAATTGACCCATAAATCTTCTAGTTTTGTTTTTCCGTTATTTTGAGTGCTTCTTATTTGTTCTTGTATTGATTCCTGGTAGTTTTCCCTTACTTGTTTGTCATTTAGCTTGTATATTCTAAATTTCTCTATTCTTACTTCCTTATCGACTGTTTCCTGTGTTTGTTTCGGTTCCCTTCTTGTTGTTTTTATTCGTGCTGTAAGAAGATAGTGAATTTCGCTACCTCTTTTGACTGTAATCTCCATTACTTCCTTCACTTGTGCTTTGTTTGTTAAAAAATAGTCTATTATGGACTTCTCGTTTCTGTTTCTTTCCTCTCTTGTGTATTTGTGATTTCCTTGTGGGCAAATTTGGTGCTCAATATTGTTAGATGATTCAATATGCAGAAATCGATGCCTTCTACCATTGATGTTGATCTTCATTTCTCCGTGTATTCCCATTATGCTCTCCAGTTCCTTGTTTTTACACCCTACATGGGCATTTAGGTCTTCTTTTGCGTATGTTGGCTCTGTAAGCTTTTCGTATACTTGTTGTACTTCTTCCCAGAAATGGTCTTTGTCGATTTTGCTTTCATCTTCATTTACTCCATATACCACCATAATATTTGCTTCTAACTTATCTTTCTCTTCTATTTTGACCATCAGTATCCTTTCATTTATTCACTTCCATTCTGTGATTGTTTTCCATTTCCTTTGTTATTATACATCCCACTCCTGCTTTCGCTCTCTCATTTTGTTCTACTCCACTGTATATTAGTATGTGCCCGTTTTCTGTTCTCATTATTCCTTTTCTTTTCTTTGTTTCTGTTATTGTTAGTATATCTGTTCCTGCTGTTTCAAATTCTTCTATTAGTTATGTTTCCTTTCCTTTCAGACTTCTTATGTTCCAATTTCCTATATATATATATTGTCTATGCTTTTGTCTCTTTTGACTGTACCGTTTTTGTTTTTTCCTTATTTTTGCCTTTGTCAGTTTGTGCCATTTTTCTCCTTTTATTGTTTTCCGTTTTCTGAGTCCATTTCCATTGCTTGATTCTTCATTGTTGTTTTTTTTCCAGTTTATTAACTATTCCTGCCTCTTTTCCGTTTCTGTAGTATGTTTATTGTTCCTTATATTACTATCTCTACTAAGTTGTCTTTGTGGTTCAATTATATTGCCTGATTTGTCTATAAACGTATTTGTAATCCATTGATTTTGTTTCGAATGTCACGTTACCGAGTAAGTACTCTCCAACGGTTTGCGAAGGGTCTTCGTAGTCATAACAACTAAATGTTGGGCCAAACAGTTATTTTAGAAATAATGTGCCACTTCATTAAAATACTTTCACCGATTTCTGTTTCAATATTTGGGGCGCAATTCAATACATTTTAATTGGCTGAATTAAACTTTTCTTTGTCAGCATCTTCTCTGGGCATCCAAATATACTAATTTCTTCATCGTTTTTTTTTTAAATTATAATAATAATAAGGCGGAAAGACCCCACATGGGGTCGATAGCCTAATAAAGATTATTTATAAATATAATAATATTATAATATATTGATTTTTTAACGCCACATTTACAGTGGAAGTAAGAAGAATGTCATGGTAGTATTTAATTGCAAGCAATAATAAAAACTGTGATATAAATGTAATCATTTAAGACACAGAACAATAATATACCAACAACTAAATATATTTCTTCGGTATCAACATAATCACTTGAAAATAATTATATAAGAATCAATTTGTCCAGTTTAAACATATTACATAATTTTGTTTTTGTATTGTCTGTTTGTCGTTTGGATTGTGACAGTATTGTTTCCTTGTTGTATTGTTTATAATGCAACTTAAACATATATGGGAAAATAAGATTGACTAAAACGTACCCAATACATACAAAAGCTGTAATCTCGCATTGTAAATTCCGAAGATGAATAAAAGTAGCCAAGTATTAGAAAACTTTGGGCTTTAGTTTGACTGATGGAACATGAATACACTGCTGATTTCTCGTATGCTATGGCGCTACATGCTGATATTAATACGCCTTGTATGTAATCGTGAGAGTGGCCGTTTGTTACAAATTTAGCCCTGTTTTGGTAAGCATAAATGCCTCGTCTGCATACATACACACTGAAGAGGCTTATAATATTATTGTCCTTAAACATAGTTATACTGGTGTCTGTTTTCTTTAGATTAAAATATAGTCTAAGAATTCGTTTCTGGACTGCAAACTATTTTTAATAAATATTTATAAATATCTTCTCTCCCCCCCCCCCCCCAAATTTTGTTATCGATGCCCCAGTTCGATACTGTAATTCTTCAAAAAAATCAATAAATCAGTTTTGAGATCATCGCATTTAAAGAAAATCGTGAAGTCGCCGCTTCTACAGGGTGTCTCAATAGTGATGCCCATACATTTGGGATTTGATTCAGGGGGCTAAAATAAAATGAAAATTAGTAGTAGAAAATTTTCCGTTTGTCCCTCGTTATAGAGTTATTGATAAAAACAAAATATTAACATTTCAACTTATCACGTTCAACGTTTATAAAAAATCTACTAATATTAAAAACAAGATGTTGTACACATCTGTCTAACTAATTGTCAAATCTGACAGTTGACAGTTGACAGATTAAACAAAATGCATAAATAAAATCGTGCTTTACAATGCAATAATAATTAAAGTAATTGCTGGCAATATAGTTCAAATTAACTCAATTGATTGTTTTAGTTAACTAAACTTCAAACGATATCTCCTCTTAAGTGGTCGAAAAAGTTAGTGTTTACATTTTTATTAATAACTCTATAACGAGTGACAAGCGGAAAATTTTCCACTCTTAATTTTCAGGCCTCTGAATTGAATCCCAAACGCGCGGGCGTCACTTTTGAGACACCCTGTATACTGCAACAACTCACTTATTACAGTATTGAACTGAAATGTAAACTTGTGAACTTTTTGAACACATTCAAGAACAATTTCAGAAAGTTTTATATCCGGCCAGCCAACATTTTGTTGTTTAGATTACTTAAAAATGTAATTAATAAAAGCAGTTCCAGATATAACTAAAACTTTTTATACAGTAAAGTCAGAAATAATTATAATTGATGACAAATTTTATAACCTATTATATGAGCTTAACAAACAATATACAAATACAAATGTAAATTTTCTAGTTTTTTACTAACAAAATACAAATGCACTTTTTTTTCTTCAAAATTAATTTTTAATAATAATAAAATAAAATAATTAATATTTTTACTTCCAAATCTATTCGGAGTTCCAGTTTTTTTGATTGAATAATATTTTTTATCAAGTCTTGAAGATTTGTAGTAACTTTTGTAGAATTTTCTAAAAATTTGTATATTCTAAAATATTCCTCAAATTCTCAGAAAATTGCTATTAAATTTTTCTATAAGAAATAACTTTTCATTTAATATTGCTAAATCTAAAACTGTTTGAAGTTTTAGTTTTCTGGTCTGATTATTTTTTTTATCAAGTTTTGCCGGTTTGTTGTAATAGTGCGATTTTCTACTGTTTTTGGGGACATTTTGAAAATATTGGAACATTTCCAGTCCTTATTCCATTCCATTTCCTATGTTTATATCTGATGATAGCATTGTGTGTTATAGATCATGCATAAATTAGATATTAGTAATAGATTGCTTAAAAATGTAATTAATAAAAGCAGTTCCACCAATAACTAATACTTTTTATACAGTAAAGACAGAAATAATTATGATTGATGACAAATTTTATAACCTATTATATGAGCTTAACAAACATTATACAAATACAAATACAAATTTTCTCGTTTTCACTGACAAAATACAAATGTACTTTGTGTTCTTCAAAAAATCAAGTTTTATTTAATATTTCTACATCCAAATCTATTCGGAGTTCTAGTTTTTTAGATTGAATAATATTTTTTATATTAGTTTTGCAGATTTGTTATAATTTTTATTCAATTTTCTGAAAATTTTAATATTCTAAAATATTTCTCATATTCTGTAATATAATAATAATAATAATAATAAATATTTATTAGCAGCAAGCTACATACATATTTCGAAATATAAATACAAATTAAATAAATAACTACAAAAAATAAAAATAAAACACCATAGAAAACAATTCTTAGAAAATTGCTATTACATTTTTCTATAAAAAATAACGATTCATTTAATATTGCTAAATCTAAAACTGTTTGAAGTTTTAGTTTACTGGTCTGATTATTTTTTTTTTTATAAAGTTTTGCCGATTTGTTGTAAGTTTAGTGCAATTTTTTACTGTTTTTGTGGACTTTTTGAAAATATAGGAAGTTTTGCAGGTTCAAGCAATTTATATAATTGGTGTATTATTTGCTGTTTCTGAACTTTCAAATACTTTCATAGTTTGATTAATATTCTGGACATTTCAACTTTCATGATGTTTTGTTAATTTAGAGTCTCCATAAAACTTGAATAACATTTTCTGGTTTTCCACTTTTTACTGTTTCAGAACGCTTATATTAGGCTTTTTAAATTCCCCTTCTAATACTTTGAATATGTTGATGAAAATTCTAGAAAATTTACCTTTTTTGATATATTGATGGCATATTTTAAAAATTCTCAACCTCCATAATTGTTTATTTGTAATTTCTGAGACATTTATAAAACGTTGTTAATTTGAAATTAATTGTATTTTAAAATGAAAGTTTCTTTGGATAAAAATATCCTTTTAACTCTTTATAATGGTGTAACAACCGAAACAATTGTATTAGAGTATTAAATAGATATGTATTAACACTTTTCTTTGAAACTTATACAGGTGCCTTACTTTCCTTTACCTTTAATCATATTTTATTAAAAATGCTAAAATTTAGTATATTTAGTTTAAAAAATTCTGGGTTTTCACTTTCAACGGTTTGTATTAGGTTTTTGAAATTTGGCTGCTAATATTTTTGATATTTTGATTGCATATTTTGGAAATATTCTATATCCATAAAACTTTTTAGCAATTTTTTGAACTTTTATAAAATGTTGTAGAAGTAATTGAAACTAATCATATTTTAATATGTATTGAATTTATGCACTCTCAGAAATAGCGATTTAAATTTTCACAAACGTGAACTACAAATCGCATATTTTCAATGTGCATTTTTGGAATCCCCAAATGCACATTGAAAATATGCAATCTATAGTTCACGTTCGTAAAAATTGAAATCGCTATATTCTGAGAGTTCATAAATGAAATGCTGAAATTTAACATATTTAGTTGTATATTTTGATAATTATTTTGGTATGAATAAGTTTGCAAACTCACTAAAAACTTCTGGTTTTTCACTTCCGTCGGTTTGTATTAAGTTTTTGAAATTTGGCTGCTAATAAATTTGATATTTTGATTGCATATATTAGAAATATTCAATATCCATCAAACTCTTTAGCAATTTTTGGAACTTTTATAAAATGTTGTAGAACTAATTGAAACTAATAACAATTAAATATGTATTGAATTTATGCGCTCTCAGAATATAGCGATTAAAATTTCACCAACTTGAACTATAAATCGCATATTTTCAATGTGCATTTTGGGAATTCCCAAATGCATATTGAAAATATGCAATTTATAGTTCACATTTGTGAAAATTTAAATCGCTACATTCTGAGAGTGGATACATTCAATGCTTGTTAACTCCATCAACTTAGAATGGATTCATATTTTATTGAAAACGCTGAAAGTTTAGTAAATATATTTATTTAAGGCGGAAAGACTCCATGGGGTCGATAGCCCAATAAAGAAAGTATATATATATATATATATATGTATATATATATATATATATATATATATATATATATATATATATATATTTATTTATTTATATGCGATGATAATTATTTTGATCATACGGTTGGTTTTCTGTACAATAAAACTACAAACTACAATAAAATTTTATAGTTTTCCACTTTCTTCGGTTCCAGAACGCCTGTATTCTATTTTTGAAACTTCTAATAGTTTTAATATTTCGATTGCAATTCTGAACTCCCCCCTTTTATTGGCACATTATAGATATTTTCATAACATTTTAATATTACTTTTGGTCATTTTCTGAAATCTTTATGAAATTTTGAGTAGTTTATAAAGTTAAGTTTATTTAGTTTATTCATTGGAATATTTGTATAATTTGATATAATAAATATTTTTTCTGCATCAGTGTCGCTTTTGAATTTCTTTAGTGTCACTGGAATTTTTAGAAGTTTTTAAAGATTTGCTGCCCCGTTTTTATAAATTCGGATTTTTTTTAAATCTTCTATTATTTTTATCTGTAGGATTTTTTTTGGTCCATCTTGTTTAGTTTTTTAATCACTTTTTCATTTAATGTTTTAGATCTATTAGTTAATTGCAGTTACGAGTTTGATAACAGTGCATAGAATTGTTTAAAATTTAATCATTCTCATGCGTTATAAAATACGTTTAAAAAATATCAATTTATTAAAAATGGAATTTTTTCATCAAAACTTTTATTAAGTGTGACTTAAATGTGACTAGTGAAACTAAATGTGAAATTGATCGTAAATAAAATATAATAAATGTATGCCTTATTAGGTTAAATTCATTTTGTGCCTGTTTGTTTGTTATTTAATCATTATTTCATTAAGTGTTTTATATGTGATTAAACATTATTTAACGCAAAAAAAGTGCAATATTATCATAAAATTTTTAGTAGTTGTAGTATGTGTGACTTACCATAAATTAATTTAAATGTATGCGTGGTAAGGTTTGGTTAGGTTAATTTTAAGCATTTTTCATTTAATAATCACTATTTCAGTAAGAGTTTTAGATGTGCTTCCAAATGAATCAATTGAAATTTGGAGATTTTGGCAATTAAAGAAATGTGCAGTCTTTTCGTCAAACTTTTATTAAGTGTGACTTATCGTACAGTTGGTGGAACACATGAATCAAAGTTTAATAAAATACTAGGTTAAAGTTTTACAAATTTATAGAAATACACAGTTTTTCTATAAATATTTCTATGCGACTATATTTAGTGACTATCATAAGTTTCTTTCTACTTGCTATATTTGATAAATTTTACTACCGATAATAATTCTTGGATTCTATGTGTAGATATTTTATTATCATGAATAGATGCACATACGAGTAGGTCAGGCCCACCCAGAATTTCAAAAATTCCTAAGTGGAATGGTGCCAAAAAGTTTGGAGATTCCTGCTCTTTTGAATGATAGAGCATTAACACGTTTTGCTTTTGTACTCTTGTAAGCTGTGATTAACTCAAAAAATGACTATTTCGACTTTAGTTTCGACTTATTATACCTTATTGTAAATTTGACAGTAATCTTAAAAATACTTCGACACAATATTTGGACAAATTTATAAATTTCAATGATTAGGTACCGTCAAGGATTAAAAATTAATTTTGCGAAAATAAATGCTAATTTCATAGCAAATATTGATATTTTGACATTGTGACAGTGACAATGTAAATTTCAATAACTGCTGACATGATATTATAATTCAATTATTGTAAATTTTTCCATTACAATCTTACATCTTATTCTTATGATAGTCTTAGGATAGGATAGTTAGGATAGGATCTTAGGATAGATCTTTGATAGGATAATTGAAATTTCAATGTGTACTATTAATGACCAAACATTAAACATTGTATTAATTTCCTCAATTTTTCTAAAATAAGTGCAAATTTAATAAAATTAACATTGATTTTGACAGAAATAACTGATTCACAGAATAAGTGCACATTTCAATGATTGGTGATGATTATTGGTATTTTGACTGAATAGATGTAAATTTCATGGTAATATTAGAAATTTTTACAGATTAATTTTGAATATCAATGCTTATTGTCAATAATGATACATAAAATATTTCAATCTTGATCATTATAGAGATTTTGACTAAATAATTGTAAATTTTATAGTAATATTAGAAACTTTTACAGATTAATTTTGAATGTCAATGGTTATTGTCAACGATTAAAAATTAAATATATAAATTTGGCAATCATTGAAATTTTGAATAAATAATTGTAAATTTTATATTAATATTAGAACAGGAGTATCGATATACAGTGTCTGCAAAAGTTGGCTACATATGGCAAACTTTTTTGTTATTAGTTTTACGAAAAAAATCATCTTTCAAAATTTTATGCATGATCAATAACACACAATGCTACCATCAGGTATAAAAATGTAGCAGTCATATACGAGGTCAGAAAACATAAATTTTGCTACAATAAAATACTTTTTTTACATAATTAAGGCACGAATGTTTAATATTAAACGCCCGCTTAAGTTTGCAATTCAATGCTCGTAAATATTTTATTGATCGAACATAATGATGCCCTTTGAAAGAATTGCACTTTAAAATTTCATATTAAATATATGAAATTTTTTCATATATTTGTTTTTATACAGAACCTAAAATAATAGACGAATATGTGTACGTAGAATATTTCACGTATTTTTATAATATATTGGAAACTACGACATAACAATTATTTTGAAATTTAAATTTATATTTAAATAAATTTTAAATAATATATTTAAATCAATTATTTATTTATAGATACATGAAATTGTATTTTACATGAATTGAATATCCGGGAAAAATAGAAGGTAAGTTGATGAGTTTCATAAAATATACTGTTATACTGCCACAATATTTTCGCTTTATATTGGCTTCATCAGACAGACAAATACTCAGTCTAGTATTAAATTCAGTGATCAAGCCACTGTTTGGCAAAATATTCCAGTAAAATAATGCATTTTTTTTGGATTCGCATTTTTAAAATTCTCATTATGTATATTGAATCTCATCATTACTAAACTACACTTTAATCGTATGGGTCGTAAAATGTTTACATTTTCACATTATTCACTATAACCATTAACAACGTGAAAAAAGGAAAAAAAAGCGTAAATTGGCACTATCCATGAAATTTTTGTTGTCACCTGACAACTTTACGTAATGTCTTCAATTCTGATAACGAATGAAAAAAAAATCTAGTATGATACACGTGAATAATTAAGGCCTGGAACTTCCACTATTCTTGACTCTGACGAAAATAGAGTCAACTTTCCTGGTTTAAGAGTTCATTAAATTAATAATAGTACAGTTAATATTTATGTAAATATGTTGACTAAACAAAATAAAAAATTGAAAATTCTGCAAAATTGGAAAAAATCTTGTATGATACACGTGAATAAACAAAATTGTATCCACTTCTACCATAGCTATACTGCTGTTGTGAAATTCACACATATGTTACACATTTTATATTTATCATTTTAGGAATTTTGGAAATTCTGGGTGGGCCTGACCTACCTGTACCTGCATCTATACATGATAATAATATATCTATACTTAGAATCTAAGAATTACTATCGATAATAAAATTTATCAAATATAGCAAGTAGAAAGAAACAAAAATATTAAAAGCCAAATTTAAATAATCAAATATGTTCTTCTATATTTATATGTTTTCTGAGTACTTACATATAAATATAGAAGAATATAAACATTATACCAGAATGGATGAAATAATTAGAAAAATTAAATATGTATTAGTTTTTAGCAAAAATTTGGTGATTTGCTTGATTCGTTATAAATTGTTTTCTTCTTCTCTTCGTTTCTTTCCAAAACAAATGAAACTATTAATATTAGTGTATGCTATGTGTTTAAATTGGGACACTTTGTATTGACATTATCAACCCTTAACAGCCCTCTGTATGTTTAAATGAATAACAATAAAAATAATAATTATACCCAGGCAACAATTTTCTAACAAATAAATATTTTATTGAGGCAACTTTTCTAGGAAAAACTGTATAATAATTATTGGGCATATAACGCATAAACAGTATTGTATGCGATATTGCAATAATTACACAGATATAATCCAATTATAAGAATTACAATAACACAGTTTCGTATCTAAAAATTCTGATATTTTCTGCATATTATGCAGCAATTTTTTGTTGAAAATTTTCAAATATTTATTTAAAAAAATCATTTGATCAATGCATTATAAACGGTTTCAACATTAAAATTAATATTTGCAGATATAAATATAAAATAAGTCAATTCCACTCCAAGTCACCAATGAATTTTTTTTTTTATTTTAGCGAATTTGCATTTCTCAATATTTACTCTAAACTTCTAAACTGTTCCAATGTAACTACCATCATGGAGAATACAACTTTTTGAAACCTGATTATAAATATATTATAAATCCTTCCGCGAGTTTTGTTATTAACTTCGAGCAAAATCTTATTTTAAAAGCTCCAAGTCGAGTTCTAAATTAGTTGGGTATACCGTTTAGTAAAAAAATCAACACAAGAAAAACAAATAGTAGTTTAGAATTCGGAAATTCAGCTTACCAGTTTTTTTCTTTGAAACCATTAAAATAATAAGCGAATAATTACCTGAAACGATAATCATACTGATGGATAGGTTTAATTCCAATTGCCAGTTAATTTTTTTCTTTAAACGGTGACTTCGTTCAAATAAAAAGTGACTTGATACATTTAAACCTACTAATGATTATTTATAATAATTATAATATTTATAGCAATTATAATAAACTAATGATAATTAATTATTACTGATCATCTGACAGATGATAAATATACAAAAATTATGCCTCTGAAGATTTTCGGCCACAAAAGCCGAAACTAGCAATAATAAATTTAATGAAATAATAACAATATATCATATCAGTAAGTACTCAAGAAAAAACCATACTTAAAATAATATGTATTGTCTAATTTACAGACAAATGCATGTTTCTAAGGCAAATACCTTGGAGGCACTTGGAATATGAATATATTGTAGTTGCATAGCATTACACTGAACCCTGCATTTCTACTGTTTGTGTTAAAATAATTAGTCTGACGAAAAACAAGAATGTACTAATTTATACGTGCCTGAAATGTTCGTTAAAATTATTATCTCAGCTTCAGTGTTATGCAGCGAAACTTTAAAATTAATTTATGATACGATTATATCTCTCTACGTTCACGCTACAAGCTTTTAACTTTAAAACACATAAAATTAAAATTCTAGGCGGAAAGAACGCAGGTCGATATTCATTCAAATATTGTTACTACTTCTACTTAAATGCGCGCGTTTTTACACTCCTGCTAGTAAATATATTTTTATATCAGTAGTATTCATTAAATTATTATTTAATCGACATATTCGATATATTTGTATGCAATGTAAAATGTATGAGTCAATGTTTTATGCGATTCATTTGATTGATATAATGTGGTGGTAATGCTAATGGTTAAAATGGGAATCAATGGCTGTACTATTTTTTTTTATCAAAGTTAACTTCCATTAGCTTATGTTACGGCATCTATTTTGATAATATTCAGGTACTCCTGTGCAGATAATATGAAGAAAATAATATGGAGGAATACATAGCAAGTATTTTGATAATATTTAGGTACCCCTGTGCAGAAAATATGATGAAAATAACATGGAGGAATATAAACCAAGTACCTAGGGTAAAATATAAATGAATAAAGAGCATATCAAATGAATTTATTTAGTAAATTTCGTTTGAAATGTGTAAGATGCTGCAAACGTTTATTCCTTAACTTGGATGATTTATGCAACCGTAGCTTAAATTAGTAAACTTAAACTTAAACACAAGTCATCACCGCAGCTATTAAAACTATTGTACTGTAATATTATTACCAAAGTTCACTGAACTGGCGCTGTAAATTAATCCAAAGGAGCATTCGTAAATGATCAATAAACAATGTGTAGCCAATTGGGTCTGAAATAGATCATGTGCAAAGCATATGCAATATAAGATGTAATTTGCAAGGAGGAGAACTTTTTGTGCAGTGATGTTGATAATATTTATCTGATGGTTAAAAATACCTACAAGATAAGTACAAACACTAGAGACAGTACTATTGTGTGTGTGCTATCTGAAGGGTTAAAGATACCTACAAGATACGTTCAAACACTAGGGACCTTACTATTGTGTGTATGCTTATCCTTCAGATAACTTATCCTCAATTATGAAAGTGTAGTTTTTGTTCGCAATTGCTACATTCTATGAGAATCTTTACACGGTGAAGTGTGGTTTTAAGGACAACAGAGAACTTGAGAGTTCTCCTTTCAAAATTCAAAAATTGGTTCAATTTTTAACATTCGCGATTCGCGAACCCTATTTCTAGGAGGGGCAGGAAATAAATTAGTTACCGCACCAGGGTTATATCGTAGGCAATCTTGCTACCACCGCTGTACCCTCAAAATATAACGTTACAATATGTTATCTCTTATTTTATATAAAATTTCCGGAAAATCTACAGATAGGGTATATTTTGATTTTTACATTATCCAATAGTCCCGAGAATAGCTTAATAATCGTGTAAAATTCCAATGTATTAAACTACCAAATGTACGTTAAAAACATGATTTCTAAAAGTTGTAATATGTACAGGGTGTCAATTAAGAACTTAGACAAACTTTAAGGGGTGATTCCTTGATCAATTCTAATATAAAAAGTTCATATAAACATGGGGTCTCAGCAGCTTTGTTTTCAACATAAAGTTTAAAGAAGTTTTAAAAAAATATTGTTAAATTAGAAAATATCTTACAATAGATACAAAACTTGAATGCCCTACTGCTATGGAAATATTGAAACACACCTCATTGACTCATCAGCAACTGTTGAAAATTTCAATTGAATTGCGACTCGATCGAAAATATCATGAATATTTATAATAGTGGCACATGACTCTCGTATGCGATATCTTAAATCTTCCACATTGTGGATTATCTGTTATTAAATTATTATTTTTTTCGAACTTCTTTACACTTGTATTTTAAAAACAAAACTGTTGAGACCTCATATTTGTATGAACTTTTTGAATTAGAATCGATCAAGGAATAACCCCTTTAAGCTGTCTACGTACGTAATTAACACCCTGTATATGGTGCAATATTACTTCTAAAGTTTCAGATTAAAATTTCGAAATATCTAGCAATGGGAAATATTCCAATTTTTACATTTTCTAGTAGTTTTAAGTGTACTTACCGTACTTATCATGTTAAATATTTTACTTATCTACATATTAATCCACTGACTTCAGATTCATTTTCCGGAAAATCTAGAGATTGGTATATTCTATTTAATACATTTTGTAATAGTCCTAAGTCTACATCATAATCGTGTAACTGCCAAAATTATGTAAAAATCATCAATTCTAAAAGTTTTGAAATGTATATATGGCACAATATACCTGCTTATGTTTCAGATTAAAATTCCGGAAAAACTAGACGTAGAATATATTTTGATTATTATATTTTCTTATTATTCTATGTCAGCCTAATAATCATATAATATTTAAATGTCATTAAACTACTAAAAGTGTATATAAAAATATCAATTCTATAAGTTATAATATGTGAATATTACAATGCTGCTTCTAAGTTTTAGATTACAGTTCCGGAAAAACTAGAGACAACATGTGTTCTGATTTTTACGTTTTCTTGTAGAATTACGTGTACTTAATGATCTAGTGATTTTTTTAATTTCATTTACCAGTGTTATTGAAAAAAAAATCAAAAATGTTCAATATATTCCTCGTCTTCGTATTACTCTTCTGACTTCAGATTCAATTCCCGGAAAATCTAGAGATTGGTATATTCTATTTAATACATTTTATAATATTCCTAAGCCTACTTCATAATCGTGTAACTGCAAAAATTATGTAAAGAATCAACAATTCTAAAAGTTTATTTTGAAATGTATACATGGTATAATATTGCTTCTTAAGTCTCAGATTAAAATTCCGGAAAAACTAGAGATGGAATATAATCTGATTATCATATTTTCTTATAATTCTAGGTCAGCCTAATAACCGTATAATATTTTAATGTCATTAAACTACTAAAAGGGTGTTTAAAAAAATCAATTCTAAAAGTTATAAAAGTGGATATTACAATGCTGGTTCTAAAGTTTCAGATTACTGTTCCGGAAAAACTAGAGACAACATGTATTCTGATTTTTGCGTTTTCTAGTAGAATGAAGTGTACTTAATAACTTAGTGAAATTTTTGGTTTCATTTACTAGTATTATTGAAAAAAATCAAAAATGTTCAATAGATTTCTCATCTACGTATTACTCTTCTGACTTCAGATTCAATTTCCGGAAAATCTAAAGATGGGTATATTCTATTTAATACATTTGATATTAGTCCTACGTCTACTTCATAAGCGTGTAACTGCCAAAAGTATGTAAAGAATCATCAATTCTAAAAGTTTTGAAATGTATACATGGTACAATATTGCTTCTTAAGTTTCTGATTAAAATTCCGGAAAAACTAGACGTGGAATATATTCTAATTATTATATTTTCTTATTATTCTAGGTCAGCCTAATAGTTGTATAATATTTTAATGTCATTAAACTACTAAAACTCTCTTCAAAAAAATTAATTCGAATAGTTGTAACATGTATGTGGTACAATATTACTTCTAAAGTTTTAGATTAAAATTTTGGAACATCTACAGATGGGGAATATTCTGATTTTTACATTTTCTAGTAGTATTAAGTGTACTTAATAACCTTGTCTACAAATTCAATTAAAATAAAAATCACCAGTTTTTTAAACAATATCATAAATGTTCAATATTTTACTTATCTACATATTACACCACTGACATCAGATTCATTTTCTGGAAAATCTAGAGATATTATATTTAATACATTTTACTTCAGTATACTTCATAGTCGTGTAACTTGCAAAATTATGTAAAGAATCAACAATTCTATAAGTTGTAAAATGTATACATGGTCCAATATTGATTCTCAAGATTCAGATTCAAATTCCGGGAAAACTAGACATCGAATATATTTTGACTGTTATATTTTCTAATAGTTATAGGTCAGCATAATAATTGTATAAAATTTTAATGACACAAAACTACTAAAAGTGTGTTTAATAAAATCAATTCTAAAAGTTATGAAATTAGTATATTACAATACTGCTTCTAAAGTTTCAGATTAAAGTTCGGGAAAAACTTGAGAAGGGATGTATTCTGATTTTTGCGTTTTCTAGTAGAATTAAGTGTACTATCAGCATTGTGAAAAAAAAAATTCTTGTTAGTGGTACAAAGTTGTACCACTACACTTGTTAGTGGTTAGTGGTTCTTGTTATTGAAAAAAATATCAAAAATGTTCAATATATTCCTCGTCTACGTATTACCCTTCTGACTTCAGATTCATTTTCCGGAAAATCAAGAGATAGGGTATAATCTGGTTATTGCATTTCTCAAAAATCTCAAGTATACTTAATAATTTTGTAAAATTTGAATGTCATTTAACTACGAAATGTATGTTAAAAAAATTAATTCTAAAAGTTATGAAATGTACAGTCGTGTTCAATAACGTGTTGTACATGTAAAGTGCATTTTTGCGCTGTGAATTTTTCTTAATTTCACAAAGTTAAAAAAAAGTTGTACATTGATGCTCACATAAATTTAGCACAAACATTGCTATATAGAATTGCAATTGTAACCAAACTGATTGTACAAGATTTATGTGAGCACTACTACATACAAATATTTTGAAACGTTAGATCTACATCAATTTAAATAATATTACAGTGTGAGCCTTTGTTAAGTAAAAACACAACCATCGATAAAATTTTAATGGTAGAATACATAATACACTCTAGATCTAGAGTTACTAATTTTCATATAAGGAATACAATAATAATATTTTTTGTCACTGTTAGTTGTCACTTTTACAGTTCTGCAATGTATCTACCATTGACAAAATATACAGCCTATATAGTTCTGTACAAAACATTTTTTAACACGACTTACAACAGCCAATTATCTGTATACAACACATGTTTGAACACGACTGTATGTGTTACAATATTTTAACCGTTTAATGTCGTACACCACTGTTTTTGAAAAACAAAATAATATATTACTCTTCTGACTTTAGATTCTGATAATTTTCTAATACTTCATTCCAGGTATAGTACTTATTAATTGTGTGAAATTTAAAAACAATAAATTGTGTGACATAAATTGTGTGACATTTTGTGTAAAATTCTGACAAATTTTCGTTTAACATCTTACTATTCAAATTATATACTTGTACTCGAATCTTGGTATGAGTCTTAATGATCATATACGTGAGTTCTAACTCACGTATATGTTAACTGTTAGTTACATTTATATATTGTAATCATGTATAATACTTACTAATTCTGTGAAATTTTCAGCAATATTGCTACTAACGTTTCTGATTAAATTTCCGAAAAACTAAAGATGGAGTATATTCGTATTTATTTTTATTTTCAAGCAGTATTAAGTGTACTTAATATCATTATGAACACTTTGATTATGTCGTATGCCACTGTTTTTGAAATACAAAATAATATATTACTCTTCTGACTTCAGATTCTGATAATTTTCTAATACTTAATTCCAAGTATAGTACTTATTAATTGTGTTAAATTTACAAACTATAAATTGTATGATATTTTGTGTAAAATTCTGACAAATTTTCGTTTAACATCTTACTATTCAAATTATATACTTGTACTCGAATCTTGATATGAGTCTTAATGATCATATACGTGAGATCTAACTCACGTATATGTTAACTGTTCATAACATTTATATACGAGGGCTGTTTGACGGAAGAGTGACTTTTCAAAGGTTGGTAACACTTTCGCTATAATGATTATGTTGCTAGCTCCTGAGGTCTTTCGGAGGTCTACTGTAAAAATTTGGCACCAATCTCACAGATAGATTATGTTTTATACTTATTTGAAGAAAACTGTCTTCATTGTTGTGAAAATATGGAGAAAAAATAATTTCGAGTGTTGATTAAACATTATTTTCTACGTGACAAAACAACTAAAGAAACAGAGGAAAAGTTACGTAAATATTATCCAGAATCTGCTCCGTCCCATGGAATGATTTTTAAGTGGTTTCTGCCTTTAAAAGTGGCCATATGAGCACGGTTGGTGCAGATCGTCCGAAACCATCATTTACTGTAACTACTCCAGAAATGGTTAATAAACTCTATGGCCTTGAAATTGGCAATCGTCGAATAAATGCTCGTGAGATAGCTGATGAAGTAGACATCTCAACCGAACGAGTATACAATATTTTGCATGAATATTTCAATAAGAAAAAGCTATCCGCGAAATGGTTGCCGCGTTTGCCTAATGGTGATCAAATGCGCGCTCGCATTAAGAATTTAGAAGAATGTTTGGCCATCTTCAACGTAATTCAAAGGATTTTTTTCGTCGATATGTCACAGTAGATGAAACTTTGATACATCATTATACTCCAGAAACAAGAATACAGTCTAAATAATGGATTTCTCCATGCGAACATGCTCCCAAAAAGGCAAAAACACTTTTTTCGGCCAATAAGGTCATGAACACAGTTTTTTTGGGATTCTAAAGGTGTAATCTTTATTAATTGTTTACAAAAAGGAAAAACTATAACTGGCCAGTATTATGCTGATTATGCAAACACGTTTTGATGCCGAACTTGAAAAACAACGACCGCATTTGATGAAGAAAAAAAGTGTTGTTCCATCACGATACTGCGCCCTCATATTCGTCTGCAATTGCTACACTAAATTGGCTGAATTGCATTACAAATTACTGCTTTATCCACCATACTCGCCAGATCTGGCTCCCAGTGATTTCTTCTTATTTCCAAATTTTAAAAAATGGCTGGGTGGACAAAGATTTTAGGCAAATGAACAGGTGATAACCGAGACAAATGCATATTTTGAAGACTTTTCGAAAGATTACTTTTTGGAAGGGTTAAAAAAACTGTAAACTCGCTGGGCTAAGTGTGTACAGTTAAAAGGGTGTTATGTTGAAAAATAAATAAAAAATTCAACAGAAAAATAACGTTTTCATTAAAAAGTCACTCTTCCGTCAAACAGCCCTCGTATTGTAATAAAGTATAATACTTATTATATGTGTGAAATTTGAAGCAATATTGCTACTAAAGTTCCTGATTAAATTTCCGAAAAACTAAAGATGGAGTATATTCTTATTTATTTTTATTTTCAAGCAGTATTAAGTATACTTAATAATATTGTGAACCCTTCAATGTCGTATTCCACTGTTTTTGAAAAACATAATAATATATTACTCTTCTGACTTTAGATTCTGGTAATTTTCTAATACTTAATTCCAAGTACAGTACTTATTAATTGTGTGAAATTTAAAATCTATAAATAGTGTGACATTTTGTGGAAAATTCTGAAAAAAATTCGTTTAACATCTTACTATTCAAATTATATACTTATACTCGAATCTTGATATGAGTCTTAATAATCATATACGTGATAATAACATTTATATATTGTAATAAAGTATAATACTTATTAATTGTGTGAAATTTTCAGCAATATTGCTACTAAAGGTTCTGATAAAATTTCCGAAAAACTTAAGATGGAGTATATTCGTATTTATTTTTATTTTCAAGCAGTATTAAGTGTACTAAATAACATTGTGAACACTTTAATGTCGTATTCCATTGTTTTTGTTAAACAAAATAATATATTACTCTTCTGACTTTAGATTCTGATAATTTTCTAATACTTAATTCCAAATATAGTAGTTATTAATTGTGTGAAATTTAAAAACTATAAATTATGTGACATTTTGTGTAAAATTCTGACAAATTTTCGTTTAACATCTTACTATTTAAATTATAGACTTGTACTCGAATCTTTATATCAGTCTTGATGATCATATACGTGAGTTATAACTCACGTATATGTTAACTGTTAATAACATTTATATATTGTAATAAAGTATAATACTTATTAATTATGTGAAATTTTCAGCAATATTGCTACTAAAGTTTCTGATTACATTTCCGAAAAAACTGAAAATGGAGTATATTCTTATATATTTTTATTTTCAAGCAGCATTAAGTGTACTTAATAACATTGTAAACAGTTTAATGTCGTATTCCACTGTTTTTGAAAAACAAAATAATATATTACTCTTCTGACATTAGATTCTGATAATTTTCTAATACTTCATTCCAAGTATAGTAGTTATTAATTGTGCGAAATTTAAAAACTATAAATTGTGTGACATTTTGTGTAAAATTCTTACAAATTTTCTGTTAACATCTTACTATTCAAATTATATACTTGTACTCGAATCTGGATATGAGTCTTAATGATCATATGCGTGAGTTCTAACTCACATATATGTTAACTGTTAATAACATTTATATACTGTTATAAAATATAATACTTATTAATTGTGTGAAATTTGAAGCAATATTGCTACTAAAGTTTCTGATTAAATTTCCGAAAAACTAAAAATGGAGTATATTCTTATTTATTTTTATTTTCAAGCAGTATTAAGTGTACTAAATAACATTGTGAACACTTTATTGTCGTATTCCACTGTTTTTGAAAAACATAATAATATATTACTCTTCTGACTTTAGATTCTGATAATTTTCTAATACTTAATTCCAAGTATAATACTTATCAATTGTGTGCAATTTAAAAACTATAAATTGTGTGACATTTTGTGTAAAATTCTGACAAATTTTCTTTTAACATCTTACTCTTCAAATTATATACTTGTGCTAGAATCTTGATATGAGTCTTAATGATCATATACGTGAGTTCTAACTAACGTATATGTTAACTGTTAATAACATTTTTATATTGTAATAAAGTATAATACTTATTAATTGTGTGAATTTTTTAGCAATATTACTACAAAAGTTTCTGATTAAATTTCCGAAAAAACTGAAAATGGAGTATATTCTTATTTATTTTAATTTTCAAGCAGTATTAAGTGTACTTAATAACATTGTGAACACTTTAATAACGTATTCAACGGTTTTTGAAAAACTAAATATGGTATTACTCTTCTGACTTTAGATTCTGAGAATTTTCTAATACTTAATTCCAAGTATAGTACTTATTAATTGTGTGAAATTTAAAAACTATAAATTGTATGACATTTAGTGTAATATTCTGACAAATTTTCGTTTAACACCTTACTATTCAAATTATATACTTGTACTCGAATCTTGATATGAGTCTTAATGATCATATACGTGAGTTCTAACTCACGTATATGTTAACTGTTAATAACACTTTAGTGTCGTATTCCACTGTTTTTGAAAAACAAAATAATATATTACTCTTCTGACTTTAGATTCTGATAATTTTCTAATATTCAATTCCAAGTATACTACTTATTAATTGTATGAAATTTTGTGTAAAATTCTTAGAAATTTTCTTTAACATCTTACTATTCAAATTATATACTTGTATTAGAATCTTGATATGAGTCTTAATGATCATATACGTGAGTTCTAACTCACGTATATGTTAACTGTTGATAACATTTATATATTGTAATAAAGTATAATACTTATTAATTGTGTGAAATTTAAACACTATTACAAATTGTGTGAAATTTTGTGTAAAATTCTTAGAAATTTTCTTTTAACATCTTACTTTTCAAATTATATACTTGTATTCGAAACTTGATATCAGTCTTAATGATCTTATACGAGAGTTATAATTCACGTGTATGTTAACTGTTGATAACATTTATATATTGTAATAAAGTATAATAGTTATTAATTGTGTGAAATTTAAACACTATTACAAATTGTGTGACATTTTGTGTAAAATTCTTAGAAATTTTCTTTTAACATCTTACTATTGAAATTATATACTTGTACTCGAATCTTGATATGAGTCTTAATGATCATATACGTGAGTTCTAACTCACGTATATGGTAACTGTTGATAACATTTATATAATGTAATAAAGTATAATATTTATTAATTTTGTGAAATATAAACAATATTACAAATTGTGTGACATTTTGTGCAAAATTCTTAGAAATTTTCTTTTAACATCTTACAATTCAAATTATATACTTGTACTCGAATCTTGATATGAGTCTTAATGATCATATACGTGAGTTCTAACTCACGTATATGTTATCTGTTGATAACATTTGTATATTGCAATAAAGTATAATACTTATTAATTGTGTGAAATTTAAACACTATTACAAATTGTGTGACATTTTGTGTAAAATTCTTGACATTTTCTTTTAACATCTTACTATTCAAATTACATACTTGTACTAGAAATTTAATATGAGTGTTAATGATCATATGCGTGAGTTCTAACTCGTGTATATGTTAACTGTTTACTACATGTGTATATTGTCCTAGGGCATATCTAAGGTGACCAGACGTCCCGATTTTGGCGGGACAGTCCCGATTTTTAGGAATTTGTCCCGCGTCCCGCCACGTTTCAAAAATGTCCCGACTTTTGAAAGATTGGGGGTTTTTTTCGGGGTGGTTTTTTATTCGCTATTTTGAAGTTATCAGCTTATATATTTCGCCTATATCTGTATTTGGTAGCAGCGCTGTAGCGGCCAAAATACAAAACGGTACGTTAAAAACATGCCTCGTATTTATTATATTTGTAAATATGACATTATATTTCATGCTGTTAAAAAAACTTGTAATATAATAGTATACACGGTGTCTGCTTAAAAAACGCCGCTAGCGATAACTCCTTTATTTATTGCCTGATTTCAATAAAACGAAAACAAAACTAAATGGCTCCACATGTCTACAGAGAGGCCCTATTTTTTTTTGCAAAGTCTAGCAGACTATTGCTGAAATTACAGTTGATTTTGAAAAAAAAACGAAAATTATGTCCCCTTTGTAGAACATGTGGAGAAATTTATTTTTGTTTTTTTTTTAATTGAAATCGGGCAATAATTCAATAAATAGTTAGGGGGTTATGGAGTAATTGCCCAGCGGCGTTTTTTAGGATACACCCTGTATATTTTGCGTTTTGCGTTCTTTGTTAATTAATTTAAAATGTCCCGCTTTTGTATGGTTAGGATCTGGTCACCTTAGGCATATCACAAATTATGTATGAAGTTATTATTATTACTTATGCTATATTTCATCATGTTCTTGCACCATACTCGTATGTACGTATTTACAAATACGTGTTTCATAAACTTAAATTTTACAGCAAATATGTATGAACTTTTAAATTCAGTCCCATGAATGAATTTAAAAGTTCATACATATTTACGCACTTGGGAGCATGGCTCATTTCAGATGCGCCATTTAGAGTCACCACACCAGTCCTATATGTCAATTTAAATGTTTTAATTATACTTCACAATGTATCATTTTAAAATCCCAAAGAAGCAGAAAGGCGAAGTTTTCATTGATACAGTAAATTACGACAGTATTTATAATGATAACTTTTTTATTCACTTAGCTGTTGAATACAGATGTGGAAAGTCAGTTATTGACAAAAAAAGGCAAAAAAAAAATGGTCTATACTATACAATGAACAAGAGTAAAAACATAAATGACAGCATAAATGGACAATAATATAACAACAAACAAAAGCAAAAAGAAAAATAGTATACGTAATGTGAATAGTACAACATATAAAAATAAATAAAAAACAAATAAAAATAGTATCTATTTTTAATGATAAGTATTTTATTTAGTTAGCTGTTATATACAGATGTGAAAAGTCAGTTATTGACAAACAAAAGTAACAAAAATTGTATATATTATACAATAAACAAAAGTAAAAACATAAATGGTACATAGTATAACAACAAACAAAAGCAATAACAAAAATAGTATAGGTAATGTGAATAGTATAACATATAAAAATAAATACATGGTACATTATGACATAGCAATTATTAAATGACACATTAAAAGAATTATACATCATTACAGATTTGTTCAAATATAACAATAATCATAATATTTCGTATGCCAAAGATTATTATATTTATAATTAGCTTTTAAACATCTAATTATGTTGTTGAGAAAAAAAATTAAACTTTATTTTTTAAATATTGTATTGAATACAACGTGGTGTGATGTTTAATGGATTGCTGCCGCACTTTCATTATGTATCCAATTAGTCTAATTATACGTCATATTATCTGCTTGCCAATCATAACAACACTGATGTACAAATAACAACGGAAACGGCGGTTTATTCCCAAGTTGGTTAAAATAAATTTATAATATATAAAGAGTAAGCATAATTTTACATCCACACATTTCATCATCGCCCCTTGAGCACAAACAATGTTAATTTTTAGAATGAATACAGTTCCACTTTGTGCACTCACAAAATATTCCCCCGCGTGATAATCGCAATTCTAATCTGCGTAAGTTGCGACCCGCACTGACGCACATTTAATTAATAGCATCTCGTGGCTTCTTCATTTATCTTTGTACTTAGGTAGCATTAATGCTATGAAAAAAGGACGATTCGGTATCACGCTTCAAAAACCACGATGAAATTTAAACACTTAAAATTGCAGGGAGATTAAAAGTTCGCAACGGCTACAAGTCATAATATACTTAAAAGAAATCACAAGCCATTTTTATTATCCCAGTATAACGTATATACAAAGCGCTCAAGAAATTGGTGTCATCTTTTAGGCTGTATACTAATAGATGAATCTGTTTAAGGTGCAAATCGATTTTAAATTTTTAATAATTTAACTAAATTTTTTCTGGAACTACTGGAAAAAATTGACGCCACCTTCTTAAGCGCTCTGTAACATTGATGTATTTGCATCCTTTAATTTTCCTGAATCCAAATATCGACTTGGGGATGTTAATGTTAATTAACACAACTTAAAGTAAACGATCGTCAGAAATTTCAAAATCTAAAATACTTTAGAAAACAATATCCAGATTTATAGAGAATAATTAATAAAACTGAGTCAAAGTAAATGCATATCTAACAGTAAATTACTACACAATGTACATGTACTTGTAATTAATGTTAATACATGGAAATAGGAAATTCTCTACAGTTAGTTTATACCTAGAGTTACGTCGGTATTTGAGTTGGTCTAATTGGGCTTGGTTTTATGTACGAATGTGCTTCGAATTTCGCATGTGAGCTAACGAATTTGAGTTGGCGGTCGCTCTTTGAATCGCTTCAAATACAATTAGCGACTTTAATTTCGTAGGGTGGACGCGAGCAGTTAAGTTAGTTAAATAGTTTGCGTATTTAGTGGAAAAACGGCGACCTGCCAGTTGCGAGTTGGCTGCTTCAAAGGCTATTAGAAATAAGGATAAATCGAGTTATGGCGTACAAAGGTAGAAATATGTAACATCGTAATGATAATACATCCCATTTTTATTGCACCATCTACGCAAAATTCAGTTTATTGGGTGTATAGATTAATACGCTATTATAGCTTTGAAGGATAATGCAAAATTTACATTGTAATAATTATGAGTCGCTTCGTGGAGGTACATTTTATGGTTCCGGGGAATGTTCCTGTTCGCACGGAAAGAGAAGTAACGATCAACTCTATTGAAATGTGTCATTCGTTGTTTAGCTGCAATTATTTGAGAAGGGTAAAATGTTTACCTTATGCTAAGATAAATTGAATACAAAGTAATTTCATGCTGATTATTGATTAATTATTGGGATTAAATTAAATGCATGATATGACAAATAACGGATAAACTGGTATCGTTTACATATAAAGGGCATAACTTTTATTATAATTAGGTGCGAATGTATTGGCCGCGCCGATTTTATGTAAATTCACCGCCAACAATTCATCGCGCATAATTCATAGTCCACAATTCATCGCTCACAATTCATAGGCAGCACCATTTATCGCCACAACAATTAATCGCCGTCACAATTTAGATTAAACCTTACAAAATTCATATGTTATTATTATTCGTATAAGAGTAAAGAAAAAAAATTTTATAACATATCTGCGATAGCGGATCTGAATCTCGCATTGGTATGGAATACGAGCTTCAGCAAAATATTGTGATATAAATATAATAATTCAACAAATTATTAATGAAAGCTTGTAAGCATTACCTAAGAGACACAGGAAGGGAAATAAGGGGGAAAGAAAAGTATACGAAGAAGGATGTCCTGGCTTAGAAATTTAATGGAATGATTCGGCCTAACATCCAATTAATTATTCAAATGAGTTGTTAATGAAGTAAACATTGTCATGATCATATCCAACCTCCTATGGAAGATGGAACTTTAGAAGAAGAAGAAACACCACCTGGAGGTCAGCTTTCTAGTCTCCCAAAAATATGTTAGAGCATATAACTCTGGCATTTGCTACATTAGCTGTAAATTTGGATTTCAATAAGCAATATTGTGCGCAAAAACTTTGATTATACGATTAAGATATTAGAGCATATAACTCTGGCATTTGCTATATTAGCTGTAAATTTGGATTTCAATAAGCAATATTGTGCGCAAAAACTTTGATTATACATTTCGCTTTATATCGCTGTATATTTGCAAAACTGTTTTCAGTCGTTTAGCAGTCAAGATACATTTTCTTCGACTTCGTGGGTTCTTTTCCTGCCAAATATTATTTAATGCGAATCTCGATTAACTTTTGCTCCCATTTTAGGCAATTAGTAAATTTTGGATGTTTGCTTCAACTTGTTGATTGAATGCACACGGACTTGTTGGTTTTCGGGATTTATTTAATAACTTCGTCATAACAGTTCCACATTTCAATCGCAAATTGAGATGGTCTTCGTTGATGTCGTCTGTTTGGTCACACAATTTTCGGCAAGATTAATAAAAAATATGGTGGTGATGAGTTGTAGACGATAAATTGTGCCGGCGATGAATTGTGGACTATGAATTGTGTTGGTGATGAATTGTGTTGGTGATGTATTGTGTTGGTGATGAATTGTGTTGGTGATGTATTGTGTTGGTGATGAATTGTGTTGGTGATGTATTGTGTTGGTGATGAATTGAGTTGGTGAAGACATGTGGACTATGACATTTGTTGGCGATGAATTATTCAGGCTCTTAATTGTAAGCAATGAAAAACTTTGATTTAATTTCGCTTAATTGTAAGCGATCAAAAACTTTGATTTAATTTCGCTTAATTGTAAGCGATGAAAAACTCTGATTTAATTTCGCTTAATTGTAAGCGATGAAAAACTTTGATTTAATTTCGCTTAATTGTAAGCGATGAATTATGTTGGCGATGAATTGTGCAGGCTTTTAATTGTGAGCGATGAACTGTAGACTCTGAATTGTGAGCAATGAATTGTGGGCGATGAATGTGAGCGCACCATCGATAGACTGAGACTGGTGAAGAGATATAACATACGTTTTATCAGTGGCAGCAGCCAGTATGTGTGAGTATTCATGTTCTTCGGAATTCTTCTATTACTTATGTATTACTATACTCAAATTGAAAAAAATGCGAAATAGTCTCATTTTACGTAAAACACTACTACATACATTAATTTTTAATTAATTATTAATAAATTTATAACATAATTTTATCTGTAATTTTTTTAAAAAAATCAAGAATAATTATAATTTAATGGTTATTTTTATTTTTTTATCAAATTATCATTTATATTAATAATAAATAATTTATTAGATAATATAAATATAATAATCAATATACATAAATGATTTACAATGTAGTAGTAGATTTACTATATTGGCATCGTCCCATAGACAAACAAAATATCAATTAATCATAAGACGAGTTTCTGACATTTGTTAGATTTCAATATTGTATTGTACAGAGTTTGAATATTTTTCCATAACATATGGAAAAAAAATTGTTTTAACATAGTTAAGTAGCATCACACGCCATACGCCTACAATATATTTTATTACAACTACATATTTATTGAACAATACAGTTATGCTATTGTATTTTAACTTTCTTAGAATTTCGTTTTCCTTGCTATGAAATTTACTGTTCAAATTAATCTTGTTATTTTCTGGTATAGATTGTTATTTATTGAACAATACAGTTATGCTATTGTATTTTAACCTTCTTAGAATTTCGTTTTCCTTGCTATAAAATTTACTGTTCAAATTAATCTTGTTTTTTTCTGGTATAGATTTTTTTGTTTTTCACGCCACACTTGAAAAACTATTTAAACTTTTTTTTTGTCTGTAACGAATATTCCAT
The DNA here is from genome assembly GCA_951805005.1 of Othius punctulatus. Lineage (NCBI taxonomy): Eukaryota > Metazoa > Arthropoda > Insecta > Coleoptera > Staphylinidae > Othius > Othius punctulatus. The sequence goes on from OX638143.1 coordinate 33,054,677, forward strand.
CAAAGCCAACTTGTTCTACATCTTTGAATTCAGAAAAATAAAATCTACCTGGAAAAGAATAAGAAAATATATGTAACCATTTCAAAAATAAAAGTTGACTACCGCTGAAATGAAAGTTCATTTTGCAAAAAAACAAAATTAGGGCCCCTTTGTAGCACATGTGGAGCCATTTAATCGTGTTTTTGTTTTTTTTTTAATCCGCCAATAAATGAAGTAGTTATGGTACTTTATAGTCAATGTCCCTTTCTACCCTTTTGGGTGTAGGGTTTGATAATTAATAAATATTTAATGAATTCAAATTTATTCTATTATTTCTTATTTCTTCTTATTTTACTTATTATTTTAGTTTTGCAACGTTTAAAGTATATAAATTTTAGTATACTTCAATAAATATAAAGTTTATAAATTTAGTAGTAGTATATATAATTTATTGAAGCATTTTTATACAAAAATATTGTTTTATTACAAGTGTATGATGGTAAGGCTACGGGGGTGCTTCAATTGGCCATCAGCCGGAGCCTTTCAGCCTTTATAAATTTATTTTTGAAAAATTTCAATGATTCTAATATTTAAATATAAATTAAAATAATAATTTCAATAATTTTAAAACGAATGCACTGATTATTGATTATTTAAAAATAAATTTTACAGTAAAAATTAGCTATTAACCTAGCTATTATTCTCTAAATAACATTTTGTAGTCGAAATTTTAACAGTAGCAATTAAAATATTGTCAGTAGTGATTTAAATTTTGACAGTAAAACTTATATGTTCAAAATGGCAACTGAAGTTTTTGGAACAACAATTTAAATTTTAGCAGTAATCTTTGAAATATTGACAGAATGTATAAAATTTTAGTGTAATTGAAATTTTGACAGTAAAATTTAAATAATCGAAATGGCAACTGAAGTTTTCGGAATAACAACTGAAATTTTAGCAGTAATCAATTAAATATTGACAGAATATACCAAATTTTAGTGTAATTGAAATTTTGATTGTAAAACTTAAATATCGTGAATTTCAACTGAAATTGGCATTATCAATTTTTGGAATAACAATTGAAATTTTAACTGTAATAGTTGAAATACTGACTCTCAAAATGGTACAATTCTGTCGAAATGTTGGTAATCGAAATCTGAAATTGACATACTACATCAAATTTTTACAGCTAAATTTAAATATTCATAATAATATATGAAATTTTTTTAGCAATAAAAACGGAAATTTAATAGTAATAATTGAAATAGTAGCAATAAAGTTTTTAACATTTATTATTCTATCAAAATTGTTTCTATTGTATCTTGTGAAAATTTCAATAATTACTCTCAAAATGTCATTATTTTGATGGTAATCATTGAGAACTTAAAAGAATTGTCATGCATATAAAATTTTATTAGTATAACTTAATTTTTTTAAATGGCAACTGAATATCTCGTAATAACGATTGAAATTTTAACCATTGAGAAACTGACAGATACATAAAATTTCAACAGCAAAAATTAAATATTAATAATAATAAATGGATTTTTTTTAGCAATAAACAATGAAATTTTAATAGTAATCATTGAAGTACCTAACAATACAGTTATTAACATTTATTATTCTGTCAATTTTTTTTTTCTATTCTATCTTGGGACATTTCAATGATTACTCTCAAAATGTCATTATTCTGAAATTTTGATAGTAGCTATTGAGAACTTACAATTACATAGTTACAATTACAATTAGAGTTACAATACATAAAATCTTGACAATAAAAATTAAATATTCTAAACATCAAATGCAATTTTTAGAATCGCAATTAAAATTGCGTGAAATTTATGTGAAATTTGGACAGTATTCATTGAAATATTGACAGAATATATTAAAATTTTGACAGTAACATTTACTTTATCATCGAATTATAAAAACATGGACAGTAATGTGATTGAATTTTAGTAATAAACAATGAAATTTTAATAGTAATCATTGAAATATTTACAATGAAGTTATTAACATTTATTATTCTGTCAAAATTATGTGAAACCTGTGAAAATGTTCAATAATTATTCAGAAAGTGTCAGTTAAAAGCAAATTTTGAAAATATCATTTGTTTTAATGCTTATAGCAAATTTTTTTGTAAATTCCAATTATTACAAAGTATCACAAGTGATAGTCTTATATATTTTCAATATGTTTAGGTTTATAAATATAAATTTTTGGATGCTATATTGAAAAACTTATTTTTCATCAATTATAATATTTAAACATAAATTATATATTTCATATATTATTTATTATATATTTAATAATATATTTAATCTATTAATTTGAGTAATTTTATAATAAAATAATCCTTATTAAAAAAATCTAAGTTTTATATAATCTATAAACTTTTAAAATCTGCGATTTTAATATAAATATAAACTTTAGACCGCTAGTTTGGCTGACAGGTTAGAACGCTTGCTTAGGATGCACGAAGACCTGGGTTCGAGCCCCAGTACAGGTAGTACATTTGTACTGAGAAACTAGTGCCATTCGCCGTTGGGAGCTCATTAACGGCGCTCTAGAGATCGGGGGCGAATTTCTAGAGTAACAAGCCCTACGTCAATACACACACTTACACAAAACACACGGCAGAAGGACCCCCGTTGGTCGATAGCCAGTTAGAGATAATATCCCTAACAAATACAGTCACTACTATAAACTTTAGGATGCTTCATTGAAAACCTTATTTTTCAATAATTATAATATTTAAACATATAAACATATCTATTAATGTGAGTGAGTATATAATAATAGAATCCTGATTAAAAAAAATTAAGTGGTTTTAATATTTCTTTTTAAATAAGTGAAAATCAATTATTATGAAAATTAATGATTATAGATTTAAGAATATTTGCAACTTTCGATGTTTTATGAATCGAGGAGCTGACAGTTTAGAAAATTGCAATTAGATTGGTAAAAATATACATTTTGTGCATTTCAAGGATTTCAATATTTAAGTCGAGTATTCTGCATGTTTCTACGATTTTAATGTAGCAGAGCTGATTGAAATTATTAATTTCCGGACCAATTAATTCCGGAAGAATACGGAATACGGAAGAAGTCGGAAAATTGTCGGAATTGTCGGAATCCTGTAGATTTTTTTTCCGAATTCAATTAAAATGATTAAATAATTAAAACTTATTTATTCTGTATTTTAAACATTAAAATTGTGACTTTCAAAACATTATTTAAAATACAGAATAAATTAGTTTTAGGTATTTAATAATTTTAATTTAATTATTTACGCACATTAGATTACTTTAGAATTTATGCGACTCGCACATTCAATATTGATAGCTGTAATTCGGCATTAATTGCGAAGTACAAAGTTACCGGATTGTTTATAAAATGTTTGGTTGTTCTCTAAATTAATATTCTAATTAATATACCAATTATAAATACCTAAAATGTTTTAATTGGTGCCCAGATTGCTTACACGTTAGCTGCGATGTGTTTATCAAAACAAATTTAGGTAATTTAATATAATTTTCATTAAATTTAACAGTGAACTCGTCAAATTACTTTAAGCTTTAACATCGCACCGCACACACCTTAGGCTGTTTACTGGATTCATAACTTCCAAACATCGAAACAGGAACTCTCTTTTGTGGAAATGTATATGGAAATGTTTGTTGACTTCGCATGTGACATCAGTAACTTTATAAACCAAGCAATTTAAGTTTATATATACCTAACAATATAAACAACCTAAAGGATGAAATTTTACATAAAACAAAAATAAATATATTCCGGAAATATTGTTCCATATGCTCTTCAAATATAGATTTGTCTTCCACAAATCTAAATTAATTTTTGTTTTATTATGATTCTTATTACTTAGACATTATTGCTTCTAATGCTTGCTTTTGTTTCAGGTTCTTGCATAAGCTATGGTCATTCATGTTGGGGAGGTAAGTTACTATAAAAATGATATATTTTCATTATTATATTATAGATAATGTAGTCTATGTAAACTGCTCTATATGAAGCAATTTGTGTATGAGAATATAAAATGTGTATGTACTATATGACCTTGTTTACACCAATAAGGTGAATAAAAATGCCTAGTTTTTTTTTTATAATTCTGGTGGAATTCAAATTCGTGGCAAATAAGTCAACTCTATTGATTTGGTATACAAATCATAAGATAATAATAATAAGATAATTGGACGAAGTGAATGCAAAAAGTGATCCCCACTTTGGCATATTTCAAAAACTGAGGTGTGTTTAGGAAAATGCGTTCTAACAACTTTGCCCAAAATTATATTAATCTGCATTATGAGATCCATTGTCACCTGGTGGGGCCACAGGTGAAATTGAATTAGTTAAATTGTGGACCCACTCGTTAAATACATTTGCAGCATATGTTTGATACCGCATGTCCTTTTGTTTGTGCGGACGCGAAAATTACGTGCAAATGTAACGGTTTGTAGAGATAATAATTTTCAAAATAGCCATTGTCCTTGCAGTAACAATGCCGTTATTCAGTGGATTAAATCCGAGTATTACTCACTTCCGAAACTGTAATGAAAACGTATGAATTATTAAGACTCAGGAAATTATTGGAGGACTCGAATTACTAAAACAGTTAATAATGAATAGTTTTTGAGGCTAAAAATTCAGAGTTCTAAAATTGCATTTATTTATTTATATTTTATCAGTCAAGTAATTTTAAATTGACATATCTATGGGTTAGTCTATTAATAGTTTTCCAGACATGTCTGCTATACAGGGTGTCGCAATTATCGTGCCCAACAGATGAATCTCATAAGCAGTAATAGAGTGTTAGTTAAATTTTAAAGCTTACTTGTAACGTAAATTAAAACTTTCGAAAATTGAATGGTTGTGCTGCCACTGACAGCAAAAACTGGCTTTTGCTGCAAAAAAAATACATTTCTAATTTTACCAATTTATATTGAAACGATATTTTAATATCATTTAAGCACTTTTTGGCATTAAAGTTGAAATGACATTTTGCCAAATGACAGAACATATACCATAAATGTTATGTTATTAACAATAAACTTAATAATATAGTATCTACCTTTTCAGTCAACATTCTATGAATCTTGAATCAATTATGAATAATTTTAGTAATAAACGATGAAATTTTAATTGTAATCATTCAAATAGTAACAATAAAGTTATTACCATTTATTATTCTATCAAAATGGTTCTATTGTATCTTGTGAAAATCCCAATGATTACTCTCAAAATATCATTATTCTAAATTTTTTATTGTAATCATTGTGAACTTGACAGAAGAGTAAAGTACATACAATTTTAATAGTATTACTTAAATTTTGAAAATGCCAACTGAAACTTTTGTATCAAAATTTTAACAGTAATCATGGAAATACCGACAGAATATATAAAATAAATTTTATGATATTAACAATAAACTTATTAATATAGTATCTTCCTATTCATCCAAAATTCTATGAATCTTGTGAAAATTTCAATGATTATTATGTATTATTATGTAATCGTTGTAATGCAACGTAATTACATTGTTTACATTACATTACATTGTTGTAATACAATGCAATATATTAAATGTAATCGTTGAGAAATTGACAGAATATATAAAATTTTCACAGCAAAAATGAAATTTGAAAATAAAGACATAGCACATTAAATTTTCAGAAACATAATTGAAATACTAACAGTATTAATTGAAATTTTGATAGTATTCATTGAAATATTGACAGAATAGATTATAATTTTGACAGTAAAAATTACAGTATTTACCGAATAATAAAAGTTTTGACAGTAACGATTTAATTTTAGCAATAAACAATGAAATGTTAATAGTAATCTTTAAAATAGTGTCAATAAGGTTATTGGTATTCTGTCAAAATTGTTTCTATTATATCTTGTGAAATGTCAATGATTACTCTCAAAATGTCATTATTCTGAAATTTTAGCAGTAATCTTTGAAATATTGACAGAATGTATAAAATTTTAGTGTAATTGAAATTTTGACAGTAAAATTTAAATATTCGAAATGGCAACTGAAGTTTTCGGAATAACAATTGAAATTTTAGCAGTAATCATTCAAATATTGACAGAATGTGCCAAATTTTAGTGTAATTGAAATTTTGATAATAAAACTTAAATATCCTGAATTTCAACTGAAATAGGCATTATCAATTTTTTGAATAACTATTGAAATTTTAACTGTAATAGTAGAAATACTGACCGAAATTTATTATTCAGTTAAAATTCTATGTATCTTAAGCAAGATTATTCTATCAAAATTGTTTCTATTGTATCTTGTGAAAATTCCAATGATTACTCTCAAAATGTCATTATTCTGCCATTTTAATGGTAATTATTGAGAACTTGATAGAATACATATAACATTTTAATAGTACTCAAATTTTGAGAATGGCAACTAAAACTTTCGGAATAACAATTGAATTTTTAACAGTAATCATTGAAATATGACAGAATATGTAAAATAAATTTTATTATATTAATAATAAACTAATTAATATAGTATTCAGCCAAAATTCTATATATCTTATGAAAATTTCAATGATTACTATATACTATATATTATTATGTAATCGTTGAACTGTAAACATTACAATACAATGATTACATTTACATTGTTCACATTACATTACATTTTTATAATGTAATATAATGTATTATTATGTAATCGTTGAGAAATTGACAGAAACATAGAATATTTGACAACAGATATGAAATATGACAATACTGACATAACAAACAAAATTTTAATAATCGCAATTTAAATATTTAATCAGTATTAATTGAAATTTTGATAGTATTCATTAAAATGTTGACAGAATTTATTAAAAAATTTACGGAATATATTTAAATTTTGACAGAATATATTAAAATTTTGACAGTAAATATTATAATATTGACCAAATAATAAAAGTTTTGACAGTAACGATTGATTTTGGAAATAAATAATAAAATTTTAGTAGTAATCATGGAAAGAGTATCAATACAGTTATTAACATTCATCATTGTGTCAAAATTGTTCCCATTCTATCTTGTGAAAATTTCAATGATTACTCTCAAAATGTCAATATTCTGCAATTTTGATTATAATTATTGAGAACTTGACAGAATACATATATCATTTTGATAGTACTTAAATTTTGAGAATGGCAACTAAAACTTTCGGAATAACCATTGAAATTTTAACAGTAATCATTGAAATACTGACAGAATATGTAAAATAAATTTTATTATATTAATAATAAACTTATTAATATTGTATTCAGCCAAAATTCTATATATCTTGTGAAAATTTCAATCATTACTATATATTATTATGTAAACGTTGTACTGTAAACATTACATTACAACGATTAGATTTACATTGTTTACATTACATTACATTTTTGTAAAGTAATGTAATGTATTATTATGTAATCGTTGAGAAATTGACAGAAACATAAAACATTTGACAACAGATATGAAATATGACAATACTTAAATAACAAACAAAATTTTCAAAATCGCAACTGAAATATTTACTCAGTATTAATTGAAATTTTGATAGTATTCATTAAAATATTGACAGAATATATTAAAATTTTGACAGAATATATTAAAACTTTGACAGAATATATTAAAATTTTGACAGAATACTATAAATTTTTACAGTAAATATTATAATATTGACCAAATAATATAAGTTTTGACAGTAAAGATTGAGATTAGCAATAAATAATGAAATTTTAGTAGTAATCATTGAAAGAGTAACAATAAAGTGATTAACATTTATTATTGTGTCAAAATTGTTCCCATTCTATCTTGTGAACATTTCATTGATTACTCTCAAAATGTCATTATTCTGACGAAAATTTGATGGTAATCTATGAGAAATTGACAGAATACATAAAATTTTGACAGTAAAAATGAAACATTCATAATAATAAATGACATTTTCAGAATTACTATTAAAATTTGATCAGTAGTAAGTGAAATTTTGACAGTATTCATTGAAACATTGACAGAATATATTAAAATTTTGACAGTAACAATTCAATATTCATCGAACTCTAAAGAAATTGACAGTAACGATTGAATTTTAGCAATAAACAATGACATTTTAATAGTTATCATTTAAATAGTAACAATAAAGTTATTAACATTTATTATTCTGTCAAAATTGTGTATTTTCTATCTTGTGAAATTTCAATTATTACTCTCAAAATATCATTATTCTGAAATTGTTATAGTAACCATTGAGAACTTACAATTACATAGTTACAATTACAATTTTAATACAATTAGAGTTACAATACATAAAATCTTGACAATAAAAATTAAATATTCATATCATCAAATGCAATTTTCTGAATCGCAACTAAAAATGGGTAAAAATTATGTGAAATTTTGAGAGTATTCATTCAAATATTGACAGAATATATTAAAATTTTGACAGTAAATATTATAATATTAACCAAATAATAAAATTTTTGACATTAACGATTGATTTTAGCAATAACTAATAACATTTTAGTTGTAATCATTGAAAGTGTAACAATAAAGTTATTAACATTTATTATTGTTCCAAATTGTTCTCATTCTATCTTGAGAAAACTTCATTGATTACTCTCAAAATGTCATAATTCTGACGAAAATTTGATGGTAATCTATGAGGCATTGACAGAATACATAAAATTTTGACAGTAAATATGAAATATTCATAATAATAAATGAAATTTTCAGAATCGCTATTAAAATTTGAACAGTATTACGTGAAATTTTGACAGTATTCATTAAAAATTGACAGAATATATTAAAATTTTAACAGTAACAATTCAATATTCATTAAACTACAAAGAAATTGACAGTAATGATTAAATTTTAGCAATAAACAGTGAAATTTTAATAATAATCATTGAAATAGTAACAATAAAGTTATTTACATTTATTATTCTGTCAAAATTGTTTCTTTTCTATCTTGTGAAATTTAAATTATTACTCTCAAAATGTCATTATTCTGACGAAAATTTGATGGTAACCATTGAGAACTTACAATTACGTACTTACAATTACAATTCTAAATAAAGTTACAATACATAAAATCTTGACAATAAAAATTAAATATTCATAACATCAAATGCAATTTTCAGAATCGCAACTCAAAATGCGTGAAATTTATGTGAAATTTTGAGAATATTCGTTAAAATATTGACAGAATATATTAAAATTTTGACAATAAGAATTATAATTTTGACCAAATAATAAAAAATTTGACATTAACGATTGATTTTGCAATAAATAATAAAATTTTAGTAGTAATCATTGAAGGGGTATCAATAAAGTTTTTAACATTTATTATTGTGTCAAAACTGTTCCCATTCTATCTTGTGAAAATTTCATTGATTACTCGCAAAATGTCATTATTCTGACGAAAATTTGATATTTGACAGAAATTGACATAATACATAACATTTTGACAGTAAATATGAAATATTCATAATAATAAATGAAAATTTTCAGTACCACTATTAAAATTTGAACAGTATTAAGTGAAATTTTGACAGTATTGATTGAAATATTGACAGAATATATAAAAATTTTGACAGTAACAATTCAATATTTATCGAAATCTAAAGAAATTGACAGTAACTATTGAATTTCAGCAATAAACAATGACATATTAATAGTAATCATTAAAATAGTAACAATAAAGTTATTAACATTTATTATTCTGCTAAAATTGTTACTTTTCTATCTTGTGAAATTTCAAGTATTACTCTCAAAATGTCATTATTATGATTTTTTTATGGTAACCATTGAGAACTTACAATTACATAGTTACAATTACAATTCTAATTTCAATTAGAGTAACAATACATAAAATCTTGACAATAAAAATTGCAATAAAATAATAAAAACACAATAAATACAATAAAAAACATCAAATGCAATTTTCAGAATCGCAATTAAAAATGCGTGAAATTTATGTGAAATTTTGAGAGTATCCATTAAAATATTGACAGAATATATTAAAATTTGGACAGTAACATTTACTATATCATCAAATTATAAAAACATGGACAGTTTTTACAACGGTTTGTAGAGATAATAATTTTCAAAATAGCCTTTGTCCTTGCAGTAACAATGCCGTTATTCAGTGGATTAAATCCGAGTATTATTCACTTCCGAAACTGTAATGAAAACGTATGGATTATTAAGTCTCCGGAAATTATTGGAGTACTCGAATTATTAAAACTGATATATGGCAGTTAATAATGAATAGTTTTTGAAGCTGAAAGCTTTTTGAATTCAGAGTTTTAAAATTGCATTTATTTATTTATATTTCATCAGTAAAGTAATTTTATATCGACATAGCTGTGGGTTAGTCTATTAATAGTTTTCCACCCATCTGTGCTATACAGGGTGTCGCAATTATCGTGCCCAACATGGGAATCTCATAAGCAGTAATAGATAGAAAATTAGTTAAAATTTAAAGCTTACTTATCACGAAAAATGAAATCTTCGAAAATTAAATGGTTTTGCTGCCACAGACAAAAAACAAAAAAATACATTTCTAATTTTACGAATTTATATTGAAACGATATTTTGATATTATAACTGATGACGTATGTTTTATGACTTATTTTTGTAATTTAATTGAATTCAATAATTCGATATGTTTTAAATTGTATGTAATGTATTGTATTTGACCTTTGTAAACAACTAGGATGTAATGACATCTGGAATGTAATGACAATAATAAAATTCGATTCTATTCTATTCTATTCTATTCTATTTTGGCACTTTTTGGCATTGAAGTTTAAATGACATTTGGCATTTGGTTAAATAATTAATGCAATTTTTACTTTGCTAGTAACTTTATTAAATTATTGTGAACACAGTTTCGATCTCATCAGCTTACCATTATCAATTTTTTGTCGTTTTCAGCTCATGGCAAAAGAAATGATGCAGGTTTCAATAAAGTAATAAAGGGCGACTTGGGCCCTAACGATCTTCCCAGCGATACGAGATGGTTTCTCTCACGACTACTGCAAGCCCCAGAATCTAGAATGTTTAGAGGAAGAGACAACTTACCGCCCAATGTAAAATTATTGCTCAGAGACTTGCCAGATGAAGAAGACTTCAAAAAGTAAGTGATAACCTTAAGTCATTTATTTAAGTTTAGAGAAAGAGCTCTACCAGATACAATTATAAAAAATATTCAGAGCCATTTGCCATATATTTGCATATATGTCTATTAAATTTAAAAAAAAAATCTCACAAAAATATGAAAACTAATAGTTGACAGTCGTTTAATCACAAACCTTTACAAGAGTTCAGGTTTCACCAGTCTTTTTCTTGCAACCTTTCAACACAGTTAATTACAGACCTTGGAAGTAATTTAAAAAATATTATATTGGAACTCACTTTAGAGTATTTTTGGTCTTATTTCATTTATTTTTCACATTTAATTACAGACGTTTTGAAATTGTTCATAACATCCGAAAAACGTCTCCAATACTTCTATCATGTGCAGCTGATGAATTTCTGTCTAGCATCATAAAGACCTCTCAATTTTACGTAGATGCTTTAATAGGCTCTATTATGTTCTCCTAGAATAGAAGCTTTTAAGTAATTTAAAAAATATTATATTGGAACTCACTTTATAGTATTTTTGGTCTTATTTCATTTATTTTTCACATTTAATTACAGACATTTTGAAATTGTTCATAAAATCAGAAAAACTTCTCCAATACTTCTACCATATGCGGCTGATGAATTTCTGTCTAGAATCACAAAGACCTCCCAATTTTTCATGGATGCTTTAATATGCTCTATTATGCTCTCCTAGATTTTTTTCTAGTAATTTAATAAATATTATATTGGAACTCACTTAATATATTTTTGGTCTTATTTCATTTATTTTTCACATTTAATTTCAGACATTTTGAAATAGTTGATAAAATCCGAAAAACTTCTCCAATACTTCTAATACGTCCAGTTGATGAATTTCTGTCTAAAATCACAAGACCTCCCAATTTTTCGTAAATGCTACAATAGGCTCTATTATGCTCTCCTAGAATAGAAGCTTTCAAGTCAATCGGTCAAACCGTTTGGGATACCGATTTAAAATGATATTTAATGATAAATAATGATAAATACAATGATAAATAATGATAAATACAATGATAAATAATGATAAATACAATGATAAATAATGATAAATTCAATGATAAGTAATAATAACTAATGATGTTTAACATGATATTGTTGTGTTTTATTTCAGTCCTGAAGATACTGACTTCGGTGAATATCAGGAAGGTATTCCGGCCATAGATAATCTTTTCTCAGATGGAGAGAAAGTTCACGCTCGATTACCCACCGACAAAATACATTTCCTGAAGTTTTTGGTAATTACTTTTTAAATATTTATTTTGCGAAAATGTATATTATCAGTAGTCACGGGACTCGGTTGTGCCTCGTTTAACAAAACTCACCCTCGTACAAAAAAGCACAACTTTACGAACTTATATCATAACTACTGTACCAACTTGTATCATAAGTAACTAATAAGGATACTTCATTTGGAGAAAATAGATTTTTTCTATTATGTATTAACGAGATAATAGAATATTCTTCTTAACTCTAATAGACTTCTTAACTAATATCTAATAGATATTAGTTCACAAACCTTTTTTTTTGTCATAGAAATAACATTTTTTTGAACCATATGTATTTGTTAACAATAAAACTAGATGTGTGCTAAGAATAACTGGTTGCAGTCTTAATATGTGTCCTATTGCTTTTTTTATAGAAAAACAACTCTGCAAAAATGAACTGAGCCAGAAGTCACATCAAAATGCAGCCCCATTCCTCCATACTTCTCATTCAGACACCTGTACATACTTAGGCATTCTGTGGATGGCAATTAACAATATTGCATTAGCAATATTGTCCTTGGACATCGGCCGGTCCATCTGAGCGCTCCGTTGACACGGGCTGGACTCAATGTGGGCGCTGGATCAGACCCAATCTTCTGCTGGACATCGTCAAAATAAACCCAATCAGTCGTTCTTTGGACTCAAACGCCAGATATCCCTGTCGAGCCCTCTTGTGTATTATTGTAAGACTGTGTAGTGACAGAACCGCTTGTTAATACATTATTTATGTAATTCACTTGTTGGTTTCATTTAATTCTCGTCAAATGGAAATTACCTTACCTCTTCCAGAACGTTTTCCTGAGTAAGAAGAAATAAAAATGGATAATTGTCTAAAAACCTGAAATTACCTTACCACTTCGAAAACTACTTCTTCCAAGTACGAAGACTCGAAAACCTTTTTATAAGTAGGAAGACACGACTACGGATATTTGCCCAAAAATCACTAATTGAAATTTCCATATCACTTCTAAAACCACTTTTTCTAAGAAGACTCGAAAACCTTTTTGTTAGCTTGACGACACGACAATGGATATTTGCACAAAAAACCGGAATGCAAATTTTCATAACACTTCGAAAATCACTTTTTCTACGTAAGAAGACTCGAAAACCTGTTTGTATGTAAGAAGACGTGACAACGGATATTTTCCCAAAAATCTCCAATGGAAATTATTTTCCACTTCGAAAAGTTGTTTTCTAAGTAAGAAGACTCTTGAAACCTTTTTGTAAGTAAGAAGACACGACAACAGATATATGCCCTAAAATCTGTAATGGGAATTTCTTTACCACTTCTAAAACTTTTTCTAAGTGAGAAGACTTGAAATCGGATATTTGCTCAAAATTCTCTAAAAGTATTATAAGCATAGAGGGAATATTTTATACTTTTATGTTTTAACCTAACTTATCAAAGAATTTTTTTCAATTTTTAGAAGCAATTAAAATGAACGGATAAATGGCCCTTCGAAACATACGTTTGTGAGCAAACTACATTTAACTGTCTAGAGAAAAAAAAAGTTTTATTCATTTTTTTATTAACAAGGGAAACTTATTATTAACATGTTAGTTATTGTTAATTCCGAAAGTACCATAAAATTACCAATACTTGTGCTAAAATCTCTAAATGAAAATTTCCGAAAACTGCTGATAATTTCCTGGATACCAAAATTTCTGAATATTGTCAGTAATAATCAGAAATGCCTATCTGCTGATATATCATTGAATTGAAATGTTGCAAATATTACTAATTTTTTTTTATAAATTTGTCATCAAATTTGCAGGATTTTTACTAATATATCTCAAACTAGTCAGTAATTATAGCAAAAATGTCAGGAAAATGCCAGTAATAAGCCTTTATTTACTGAGCCATTTTACAACGGATGAGATAAGTCAAAAATGGCTACAAGCCGAACATAAACAGTAGCTATCAAAATGTCTTAAATTTGGCAGTAATTTTACTACAATGTCTGAAAATTTGGAGGAGTTTTTCTCAAATAAGTATCTGATACTTGCCAGTAATAATGGTCAAAATGTCTGAAAATTTGTAGGATATTTTCTCAAATAAGAGTCTGAAACTTGCCAGTAATAATGGTCAAAATGACAGAAAATTGCCACTAACTTAGCTAACATATCATTGAAGTGAAATGTTGCAAATATTGCTAATATTTTTATGAATATGTCATCAAATTTGCAGGATTTTTACTAAAATATCTCAATCTAGTCAGTAATTATAGTCAAAATGTCAGGAAAATGCCAGTAATAAGCCTATATTCACTGAGCCATTTTACAACGGATGTGATAAGTCAAAAGTGGCTACAAGCCGAACATATATAGTAGCTATCAAAATGTCTTAAATTTGGCAGTAATTTTACCAAAATGTTATAAAATTTGCAGGATTTTTTCTCAAATAAGTATCTGAAACTTGTCCGTAATAATGGTAAAATTGTTTGAAAATTTGTAGGATATTTTCTCAAATAAGTATCTAAAACGTACCAGTAATAATGGTCAAAATGACAGAAACTTGCCACTACCTTAGCTAACATATCATTGAATTGAAATGTTGCAAATATTGCTAATATTTTTATAAATATGTCATCAAATTTGCAGGATTTTTACTAAAATATCTCAAACTAGTCAGTAATTATAGTCAAAATGTCAGGAAAATGCCAGTAATAAGCCTTTATTCACTGAGCCATTTTACAGCGGATGTGATAAGTCAAAAGTGGCTAGAAGCCGAACATATATAGTAGCTATCAAAATGTCTTAAATTTGGCAGTAATTTTACCAAAATGTTATAAAATTTGCAGGATTTTTTCTCAAATAAGTATCTGAAACTTGTCCGTAATAATGGTCAAATTGTCTGAAAATTTGTAGGATATTTTCTCAAATAAGTATCTAAAACTTACCAGTAATAATGGTCAAAATGACAGAAACTTGCCAATACCTTACCTAACATATCATTGAATTGAAATGTTCAAATGTTGCTAATATTTTTATGAATATGTCATCAAATTTGCAGGATTTTTACTAAAATATCTCAAACTAGTCAGTAATTATAGTAAAAATGTCAGGAAAATGCCAGTAATAAACCATTATTCACTGAGCCATTTTACAACGGATGTGATATGTCAAAAGTGGCTACAAGCTGAACATATACAGTAGCTATCAAAATGTCTAAAATTTGGCAATAATTTTACCAAAATGTCTGAAAATTTGCAGGATTTTACTCAAATAAGTATCTGAAACTTGCCAGTAACAATGGTCAAAATGTATGAAAATCTGTAGGATATTTTCCCAAATAAGTATCTGAAACTTACCATTAATAATGGTCAAAATGACAGAACATTGCCACTAACTTAGCTAACATATCACTGAATTGAAATGTTGCAAATATTGCTAATATTTTTATGAAAGTCATCAAATTTACAGGATTTTTACTAAAATATCTCAAACTAGTCAGTAATTATAGTCAAAATGTCAGGAAAATGCCAGTAATAAGCCTCTATTCACTGAGCCATTTTACAACGGATGTGATAAGTCAAAAGTGGCAACAAGCCGAACATATACAGGAACCATCAAATAGTCTTAAATTTGGCAGTAAGTTTACCAAAATGTCTGAAAATTTGCATGTTTTTTTCTCAAATAAGTATCTGAAACTTGCCAGTAATAATGGTCAAAATGTCTGCAAATTTGTAGAATATTTTCTCAAATAAGTATTTGAAACTTGCCAGTAATAATGGTCAAAATGACAGAAAATTTCCACTAACTTAGCTAACATATCACTGATTTGAAATGTTGCAAATATTGCTAATATTTATATGAATATGTCATCAAATTTGCAGGATTTTTACTAAAATATCTCAAACTAGTCAGTAATTATAGTCAAAATGTCAGGAATATGCCAGTAATAAGCCTTTATTCACTGAGCCATTTTACAACGGATGTGATAAGTTAAAAGCGGCTACGAGCCGAACATACATATACAGTAACTATCAAAATGTCCTAAATTTGGCAGTAATTTTACCAAAATGTCTGAAAATTTGGAGGAGTTTTTCTCAAATAAGTATCTGAAACTTGCCAGTAATAATGGTCAAAATGTTCGAAAATCTGTAGGATATTTTCTTAAATAAGTATCTGTAACTTGCCAGTAATAATGGTCAAAATGACAGAAAATTGCCACTAACTGAGCTAACATATCATTGAATTGAAATATTGCAAATATTGCTAATATTTTTATGAATATGTCATCAAATATGAAGGACTTTTACTAAAATATCTCAAACTAGTCAGTAATTATAGTCAAAATGTCAGAAGAATGCCAGTAATAAGCTTTTATTCACTGAGCCATTTCACAACGGATGTGATAAGACAGAAGTGGCTACAAGCGGAACAGAAAATTGCCACTAAATTAGCTAACATATCATTGAATTGAAATGTCTATAAATTTCCAGCAATTTCAACATTTTATAAACTAATTTTGGTAATTTTCGTACATTTTGTAAATCATTACTGGCAATTTACAGACATTTTGGTACACGTAACTTTAAAATAGTTTCTTAACATTAGCTTAACATTATTATAAATCATTATTTCAAAATATTTATTAAAATTAGCAGTTGAAGAAAATTGTTGCAATAATAAATGACATTTTAGCAAATTTGCTGTTTTTTTTAAACATATTAACAATCATTACTAAAAATTTTGAGACTTTTCTGGCAAAATATTAAAAGTTTATGATTAAAATTGCCGAAATTGCAAAAGTTGTAACGATTTTGTTTTGCATAATAATGTAAGATTAGAAGTATCAAATTGTAGACAATTTGGTTAAATTAAACATTTACCAAAATGTCTATAAATTACCTGACTTTTTTGTTAAAATTTTGAAAATGAAGAAAATTACCAGATATAATTGTTCAAATATCGAAAATTGCATGAAATCATTCTCAAAATGTCAGAAAATTGTCAGTAATCATTCTCAAAATATCATAAAATTGTCAGCAATTTAGCTAGAATTGAAAAAAAAATTCAGCTTACAAAATTTTTATTTTGTATTGTTTGTTACATTGCACGCATAATTTTCGAAACAGATGATCTGCAATTTAATAATTATAATCTTACATTTTTTGTTAATCGAAATAGTTACAAATTCTGAATTTATGACGACTTTAAACATTTTTATATTTTGCTATAACATCTGAAAATTATCAGTAATAATAGTAAAAATGTCTCGAAATTGCCAGAAATAAGTGTCAATAATCTGGAATTGAAAAAAAACTGTTGACTGAAAAATTTCAGAAACTTCTCTAATATAAAATAAAATAAAAGTGTTTCCAAACATTTTTTTTTTGTTTACCGTTACATTGCTCAAACAAAATTCTAGCCAGATGACCTATAATTTTCAAAATTCTATGTTACACCTTCTTATTAAAATTTTAAACAATTCATGGCATTCGTGCGATTTTGGGAAGAATAAAATGCATAAAGAATATTTTTATTTTTGACAAATTTGATATTTCAGTCCTTGCTTTTTTATTATCCACAATCCGTTTTAATCAAAGTTTCAATTATCTGAATTTTTAACACTTTATGAAAATCTTGCGATTTTGTGAAGAATAAAAAAAATTTACAAAATATTATAACATTTTCCGATCAAATCGTCTAAGAATACAATTGCAATTATTGTTTATTAAAGATTAATTGGTAGATGAAAATCGTATTTTTATCAAGAATGGGTAATTCAATATTTAAGTCGTCGAGAGATAATAAATGGTGTATGTCTATTAGGTTGAAATTGGACACTCTGGACAATTGGACATTTTTATTTTTTTTAAACTCAGATAAGTCCGGAAGTACACAAGAAATGTTCTCAATAAGGAATATTCTCAATAAAAAAAGTTACCCCACTTTCAAAATCAACGGCTCATATATTATAGGTATTATTTTTTTAATTATTATTATAAATAATGAAAATGTGATGGTGGCATGTCCATCGTTTGATATAATTATTAAACAGACTCATAATGGCAAGGCTAAAGTTATTCACCGGAGCGAATTTTCACTTAATTATCTTCCTATGTTTGCACATTTTTAATATCAAAAGTAAACTCTCAAATTAAAAATTAATCCAGTTAATCATCACGCCGAGTTCAATCAATATAAAATATATATTAAAATTTCCCGTGATACGCATGACAAGATAACCCTTGAAAAACCCAGCAGGGACACTATAGTTCATGTATCCTGGAGATAATAAACCAGGTTCACGAAATTTCACAACGCATGACAATGAAACCAGCGAATAACCCAGTTATTCCAATTATCAATTGTTAACGTGTAACTAAAAAACTGAATAGGATTTCAAGAGCACGGGCGTTACTTTTTAGATACCCTGTATATAAAATAATAAATAAATAAAATAAATAATAATAATTTTGACATTGACTAATTTCACCGGGTAATGTGACAAGTTCTGTAAAGTTAGATATACTCTGAATCATTTTAAGTTCCGGGTTTTTTAATTCCACTGTGCTTATTTTATTTTAATGGGTGTTTTTTTGTTCAATTAAAATAGATTGAAAAAATACGTTAAAATGTTAGCACCATGTACATAAAAAACAAAGCATTTTGCGATATATGATTAATGTACTTTTCGACTTAAATCTGGCTAAATTACTGGCAATTTTCTGACATTTTGAGAGTCATTGCTTGCAATTTCCGACATTTTAACAAATATTTATGGTAATTTTCTTTCTTATTTTGAACATGATTGCAAACAATTTTTGGACATTTTAACTAATTTCTCATTTCTGGCAATTTGTAGATATTTTGGAAAATTTAGGTGCCTGAAATTTTAACACATAGTTATACATTTTAACAATTATTTCTGCTAATTTTCTTACATTTTGAAAATTATTACTATGAATTTACAGATATTCTGGTGAAATTACTGTCGATTTTATGACATTTTGACTTTTCTGGCAAACTATAAAGAGGTTTATCTGTAAAATTGCCTAAAACTATTTTGTTTAACAGGATTACGTAGAATTTGAAGTATCAAATTGTACATAATTTCCTGATACAAATATGCAATGTAACAATCAATACAAAATAACATTTCTGTAAGTTCAATTTGATTGTTTTTTTTTTTATTCTAGCTAAATTACTGACAATTTTCTGACATTTTGAGAATAATAACTTACAACTTTCTGACATTTTGAGAATGATTACAGGTAATTTTCGATATTTGAACAATTATATCTGGTAATTTTCTGACAGTTTGAAAATGTCAATCATCACATTTTTCAACATTTGTTAGAAAAATATGTGTGCAATATTATAGAAAACAAAAAAATAGACGTATTTACATTTTGGCTAAATTACTGACAATTTTCTGACATTTTAACATTTATGCTAATAATTTTCAGACGGTTTTGTCAAAATATAAAAAGTTCATGTTAAAACTTGCCAAAATTTATAACTATTTTATTGCAATATACATATTAGATGATATATCTCACATAATTTACTTGCAAAATTCAGGCAATTCGACAATTATTATGGAAAATTAACAGACGCTTTATCAGAATTACGGCCGATTTTGGGATATTGTGGTATATTGATATGTGGTTTAAACACATTTTCTTTAAATTATTAGTTCTCTTCGGAAATTTAACGTTCCTGTTTTATTAAACTTTAGCAAAATTGCTTGAATTTCACCTTTTTTTTCACTATTTTGTTTAATAAAAATTGAAAGCTACGAGTAAATTTTGTAATTTATCATTACAAAATTTACTGGCAACTTTAAGGTATTGGGGCAATTAGAACGGAAAATTGACAGGAAAATTAATATTGATATGTTAATTTGCAAGTTGAACACATTTGCTAGAAATTTTGGCAAAATTACTGGCATTTTTTTAACTTGTTTTGGTCATTGTTACTGGCAACTTTAAGTTATTTTATTAAAAATATGCGACATTTTAACAATTGTTTCAGGTAATATTCTGACAATATGAAAATTATTATTAATTAAATTTCATAATTTGTTTGATTGTGTTTGATTTAACTTAAATATATTATTACCAATTTTCGACATTTTAACAATTATTTCTGGCAAATTACAGACATTATGGTAAAATTACTGCCGATTTTATGACATTTTGGTACCCTGAATTTAAATTTTTAAATAATGTCTTCAAAATTTTAGCTTATAATTTTTTGAAATCATCATTTTAATAAAATTATTAGCAGTGTTCGGAAATTGTTGCAGCATTTAATATTTATGATATTTTTTCAAAATTACTTATTATATTGAGAACTTTTGCTAACAAAATCATCATAAAAATTGCCGAAATTGCAGAAATTGCAGCTATTTTCTTTAACAGAATAATGCAAGATTACAAGTATCAAATTTTCCAACATTTGGTTAGAAAAATATGTGTGCAATGTAATAGAAAACAAAAATTCGATGTTTTTAAATTTTAGCTAAATTACTGACGATTTTCTGACATTTAAACATTTATTGCTAATAATTTCCAGTCGGTTTTGACAAAATATAAAAAAATCAAGTTTAAACTTGCCGAAATTTGTAACTATTTTATTTAATATAGATTTATAGATTTATTAATATATTAGATGATATATCTTACAAAATTTACTGGCAAATGTCAGGAAATTCGATGATTATTATGGAAAATTAACAGACGCTTTATCCCAATTACGGCCGATTTGGGGATATTATGGTATCTTGATTTGTGATTTTAACACATTTTCTTTAAATTATTAGCTTTGTTCGACTACTTAACGTTCCAATTTTTGCAAATTTCAGCAAAATTGCGGGAATTTCGCTTGAATATTTTCTTGTTTTACTATTTTGTTTATTAAAAACTGAAAGTTGCCAGTAACTTTAGTATAATTTATCATTACTAAATTTAGAGGCAACTTTCAGGTATTGGGGCAATTGGAACGGAATATTAACAGGCAAATTAACATTGCTTTCATAATTTGCAATTTGAACACATTGGCTATAAATTATTAAAAATCTTCGGAAATGTTAGAAAAATCTCCTTTTAATTAAATTTTAGCAAAATTACTGGCATTCTTTTAACATATTTATCATTATTACTGGCAATTTCTGAGTTATTTCAGGAAAAATTTGTGACATTTTAACAATAATTTCTGGCAAAACAACAACAAAATTACTGCCGATTTTAAAACATTTTGTACCCTAAATTGAAATTTTAAAACTATTTCTAAAACTTATTTGCTTCAAAATTTTATAAATCATCATTTAAAAAACAATTATCAGCAGTGCTCGGAAATTTTTGCAGCATTTAATATTAATGACATTTTTGCAAAAGTAATGGTTATATTTAGACCTATTGCGAACAAAATTATCAGAAAAATTGCCGAAATTGCAAAAATTATAACAATTTTCTTTAACAGAGTAATGCAAAATTAGAAGTATAAATTTTTCCACCATTTGATTAGAAAATATGTGTACAATGTAATAGAAAACAAAACATTAGATGGTTTTAAATTGATTTTAGCTAAATTACTGACATTTTAACATTTATGCTAATAATTTTCAGACGGTTTTGCTAAAATATAAAAATTTCAAGTTTAGACTTGCCAAAATTTGTACCTCTTTCATTTATTATGAATAGATGATATATCTAACAAAATTTTCTGGCAAGTTTGAGGAAATTCGACAATTATTATGGAAAATTGACAGACGTTTTATCCGAATTACGGCCCATTTGGGGATACTGTGGTATGTTGATTTGTGATTTTAACACATATTTTTTAAATTATTAGTATTTTGAATGGTGGTTGCGTCTACTTCGTGACACACTTTATTAATTATAAATAAAATACATTACTTTGTTAGTATAACATAAAATTATTTATTGATTTGTTACTAGTTTCGACTTCTTAAGTAATCATTATCAAACTCGTAGAAACTAGTAACAAATCAATAAACAATTTTATGTGATACTGATAATGTAATGTGATTTATTTATAATTAAATTATTAGCTTTCTTCGCATATTTAACATTTTATGAAATTTTAGTAAAATTGTGGGAATTTGGCATTTTTTTGTCACTATTTTGTTTAATAAAAACTGAAAGTAAACCAGTCAATTTAGTAATTTATCATTACTAAATTTACTGACAACTTTCAGGTATTTGGGGCAATTAGATAGGAAAATTAGCAGGCAAATTGGTAAAAATATTAATTGGTAAAAAAAACATTGCTACGTTAATTGTCAATTTTAACACTATTGCTTTAAATTATTATAAATCTCGGAAATGTTTGCAAAATCCCAATTTCGTGAAATTTTAGCAAAATTACTGTTTTTTTTAACATGTTGATCATTATTACTTGCAATTTGGAGTTATTTCGCCGTTTTAACATTAATTTCTGGTAATTTTTTGACATTATGAAAGTTATTATTGCCAATTTTCGACAATTTATCAATTGTTTCTGTCAATTTACAGACATTCTGGTAAAGTTACTGCCGATTTTGCCGAGACATTGGTACCATAAATAGAAAGTTTAGAACAATTTCTTAAAATTGTTAGCTTAATATTATTAGAAATCATCTTTTCAATAAAATTATTAACAGTATTCGGAAATTTAATCAGTTAATATCTATGACATTTTTGAAAAATTACTGGTTATATTCAGACATTTTGACAATTATTTCTAAAATTTTAGAGACCTTTCTGCAAAGTACTAAAAAACTTATCATAAAAATTGACCAAATTGCTAAACTATTTTGTTTTCCAGTATAATGTAAGATGCGAAGTCATCAAATCATGCGAATTTTTAGATATTTTGGTAAAATTTCTGCAGAATTTATGACATTTTGGCATAATTTGAAGAATTTTCATAAACATTTCAGCGACAGGGTGTTACTTAATGTTATATACTTATTTTAATCGGCGCTTCTTTGACAAATTCCAAAAACTGGTAAATTATTTCTGGTAATTTATAGACATTCTGGTAAAATTACTGCCGATTTTAAGACATGTTGGCACCACAATTAGAAAGTTTAGAACAATTTCTTAAAATTGTTAACTTAAAATTATTAGAAATAATCATTTCAATAAAATTATTAGCAGTGTTCGGAAATAATTGCAACAGTTAATATCTATGACATTTTTGAAAAATTACTGGTTATATTCAGACATTTTGACAATTATTTCTAAAATTTTTGAGACCTTGAGATGATAAAAATTGACAAAATTGCAAAACTATTTTGTTTTCCATTATAATGTCAGATGCCAAGTCGACAAATCATGCAAATATTTAGATATTTTGGTAAAATTTCTGCAGAATTTGAGATATTTTGATATAATTTGAAGAATTTTCATAAACCTATTAGCGACAGGGTGTTACTTAATGTTACATACTTATTTTAATGGGCGCTTGTTTGACCAATTCCAAAAACACTGGATTTTTTTTAATTTTAGAATTAAAAAAAGGATTTTTGGATAATATGTTTATACGAATTTTTAGAATTAGAATTAGTAAAATAATCGCCCATTGAAACAAGTACATAACATTATGTAACTCTCTGTATAAAAATAAAAAAATGTAAAAAATATAAAATTTATTTTGAAACTATTTAAAATTTAACAGGTACGTACATATATAAATATAAGTAACAGATACAAATAATTTAAAATTTGTTATGTACGTTAATAAGTAGAATTAATTTAAAGATTTTTCCTTTGGTAGGAACAAGGCGAGTAACGAGCAGCCTATCGTGGTGATAGCCACGTAAAGGAACGGAGGAGCACAGCCTGCCTTAAGGAGATGTGGAAAAACTATATTGCCAATTATAGTTTCCGATAGACCTACTAATCTAGTTAACGAAATCGCCATGGTTCTGAGACGCGTTGGCAAAAGCTCGACGACGCTTACATTTAAAACGACGGTGTTAACTGCGGACACGGCAGTTAACACTGTCGACAGAGAGACTACAGTTTCTGAATTCTTTGCAAAATATATTGCGCCACCACAAGCTCCTGAAATAACTCCTAATATCACAAATAAACATTTATTTCCCAGCTTATTTATCACAGATCCAGTAAGTATAAAGCTCAGCATTGAAGCCGACTGTACGATGATCATGTTCGTGTAAACTTTTCCATTATCTATATTCACGGCGCAATCAGAGCTTATATTTTTATGTTGATGCGCCATGGTATCCAACACTTTGCAGAAATCTGTGTCTCCTCCGTGAGTGGCTCTGTAATCGTTCATGGCTGTGAACATCTGGGGAAGCCAATTCTTGAAAGAATTCAAACTGAAATGGAAACGTGTTACTGCAAAACAAATATGCTGGCAGGCAAACTTACCCCATTTTGTAGCCCATCTGAACCGCCGACAAGAAGACGATGATCCATAAGTGGGGAGGACAGAACAGTGAAAGTACGTGATGCGCCTTTTCGGCTAAGGGCGAAACTTTTATAGATTTCTCCGAATTGTTATTCTGCGCATCCGAATGTTCGCCTTTCGTTTCATCCACTAACCATGTAATCTAAATACAAAGCAACAACAATATTTAATGGTACAACGTGTATTATGACGTACCGGATATGTCTCGGGCGGATTTCCGGTATTCCATGCGTAGACTTTTCTGAATACCTCCAAAGCTTCTTCGTTCTTTCCAACTGACATCAGGAACTTTGGACTCTCTGGTAGGCCTAAATGTGCCAAACCACTGATCACGCTAGGTATAGCAGATATTAAGATATATACGTTCCACGAATGGAGTTCTAAAATCAAATACATACATTTTAAGTATTGAAAGTTCTGTCTACTAGACCTATTAGGAGCTGACAATGACTCTTGCTCCATATTACCGGAATTCGACATACGTTTCATATTTCATTTTACTCTATTACATTTATCTCAAGCATGCGATCGAGCATAGAAAACACGATTATTAGTTCATTGTCAGCTCCGGTTGGGATAACTATAGCTCTATTTGTTTTCCTGAAATGTTTGTCTTTACAACTACCAATGGTATATGGGGTATCTTACCAATTCCAGGTAGTAGTGGATAAGCTAAATCGTGCTGAAATATGTACCATGCCATTGCTGGCAATAGTAGATTGCCGAAATTGCTGAACATTCCATGCACCAAAAAGAACCTCGCCCTATATTTCGTGCTGTGGAACTCCGAGAGTAGCGAGATTAAAATAGCCGTTGGCCCATTCATCCTACAAAATGCAACCCATTAGAATGGTACAGGTCCAATACCATTTCTACTTACACAAATCCTGCCAAATACTTCGATACTAACAACATCATAAAATTCTGGGAAACGCCAGCAATAACAATAAAAACCGTATCCAGTAGATAACAAAGGACCAGAAGGTACTTCCTGCCGTACGTATCGGCCAGGAATCCCCAAATAAATCCACTGGAAAGGATGCCTGTAAGGATCAATGTATAAAATGTATATAATACGGTATACGGTAAGATGTGTTCAATGTATGAGTATTCAGTATGAGTTCAGAATAATTAGTACTAAAATTTAGGCTACCAAGCACACTAAATACGGTGCATTGTGTGTGGTTTGTTGCCTAAACTTCAGTTCTGTTTATTCTGACGCATACTGTAGTTAATATACTGATAATTTTTGAACAAACACCCAAAATTGAAAAATTAATTTCATTATATTATTACAATTACTTTCATGTATATAACTAGAATTACTTCAAATGAAAAATACTCTAATTTCACTATAAGAATAATTCTGTAATGAATTATTTTAACTCATCTTAGTTGTAGTGCTTTTTAATCTGTTTTGTATTTTGTGCTTTGTAGTTTGGCACCTGAAGATGAACCCATATAGGGATCGAAACCGGTCGTGTTAATGCCTATGTAAAATAAAGGAATTTATCAAGATTAAGGACGTACAACTTTTTTACATAAATTATTGATAAGGCATAAATACATTAGTCTACAAATAAAAATTAAAAAATTGACTGGAAAGAGAATGATGTTTTCCAGGTAATTTGGGTGCGTAGAATTCAAATTTACCACCAGAATTGCGCTATCAGGTCTAGTTCTTTTTATGTCGCATGGATGGCGCTAGTGTAAAGTAAATATACGAAAACCCACATTTATTCTCTATCTTCATAATAATAGTGCTTAAATATGTCATGTAGATCGTGTGTTACTAATTCAAGCTATTTCTGCTTTGTTTGTGGTGAATATATGGATGGAAAAGAAGGATATGCAATAACAAAACCGTTAAAATATGCATATGCATTTTGCTTTAGATTATTAAAATTCTTTGGAAATGTTTGTAAAATTTAAATTTTATGAAGTTTTAGCATAATTACTGGGTTTTTTTAACTTGTTGATCATTATTACAGGAAATTTTGAGTTATTTCAGTAAAAATTTGCGACATTTTAACTATTATTTCTGCTCGATTTGTGGATATTGTGGTATCTTGATATATGATTTTAACACATTTTCTTTAAATTATTAGTTCTCTTCGGAAAATTAACGTTCCAATTTTACGAAACATTAGCAAAATTGCTTGAATTTCGCCATTTTTTTTTCACTATTTTGTTGAATAAAAATTGAAAGCTACCAGTACATTTAGTAATTTATCATTACAAAATTTACTGGTAACTTTCAGGTATTGGGGCAATTAGAACGGAAAATTAACAAGAAAATTAACATTGGTATGTTAATTTGCAAGTTGAACACATTTGCAAGAAATTTTAGCAAAATTACTGGCATTTTTTTAACATGTTGATCATTATTACTGGCAATTTTGAGTTATTTCAGTAAAAATATGCGAGATTTTAACAATTTTTTCTGATAATATTCTGACATTATGAAAATTATTATTAATTTAATTTCGTAATTTGTTTGATTGTGTTTGATTTGCCTTAAATGTATTATTACCAATTTTCGACATTTTAACAATTATTTCTGGCAATTTACAGACATTATGGTAAAATTATTGATAGGAATAATTGCACTGGTCTACAAATAAAAATTAAAAAATTGACTGGAAAAGAGGAGGAAGTTTTCCAAGTAATTCGAGTGCGTAGAATTCAAATTTACCACCAGAATTGCGCTATCAGGTTTAGTTATTTTTATGTCGCATGAATGGCGCTACTGTAAAGTAAATAGACGGAAACCCACATTTTTTTCTCTATCTTCATAATAATAGTGCTTAAATATGTCATGTAGATCATGTGTTACAAATTCAAGTTATTTCTGCTTTATTTGTGGTAAATATATGGTTGGAAAAAAAGGATATGCAATAACAAAACCGTTAAAATATGCAAATTGACATTACTTTGGTTTTGCTGTCAGAAATTTAGACAAAACGTGGACACCGACATTGTTTTGCAATAGTTGCAGAGCTATTTTATACAAGTGGTCGAATGGCGAGAGAACATATTTCGACTTTTCAGTTCCAGTAATATGAAGAGAGCAAAGTAATCAGAAAACCGATTGTTATTTTTGTTTATCAAAAGTGGTTGGGATCAATACGAAAAATCGTACAAGTGTGCAATACGCAAATGTTCCATATGTGTTTTAAAACCAGTTCAGCGTTTACCAAATGATCCATTGCCAGTCGTTTCTGGTACTATTGCAGTGATTCGGAATCATATTTCAATGACATTGTTCTAAGCAGTGGTAGTTTGTAGGAGTCTGATGAATGCCATTTAGTGACTAAAGCTGAACTTTATGATCTAGTTCGTGATTTACATGTATCAAAGCAAGACGCAGAATTATTGGCTTCACGTATGCAAGAATGGAAACATATTGCAATTGCGACAGAAGTATCAGTCTATAGAGAAAGAAGCTTGGAATTGGTAGCATATTTTGAGAAGAAAAACACTATTCTCTACTGTAACGACATTCAAGGTTTATTTTAAAAAATGAGCCAACCATATGAAAGAAATGTATGGAGATTATTCATTGACCGCTGTAAGTACAGTTTGAAGGCTCTTCTTTTACACAATGGGAATAAAAAACTATCCGTACCAATTGCTCATTTTTAACAACTTCAAATTTCAACTTTACTCAAATACGAAGATCATAAATGGAAGATATGTGGTGATTTAAAGGTATGTGATTGAATGTTCTATGTATATCGTAAATTCCAAGTTTTAATTAAATACAATTTATTTAGGTCATTGGTTTGTTAACTGGCATGCAAGGAGGTTTCACAAGATTTTGTTGTTTCCTTAGTTTATGGGATAGTCGAGCTACAAGTCATTATTACACCAGAACAGATTGGCCACATAGAACATAGAGTATTCTCCTGGAAAACAAAACATTTCAAATAATCCATTAATTGAACCAAATGACGTTCTACTTCCACCACAGCATATAAAACTAGGTCTTTTCATAAACTTTATCAAGGCTCTGAATAAAGATGGTGCTGCTTTTAAACATTTGTTAGCAGTTTTTCATATTTGTTGGTCCTCAGATCAGGTTATTAAATAATGATTATTTCTCATAATTTTTATCACAGAAAGAATCTGCAGCCTGGCAACCTTTCAAAAGCATCGTGGATGATTTCCTTGTAAACAAAAAAAGTGATAACTACAGACAAATTGTTACTGAATTATTGAAAAATTATTGTGAACTAGGTGCACAGATGTCACTCAAGATGCTTTTTTGCATTCAAAATTTACAAATCTACGTTACAAATCTCTTGTGTAGAGTATATTGTAGGTACTTACATATCTAAAATGACTTAATAATGTGTAATAATAAAACAAAATATAAAAAAATCGCAAAGTTATTTCAATTAAAGTAAATTTATGTAAATTCCTTAAAAATTACTGAAAGTATGAAATAAATACTAAATAATCGCCAACATAATTATTCAAATTAAGGTAAATTTATAAAAAAAACTTCTTAAAATTTACTGAAAATATAAAAAAGCAAATAATCGCAAACAAAATTATTCAATTTACAGAAAATTTAGGCAAATTCCCAAAATTTATTGAAAATTTCATATTATGGAAGTAGAATAAAAAAAAATTATTAGTTGATGTGTGCTAATAAGAGAGTATTAAAAAATAGCAAACAATGTGAAAACTGAAAACTGAAAATGACTCGGATAATATATAAAAATTCTCAGAAAAAGTATGCAAAGTGCAGAAAATTTAATAAAAATTAGTAGTTGCAACTAAAACCTTATAAAAGAAACACTAGCATTTTCTGAAATTCTAGATTCTATATTCTTCTAATCAGACCTTGCAAGAGAAAACCTTATAAAGGAAAATTCTAAAAGATTTTCCAACTTTCTTGAAAGTTTTATCAATTAATTTTGTACATCTAAAACACTTAATGAAGTTGTGAAGTTAGCAACGAAAATGCAATGAAAACAAAAAATCATAGAAAATGTATTTGACGATGAAATGTATTATTACAGAAAATGTATGTAATCGCAAATCATTAGGCGATTATCTTCAGTAGAAACATTAGTGTTAATTTAACAGTAATGTGCCTACTGAAGATGATCGCCTAGCGATTGAAATGTAGATTTAGATGAACAAATGTGTTTTTTGAAAAGGGTGTTTGGTTTTTCTTATTTCTACGAACCTTTCACAAGCTTCAAGGTACTACTTAAGCTTCATCAATATTTCAATTATTACCTTCTATCAGATATATCAATATCATCTAATCATATATACATTTTATCAATAATTCTTGCGAATATTTCAATTATTACTGTCAAACTTTCAATTGTTTCTGTAAATATTTCGATGATTATTGCCAAACTTTCGATTATTTCTGACGATGGGTTAATGATTATTGCCTAAGTGTAATGATTACTTTCAATATTTTATTGATTACTGCAAAATTATTAACTATTAATATAAATATTAGAATAATTTTAGTCAAAATTTCAACTTTTACTATCTAAATATCACTTATTCAATGTTTCAATATTTTAATATTTAAATGATTACTGGCAAACTTTCAGACATTACTATAAATATTTCAACGATTGATTGTAAAATTATACAAATTTTATTTATTACTGAGTTACAGTCATGCTCACATAAACCTAGTACAAGAAATTGGGCTACAATAGCAATTTTATATAACAATGTCAAGTTGTGTTTGTACTCGATTTGATACTAGTTTATATGAGCACTACTCCTAAATTCAGTCACCATAAAATGTACCGTAATGACCATCTTTAATAGAATACTACTTTCAAAATTATTTACAATTTCTATATACCAATGAATCGTTGAAAAGTAAATTGGGGTAAATGCCCTTTTTTATAATTGAGAAAAGTCCAGAAATGTACAAAGGACAACATTCCTTGTATTTTTCTGGACTTATCTGAATTTTTAAAATTGACTTACACCACTTTGATTTCCAACGGCTCATATACTGGCGCAATTCAAATTAAATGGGAAGCTATTAACAGTAAGAGCTTGTAAAATGAAAGGCTCATATAATCTTCTTTAGAGGCACAATGGTATCGATTGAGCGAAACAACGAAAATGTGCTCATCAACATTTAATGAAAATTGAAAGAAATTATCAAGGATTTTGGGACATAACTATGCTTGGAGATTGTTGCTGGACTCTAATACGTGAAATTGACCCAGATAAATACAAACGATGTTCAAACATTGCCATTTACTTTTGAAATTTCATTTATTTTTGAATAAATTAAAGATTTTTTATTGAAAACATACGAAAATAATGATATTTTATATCTCGCAAACCTGACCTGAGAATAAAAAACAGTTACAAATTCGAATTCAGCCCACCAAATTACTTTATGAACACTCTTTGTTTACTTACTTGTATACCAGTGTTATTATTACAATATATTGGAATATCATTAGATATATTTATCATTACACCATCTACCAATTAGTGTAGATGATATCAATAGATATTACATTTGTAAATTATTATAACAATAGAATAGTTATAATAATTTAAAAATATATTATGTATTGATAATCCAATATATTGTAACAATAATTAAGCTTATAATGAAATTAGAGTATTTTTCATTTGAAGCAATTCTAGTTATATAAATGAAAGTAGGATAAACTGTAGGGCTTCTAACCCAGATTGATTGATTGATCCAATTATGTTTAAGATCCGATCTGACGTTCAATCTACGTGATTAAATCACGATATCTGGACAGGGCTAGATTGATACCATTATATCAATCCGCGAGATTTTAATCGGGAGTTTAATCAATCTGGGTTAGAACCCCTATAGTTTACCCTACTAATAAATAGTACTGAAATAAACTGATGATCATAAGTATTACAGCAGAGATATTAATCTTTAAATTACCTATGTATGTGATGGCATTTAGTAGACCCTTATTTTCTAGTGATAATTCGAGATCGCACTGGGCCACAGGTGAGACGTACGACATCGACTTGGTATCGAATACTGTCGCCCATCCTGAAGGTATGGCAATGAGCAGTAAAATTAAATTGAATTTGCCGATACCTGTTGCTGAGATCGCTGCTTCGAAGTCGGCAGGTACATCTGAAAAAAAGTTTTTCACTATTATCACTGCTACGAAAAATATAATAAATAATATAAATACAAATAAAGTATGCAGCATTATTTTAAATAAATACTGTTAAGTCCCATAAGTTACCATAACTGTGTAATAATTGATTTCAATTCAAAATGAAACACTTTCTATGTTTTATACAACACTTGAAGACGATCGTAATTGATTTTAACAGTAGTGGTGTAATTGTTGAATAACAACATAGAAAGTGTTTTATTTTGTATATACCTACAGCAAGTCAATCCACTACTACGAAATACAGAATTCGGCAACATTGGAGATATGGTTCAATTTTCTAGTCATCATGCGAAGAGAATTAATTCTTAACGAGAATCAACAAATTTATTTGTTACACAACACCACTTCATTTCTCAACTTATTTAGGGTATACCTATCTGCATTCCAATCGTGTAATTTTATTAATTATTGGCGATAATTGAAAATTAAAAAAAAATACTCATTACAAAGAAAATAATAATAAACTTTAAAAATTATGTTTTCTTTCATTTACTTTGACAAATGAGATTACTTTATTTCCGCAGCAAAATAATTTGTATACTATATAAATATCTACCTCATCAATAAAGAGAGATATATAAGAAAAGTCAATGGCTTAAAGTTGAAAGACTTGAATACAAATCGTACAAAATTTGTTTGGTAAATCTATGGTAGACGATTGTAGGAATAAAGGTTCATTTTCTGCAAAAAAATGTATATACATACAAAAGTTATTTCTTTGAAGGTTGTTCGTCACGATTTTTCTTAGTATTGCATTTTTGAGAAAAAATGGACACAATTTTAAACAAATTTAGATCAAAATGATGTGGCTAACTTATGCATTTTTAATCAAATTATGTGGCTAACTTATGGCATTTTTAATAAATTAACAGTAGGTACAATTTGTAATCATTAGTTTTGGCTGTTCACATTCCAAAGGCCCATCACATGTTGATTTCTGCTGGCAAAGCAATATTCAATCAATAGATTTCAATGAATAGCAACTGAAGACAATTCAATTTGATACAACTAAATCAATGTAATTGTCAAATTAAAGCATGAGATGTGGTTGTCAAAAAATTTAAATAGTTGCCATTGCGCAAAAAGAAAGAAACTTTGTTTCGAAACAAAAAAATAAGAATTGAAGGGCTAAAGGGAACAATGATGGGACAAGTAGCTTCGACAGGTGAAATTAAATGATGAAAAATGGTCGCCGTTCATTTCAAAAACAGATAAATAGAATATACGTTTCGACTAAAAACGATCAGAGATCAAGATAAACAAGAAGAACTTAGAAGAATAATAGCTTAATAATAGCCTAGAATAGCTTAGAAGAAGAATATAAGACCCCCTAATGTACGAAGAACAATATTTACATATTTTTATAATATATTTATTTATCAATTTTTCTTGTATCAATTATCATAATTTTATTATCAATTTTTATAATAATATTTTATCAATAGTATGTATTTCATTTAAATATATATTTTTCTTGTGTATCTCGAAGAAATCTATATAGAAATTCTAAAATAAATGTTAAAAATGATTCGAGTCCAAAACTGTTACTATTTTTTCTACTCCCTTATTAGAAAGCCCCAATTTTCGTCCCACGGAAGGCAAAAAACTCTGCCTCCCTCATATGAGGGAGGAAGTCTTTCTTTTCCTCCCACGGGAGGCAAACAATTCTGCCTCCCTTATATGAGGAAGGTAGTTTTTCATTTCCTCCCACGGGAGAGAAACAAATTTGCGTCCCTAGAATAATGCTTAGAATAGAAATATTAAATAGCTATGATAATAATGTATAGTTTTCTTTATTGATAGCCCCGAGGCCAGACAGCGTTGCTGCATGTATTTTCGAGGTAAATTGCGGTGTTGGTGAGCCTTTGAAATGCGAATAGCATATAGATTAACCACAAAGAGATAGAAATGCATTATTTTTTCTAAGATGAAATTGGTTGTCAAAGGGCTACAAAGCTACGAAGAAATAACATTATCTCTTGAGGTGTATAGTTGAGCCGTATCAAGTTTTAACACGATATTTTTAAAGCCCTAATTTATTGACAGATTTAAAGTTTTATTGTCTTCGATCAATTGCAAAAAATGCTTTTTTTGGAATTATAATCAAGTGTCATTTTGAAGAGTGTAGGGAGATATAGGGAGATATATAAATAGAGAATACGGAATAGATTTCTGCTCCCGGCCATGAAAACATATGTTTATTTCACTTGGTACGATTTTATAAATCAACCAGAATGATACCACTGAAGTAATCTATGTTTTAATTAAATTTGCATTTTAATTACTTTGCGATTTTACTGTAATTAATTATTATTCAAGTATATGTAATAATCCTTGAGGAATTCTTGACAATACTTATAATATTATAGTGCAACCAAATATTTTGGAGCTTGCGAAAGGATCTTTACAGTTACTCTCACATAAAGCTAGTACAAACAAATTGACATTGCTATGTAAAACTGCTATTGTATCCCAATATCTTGTACTAGATTTATGTGAGCATGACTGTACATTTAACACAAATATGTTTTTTTGTGAAAAAAAATGTTCTGACTCTTATTATAGGTAGTGCAAGTTTAAATAACTAAAGAAATCGTGAATTCTAAAAATTGCTATACATTTTAGTTCTAGATTAGTCTCTCCATTAAATACCTATTTTTAATGTTTATATTACATGTCATATATCCGATGATATGGAAAAATGTCATCTGAAAAATTACAATTTGACAGGAGACCAAATAGAAGAATTATCTTGAGATATTTTGAATCAGAAGCACAATTTTTTGAAGTAAAAAAATAAACATATATTGTTAGAAAATCTTAGTATTAGTATATTTAGTACAGTTAGTATCTTTAGAGAGTATTCTTACTGCAGTATATTTTGGCATAATTATTTTCAGTTCATAAATATAGTGCGACACTATATTTTGTTAATATAAATTTTCATTTCAAATGCTTTTCAATGAATAAGCTTGAAAAATATTTCTTTTACATTTTATTTAAAGAATTGTAGCATTAGTCACATGTTACAATTCTGCAAAACATCTACAATATTGTAGATTTTTGTGGTATTTTTTTAATTATTAGTAATTTGTGCAATAAGAGTGTGAAAACGTCCCTATTTATGTAGTGCATAGTAACGGTCCTCAGAAAACGTAAACTTTTTGCTCTACTTAGCAAGCAGAAGGACCTATTTTGGGTGCCAATTGCAAGATAAGACAATATTTTCCGTTGAACGTGTTTTCAAAGATTTCTTGTAATTTTTTTATATATTTTACGTTTCAAAAGTTT
This sequence comes from Othius punctulatus, assembly GCA_951805005.1. Classification (NCBI taxonomy): domain Eukaryota; kingdom Metazoa; phylum Arthropoda; class Insecta; order Coleoptera; family Staphylinidae; genus Othius; species Othius punctulatus. The sequence continues at coordinate 33,089,997 of OX638143.1, forward strand.
TCCGATTAAAAATATTAAAGTTTTGTAACATTTTATATAAAATTTTCAAAGATTTATTTATAATTTTTAGTTTCAAAAGGTTGTAGTATATTTTAATATTTCTAATTTTCGAAAAGTGTTATGTAATTTTTCATTTAAACAAGTTTCCAATGGATAAGTTTAGAGTCTTCAAATACTCATCAAATGTTTTATTAATCATTTAGTGATGCAAACAAAACATGTTTGTACATATCAACAGAATACAATACAAATTTTGGAATTAAAATGCTGTCCACTCGCGTGTTCAAATATTTCTTATTTCGGATATTTCAGATATTTTCGTATTAGTACTTTTTTTATTTAATAGGGTATTCAATGAACAATATTCAAGTTTATAAATATTTCCTATGTAATTTCTAAATACTTTTTATAAATTTTACATGCTTTCCAATGGACAAAATTTATTTTAAAATTCAAAATAATTTAAGATTATGATTTTACAATATTTCTTATAGACTTTTCAAAACGAAGGACTCGTATATGACTGATATGATGTTTATATTACTGATATGGTAATAGTTTATGCCACTGATTTTTGTCCTGTAGATAATGTAAATATATAGGTAGTTCCTGGAATAGTTATAGAAAGTTATAAAAAATACTTTTACAAATACCTTCTGCATTTTTATTTAATTTGAATTTTTATGCAAGTTATACACAACATTACTAAATACGAAATAAGATGACCAGATTGTTGATTAATGCTGCACAAAAACTGAATTTACTAACAATAATGTTGAATTTCTTAAAAGCATCCTTGAATTTGTTATAATTCTGTTGAAGTTTGCTATGAATTTTCATATTTAGCTTTATTTTGTTATTCCTAAAACTGCTAGAAGTCATAGATTTTGCATCAGTCATAGGTTTGTTTGAAGTCATAGTTATTATCATTGAAGTTGATACAATAAATCCAGAAATTATCATTATAATTTCGATAATTCTTATTGTTCTAGTTTAAATACATTTTCTGCAATTTGCTGGATGTTTTTGTTTCTTTTTAAACAATCATTTCATTAAGTGTTAAGGCTTATTTTAAAGTTATTCCCTGAAATTTTCAGAATATTGGGTTATTTTTTTGCAGATGAAAAAATGTTGCTTAACTTTCTACTTGCAAAATTTGATATTTTCATAAATTTTCCGAAATATTTTGAATTGTGGTGGCGTTTACTTCGTGATACATTTTATCAATTGTAAATAAAATAAGTTACGTTGAGTATTACATAAATTTATTTGTTTGTGATTACACTTTCGACTACTTAGGTTATCATTATCAAACAAAGACTTTGTTTTATTTACTGTTGGGAAGATTTCCTCAATGACGATGATGTATGACTCATTTATTTAATTTTGTTACTTACTTATGAATTGCTGTATTTTGTTATTCCTAAAACTGCTAGAAGTCCTAGGTTTTGCATCAGTCATAGGTTTGTTTGAAGTCATAGTTATTATCATTGAAGTTGATATAATAAGTCCAGAAATTATCATTATAATATCGATAATTCTAATTGTTCTAGGTTAAATACATTTTCTGCATTTTGCTGGATGTTTTTGTTTCTTTTTAAAAAATCATTTCATTAAGGCTTATTTGAAAGTTATTCCACGAAATTTTCAGAAAATTTGGTTATTTTTTGCAAATGAAAAGTTGTTTCTTTACTTTCTTCTTGCAAAATTTGATATTTTCATAAATTTTTCGAAATATTTTGAATTGTGGTCGCGTTTACTTCGTGATACATTTCATCAATTGTCAATGAAAACAAGTTACTTTGAGTATCACATAAATTTCTTTATTTGTGACTATAGTTTCGCCTACTTAGCTAATCATTATCAAACACAGACTTTTCAAAAAATTTCAAAAAACGTCATTTGAATTTTCGTATTAGTCTTTTTTTTCATTTAATAGGGTATTCAATGAACAATATTTAAGTTTATAAATATTTCCTATGTAATTTCTAAATAGTTTTTGTAAATTTTACATACTATCCAATGGACAAAATTTATTATAAGATTCAAAATAATTTAAGCTTAAGATTTTACAATATTTCTCATAGACTTTTCAAAACGAAGAACTAGTATATGACTAAATATGGTAATAGTTTATGCCACTGATTTTTGTCCTGTAGATAAAGTAAATATATAGATAGCTCCTGGAATTGTCATAGAAAGTTATAAAATACTTTTACAAATACTTTTTGCACTTTCATTTAATTTGAATTGTTATGTAAGTTATACACAAAATTACTAAATACGATATCGGATGGCCAGATTGTTGATTAATGTTGCACAAATGCTGAATTTACAACAATATTCTTGAATTTCTTAAAAGCATCCTTGAATTTGTTATAATTCTGTTGAAGTTTGCTATGAATTTTCGTATTTTGCTTTATTTTGTTATTCCTAAAACTGCTAGAAGTCATAGATTTTGCATCAGTCATAGGTTTGTTTGAAGTCATAGTTATTATCATTGAAGTTGATATAATATGTCCAGAAATTATCATTATAATATCGATAATTCTTTTAGTTCTAGTTAAAATACATTTTCTGCAATTTGCTGGATGTTTTTGTTTCTTTTTAAACAATCATTTCATTAAGTGTTAAGGCTTATTTGAAAGTTATTCCACGAAATTTTCAGAAAATTTGGTTATTTTTTTGCAAATGAAAAAATGTTTCTTAACTTTCTTCTGGCAAAATTTGATATTTTCATAAATTTTCCGAAATATTTTAAATTGTGGTGGCGTTTACTTCGTGGTACATTTTATCAATTGTAAATAAAACAAATTACTTTGAGTATCACATAAATTTATTAATTTGTGACTATAGTTTGAACTACTTAGATAATCATAATCAAACAAAGACTTTGTTTTATTTACTGTTGGGAAGATTTCCTCAATGACGATGATGTATGACTCATTTATTTAATTTTGTTACTTACTTGATGGTTAATTCTACTTTCGCTATTTGTTGTCGTCACCACAATTTTGGATTCACTTTTATATCGTATTTGTGTATTTACTGTATATTTTTATCTATATTATGTTTTATGAATTATATTGACTTATGTAAACCTCTAAATGGTGTTAGCATTAACAAATTATTATTATTATTATAATTATTTATAATTTTCCGAAATTTTCATACATTTTCGGTAATTTGAAAAACATTATTATCTTATATGTATAGATATAGGCCCAACCAGATTTTACTAAATTCCATTGTGGACCTTCTGTTAAAAAGTTTAGAGACCCTTGAGTTAGACCATTAAATTAAATATTACATTCACTCGAAATTGTAATTATACCTGGAAAAACGGTGTATTGCGGTCCATTGCTAGTTCGAAATTATTATTCCCAAAAAGCCAAATCTGGCTTTTTCGACTAATCTATGTCTATGACTATCTATGACTAAGCGATTCAACTAATTAACAAATATCTTATTACTAATACCTTAGTAACAGTGCTACTAATTATAATTATACCTAATGACATCTTAGCATTACAGCATACTCCTAATTATTGTAACTCTAGAAAATTTAGTATTGAAAATCTAAAATTGGTAAAATAAATGAAAGTAAGAAACGTTTTGATGACAAATAATAAATGTAGCATTGACTAATTTGAAATAAATGTTTTTGTGTAAAACTAACGGTGCCTACTGTTGCATGCAAAGGTCGTTCGAAGTGACGACAAAATCTATTACGGGAACCATTTCAGATCGAATTTAAAATTAATATAATTAATTGTGGGCCAATTGAAAAACGCCATCTCTACTGCTATGGCTAGTTACCACCATCAAGCAATGTACGTACGAATTTTGCCGGTATGTGCGCGCGTGTTTTTTTATGTATTACATAAATATGCATAAACCCACGTTTAAGTTTGCAAATAATGCATCTAGATTATTGTAACTAAATGTGCATACAAGGATTGTACGAGATTGTACTACCTTCCAGCAAACTTTGTACGAATTTTGCCTCTATGTGCGCGCGAGTTTTTATGCATTACATAAATATACGTGCACCCACGTTTCAGTTTGCAAATAATACACCTTAATTATTTGCAACTACATCTACATACAAGATTCTATGAGGTCGAAACACTATTAGAATTATCATTACACTTTAAAACCAAAGAGCTATACCAGAATACAACATGGCCGCCATTAATTTGCAGAGGAATTGTTAATATTCCATCTTATACGATTTTGGTTTAATTGTAATATAATTGATGATGTTAATTAAGGCAGTGAGAAATATGCTAAGTAATATATGTAAGCGTGAACTTACCGCTCTCTTCCAAAAGTAACTTAAAAGACATAGTTGTATATCACAGACACTTATAAAGTCGGCGGAAAAGTGCGTTCCGGATCGACGAGGCTCATTGTAATCCGCGAAAAAGTACTTCGCGCACACTCAGTTTTGCGGCTCCGTTTTTTACTACTTCACAAAAATGATACGAAGAAACAGCGCGTGCATATTCGATTAAATGCTGCATTAATGCACACATTTTCGCGTTGCATTCGCATCGAATTTACATGACCCAATTTTGCCCAATTAAGTTGCATAATTTGGTACATAACAATTATTATCATCCTAGGATGTATTAAATTAAATTAAATTGCACAATTAATTTTAATGTAACTAAAATACGTTTCTAATTTGTCTTTCTAGATACACTTCCCAGTGCATTTACTTTATTGCGACTTATTTCACTTTAAGTGAAAATGAAATTAAATAAGTTAAGGAACGTATTGGAAATATTTCATAACGTTTCTAATAATCTGATTATTCATTTAGCGTATGGATAAATAAATACATAGGTAATTCAGATGATATACCTTGTAAGTAACTTACATGTAAACGTATGTTTACATCTAAGGGTCAGTTGTACAAACGTAGATTACCTTTGACCATAGTTCAGTTACCTAGGTTACAATTATTGACACAATGGCATCGTTAGAAATTGAACCACGATCAGAGATAATCCACATTTGTACAACTGAACCTAAATTGTGCAACCATTCATCTGATAACTATGATTTTACTCATCTCACCATTTTCGCTTTAGTGCAAACTGAAATCACTTCGCAAAGATATTTTCATGAGGCCTGATGGGGCTTCTTTATACATAAATGCAACCGAGTTAATGTGTTAACTATTTTTATTGTTTAGGTGAAATAATACTCAATTAGGTACATGTACGTAGTATTTTAATTACGTACGTTACTATTTTAACATGTGTTTTAATTATGTCTTCATCTGTTTGATGAATACGTAATACAATTAGTTCAAATATTGCAAATTGTGTGGTATAATAAATTTGACATATCTCTAATATTTTTTCTTATCCCTTAGCTCTAATAAAGCCTCACTTTTTCTTTGTATTTTAACTTTTGCCCATTTTTACTGTTAAGATGATTATTAAGATAAACCGATAATTATTAGGTGGTATGGATTTGCGAGAAAATTGCTCTCAAACGTAATCTCGTATAAAGCCATGACTTATTCACCTACTTAATTTTTTAATACAACATTAAGTCACTCGCCGGTTGTATGTCATCATATTGCTTCCCCTTCTACTTCAGGGCTTGATACCGTTGGACCAAAAGTGTTCCATTGATGGCTGAAACCAAACATTCTTCAAGCAGTGTTGTATTTTTTAGAGATACAGAGTTAAAATACAGATGATATTTCATATAAGTATAAAATATGTTCAAAAATAACATAATAAAAATATTAGGCTTTGTATACCGTGACATTTTTTTAACTCTGAAAGTCAAGGTATAAAATAAATTTCACAAAAATTACTTGACTTTACTGGAATGATCTTAAATGATAGCTAGCTCGACATAATTTTTGACAGGTTTATGGTATAATTGGTTGCATAGCTAAAACTAGCTAATTGTTGACATGTGTTTTTTTTTTAAATTGAACATAGTGACGTTGTATTGGCTATGTTGTGAGTTAAAAACATGTCACGGTATAAACAGTATAAAATAATTGCAGAATTTTATAAGTTTGGGAATTGTGGAATAATACGACATTTTTTTATCTTTGGGTGAAAAGGGGCATTTCAAATATTCTCCATGTAACGGATGTGTCTTGACAATATTTTTGTGCAATTAGTGCGCAAAGTGGTGTGTACATTGTAGCTCTCAGGGCATTCCCCGAGAGCAACAATGGCACTTCCTTGAGAATAATTTTTACTACGATTTATTATTTCATAATAAAATCGTTATTTCAATTACCTCTAGTCAATTCAATTTGTAAAGAAACTGATAAGATTGTATTATTCGCAAGCGACAAAGTGTTTAGGCAAACTTTGCGCTTGTTGTCAATAGCAACGCGCGACAAAGTAACGGTCCTCGGAAAACGTCAACTTTTCGATTGCATTAGCAGCAGAAAGACCTACTTTGTTTATCAATTGTAGGAAAATAATGTTGGCGACTATGTGATTATTTATTAATCATAATGAAACTGGTCGAAACAAGAAAACTTAATAAAGAAGTTGATTGCCGAGTTACTGTTTGTGACAGTAATGTATAATAACAATTACCATATGATGTTAGTAGCAGTCTCTAAAGTATCCCTATTACTGAGTGTGCAGTAATAAGTAATAAGTTTATTCAAGCTTATGATAAGGCTTACACAGTAAAAAGTAATCCATCAATCGGAATCTACAACTTTTATACATATGACTGCAATCTTGTTCAAGTGACATTACTCGGAACTATTGTTCTTAAAACAAGGGGTTTCACATGAATGTACTTTTATTTTTACTGTATATTAACGATTTTGCATCTTACACGAGATAATCTTATTTCTGCTCAAATTCTATATCACCGAGAAAAACCGAGAACTACAGAGCGGTTTAATGGTAATGAGCTCAACAAGACATTCACCATGCTCAAAACTTACAAAATTAAAGAAATAATGCAGAAAACTTGCAAAATTTAAAATATAATCCTCACTTAATGTTCTTGGGGCCTTTAAATTAAGCAATTCTGTGGGATAAACATGGTGATGAAACTTGAACTATAGTAAGCAAAACTTGTTAAGATGTAATGTGACAATCTGTGGAGACGGGTTTATATTTAAACAACTTGAATTTATGTTTTAATATTGTGGTTTGCATCGCATGTACTCTAATGAAAACTGAAATCTGAGATGATTTTAAAGTCAATTATTACTCAAATCTAATAATAATAATAATAATAATAATCTAATTATACTGATGTGGCATCTTAGGCCCATATCTATAGTCCGTACTTGAGCTTTAGTTCGACTCAAGTGGTATATTTGGTTGCGTTTAGTGCATAAATACTTGTTAGTGCATAAAATATGCAACCAATTACACGACTTGAGTCGAACTCATGCTCAAGTATGGACTATAGATATGGGCCTAAGTATTCCAAAATAAAACTAATTTTGAAGCAAAGCAGAGCATTTGTATTTTTACAGTTACCTCATTCTCCCACATATATAATTTTTCCATTTTTAACAAACGTTAGCAGCTGCTATGTTTCTCTTTTCTTTTGTTTTGTGTTGAAAACTGTACCATTTAAAGAACTTGCACATACAGGGTGTCCCAATTATTACGCTCCACATAGGGATCATGCAAATTCTAAGAAATAGTCAATTAAATTAGACTAAGGCCCAGTTTTACAATCGTGGATTATATTTGTTCGTGGCTTATTTGCCTAAGATAATAGCCTAGGATAATAGGTTGATAGATGACTTATTGACCATGAATTCGCAGAGTGGAGAAGACTTGGATAGAGAATAGTGCAAGCTCTTGTTAGAGCAGGCCAAGACTCACTCATGGTAATAGAGCCAGTGGATGAAGAAGAAGAATCCACGATTGTAAAACTAAACCTAAATAATCTTCGAAAACATCTCTTCAAAAATGAGAATTGTCGAGAATTGAATTGAGAATTGTTGAGTATCAAAACTTGATATTGAGAATTTTCCAATGTCTAGAAAATTAAAATGTCTATAGAATATAATTGTATGAATATGGTTGTACACTTTTTTTGCACACTTGAGATTTTTTTTAAGTTGTGTCACTATCAACGCCAAGCAGTGATATAATAGGTACACGTTAATTTAGAAGTTCTATAAAAAAAGATTTACGTAATGAAAGAGCCAAGCAATTGATGAGAGCAATTTATATACGAAACATGTAATTATCATTAGATAACTTTTCGCGTACATATTTTCTATTTTTACGTAATACGTTGGTTGGATAGAAGATATGAAATTTAGACAACAGCGTGTTCTATTCATTTGATAAATTCGAAAAACCTCTGATGAATTTGTAAATGATTATACAGTCATGCTCACATAACTCTAGTACCTACAAGAAATTAGGTTAGAATAGTAATTGTATACAGGGTCGCCCATCTATCCTCGCTCGGACCATTGCTGGTAGACTAATAAAAATTGAGGAAAACATCTAATTGGAAGTTATTGGACACTTGGGATTCTTACCAAAATGAATAACAATCCAAAATTTATTTGAAGATTTTTTTATTGATGTGCTACATTTTAAAACTATTTTAGAGTGTTCAGAGTGTACCATAAATCCGGGACACAAGATTTGGTCACTTTTTTAAATGGATCACTCTTTATAATCTTTCATTTTTAGAATATGCTTTATGTGGGCTTCACAAATCATGTTTATTTTCAGGGATCAGATGCAACGTTGAAAAGTTATTTACATTGTAATCAACTTTAAGGAAAAATTATGGTCAACGAAAAAAATTTAACAAAACCTTATTATAAGAGATCAATGAAAGAATCTGGGTATGGAAATACCCATGCAATGTGCCAAAACATACGCAATATTTGGAGTGACGTAGAATACACATGGTTTTCTGAAACACCGATCGAATATTGTTATTTTCAAATGGCCAAAACTCTTTTTTTTCAAATGGAACACCCTGTATATAATTTCATATTTTGAGTGCTCATCTAATGAGCTGCATCTAATGAGAATTCAATAGATCGGTATATATCGATCAACATGGGAATAGATTTGGCCGATACTTGTTTTTTAGTTGTAGTTTGAGAAACCATCCGCTAAATCTATTTCCATGTTAATCTCATTTTATAATCTACTACTATAATCTCATAATACTCTTTGATCAGTATATATCGATGAACATGGAAATAGATTTGGCCGATACTTGTTTTTCAGATGTAGTTTGAGGAACATCCGCTAAATCTATTTCCATGTTAAAAGAAGCCAGCGATGGTTATAAGTCAAAATGGTTTTTCAAACCACAACTGAAAAACAAGTATCTGCCAAATCTATTTCCATGTTAAAAGGATGATCAGGGATCAGGCGAAATAGTTTTTCCAACTACAACTGAAATATCGATCAATTCTCAGTAAGTTTTGGCCATTTAAAAATTCAAAAAAGCAATCAAATTCGATCGTTGTTTCAGAACACCCTGTGAATTCTACGTGACTCCAAATATTGTGTATGTTTTGGCACATTTCTTGGGAACTTGCATACCCAAATTCTTTCGTTGTTCTCTTACAATGAGGTTTTGTATAAAAAATTTCTTCGCCCATTATATTCGTATTATGTATTTTTACAGTTACCTCATTCTCCCACATATATAATTTTCCCATTTGATCAGTGGGAAATTTGATCAAAATGTGAATAACGTGGCAACTTTTGCATCTGATCCTTAAAAATAAAAAATGGCAAATCTTTTTTATTGTCAAGGATCAGATGCAAAGTTGCCAAGTTATTTACATTTTGATCAAATTTCCCATTAATCAAATGAGCCCACATGAAGCACATTCGAAAAATAAAAGAATACACAGGGTGATTCATTTAAAAAAGAGACCAAATGTTGTGTCGCGGATTTATGGTACACTCGAAAATAATTATAAAAAGTAGCACCAAGTGTCCAATAACTTCCAATGAGATTTTTTCCTCAATTTTCATTAGTATAGCAACAATGGTCCGAGCGAGGATAGGTGAGCCACACTGTATAGCAATATAAATATGTTTGTACTAGATTTATATGAGCATGACTGTACATATGTTACAGATCAAACTAATTTATCAGATTTGCATTAATATAATTTAATAGGTGAGTGAAAGATGGTAAATCTACAAAGTGGCCATTTTAAGTAAATAGAAATAAACTATTTAAATAACATAATACTGTTTTCTTTGATACATTAATGTATTTTGAAGTTTTTGAACATATTTATTAAATAGTAAAATTCAATGTATCTAAAAAAATATGGATAAAACATATTAGCAAAATATAACATACAGGGTGGTCACTTTTACGACCCCCACCATTAGGATCTATTAAACACAAATATATACAGAGTTGGTCAAATGGGATAAAAGTTTCTCATTTTTGTGCCTTTCAATATACTGAAACGAAATCCGGGATATTTTGCACAGTTCCTGAAATATCGCTGAAAAACTGAAAAAGTGCACTTTAATTTTCCTTTTATAACTTTTTACTTTTGAAGGAAATTTTACAAAACTTGCCACTCTTACATTTTTTGACGTCAGTTTTCTGATCACAGTGCCAAACATTTCTGTGCCAACTAGATGCCAAAATTTTCATAGTCAACTTTTGATTTTCTTATGACCGCAATATTTGATTTTAATGGCATTCAAAAGAGCGAAAAACTCCGATTTCAAGCATGTATAACACATGGGTAATCTGACATTATTTTACTACTCGACATCGATAATTTAAAAATTTGTTGCAAGAATCAAACTGCTCTAAAAATCAAGTTGCCATGGAACAATAAATTTCACATTTCTTCATACAAAGAAAATAACTTCTAAGTAATTTTATTGTGTCTAAAGGGCAAGAAAGGAGATAATATATTTGATTAGTAAAAATGGCAATAATTAAATATCCTAAATGTTAATTCAAGAATGGTATTTGATCAGATTATTTAATGAATACAATATGATTAATGATTTGCAATCTCGGCCAGGGAAATGTAATGTAAGATATTACATCATAGAGATTGTACATGTCAATTTTTTCATGTTGAGGATAATATCTTGCCATTTTTACTAATCAAAGATATTATCACTTTTTTGCACTTTATACACAATAAAATTACTTAGAAGTTATTTTCTTTGTATGAAGAAATGTCAAAATGGTAATTTGTTAATCGATGGCAACTTGATTTTTAGAGTAGTCCACAGGAGGTTGATTTTTGCAACATTTTTTTTTTATGATTAATACAAAATCAGCAAAATTCTGCTGAAAAATGTTAATTTTTGTGGAGTGCCACTGTTGTTTAACGTGCGATCTGATAGCATTTTAAATTTTGCACTTGCATTTTGATGCCCAATAGATAAATTTTGGCAGTATCTATTAAAAAATTTAAACGTTTTCACAGCTGAAGCTAAGAATTTGATATTTTAACAGTTGCAATTGAAAATTTAACAAATTTGGACGGTTTTCATTGAGTATTTGATGTATGTGAACTGTTGCAGTTAAAAATCTGAGAGATGTTTACATTTTAAAAGGGGGATATCAAAAATTGATATAATTCAACAGATTGGCAGTATCTATTGAAAAATTTACATGTTTTCACAGAAGCTTTGAATTTTATAGATTTCGAATGTCTCGGGAATTGTACAAATTTAGAAAGTTGTTATAACTTTACATAAAGAACAACAAGTTGCAAATTAAATTATCTATTTTTGGTGGAAAATAATACCATATTACCCATGTGTAATACATGGTTCGAATTTATTTTTTTCTCTCTTTTGAATGGTTTTAAAATCCAATATTGCGGCCATAAGACAATCAAAATTTCACTATGAAAATTTGGGCATCTAGTTAGCGCAAAAAGTGTTTGGTACTGTCATCAGAAAGCTCACATTGAAAAATGTAAGCGTGCCAAGTTTCGTAGAATTTTCGTTCAAAAATAAAAAAGTTAGAAGAGGAAAATGAAAGTGCACTTTTCAGTTTTTCAGCGATATTTCAGGAACTGAAGATATCCCGGATTTTGCTTCAGTATATTGAAAGCATAAAAATAAGAACCTTTTATCCCGTTTCACCAACTCTGTGTGTATTTCCTTTTAATATATCCTAATTGTGGGCGTCGTAAAAGTGACCACCCTGTATACCTACTATTCTTTCACTCATCAATTACTAGAAAACAAAAATGTTGTTACTATTTTTATTACTTTTGTGACACTTTTTATTAACAATGTGGCATAAAATAATGTTATTCTTAGTTTTTACTAAAACCTATCCAAGAAATAACGTGGTAATAGAAAGACAATTTCTCTCCAAACGTATATTGCATAACTTTCTCAATTTCTACTATTTTGCTTCATTATTTGGTTCAGGTTCGTGATTTGCTTTGTAGGTAGGAAGTTTGGGGTAAACATTTGGCTGTATCAACATGAACGTATGAAAACACATGTAGATTTTGAAACTATACGAGTGGTTCATCTACTTTTCTTACGTCTATTGATGTGCCAAGGTATTTAAAGCATTTTGTCTATGAAATGACAAATATTTATTAACAAAGTGATTGAGCATAAAATAATGTTATCCTTAGTTCTTTCTAGAACCTTTCCTAGAAATAACGTGGGAATAGAAAGCCAAATCCTCTCCAAACATATATTGCACAACTTTCTAAATGTCTACTACCTTTGTTCGGTTAATTGGGAGAGGTTCTTGATATTCTTTGTACCTAGGTAGGAAGTTTTGGGTTAACATTTGGCTCTATCAACTTAAACGTATGAAAACACATGAAAACACAGCCGCCTATGTAGATTTTGAAACGGTACAAGTGGTTCATCTACTTTTCTTACGTCCATTGATGTGTCAAGGTATTTAAAGCATTTTGGCTACCTTAGTTTAAAATGTCATTTTAGGCGCTTATATTGTTCTATGACTCACCGAATCAATTAATAAATAAATTTTCTCTTTTATAAGTTAATTAGATAAATTTTGTTTTTATGGCAGCAATGTCCAAAAATATTAAATGTGTAGTATTATTTCGATTTGTTACAAAATAATTCTATTGAGTTGTGTACTTTTGAACAGGGTTTATTGTAATTCTTTAGTTTAGATAATAATGCGTTCTATTGGGTTGTTCTACTAGCTGGACATGCTGCAACTTGCCGGTTTTATATTTTCACTATACAGGGTGATTCAGGAGGAAGTTCAATTATTTTGGGAAGTGATAAAAAATAATAAATAAGGAAAAATATCTAATACACCGAGGTCCATTACTCAATGTTTTTGGAGGTTAGGTTAGGTATTGATTTTTTAAATTTTTAGTTATACCTTAAAATCTGAAATGTGATATCGCGTTATCTAGCAGTATTTTTAACAAACGATAAATACTCATAATTGATAGTTGTTATTGAAGTGCAATGAACAGCATTACTAATAGAATTACTAAATGTATTGAGGTTGGCGCTGGAATTTTTGAACCAACAAAGTAAATTTAATTAATTAAATTGATATTATAAAAAAATCAACAATGTTATTTCTCGTACTTTAATAAATCTTATTATGACCATATCTCAGTATCTATTAACGATGGGACACATGCTCATATGACATTTTTTACTTAGAATCATCCACACTACAACTTCCCAAAATATTTGCACTTCCTCCTGAAATTGCATTTATAATGTCTATGTTTTTACATATAATCTATGTCATGTATCATTAAGCACGCCTCCTGAGTCACTATGTATTATTTCCTATTTATATCGGTATATAAAAAAGGTACGTTCTTCAGCATCAATTCTTGAAATTCATTACTTACCGATGTTCATAAACATGAGCGTAAATATCAGCCACTTGCACAAAGCATCGCAAACTACACAAAAGTAATGACCCTTCACTTACCGATTACGTTTGATTTTGTGTGAGGCGACATGTTCGAATAGGAGCGCGCCCGATCAAAGCGATGCGTTATATAGAGCTGATCTACCCGATATCTTGCGATTAACCACAACAATGTGACGGAGGTCAGCTTCTACATGAGCACACTTTAACGAATTTTGTTTGTATATGACCGCAAAAAATGATATGCAAACTAGGAATTAGGATGAGCAGCATGTCAGCACAGACACAGTATTTTGGACTAGTTTTGGGAGGAAGTGCCAACGCAGAAATCCTCTATTCTGGTCGTCATAACGGCCAACTTTCACTGATATTAATTTTATTGATGCAATATTTTCGGATTGGAAAAGTGGGCCGTTTGGGAGCATGCAAACACTTTGGATGGTGAGCGATTTGCGGTCCGCAAAAGTTGCGACAAAACTGGAAGCCGTGCGTGAACGAGTGGCTGCTCCTTTACGCTGCATTTGTGATATGAAATAAGAGAAAATTGACTGTTACTACATAACGGGTTTTTCTATTGGAACGAAATGTTCTTGCGCGGGTTTTGCCCAACTGCCCCGTTTATAATTAAAGTGCAGTGGCAGACATCCTACGAGTAGACATTGTTTGGAATTAATCAGTACCAGTCGTCAACTTACACTCTATTTATACTCTGCACCTGCATGTGCACCGACTTTCACTACCACTGTTGTAAAAAGTTTCAGCTTTTTGCAAATTTTTGATTGCTATTTAATCTTACTCTGTCAACTTAGCTATAGCTCACCAAATAAAATCCATGTATGCTCTCAACCAATTACTGCACTCACCACTGCACTTTTGTGATTTACATTTGGCCAATTGATATTTTGTGGAGTTGAAAGTCAAATACCCTATGACGAGTTTGCTGGAATCCGCCCAATTAATTTTCATATACTTTTATTTGATAATTTCTGCTGTCTATGGATTGTCATTTTTGCTGTTTATGGATCAGTAAAAAAACGCTTTACTTGCATCAGATCTGAAACCTCGGTAATAATTGACCACGATCAAATTGTAATACATATTACCTACTGTGTCGTTATTCCGTTATATCGCAATAACAGAATGACGACAGTACTTCCAAATACACGGTGTCGTGTTGAACCTATCAATTAAAAAACAATCTGCGAAAATATATAATTTTTTTTAAAATATTTGTTAATTCATTAATCGCCTATATTTGTTGTCAATTTATGCTTATTGGGAGTTACCACAGAAAATGTTGACTTGCAAAGACTAATAGTTTCTAAACAAATGTTCCTAAATCTAATCATACAGGGTGTCCTAGATAAGGATCAACAGCATGGGGATCTCGGAAGCCGTAAAAGTTACAAAGGCGGTTAAATTACAAAAACGTTGCGCAATTTAGTGGCCAATAACATTCTTTTGAGAAAACCTAAAATTTTCGCTTACTTCCGGAGATATTCGACAAAATCCGAAACCTTGCTATTTCGTTTTTATATTTTTCTCAAGTTATTTGAAAAGGTATAAGAAAACCAAAGGCACTTTCTCATTGCCACATTTTTAGCTCTACAAGACAGCGTTTACAAATTTTCAGTACAACGTTTCGTTTCGAAGAAGCCATCATCAACTTCATTTTTTATATGGCCCGTAAAAAATGTACACCCTGTATAAGATAGCATTTCCTATTACGATTTAAACTAATTATATCACAGCATGGTTTCTAATGTTTCTATTCAGAAAAAGGCTTGTTAATACATTACGAACATTTTCTTGTACTAGGCTTGAAATAATGACGAAGAAATAAAAAAATATCTAATTTTAACACAAAATAGGTAACAAAATTGTAACTAAAAATAATTTGCCTAGAATAGTTGTTAAACATTGAAACATTATAACTATTTAGGACCACGTTTATTATTTGTTTACTGTGATATGACAATTGTTCTGTTGTTTTAATGGCGACGAAGACAAAAATTATTACATAATTTTAACCCATAATATGTACCGAAATAGTAACAAAAAATAATTTACCAAGAATAGTTGTTAAACATTGAAACATTATAATTATTTAGAACTACATTTTTTTTTTCTGTGATATGAGAATTGTTCTAATCATTTTATGACTGTTACAAAGGCAGTAAATACACAAAAGTTGCGCAATTTAGTGGTAAGTAATATTCTTTTGAGAAAACCAGAAATTTCGGCTTACTTACGGGGATATTTGACAAAATCAGAAATCTTGAGATTTCGTTTTTATATTTTTCTGAAGTTATTTGAAAAGGTATAAGAAAACCAAAGACACTTTCTCATTGCCACATTTTTAGCTGTACAAGACAGCGTTTACAAATTTTCAGTACAACGTTTCGTTTCGAAGAAAGCATCATCAACTTCATTTTTTTTATATGGCTTTAAAAATGTACACTCTGTATTAGATAGCATTTCCTATTACGAATTCTACTATTTATATCACAGTATAGTTTCTAATGTTTTTATTCAGTAAAAGGCTTGTTAATACATTTCGAACATTTTCTTATAGTAGGCGTTGAAATGATGACGAAGAAAAAAAAATCTAATTTTATCACAAAATAGGTAACAAAATTGTAACTGAAAATATTTTATTTATGTAAATGTTTAATTATGTAAACGTTATAGACTCATTAATGAATGATTTCGCATTAATAAATTATTTTGGCATATGCACTGAACAATAAAAAAAGTGGTGTGTGTATTTGTGTGAGTGTGTGTATGTTTGTTCGTAAGTTTGTTTGTATCAATGTTTGTATGTTGGTATGTTTTTATGCATATTTGTATGTTTGTATGCGTAATGTTTATTCGTATGTTGTATTATGGTTTGTATATTGGTATTTTTGTATGCATGTTTGTATATTTGAATGTGTGTATGTTTGGTCGTAGTTTGCTTGTATGTTTGTATCAATGTTTGTATGTTGGTATGTTTGTATGCATGTTTGTATGTTTGAAAGTGTGTATGTTTCTGTGCATTGTGTATATGTTGTATTCGTATGTTTGGATGTATGTTTGTTTGCATGTTTCTAGATTTGTTTGTTTGTTATGTTTGGATGTGTTTATATATGTATGTATGTATGTAAGTATGCAAGCATGTATGTTTGTATGTTCGTAAGTATGTTTATATGTTTCAATATTTGTTTGTTAATATGTTTGTATGTGAGCATGTTTATATGTATGTACAGTGTATTTCACTTGAAGTGGTAACACCTCAGTAATTTTTTTGTTGTTGTGTGTGTTTATATATGTATGTATGTATGTAAAAGTATGTGAGTATATATGTTTGTATGTTCGTATGTATCTTTATATGTTTGAATATTTGTTTGTTTATATGTTTGTATGTGAGCATGTTTATATGTATGTACAGTGTGTTTCACTTGAAGTGGTAACACCACAGTAATTTTTTTGTTGTTGTTGGATTTACCTAATATAAAACTTTTTGCATGTATGTGTTTATATATGTATGTATGTGTGTAAGTATGTGAGTATGTATGTTTGTATGTTCGTATGTGTGTTTATATGTTTGAATATTTGTTTGTTTATATGTTTGTATGTGAGCATGTTTATATGTATGTACAGTGTGTTTCACTTGAAGTGCTAACACCTCAGTAATTTTTTTGTTGTTGTTCGATTAAATTATAAAACTTTTTGCATGTGTGTTTACTTTTTGTTTGTATGTGTTTATATATGTATGTATGTAAGTACGTTAGCGTAAGCATACGTAAGCGTACGTTTCTATGTTCGTATGTATGTTTATATGTTTGAATATTAGTTTGTTTATATGTTTGTATGTGTGCATGTTTGGATGTATATACAGTGTGTTTCACTTGAAGTGGTAACACCTCAGTAATTTTTTTGTTGTTGTTGGATTTAATATAAAACTTTTTGCATGTGTGCTTACTTTTTGTTTGTATGTGTTTATATATGTATGTA
Organism: Othius punctulatus; assembly: GCA_951805005.1. Lineage (NCBI taxonomy): Eukaryota > Metazoa > Arthropoda > Insecta > Coleoptera > Staphylinidae > Othius > Othius punctulatus. The sequence goes on from OX638143.1 coordinate 33,107,847, forward strand.
TGTAAGTATGTAAGTATGTATGATTGTATGTTCATATGTATGTTTGTATGTTTGAATATTAGTTTGTTTATATGTTTGTATGTGTTCATGTTTGTATGCATATACAGTGTGTTTCACTTGAAGTGGTAACACCTCTGTAATTTTTTTTTCTTTGTTGGATTTAATATAAAACTTTTTGCAATATGTGAAGCTAATAAATCTTGGTTGAATGGATAATCTACATTTTACCCTTTAGTAAAGTGTTATCAGAAATTAACGCCACAAATTGAAAAAACATATTAGGGATTTTTTTTTCATAAAAATTTATAAAGAAAAGTTGTTCGCAGTCACCTCAAAACCTCAAATCCAAAGTTTTGTTGAAATCAAATAAAAATGAAGTCTTACAATTTCCACTTTCTGCTTTCTGGCTTTCTGCAGCCATAATCAATTAAAATCAACAATATTTTATTAATACTTCAAACTGTATGGACCAATTCTGAGTTATGCAATTTAAAAAAAAAATCTTTACCTACCTCACCATTACCTTAAACTTGAAAATATTTTGGGTGATTTTTTTGTTTTTGTTGTTCCAACCAAACTTGAGAATTGAGGATTTTAGGTAACTACAATTTTTGTATATAAATTTTATTTATTTTTAAATCCCTAATCGATTTTATGCGTTAACTCTTGATCACAATAGGCTAGTTGTTTACTAAGGCCAAAATATAGTTTACCCATTCAACAAAGATTCATTTGCTTCACATATTGCACGTGAAACGTGAAACACACTATATGAATATATGTTTTTATATTTGTATATTTGAAGGTGTGTTTGTATGTTTGTATATTGGTTTGTTTACTTGTATGTATTTTAGTATGTTTGTATGTTTATTTGTTTGTTTGTTTGTTTGTTTGTGCGTTTTGTAACGGTCCAAAAATAGCGTTCGGCAGAAACGGCTTTTAATAAATTAACTAGCGTGTAGACCTACACGGTAGGCAACCATGCTTGCATTTTTTTTGTTGTGGTGACGCGTCTCCCCGGTGAGCGATTTTTAAATTCACCGGCGTAAAGCGCCACCACGGGCAGAACTACATTGACTCGTGCCCGAGATAGATCGTGTCAGAAGAACCGTTGCAGATAAGGTATTTCACCATCCGTTTTACGGGAATAATCAACGGTTCTCAACTAACCACCCTTGAGGGGGATTGAGGCATCGACTGGAGGGCAGAGAACACGCTCATAACACCGGAGTAAGTAGTTATCTCCTCTCCTCTTCGTGAAGCCACGTGTCCGGCCATTTTGATTAAGGCCGTGCGTTCCTAGGCGTCTAGCAGCGGGGTAAGCAGCTCGGCCGGAACATTCCTGGCTGGAGGTCGCAAGCGAGCTTCAGGTCCACGACGCGAGCCGTCGGCCTTCCGGAAGCTGTAGCAGTCACCAGCGACGACCACCCGGAACGCAGGCCAGATATAAATTCCAGATATAAAAATTCCAATAATATAATTCTTTTTGTGTGCTCGATTGAGCCATCTTTGCCGATTATTGTTGTGTGTGTAAATTCCGTAAACGTGTTCTGTATCGTACGTGTTTTGCGCTAGTGTACGAGAAAGGTCGCTCCCTCTGCCCTTTAAATCGCGCGATTAGGAGCTTATTTTATTCGGCCGAATAGAGTAGACCCTGCGCGAAAGGGTGGCGCTCGGAGGTATTTGTTTTCAGGAGCGCAGGACACGGTGTCCGTCTTGATTTGTGTGAATAAACGCCGACATCTTACCATACCAAACTCACAGCTGTTATTTTTTGCTCCCCCCACGTTTTCTCTTTACAGTTTTCTATTCCAGTCATTTCAGTTACAGTTTTACAGTTTTCTATTCTCACTGCGAGATTTACACCTGGTGGTGTTGGCGTCAAACGGTCAGCGTTGTGACAGTTCGTGATTTCTGAGCTTCGCTGACTGTCTGCCGTCCACCCACGCAGGTAGAGTGGAGCCTCCCTTGCGACGAAGTAGCAACGAGGTAAAATTACGTGGAGCCTTTTTTTAACCCCCCCCACTCTCTGACACCGAGAGCCTGGCCCTCGTCACTACTTCAAAGGGACCCTCCACTCGCTCCACGGCCTAACGCGCCGACTGCCCTTCAGGTACGTCACACGTTTTTGGAGCCCAACGTGGGGCAATAGCAACAATAGCTATCGTTGGTATCTTTATTTATTTAGCTCATTAACATCTTTTGAGGCTTAAGGGTTTTGTCAGCCCTTTGTAAATTTTTTTCTAGCCCTTCAGGATTTTGTTTTTCATTTTAAATAGACCTCATTTAATTAATTTTGCAGCCCTTTTTCAATTTTTGTTTTGGCCCTTTTTGCCCTTTAGAAAATTTTTGTGCCCTTTTTCAATTTTACTAAAACGCATAAAATTGAAAAAGTTTTAGTAGTTTTGGCACTAATTTTCATTTTGACCCTTCAGCCCTTCGCGAAAACTTTTTGGCCCTTTGGTTTATTTTTGTGCCCTTTTTGATTGGGAATATATTTTTGTGGTAGGCCTTAAGTTTGCGCCAAGGAAACTGAACTGGGAGTTGGAAAATTTGACAGTATTTCAAATTTTTAATCAGCCTTCAGCACTTAGTATATTGAGGAAATTTGGGGTGGTTGTTTTGTCAGTTGTTGAGAATTTCTGTGAGTTTTGTGGGTAATTTAGAATACACACAAGAAAATATTTTGACTTTAACGTTAACTTTAAATTTAAATATTTTTAATTTAGGGAATTTTCTGGCCTGTTTTCAGTGTTTGTTGGTATAGTTTCTACTATAGTGTAGAAATTAGTTTATTATTCGCTGGTTACGAAAAACCATAAATTTATTATTGGTTATTGTTGGTTTTTGTAGAAACTTGGTGAGATAGTGAACGGGCGACCACGAATCATACATATTTGGTTGATTGGTTGATTTATATTTTGATTTTTGGCGTATGATTTTGTGGGTTCGAGCTCACTACGACTAGGTAAATTTTTTTTGGATTTTTTATAGTAATCGTAATAATTACGATAAGTTAGTTTAAATTTTTGTTCTTTTTCGGTACACGTATACCGTATATTTTTCTTTCAATTTGAATTGAAATTTGAATCTTTTCTTTTTGTTCACTAGTCCATTAGTTGTGATGGATTTCAAAGTAGAAGTTAATAGGCTATCAGCCGATGAGCGGGTGTATGAGCTTGAACGTCGAGGAGTTACAGGGGTAACTACTGCTGATGCGCAGCGTAGCACCTTACGAACTCTAATTAGATTGGAGTCTTCTGCCTCCTATGCGCCGGTGCCTAATCCCTTTAAGATAACTGACGACCTTGCGGCACTAGAATTGAAGTTGACGGAGATCGAGGGGTTAGTAAAGGACTTCGAGGAGCCTACTACCTCTTCGACCTATTTGAAGCTCGCCACTAAGTGTGGACACGCACACGGGCGAATTAATCGTTGTGTCGTTACGACTGACGAAGAACGAGGTAAGGTCTCCAGACTTTTAGTACGATTAGCAGCGTGCGCCGGTACTATGCGTTCCGGGGCTAAATTAGCTAAGCGCAAAACCACTGCAACTCAGAGTTCGTTGCTTAATTTGTCCGTAATTCAAGCTGTCGCTCATTCATCGCGAGTAGTTGCTGAATCGAATAGTTCAAGTTCAGATTCTGATTCAGACAATGACCAAGATCATCTGGCTTCTACAGATGTAAAACCTGTCGCGGTTAGGTTTTGGAATCTCACTTTTGGTGGAGAGCAGGGCAAAGTTTCGTTGTCCTCATTTTTGGAGCGAGTAGAAGAACTGCGCGTTGCGCGTAACGTATCTTCGGCATTATTGTTTGCGTCAGCATTAGATTTGTTCACGGGGAATGCCCTTATTTGGTATCGAGCGAACCGTAGATCTTTTGGGAACTGGGATGAGTTAGTCCTAGGGTTGAGAGAGGCCTTCCAATCTCCTGATTACGAAGAACGTCTCTTCGAAGAAATCAAATCTCGCACACAGGGACCTAATGAGACCATCAGTCTCTATGTTTCTGTGATGAAAAATCTGTTCATGCGATTGCCTAATCCTCTCCCTGAAGATATTCAGCTCAGAACCGTAACCAAAAATCTACATCCTAGATACAGAATGGCTTTGTGGTCACTAGACATTGTTACTTTTGCTGATCTACTTAGATTAGGACGTAGGCTGGAGGCTAGTACGGTCGCTAACGATTCGTACACACCCCCACCAGGGAAAGGTCGTGTGTTAGAGCCAGACTTGGCGTATGTGGAGGCTGTGCCGAGTGTGTCTTGTCACGAAGTCACTCCTACAAATATTCGTCCGCCCTCTCAGTCGCGTTGTTATAATTGTCAACGACCGGGACATTCAAGTCAGGATTGTCGCGCGCCGAGACGCTTATATTGTTTTGGTTGTGGGAAAGTGGGAGTAACAAAACCGAGGTGCCCAAATTGCACTCCATCAAATTCGTTAAACCGGTCGAGGAGAACTTGAGTCGAACAAGTTGCTCCGAGGTTTTGGGAATTTCGACAGATAATTTTAAGGGACTTAGTGAACGTACACGTATTTGTTTAGATTTTGTGTTGTCTAGTTCGCGGGGCGATGAGCGTCCATATTTAAATGTAGTAGTTTATGGGGTATCGTTGTTGGGGTTATTAGATTCAGGAGCAAACCAGACCATACTTGGCGGTCCAGGGTGGCAGATGTTCAAAAATTTAGCGGTACGGTTGAAACCTTCGTCGGTGAAATATTGTACGGTGGCGAATGGACGTAGTTGCGAGGTAATTGGAATGGCTACACTTCCGATGATGGTTGAAGGCGTGACGAGAACGTTGGATGTATTAGTAATTCCGGAAATTACGAGGCCGTTGATTTTGGGAACCGATTTTTGGAAACGGTTAGGAATTATTCCAGACCTACGTAGTGGTCATTGGGAGTTTTCGGGTTTGGAAGATATGGCTGTAGATGCGTTAAACACCAGTGATGGGTTAACCTCACACCAACACGTCCAACTTCAGTCATCATTAACCAGTGCTTTCGAGAAGATGAGTGACACTCTCGGGTGTACCAATTTGGTAGAGCATGTCATCCGCACTAAAGCTACACCAATTAAGCAGCGCTACTATCCGATGTCTCCCACATTACAACGTCACGTAAACGCGGAATTAGATTCAATGTTAAGTTTAGGGGTAGTTGAACCTTCTAAATCGCCGTGGTCTTCACCAATTGTGATGGTGAAAAAGAAGGATGACACATACCGTTTTTGTGTAGATTTTAGGCGAGTCAATAGTGTAACCGAAAGAGACGCGTATCCTCTGCCGTATATTTCTCATATATTAGATCGGTTGAGGGACGCGAAATATTTGTCGAGTTTGGACATTCGATCGGCTTACTGGCAGATCCCTGTTCAGGAAGAATCGAGGCAGCTAACCGCATTTACCGTTCCGAACCGTGGTCTATATCAATTTCGACGCATGCCATTTGGCCTTCATAATGCGCCAGCCACTTTTCAGCGACTCATTGATAGAGTGATAGGTGCTGATCTCGAGCCGTCATGTTTTGCATATTTAGACGACATCGTGGTCGTAACTTCGACGTTCGAGGAGCACATTAGAGTTTTGGAAACTGTTTTGAGTCGTCTGACAGAAGCAGGTTTAACGCTGCGTCGCGATAAATGTCATTTCTGTAGGCCACAGTTACGCTACTTGGGTTATGTTGTTGATCAGGGAGGGTTACATGTCGATCCAGAAAAGGTTTCAGCGATCGTTAACATGCCAGCACCCATTAATGTCACAGGTGTACGTAGAGTAATCGGTATGGCTAGTTGGTACCGTAGGTTTATTCCGAATTTTTCCACAGTCACTGCACCAATGTCGGCATTGGTCAGAAAAGATACTAAATTTATGTGGTCGGAAGACTGTGAATCGGCATTCAACACTATTAAAGATTGTCTGGTTAGCGCTCCTATTTTGTCTTGTCCTGATTTTAGTTTACCTTTCGTCATTCAGACCGACGCTAGCGATTTTGGGCTAGGCGCCGTACTGACACAAGTTACTGATGAGGGAGAGAAGGTAATAAGTTACAATAGTTGTTCATTGAAAGGACCGGAGAGACGTTATAGTGCTACGGAGAAAGAATGTTTGGCCGTAGTATGGGCTGTAGAGAAATTTCGACCTTACATTGAGGGTGCTAAGTTCACCGTGATCACCGATCACTATTCCTTGCTGTGGCTTAACCGTTTACAGAGTCCTTCTGGTCGTTTAGCGCGTTGGAGTGTACGGCTCCAACAATTTAACTTCGATATCATTCATCGTAAGGGGAAGGACCACGTGGTTCCTGATGCGTTATCGCGTTCAGTACCGGTTTTAGACGCTGTAAACGTCATTAATCATTCCGAAGGCGACGCGTGGTTAGTTAAGATGCGTGACGCGATTGCGAAGAGACCGCGGAAGTATCCTCTTTGGAAAGTCGACGCTGGGATCGTATATAAGTTTTTGCCTCCCAGGTTTGGGGACCTTGAGGAACCCCAAGACTCGTGGAAGATAGTAGTAGCGAAACCGCGTCGGCGTGCCCTTATTTCGGAAAACCATGATTTGCCAACTGCTGGTCATGGGGGCGTGTATAAGACCTATCAAAGGCTTAAGACACGATATTACTGGCCGAAGATGAAGGCAGATATAGCTCGGTATGTTCGTGAGTGTGAGGTGTGTTCGGCACACAAGGTTGAACAAAAGGCTCCACCTGGCTTTTTGGCGCCTAGGGCTCGAGCGACGAGACCCTGGCAAATTTTGTGTACTGATTTGGTGGGACCTTTGCCGCGTTCAACCAAGGGTAATTGTTATATTTTGGTTGTGGCCGACACCTTCACAAAGTTTAGTATGTTTTTCCCGTTGAGACGAGCTACTGCTTCAGCTGTCACGAAAGCCATAGAAGAACAAGTTTTCCTTGTATTTGGAACCCCTCAATACATCATCTCAGACAACGGTGTTCAATTTCGTAGTAAAGAGTTCACTAAGATGTGCGACTCCTATCGCACTCGGGTATTGTATACTGCTCGGTATCATCCGCAGGCTAATCCGGCGGAACGCATTAACCGGGTCCTTAAGACTATGATCGCATCGTATGTGAGCAATAACCACCGCGTGTGGGACGCGAGTCTTCCAAAGATTGGTTGTGCCATTCGGACGGCAAAACACGAGGTGATTGGCCATACGCCTTACTTCGCCAATTTTGGGCGAGAGCACGTATTGTATGGCAATACCTTTGGTGGACCTCCGGAGGTTGACGAATTGTTAGAGGACCCCATCAGGGACAAACCACGCGATCCTGATAAGTTCGACGCATTACGAGAAGAGATAGCGGGACGTTTGGTGAAAGCGTATCAGAAAAATGCGAAATCGTATAATTTCCTAATTTCCGTAGAAGGCATGTACAGTACAAGGTTGGTGATCGAGTGTGGCGTAGAAATCATGTTTTGTCGAATGCTCTAAACTATTTTAACGCGAAGTTAGCTCCTAAGTTTGTTGGTCCTTTTGTAGTGGCCCATAAGAGGTCTTTGTGGACGTATGATCTAACCAATGACTTTGGTGATCCAGGAGGGACATGGCATGTGAAAGATTTGAAACCTGCTCTGGACGATGATCATTCGCTTTCGAACTAGGTGTTTGTTAGATTTTTCTGGTTAAGTGTAGTTTAGTACTTTTTCTTTTTGAGTTATCTACGAAACAAGAGTAACTCTTATCTTCTTGTTTTCCGTATGTGTTGTGGTGGTAGAGGTTGTGGCTTGACGGGCGATGCGGGTCGCTGACCTGACCCCTGAGTGGATAATTGCGGGCGTGATCCTCGGCTCCCAACGACTCCGGAGTAGTTATTTCGGTAACTACTGGTGGAGAGGGACTGAGGTGGGGCAACTCCACCCTGGGAGACGGGAGGTTGTTCGTATCGGGTTGTCGGGACACAATGCTCTACGAAGGGAATTCATCACCTTGTTCCACGGGCGTGTACGCGTCCGGCGATCGGAACAGAGTAAGGTGGTTCCGGGATCTCGGGTACTGGGGGGATGAGACGGGTTTGGAATAGTTGGGGTTCGCGCCGCTATTCCCTACAACTTCGGGTTGGGTCCGTCCGTCTACTGGGCTTTGGGTGCCCCGGAATCGCAAGCCTTGCTCTGGGAAGTTCGTTGGAGCCCCGCGTACACTACCCTTCATTTTTTTTTTTGATGAATTCCTGGGTTTAAGTCGGCCGAGGAGCGGACCGATGATGCCTTGTTAACCTCTGAGCTCATTAGGTTAGTTGTGTTGGTTTTGTTAGTTTAATTGATTGTAATTAGTGGCTGTCACTTGTCTAAAACCATACGGTGTAAGTAAACTTTCGTATTCTATGGGATCGTTCGTGTTTTGTCCTTGAGTGACATGCCGCATTGCGGAATTTTTCGACGACTCCCTAGTTTAGCTATTTAGCTTAGCCCTTTGGGGGATTTAATGAATATGATTGAGGTTACGCATCGAGTGTGTCGGGACATTGTTACTCCCACTAGTACTATCTTTCTTTCGTCATTTTTATGAGTTTATTTTTCTTTTTGGGGGTTTGAAAAAAACATCCGCTTCCCGGAGTTTTTAATTTTGTTGGGGGGGAATTTGTAACGGTCCAAAAATAGCGTTCGGCAGAAACGGCTTTTAATAAATTAACTAGCGTGTAGACCTACACGGTAGGCAACCATGCTTGCATTTTTTTTGTTGTGGTGACGCGTCTCCCCGGTGAGCGATTTTTAAATTCACCGGCGTAAAGCGCCACCACGGGCAGAACTACATTGACTCGTGCCCGAGATAGATCGTGTCAGAAGAACCGTTGCAGATAAGGTATTTCACCATCCGTTTTACGGGAATAATCAACAGTTCTCAACTAACCACCCTTGAGGGGGATTGAGGCATCGACTGGAGGGCAGAGAACACGCTCATAACACCGGAGTAAGTAGTTATCTCCTCTCCTCTTCGTGAAGCCACGTGTCCGGCCATTTTGATTAAGGCCGTGCGTTCCTAGGCGTCTAGCAGCGGGGTAAGCAGCTCGGCCGGAACATTCCTGGCTGGAGGTCGCAAGCGAGCTTCAGGTCCACGACGCGAGCCGTCGGCCTTCCGGAAGCTGTAGCAGTCACCAGCGACGACCACCCGGAACGCAGGCCAGATATAAATTCCAGATATAAAAATTCCAATAATATAATTCTTTTTGTGTGCTCGATTGAGCCATCTTTGCCGATTATTGTTGTGTGTGTAAATTCCGTAAACGTGTTCTGTATCGTACGTGTTTTGCGCTAGTGTACGAGAAAGGTCGCTCCCTCTGCCCTTTAAATCGCGCGATTAGGAGCTTATTTTATTCGGCCGAATAGAGTAGACCCTGCGCGAAAGGGTGGCGCTCGGAGGTATTTGTTTTCAGGAGCGCAGGACACGGTGTCCGTCTTGATTTGTGTGAATAAACGCCGACATCTTACCATACCAAACTCACAGCTGTTATTTTTTGCTCCCCCCACGTTTTCTCTTTACAGTTTTCTATTCCAGCCATTTCAGTTACAGTTTTACAGTTTTCTATTCTCACTGCGAGATTTACACCTGGTGGTGTTGGCGTCAAACGGTCAGCGTTGTGACAGTTCGTGATTTCTGAGCTTCGCTGACTGTCTGCCGTCCACCCACGCAGGTAGAGTGGAGCCTCCCTTGCGACGAAGTAGCAACGAGGTAAAATTACGTGGAGCCTTTTTTTAACCCCCCCCCCCACTCTCTGACACCGAGAGCCTGGCCCTCGTCACTACTTCAAAGGGACCCTCCACTCGCTCCACGGCCTAACGCGCCGACTGCCCTTCAGGTACGTCACAGTTTGTTTGTTTGTTTGCTTGTTTGTTTGTTTGTTTGTTTGTTTGTTTGTTTGTTTGTTTGTTTGTTTGTTTATTTGTCTCTATGTTTGTTTGTTTATTTGTTTGATTGTTTGTTTGTTTGTTTATTTGTTTGTTTGTTTTTTGTTTGTTTGTATGTTTGGATGTTTGTATATGTCTATTTGTATGTTTGTATGGTCAACGGAAAAGTATTGTAACTAACTCGTGTATTAATAAGCGATTAATAATATAAGATATATTTATTCATGTAGCCATATAACAATAAACACAGAGTATACATAATCTCAACTATTAATGCAAATGTTAAAACATTAATGTTAACGTTAAAATATCTCGATTATTAATTTTCTTGCCTAGAATAGTTGTTAAACATTGAAACGTTATAACTATTTAGAACCACATTTATTATTTTTTACTGTGATATGAGAATGGTTCTGTTCATTTAATGACGACGAAGACAACAATTATTACATAATTTTAACCCAGAATATGTACCAAAATAGTAACAAAACATAATTTACCAAGAATAGTTGTTAAACATTGAAACATTATAGTTATTTAGAACTATACTTACTATTTTTTTACTGTGATATGAGAATTGTTCTGTTCATTTTATGACGACGAAGACAACAATTATTACTTAATTTTAACCTAGAATAGGTACCAAAATAGTACACAATTTTGTGCTAAATTTCGTGCTAAACCCAATTTAGCACGAATAGTCGTTAAACATAGAAACATTATAGTTATTCAGAACCAAACTTATTATTTTTTTACTGTAGTATTATGAGAATTGTTTTGTTAATTAAATTATCTTAAATCATAAAATTCGATGATAAATTTGGTCGCTCATTTCAACGCCTAATACACCAAAATGTTCGAAATGTATTAACAATCTTTTTTTTCTGAATATAAACCTGAGAAATCATACTGTGATATAAATCGTTGAATTCGTAATAGGAAATGCTATTTAATACAGGATGTATTTTATTTACGGGCCATATGAAAATATAGAGTTGATGATGATTTCTTCAGAACGAAACGTTGTACTGAAAATTTTTAAACGCTGTCTTGTAGAGCTGAAAAAATGGCAATGAGAAAGTGCATTTTGTTTTTTATTCCTTTTCAAATAACTTCAGCAAAACATACAAACCATATCGCAAAATTTCGGATTTTGTCGAAAATCTCCGGAAGTAAGCGGAATTTTCTGGTTTTCTCAACAGAATATTACTGACCACTAAATTGGGCAACTTTTTCTAAATTGGCAGCGTTTGTAACTTTTACGGTCTCCGAGATTCCCATGCTGCTGATCCTTATCTTGGACACCCTGTATACTGCAATTATTCGTTAACAGAGCCGTACTTAGAAATATGCACAATTTGCGCTAGCTGTGGGCCTCAAAATGAATAGATTTTATTGAAATTAAATTGGAGATTTTTTTTTTGTTAATAAATATTATTAATTCTTTTGTATCTCTCATCTCTATCATTGATAATGCAAACTCTATCATATTACTCAAACAGGGGCTCTGATAAGTAATTCATATCTGCTCTGATATGAAATATCAGAAATTTACTACAAATAATATGTTCTACTAAATTTGTACAATTCCATGTTAATTGCCATAATTAATAGGTTTATCTAATTAGCTGCGTCGGAACCATTGTAATATTAATCTAATCACATTTAGTATATACATATGGGAATAGTAAACAATTTTAGAAGATAGTACTAATTGAATTAGTTTGATGATAATGCCCCACAAGTCAAAAGATATGCATCGTCTCACGCAATTTGAATTATATTTACCATAATTAATAGATTTGCTAAATTTGTTAAATGATGAAACGTTTTGTTTCGTACCAACGTTTATTTTTATTTCATTCTGGCATACTATTAGTACAAATTCCAATAAAAAACTAATTATTACTTACCCTACATAATAACAATCTTCACAAAAGGCTCGTTTATTTGACGAGTAATAACGCAGAAACTTTAACATTTATTATCACATGAACCTAACTAGTGATTACAATTAACACCTATTCTAAAGACTTCATATCCGTTTTGGGCAATGTGATGGCAACCAAGGAGCAAGCCAGTGTCGAAAGGCCCACGAAGAGAAATGGTGGCAAGCAGCCTGCGGATATCATATGTGGAAAGATGATGTTCCCCAGCATGGCTCCAGACCTGCCCATCATCATAACCAAAGCAACAGCCATTGTTCTAAAGCAGAAATACATTTAGGTGGGTTAGGTTAGTTTCGGTTAGGTTATGTCGGCGTGAGTTATTTTTATTACTCTTTAAGCAACGTGTTTCAATCTTACCTCAAACGGGTGGGAAACAAGTCGACTACAATTGTAAGCACCACGTTGGTATTTATGCCTGCCAGTGATGTATAAATGCTGGATAGGGCAATAGTTGATGCCGAATCTTGGGCAAAATATATCGAAAATCCACAGCAACCTGCTATGCAACCAAGACCGACTAGGAAAAATAAATAAAATAATAAGTACAAAAATATACAGGGTGTAACAGAATTGCTTGGTCAAACTTCACAAACGCGACGTATGGAACAAAACCGTGAAAAACATTCGTATTCACATGTGTCAGAAAAATGTTTCTTCATTACTTTGAAAACGTAAAACTTTGTTGCAAAGAACATATTATCTAATTCGAGTTCAGCACATTTTTTTTTATTATGCAAAACACTTAAGCGTATTTTACTATTTTACTACGAGTTCAACACATTTTAAAATTTTAATATTCGTCTGTAACTTTTTTGGCAAGCATTTCTGGACACATGGTGTGTATACAGAGCGTTAAAAAAAGTGGTGTCAACTTTTCCAACTTGTTCCATCGAACAAAAGACATTTGAAAAAATCTAGTTAAATTATTTGCTAGTATCCTAGGAAACATTTTAGCAGCAATACAAAACATTCTAATCTGTACCTTGGACAGTCTCATCTATTAGTATCCAGCGTAAAAGTTGACACCACTTTCTTGAACGCTATGTAGAAACTTTTTTCTAAGTATTGTTCCATACGTCTCGTTCGTGTAAAGTTTGGCTCAGCAATTCTGTTACACCCTGTATATTATGATTTTTTTTATTTCTGTCAATTGTGACTTAATCTACCATTTACCATAAATTATGTACTAAACAAACAATAAATTTTTGTGTAGATATTATTCTAATAGATACTCACTAAACACTCGTTTTTTCCCCAAAGTATTAATTAGTGTGCCCACAAACACATATCCAATGATAGATGTTACAGCCACAATCATAGAATTCAAGTAGACGTAAGCGTTATCATAATTCTGGAATTAAATTATATATTATTAATAACATAACATAACATTTAAATAGTACACATGAAATCAAAAATAAAATGAATGTATTCCGTGTAAATGGTTCAGAAATTGTTAAATTACTTTCAATAATTGATCTCTGAATTTGTATTATGAACATTATTGAACATGTATATAGTAGTACACTGCGAATTATTGTATACGTATATTATTGTATATATCTATTTGGTTAAATAAATACATTTTTATTATTATTATTATTATTATTATTATTATTATTATTATTATTATTATTGTATACCAAAATATTGTAGCTTTGAAGCAAAATAGAGCCAATATTATAATTAAAATTGTTATTAAATATCATCCAAAGGTCATCCTTAAAATGTGTCTCATTTTGGAGATTTAATACAATAAATTCCACATATAACTAAATTCAGTTAATAAAGTCCGAATAGTTGTGATGATAGCTAACCTCTGATAGGAGATGCACCATAAGAAGAGAAATGCCATATAGGAAGTTCCTATTTCTAAGCAACAATCGACGTTTTTATTCACGTAGGGATAAACTGCCAAATGCCAGAAAAAGAGATATTTTGCACATTTGTCTACTTTATTCCAAAACGAAATGATATACATATGGGAGCAGGGTATAATCATGAATATCAGACTTCTAAATTCAATTTAATGAAAGCTGTTACAAAATAATTCTTCTATTTATATGAATGATACGTTTCTTTTTTTCAGTAAAAAAAACTCCTTTTTAGCAGACGCTGATAAAATAGTTTAATAATAGCAATTCATACAGGGTGTTACATATATTTTCTACTTTTTTTTTGGTAGAGATTATTTTCTCCTAGACAGAGAGTCCAAATATGTATAATAAGTTGGCTTTGATGAAATATTCGTTTCAGAAAAAAGTGTAGAGTGAAAAACAAAGCGAACACAATGTGGAAAACAATATGTAATATTTTATTAGAATAATTCAAAATATTCATCAGAAAATACAAACGTATCTACAAAAGTTGCTCAAACTGACGGCCATCTTGTTGAATACACAACTGACATCTTCTCGTTATTGCTTAAGTTGTATCTAATATACAATTAGGAGGTATTTCTCGTGTTTTCCACATTGTGTTTACTTTGTTTTTCACGCCACACTTGAAAAACTATTCAAACATTTTTTTTTGTCCGTAACGAATATTCCATCAAAGCCAACTTGTTATACATCTTTGAAAGAAGAAAAATAATCACTACCAGAAAAAAAATGAAAATATATGTAACCATTTGAAAAATAAAAGTTGACTCCCACTGAAATGAAAGTTAATTTTGCAAAACAACAAAATTAGGGCCCCTTTGTAGAACAGGTGGAGCCATTAGTCTCGTTATTGTTTTTTTGAAATCGGCCAACAAATAAAGGAGTTATGGCCAGCGGCGTTTTTTAGAGACACCCTGTATAAAAGTAGTGCATTTCTTCGCTCAAGCTAAACGAAAACGAAATAAATTATAGACGATGATTTTCAATAATTTCGAGTTACTTTGTAAATTCACAGTAAGGGTGATGTTTTTTAATCAAAATAGAGCCTCAAGAATTGTGAAATTTGTAATTGTTCCTTCAATTTTATAGATCATTTTTGGAAATCACGTCCTTGTAAGTTTTTATCGATTTAAGAATATCTTTTTAAATAAACCAAAGTCAGTATAAATCTACAATAATAATAATATAAATTGCATCATCTAAAATACTTTCCGAAATTTCTTAAGAATCTGGGAATATTTGCAAATCGGCAAAAACAATGAAGATTTTAATTGGTTCTTATGTCATATTAGGTCAAAAATCTTTGAATATTTCACAACTATAAAGTTTTATAAAAAAATCTGTAATAACGTACAAAATAATTTGTAGTATAATTTCTATTATTCTATATAGTACAATATAGTACTATATTCGATATGGTATAATCAGTTTTTAAATCCGCAAAAGCTATGAAGTTTTTAATTCGTTCTTACAAAATTTGCCAAACATCTATGGATGTATCCCAAATTTTAAATTTAATCAAAATTCGTTGACACCCTACGAAAACAATGTATATTAAAATACAATACAATATACTAAAATAAAACAATAAAAATAATAAAAGAAAAAAAACTTGAAAAAAAACAAATACAGGTGAAAAGACTGCAGGTCGATCAACAATAAAATATTGTTACAACTACTTAAACAATATACTTAAATAGGATGTTTTGCAGAACATTTAAATCAAACCAAATATATTAGAGTAATCGAAGAATGCCTAATACTTAGGCAAAATGTTCTGATATTTGATGATTTGATAGTTCAATATCCTAAAATAGTTGGACAACGATTTTTCTAAAATATATTATACAAAAGAATTAAATAATCTGATTACTTTGTAAATTCACGAAAATATTATTTCAAAATTCATAATTGACTTAATAATTGCAAGGTTTTTAATTGTTCCTTAAATTCAGTCCTTCAATCAGTTTTGGGAAGTTTAGTTCTTCTAATTTTTTTTTCTATTTAAGAATGTGTTTTCTAGAAATTTTATTATACTTGAGTACTTCACAATAATAATAAAAATTATGGTTTCTGAAGTACTCTATAATTTATTAAGAATCTCGTAAAATTATAACAAATTTCGTATTTTCGCAATTTCGTGAAAATAATGAATTTATTTATTCTTTCTTAAGAATTTTACCAAAATACCTTTGATGATATCATTATTATAGGTGTTTGTCACATTTTTTATGTTTTAGTATATATATTTTTTAAATTCGAGGACAGCGAATTTAAACAAATTTTTAGTCAATAAACAAAACATTTTCTTGAAATATATTAATATATCTGTAAATTTTATTAAATTTGGCTGAAAATCTACGAAAACGAACGAAATTATAATAAACGACGTATTAAAAATAAAAACTAGTTACTTTGTAAATTCACTTATAAAAGTAATGAAGTTTTTGTTCCAAATTTAAAATGACGTCGATAATTGTAAAGTTTTTAATTGTTTTTCAATTTTGTAAATGATTTCTGGAAATTTGGATCACGTATTTTTTTGCGGTTTAGGAACCTTTTTTGATATTATAATATGATATGATATCATATGATATGATATAATTTAGATAATAGATTTAAAAAAAACACTTTCGATTGATAATATCAAATTAATCTGGATATTTTTTCACTAATTTTAAGATCATTAAATTGCTTTATGGCATACATTTTTTTATCTACTGTGTAAATTATTAAACATTTGCATTTTAAGTCCAATGTGTGAAGTGGGTCGATTTATTTGCATCCAAGTGTATAATATATTAATGCCTTTGAAATTTTATGTCATTCATTGAAACTGTACGAACACGATATAAATTATAATGGGCTTCGGATTTTAAAAAATCTAGTCACTTTGTAATTCACAAAAACAATGAAGTGATGCGAAATTCAAAATTGGCTCGAGAATTTATAAAGTTAAAGTTCCCTGAATTTTGAAATATGTTTTGTATATTTGATTCTTGCAATTTTTGTTTTCGGTTTATGAATATTTTATCTAAAATTTTTATGAAACTTAGATACAAATCCACAATAGTAATATAAATTATAATATAAGGTTGTTATATTGAGTACTTACTGCTAAGTAACATTTATATTTATTTCATTTTATAATTTATTTTACCTGACTAGTTTCGTTTTTTTAAAAAAACATCTTCAGAGGTATGATATGTATGTTAATATGTATATATCTTGTTCTTATCTTGATGATAAGGATTTATTTTTAATTTGAATTTTAAAAGTTACAGATGTCTGTTATATTTAAAAAAAACAGACACGTGTAACCATATTAATTCAAATTAATAAAAAACATTTATTCAAAATAAAATCAAGGTATGTACTATACATGTACATATATCAAGATATATTAACATACATATCATACCTCTGAAGTTGAGAAGACACGTGTAACCATATTAATTCAAATTAATAATAAATATTTATCATCAAAATAAAATCAAGATATGTACCGTACATATACATATATCAAGGTATATTAACATACATATCATGCCTCTGAAGTTGTTTTATTTAAACCGAAACTAGTCAGGCAAAATAAATAATAAAATAAAATAAAAATAAATATTACTTAAGCAGTAAGTAATCAATATAAGAACCTTAAATATAATTAACTGGTAATATGGATAAAATTTAATTAATTATAATTCCTAAGGCATATTTTTTTAAGAATATGGCAAAATTTTAAATCTATTCCGTATAAATTCATGAAACTGGCGAAGTACAGTATGAACCGGAATAAACAGTACTAACGTTTAGGCAACCAAGCATGCAAAATGCGTGTGGTTGTTCACCTAAACTTCAGTACTGTTTATTCTGGGGCATACTGTAGTTGGTATTTCATTAATAGTATAATAGTTTAGTAATTATATAGTATACTAATTAGATGTCTAAATATCCTCGATATCGCTCGGATTTCAAACTGATATCTGCAGCAGTTGTGACATTCATAACATCATAGGTACATATTATGTTAATATGTATGGTATATGGTAATATGTATGTATTTAAGGTATTATAGGTGCTAGCCCGATATGAGTCTCGTAACCTCTAGAGACAGAGATAAATAAACACTAAACAGTGCTTTACTATACAAATGCCCATAAAAATAATAATAAATACGTACCACTGCGCAGTTACTACTATCAACTGTTCCATTAGGATGTACCATCTTCAACATTTCACATATGCTGGCATCGTTGTTGTGATGTACAGCTTGATAGTCATTTATGGCAGAAAATATCTGTGGCAGCCATAATCTCAAAGTATTCAACCTGAAATAAATATTCCATACAATTCACTTTTCGTGTGATAATATGACATATATTATATATGACATAGTATGGCAATTTACCCCATCATACTTCCTACTTGTATGCAACAGACCATTACAATCCTTGATAGGTATGGTCTGAAGAACAGAGGTTTCATTTGCCCAAAGCCATCTTTGAATGCACGCCATTTGCTCCTTCCCTTCATATCATCATTATCACAAGTTTCATCTACAAGTTTGGTTATCTACAAATAAAATAATGATGTTAAAATCTCATATATTGTATGATTTAGACAAGGCGTAAAGAGCCCATATGGGGTTGATGACCCAATAAAGATCGTTTATATATACAGGGTGTTGCAATTTAAACCACCCAAATCCCAATATCCAACCACCAGATGGAACTTAATTAGGCTAAAAAATCAATAAGTCATTCTGGCAACTAAGCCATAGTTTAAAATAGGTATCTGTAATATCTATCTGTTGTCATGTCATTAGTGTCAATTTCATCAGTTGAAATTTCGAGATATATAATAAATCAATGTTATTTGCATGTCCTACTTGGCATTGCTTCAGCTATTTCACAATTGAAACTCGTTTATATAAATTGATGTTCGGCATATTTATTAAACATATGATTTTTTTTTAAATAGACAGTGACTTTTGAAATAGTGCTATTTAAAATTCTGAAGTTGAGTGCAGTTACGCCTCCTTCCGGTAACTTCGGGAAATCGAAACTTCCTCTACTATATTCTTCAGGTAGACTTATGTTATACTATTTTTTTTTCCTGTACCTAAATGTCTAGAAGGCGTGACGTCTCAAACGTCAAATTGATGTGGGCGGTCTAAGACACCCTGTATATTAAATATATAAAAATAAGCTGTACATAATTTGACCATGTGTATAAAAACATTTTAAAGAAATGAATCAACATTTACGTACATGCTTTATACATATTATACTTACTGGATACGATTCTGGCGGGTTTCCAGAATTCATGGCGTA
The DNA here is from genome assembly GCA_951805005.1 of Othius punctulatus. Taxonomy (NCBI): domain Eukaryota; kingdom Metazoa; phylum Arthropoda; class Insecta; order Coleoptera; family Staphylinidae; genus Othius; species Othius punctulatus. Next base: position 33,126,887 of record OX638143.1, read on the forward strand.
AACCTTCTGAAAAATCCGTAAAGCTTCATCATTCCTTCCGGCAGTCATCAAAAATTTAGGACTTTCTGGCAGCAAAAAGTGACACAGCCCACTAACTAAGCTCGGAATACTGCAGACAAGTAAATATATGTTCCACGTGCGGATAGCTACAATAATATACACATAATTAATACATTTCTGTATCATATGATACCCACTTACTAAAATATTCTGCAATGTACCAATCGATCGGCTGCGAGAGTAAGCCTAAGCCCAAGAGTGGTAAAAGTATATTGGCCACACTAAACACTATGCCCATAAACATTAGGACTCGTGCACGATATTTAGCACAATGGAATTCCGATAAAAGCGTTGTCAGTACAGCAAATGGTCCATTAATTCTAATAACAAAAAATATAATAGGCATTTTGTACACCAAAGATGTTATAAAATAGGATGAAATCCACCACTTGAAAGCTCGGGTTGGAACATCATCTCCAGCGTATTTAATAACGCACGATGTGCATGCAGAATTTAATGTACCTCAATAAAATGTAAAATTAGTTGTAAATTTTAATAATCATGATTATAGAAAAGCATTAAAATAGCTGGTATACAAATTTTGTTGTTATTTATTTTGGATATCGCAGCTATTTTAATTAATGGCACTAATAAATTTATTATTTATTAGAATTATCTATTATTATCAATATTAGAATAATTGAAACTATAGGAAAGATTCACCGAGACATTGAAGAGATTATATTATAACTGAGAAAATATTACTATTATTACTATTATTAATATTATTATTATTGTTATTATTATTATGGTTGTAATTACTATTATTATAATAAGATTGGCCACAAACTTACATAAAACCTCCCATAAACTTTGCAAACATAATCATCGAATAGGTCTGCGAAATCCCTGCTAGGATATTGAAAAATGCGTCGGTAAGGTAACCTATGATAAGAAGCTTCTTTCGCCCTAACGTGTCTGAAAGGAAGCCCCAAACTATGGCGCTGCTCAGCATTCCTAAAAACTATTAGGTAAGAGAAAATTGGTACATTTCATTGTTATGTTCTTACCCAAATATGTGATTGATATGAGATATCCCTTTTCTTCTAGAGAGATGTCGAGATCACAGTGCGCTACTGGGATAATGTATGACATGGTTGTGGATTCGAACATGCATGCCCAACCAGATGGAATAGCAACCAATATCAGTAGAATGTTAAACTTCCCGAAGCCCGTTTCTGTGATAGCCGTTTCAAAATCGCATGGTTCGTTTCCTAGAAAGATGTAACAGATTTTAAATGACAATGCAATGTGTGTTAAAGTTCTTCTTAAATGACCTTGGTTTAAAAAAAACGCCCCTCTTAATAAATATTAAGAGATATTTGTAACAAATCCAATCATCAAACATTCGTAAGAATTTGTAGGAATATTTATAAGAAGTCAAAAGATTATTTGATAGAAATGAGTAAAACTTAAATATGTAAGATAATAAAAGACAACCTGTAAAAATTTTATATCAAAATGTCACTGTTTAAATTTCATTACGTAGTATGATTATATAAGATAGATATGATGATAGATATATGGTAATATGATGATAATTTATGATTATTAATAAAATTCCAAAATTGGAAAACTTTTACCAACTCTTCTCAAACTTCAACATTTTATTTATATTTGAGATAAATCAATAATCGTTAATTGAAATTAATTACTGAAACTAAATATTTTTTCATGTACTATATCTCTGAAAATGTAATCAAACTTTTTTCTTATATTTTTGAAAAAGTTTAGACAAATATACAAAAATCGTCGCTGGTCGTTTTGTAAAACTTAAAGATAGAAGTCTTCCAACATACAATACAAAATACTAACTACTAAAAAGAAACATTATATTTTCATTTCTGCAATAATATTTAAAAATTAAAAGCAGTAAATACAAAATAGAAAACTTCGATTAAAATTAAATAAATACTATTCTTCATTCTTCAGCAATTAAAATCGACCAGCCGTAAACTGCACCCAAAAAACTCGTCATATTCCATGCCTGTGAAACTGTAAAAATCTGTAAAGTTTTTGGCATCTACTGTGAAAACTTATTTTCGACTGCAACTGTCAAATATTGATTAGCAACCGTTTGATTACGTGAATACCTCTGAATTTTTAGATTCAAATGTGAAATTGTAAAAATCTAACCAATGTTTATTTGCTACTGTCAAAATCTTCACAATTTTCAATTAAAAAAGGCTAAATTCGTAAAATATTCGACTGAAACAATCAAAATATTTGTTTTTTTAGCAATGCAAAATTTTCTGTTTCAACTGTTACGGTTTCAACAGCAAGTGGCACAATGTTTCAAATATTTAAATGCAAATACCTATCTACCAAATTGCTCACAAAATCTAATTTAATATTACCCATAGTAATATCCAAATCGGTGAAGTTTGTAACACCAGCTATCAAAATCTATAGTTTTTAACCTGCTGTGAAAACCTGTCAAATAATCGACTGCAACTGTCAAATATTTAATAGCCACTGTTTGGTTACGTCAATACCTCTCAATTTTTAGACTCAGGTGTGAAATTGTGAAAATCTATAAAAAAATATTTGCAACTGTCAAAATCCTCACAATTTTCAGTTGAAAAGACTAAATTCATAAAATATTCGACTGAAGCAGTCAAAATCTTTGCAGCTTATGCACTGCAAAATTTTCTGTTCCAACTGTAATAGTTTTAACAGAGAGTGGCCCAATGATTCAAATATTTAATAACAAATACCTAAATCTGCAAAATTTCTGACTAAAACAGTCAAAATCTAATGTAATATTACCCATAGTAATGTCCAAATCTGTGAAGGTTGTAACACCAGCTATCAAAATCTATGGTTTTTAGCATCTGCTGTGAAAATCTATCAAATTTTTATTTGCTACTGTCAAAATCTTTACAATTTTCAGTTGAAAAAAATAAATGCGTAAAATATTCGACTGAAGCAGTCAAAATCGTTGAAGTTTTTAGCACTGCACAATTGTCTGTTCCAACTGTTACAGTTTCATTTAATTGCAAATACCTAAATCTGCCAAATTGCTGACTAAAACCGTAAAAATCTAAAGTAATATTACCCATAGTAATGTCCAAGTCTGTGAAGTTTTTAACACCATCTGTCAAAATCTATGGTTTGTAGCACCTGATGTGAACACCTGTCAAATTTTTGACTGCAACTGTCAAATATTTAATAGCATCTGTTTGATTACGTACATGCCTCTCAATTTTTAGATTCAAGTGTGAAATTGTGAAAATGTATCAAATTTGTATTTGCAACTGTCAAAATATCACAGTTTTCGATTGAAAAAGACTAAATTCGTACAATATTCGAGTGACAGTTTCACCAGAAAGTGGCCCAATGTTTCAAATATTTAATTGCAAATACCTAAATCTACAAAATTGCTGACTAAAACATACAAAATCTAATGTAATATTACCCACAGTAATGTACAAATCTGTGAAGCTTAACACAAGCTATTAAAATCTATGGTTTTTAGAACCTGCTGTGAAAACCTGTCAATTTTTCGACTACAACTTCAAATATTTAATAGCTACTGTTTTATTACGTCACTACCTCTCAATTTTTAGATTGAAGTATGAAATGTGAAAATCTGTCAAAGTTTTATTTGCAACTGTCAAAATCTTTACAATTTTCAATTGAAAAGGACTAAATTCGTAAAATTTTGACTGAAGCAGTCAAAATCTTTGAAGCTTTTAGTACTGCAAAATTTTCTGTTCCAACTGTTACAGTTTCAACAGAAAGTGACCCAATGATTCAAATATTTAATTGCAAATACCTAAATCTGCAAAATTGCTGACTAAAACAGTCCAAATTTAATGTAATATTACCACTAGTAATGTCCAAATCTGTGAAGTTTTCAATACCAGCTATGAAAATATATGGTTTTTAGCACCTGCTATGAAAACCTTTCAAATATTCGACTGCAACTGTCAAATATTTAATAGCAACCGTTTGATTACGTAAATACCTCTGAATTTTTAGATTCAAGTGTGATATTGTGAATATCTAACAAATTTTTATTTGCTACTATCAAAATCTTTACAATTTTCAATTAAAAAAGACTAAATTCGTAACATAGTCGACTCAAGCAGTCAAAATCTTTGAAGCTTATAGCACTGCAAAAATTTCTGTTCCAACTGTAACAGTTTCAACAGAAAGTGGCCCAATGATTCAAATATTTATTTGCAAATACCGAAATCTGCAAAAATGCTGACTAAAACAGTCAAGAACTAATGTACTATTGCAAATAGTAATGTCCAAATCTGTGAAGTTTTTAACATCTATGTTATCAAAAGCTATCAAAATCTATAGTTTTTAGTATCTGCTGTGAAAACCTGTCAAGTTTTCGACTACAACTGTCAAATATTTAATAGCCACTGTTTGGTTACGACAATACCTCCCAACTTTTAGATTCAAGTGTGAAGTTGTGAATATCTTACAAATTTTTATTTGCTACTGTCAAAATCTTCACAATTTTCAGTTGAAAAAGACTAAATTCCTACAATATTCTACTGAAGCAGTCAAAATCTTTGAAGTTTTTAGCACTACACAATTGTCTGTTCCACCTGTTACAGTTTCAACAGAAAGTGGCTTAATGTTTCAAATATTTAATTGCAAATACCTAAATCTGCCAAATTGCTGACTAAAACAGTCAAAATCTAATGTAATATTACCCACAGGAATGTCCAAATGTGTGAAGTTTTTAACACCAGCTATCAAAACCTATGGTTTTTAGTAGCTGCTGTGAAAACCTGTCAATGTTTCGACTGCAACTTCAAATATTTAATAGCTACTATTTGATTACGTCAATACCTCTCAATTTTTAGATTGAAGTGTGAAATTGTGAAAATGTATCAAATTTGTATTTGCAATTGTCAAAATCTTAATCATTTTCGATTGAATAAGACTGAATTCGTAAAATATTCGACTGAAGCAGTCAAAACCTTTGAAACCTATAGCATTTCAAGATTATCTGTTCCAACTGCAATTGTTTCAACAGAAAGTAGCCCAATGATTCAAATATTTAATTGCAAATACCTAAATTGCCAAATTGCTGACTAAAACAGTCAAAATCTTATGTAATATTGCCCATAGTAATGTCCAAATCTGTGAAGTTTTTTACACCAACTATCAAAATATATTGTTTTTAGCACCGGCTGTGAAAACCTGTAAAATTTTCGACTGCAACTGTCAAATATTTAATAGCTACTGTTTAATTTCATCAATATCTCTTAATTTTTAGATTCAAGTGTGAAATTGTGAAAATCTAACAATTTTTCATTTGCAACTGTCAAAATCTTCACAATTTTCGATTGAACAAGACTAAATTCTTAAAATATTCAACTGAAGCAGTCAAAAACTTTGAAGTTTTTAGCACTGCAAAATGATCTGTTCCAACTGTTACAGTTTCACTAGAAAGTGGTCCAATGCATCAAATATTTAATTGCAAATACCTAATTTGCCAAATTGTTGACTAAAACAGTCAAAATCTAATGTAATATTGCCCATAGTAATGTCCAAATCTGTGAAGTTTTTATAACCAGCTCTCAATATCAATGGTTTATAGCACCTGCTGTGGAAACCTGTCAAATTTTTGAATGCAACTGTCAAATATTTAAAGTAACCGTTTGATTACGTATATACCTCTGAATTTTTAGATTCAAATGTGAAATTGTGAAAATCTAACCAATTTTTATTTGCAACTGTCAAAATATTCACAATTTTCGATTGAACAATACTAAATTCATAAAATATTCAACTGAAGCAGTCAAAAACTTTGAAGTTTTTAGCACTGCAAAATTGTCTGTTCCAACAGTTACAGTTTCACTAGAAACTGGTCCAGTGTTTTAAATATTTGATTAAATATACCTAAATCTGCCAAATTGTTGACTAAAACAGTCAAAATCTAATGTAATATTACCCATGGTTATGTCAAAATCTGTAAAGTTTTGAACACCAGCTGTCAAAATCTGTGGTCTTGAATTTTATCCTATTTTGTAAAAATGTGTCAGTAGCGTCACAGTAGTAGATACTCACAGAGTAGTGTAATTTTAGATTAAAGCGTAATAAATTCAACAATCACTGGTGAGATGAAGTACACGTTTTCTGGATATATTTTTCTCATTGCAATGAGAAGAAACCTTCTATTGTGCCTATTCATGTACGGCACTGTAAATAGGTCATGTATCATGTATTATTATTTAACAGTTAGACCGCAGTTAATTAATCTCAAATACTGTTGAATTATTTTCTGTTATATATTTTACTAAATGCAAACAACCAGAGAACAATGATGCTATCATATGCTATATTTGCAATCTCCAGGTCTGTGACGCCGATATATCTTGCTATTCATGCTTGAACAATAGATACAATCCTTGTTAATCAAACAACACGCAGTCACCTAATGATAGGATTTCATTATAACTACTGAAAAACAAACTTTACAACATGCCTTTATAAATTGTTCTACAAAATAATCTCATTAAAGTCTAATAATGATGAAAACGTTATTCAATAATATGAAAGCCAATTTCGGAAACGTCATTCAAAAATGTCCTCAATATTGTATGCTAAAAATGGTTCTGCATAAATTCTAGATAAAATAAAACGAGTATTTTATTGTTACTAGAATGTTGTTTTGTTGTTACTAGAATAAGTATAACGTTGAAAATATTAATTTATTTTTTGAATTTCAATTTTGTAAATATGCAACTTTAAGTATTTATGATAAACTAACTTGAATCAAAGGAATTTATATTGTTTCATTTTATTTCCAATAATCGCATTATAGGACTGAATTTATTATAGAATACGATTTGCAGAATGATAACAATATTTCGTCCTGTTCAACATGTGAAACTAAAGGAAATTAAAGGATTATAGGAATTTGATTCATATTTATAATGCAGGAGTAATAATTAGCGAGAAATTGAAAGCATTAGTCATTACTTCGTTAAATAAATAATGCAGTTATAACTTTGGTCGTAGTTTATGAAGTTATGGTGACTATAATAATAAGCTGATGTGGCCAAAACTTTAGTCGCTATAATTTAATGAAGTGTGATATCAGAGAAGTAGAAACTACAATATTTATTTATACATAATGTATTTCGAAGCAAAAGCCCTAAGTGTTAATAAAATACTTCACTATATTCTATTATTCTATGATGACAAAAACATCTGAAGTGCTGCAGTATATTTGCTATATGAAAGTGATGAAATGGGAAGACAATTGGTTTTCTACATGTTAACTTTTGAATAAGTGTAATTTGGATGTATCATAGTTTTTATGCTTTACATACATTCATATGATAAAAGGTATAGGTACTTGTCTCTAAAGAAGGGTTTGGCAAAATACCTCTTAAGCGCCCCATAAAACATAATAGTTTTAAAATTTTACATATATTCATACGATAAATGTATAGATACTTAACTCTAAAGAAGGGTTTGGCAAAGTACCTCTACAGGGCCCCATAAACACATAATACTTTCCCCTTATAGTAATACGGAGACAGTAAATCATGTATAATTACTAATTTTAATGCATTTTTTTTATAATTACTAATGTTACTGCAAAATTGGTATGCATAAATGATTTGGATATAGTTTTTTATTGCGATTATAGTTTAATCTTTGAATGCTTCAGAAAGCTGTACATATATAATTTTATATTGTATGTTATTTATATTGTTATCACATGTTTTGGGTCCATATAGATATTTTTTCTTACTTTTAATCTCTTCAATTTTTGTTTTATTGTTGTCATCTGGCTCTTCGTCTGGTTTCCACAGTTTGAAAATTTTAGAAATCGGATTCTTCATCTTTGGAATAAGTTGGTTGATGCAACAGCCGGAGCATTGAGATGACGATGATTAACTGAAGCAGACTGAATTTTTACGTTCATTGTATTGCATTTATCTCGACGTTCTTTAAATATTTGAACAAGTTTGTACTGAAAACCCCGCAGTATTTCGTATTTGCCCAAGACTTTCGGGAAGTGCGTGGTCGTTCCATCGTGCACCTATGACGTACAATATCGATATGTTAGTCATTTCCTATTGAACTGTCTTGTACTGATTTTGTAAATTCCATCATCTATCATTGTAGATTATGGCTGATACCATAGAACCAGGAATAAAAACTCTGCACATAATTAACACACTTTAAATTCATTTGTTATTTATGAGATGTTTATTTTAATGTTTACCTTTTATCTTCTTCTGCTACTGTGGCTAACTATGTCTGCTGAGTATAGCTATACAATCAGGGCCTAATTAACCTATTTTGGGGCCTTAGAAATTTATTCCTATGGCGTGCTCATAAGAAATAGACTCATAAGACAAAAAATACTTCTCAGAACATTAGAAAACAATAAATAAAATAAAAAATAAATAATGTAAAAAACTACTACATATATTATTTATTTATTAAAAAAAAAATTCAATGCAAAACAAAACAATACATTTTTGTTTTTTATACCAATGGAGTGATTCCAATAGAATCAATAGGGGAAAACGACAATAACATGCAAATGTAATGAACATTTTCTAGAGTTTTATTTAGTACATAGTAGTAACAATATTTTACTTGCTATCGACCTGCATTCTTACTTTTATCTATGATGTGAAATAGAAGGAAACTTTTTTTACAATTTTGTTTCAGTGGAATGTGTTAGCGTGTCTCAAAAAACCATGCCCAAGACATTTGCCTAGTCTAGTCTCTGATGTCTATGCTATGATCCACATATTCAACATTCGCAGGTACAATACCTGAATGTTGCCTCTATTGACTTCACATCATAGAAATCTATTTCTTTAACATATTCGCTCAATTTAACTGTACATGGGAATTTCCAGCGCCCAATCAAAATGTCTTAATGTGTAAGTGAATCCCATTGAGGCAAAATTCCTGGATGCTGTTAGTTCTTCCAAGGTCACTGAAATTACACAGAGCAACACAATAAAGTTGTCCGAAACTAAATAATTAACTAATAAAATAACTGTCAATAACACAACCTGAATAGGCTTTTTCAATGTCGTTCATCAATCATCAAACATCTACGTCTAATGTTTTATGAACGTAAACCACCTCTAAAAGTTCATTCACATCAAAGTCCGTAACGATCAATAACAACAACAATAAAAAATAACATTCTCTGGAATCAGAATCTTATTAACAAACTGGTGATAAAATAGAATTCAGTCTGTTATTCAAGCAAAGTGCAAGGAAAATATATTGCAACAATCATCAAACATCGCCTAATGTGGCCTAATGTAATATGAACGTGAGCCACATCTATAGGTTCATTCACACCAATGTCCATAACCATCAATATCAAAAGAAAAAAATAACTTTCACCAGAATCAGAATCTTAATAAAAAACTTGTGATAAAATGGAATTCGGTCTGTTATCAGTGCAAGCAAAATATATTGCATCAATCATCAAACATCTCCGCTTAATGTTATATGAACGTGAGCCACCTCTAAAAGTTCATTCACACCAAAGTCCATAACCATCAATAACAAAAGAAAAAAACTAATTTTCTCTAGAATCAGAATCTTAATAACAAACTTGTGATAAAATAGTATTTAGTCTGTTGTGCAAGCAAATTGCAAGCAAAATATATTACATCAATCATCAAATATCTACGCCTAATGTTATATGAACGTGAGCCGCCTTTAAAAGTTCATTCACACCAAAGTCCACAACCATCAATAACAACAACAAAAAATAACTTTCTCAAGAAGCAGAATTTTAATAACAAACTTGTGATAAAATATAATTCAGTCTGTAATGCAAGCAAAGTGCAAGCAAAATATATTGCATCAATCATCAAACATCTACGCCTAATGTTATATGAACGTGAGCCACCTCTAAAAATTCATTCACACTAAAGTCCATAACCATCAATAACAAAAGAAAAAAATAACTTTCTCTAGAATTAGAATCCTAATAACAAACTTGTGATCAAATAGAATTCGTCTGTTATCAGTGCAAGCAAAATATATTGCATCAATCATCAAACATCTATGCCTAATGTTATATGAATGTGAGCCACATCTAAAAGTTCATTCACACCAAAGTCCATAATCATCAATAACAAAAGGAAAAAAATAACTTTCTCTAGAATCAGAATCTTAATAACAAACTTGTGATAAAACAGAATTCAGTCGGTTATCAGTGCAAGCAAAATAGTTTGTTTCAATCATCAAACATCTACGCCTAATGTTATATGAACGTGAGCCACCTCTAAATGTTCATTCACACCAAAGTCCATAATCATCAATAACAAAAGGAAAAAAATAACTTTCTCTAGAATCAGAATCTTAATAACAAACTTGTGATATAACAGAATTCAGTCGGTTATCAGTGCAAGCAAAATATATTGCATCAATCATCAAACATCTATGCCTAATGTTATATGAACGTGAGCCACTTTTAAAAGTTCATTCACACCAAAGTCCATAACCATCAATAACAACAACAAAAAATAACTTTCTCTAGAATCAGAATCATAATAACAAACTTGTGATAAAATAGAATTCAGTCTGTTATCAGTGCAAGCAAAATATATTGCATCAATCGTCAAACATTGATGCCTAATGTAATATGAACTTGAGCCACATCTAAAATTTCATTCACACCAAAGTCCATAACCATCAATAACAAAAGAAAAAAATAACTTTCTCCAAAAACAGAATCTTAATAACAAACGTGTGATAAAATAGAATTCAGTCTGTTATCAGTGCAAGCAAAATATATCTTAATCATGTAAATAAACTTGCTTGATCTACATGCCTAGTCATGTATGTTGTTTAGGATATTTAAGTACACATTCCACATTTTCGAAACGTATTTACATGACCATAATCCAGCATACACTGGTGCAAATTGCTTCTAGATTTCAGCAAGTATGAACACCTGCGATCTTAAAATATTTTATCTAAGATCATACTAGTTTATTTCCATGAAAAATTATTTCTTTGACATGAATACATCCATTAAAAAGTTGCTAACATTGATCTTGGACAGAAAGTACAAAATCATCAAAATATTACTAGTATCATCAATCAAATTTAATATTTAAAGAAAAAAGTGGTTAGAAGAATACGAAATACACGATAATTAATGACATGTCGACTGAAAGGCTGAATGGGCTGCTCAAGACAGGAACACATGGGGGGCACAAATACCACCAAACCTAACCTAACCTAACCTAACCTAACCTAACGAAACCCTCACGATGGATGAAGGATGACGGATGGAGGATGGAGGATGAGGAGGAGGAGGAAGAGGAGGACGAGGAAGAGGAGGAGGAGGACTGAAAGATGAAATTCGATACCCATTTTGATATGTCAAAATCATAAACTGCATTATCATCATATTTATGTAATGTAATAAATAATTGTGCAAAGGCTGTGTGGAATAAATCTAACGTGTTAAGAATTATGAGTATAAGTCAAAAATCGACTATTTCTGTTTTTGAACTCATTTGACTGCTCCTCTTTTATTTATTTTTTTGTTCCCAAGTGTATAAGTGAATACTGGGTGATGAGGAGGAGGAGGACTGAAAGATGAAAGTCAATAGCTATTTTTATAATATATCAATATCATAAACTGCATTATCAACATAATTATGTAATGTAATAAATAATTGTGCAAAGGCTATATAGAATACATCTAACGTGTTAAGTATTATGAGTATAAGTCAAAAGTCGACTATTTCCGTTTTTTAACTCAGTTGACTCCTCTTCTTTGATTCTTTTCGTTCCTAAGTGTATAAGTAAATACTGGGTGATGAGGAGGAGGACGACTGAAAGATGAAAGTCGATAACCATTTTGATAATATATCAATATCTTAAACTGTATTATCATCATTATGTTATGTAATAAATAATTGAACAAACGCTATGTGGAATAAATCTGACGGGTTAAGTATTAAGAGTATTAGTCAAAAATCAACCAATTTCGTTTTTAACTCGTTTTACTCCTCCTCTTTTATTCTTTTTGTTGCAAGTGTGTAAGTGAATACAGGGCATTTTTTTAGTTCACCAACAAACTTTAAGACATGAAAACACATGTCATTTTAAGCAAAAATTGTTTATATAAACATATGTATGATAGTATAACTTATTTTTTACAAGAATACAAGGCGCTCTCCTGAAACGTAACTGTTTTTGACCTATACCCTTAGTAACTAACACGTTAGAAATATTCATACTTCTAAAATAAATGTTTGTGCTAGTCGAAAGAAGTTGCACTAAAATGAGGTTCAATAGATATTTGCATCTGATCTTGATAATCCATCAATAAATTCTTTAAGGTGATACATTATCCCTCCAATGATGAACGGATCTGAAAGGAGGCAGATCCCAAAGATTAAAAGTTGTATGGTAATAATTGAGCCCTTAAAAACCAGAGTGGTGTAAGTCCTTTTTTTAATCAGGTAAGTCCAGAAATATACATGTTCCTTGTATATTTCTGGGCTTAGGTCCAGTTTTACAATCGTGGATTTTCTTTGTTCGTGGTCCATTTGCCGAAGATACCATTGTGTCAACAATTTTGTCAACAATAGTACCATTGTGTCAACAATAGTACCATTGTGTCAACAATTGTATCCTAGGCAAATACTACGAATAAAGATAATCCACGATTGCAAAACTGGGCCTAAGTCCAGAAATATACAATTAACATGTATATTACAATCATGTATATCCTAGGCAAATGTACTACGAACAAAGATAATCCACGACTGTTAAACTGGGCCTAAGATCAGAAATGTACAAGCAACGTGTATATTATAATTGTGAATATTACCATACATGTATATTACAATCGAGGATTATCTTTGTCCGTAGTATACATTTGCCTAGGATAACATTGTTGACGGAATGGTACCATTGTTGACACAATGGAAACCACTGTTGACACAATGGTATCTTTGGCAAATGTACCATGATCAATGATAATCCACGATTCCAAAACAGGACCTTATCTGATATTTAAAAAAAATGGACTAACTTCACAGTGGTTTTTAATTGTTCAATTATTATGTCACTTTGTAAAGTATGAATCGATGCAACATGAATAATAAGTTGGCTAAATAACTGTCAAATTATTTGTCAGTCTACCGAATTAATGACCGTTAGATACCAAAATTTCGAATAAGAATGGCGAATCCGGTACTATCTTTGCACGAAAATTTCGTATACAATAGTATGCTGGCGAGAGCACTAATGCAACTAATTCCAGATAAAGGTAAATTGATTATTATTAATACTAGTGCCATCAGATTGCAGGTCTTGACTTTTAATCTAGAGGTCTTCGTGGGTTTGATTCCAGCCCAATTCTTCATTAAAGTTGTAAGTATCCTGTAAGTAGTTAATGGACAGAAAATGTTCGCTTCTGTCTAGTACTTACCAAGTTCTGACCAAGACTTACAGGATACTCTACATGACAGAATTGATGAAAAGACGAAACTCAGATAAAATCTATGAAGTTGGGTTAACTGTCACGTAAGTAACAGATACTTTACTTCGAGGTGAATAGACCGGGTCTTAGGCCCGTGTATATAGTTCGAACTTAAGCATGAGTTCAACTCAAGTCTTATATTTACGTATATTTGGTTGCGTTTGGTGCATAAACGTTTATAGAAAATACGCAACCAAATATACGACTTGAGTCGAACTCATGCTCAAGTACGGACTATAGACATGGGCCTTAATATTGCATTATTTCCCTGTAGGAAATACTTATCTAACTACAGTCGAATACAAAAGAAAATGGGCAAATACAGTTTCCAGTAGTTGTTATTGCTAAAACTGTTAAAAAAAATTACTTCTCACTACTATTACTACTATAAACTACTACTCTATTCTTGTAGTTTGCATTTGAAGAAGCAGACCAAGAATATGCCGATTTCTGAATCAACGTGATGCTCGAGTTTTGCCGAATCAGTGTCTAGAGGCTATAAATATGACCATGTTCATGGGAAAATTGGCCTTAACTTATATGGGCAAAGTTTTCTGGAGAGCGATTTATAGACAGAAAGTTCAAAAATGTCGATTTTCGGGTTTATATCGATTCTGATGCAGTAAAACTATCCCTCAATACACTACTATAATTCGTTACTATGTTTCAGTCTAGAGGCGCCTGTAAGCAATGCTTTAGTAGAAAGATCTGAATTCACATTAAAACTATTGTCAAACTTTAAACGCAATATTATTTCAAAACCTGGTTTTCTGAAACTAAAGCTTTGAAGATTCATATCATTTCAATGAAAAATCATAGTAAACTACTAAAGAAACAGCGTTTTCAGCAAGATTTCAGCATTCAGAAAACATCAAAATCTCTATTTTGAGCTCATGTAAGTTAAGGTCCCTTTTCCCAGGGATGGTCACAAATGAATCAATTACTGTGTTTCGGAGTACACCTTTGGCTCACCAGTTTATCCTTTACCAAATATAAAAATGTCACTGACATTTTCTGAAGTCCGTTGTTTAATTGTAATTAATGACACTGATGCTATCGTAACATTTCTAATGTCAAGTTTGTTTAAGCAGCCAAAAATTTCTTGTTTACTTTTTTGCATTCGACTGTATCTTATAAAAATTGATTTCATTGATTGATTATAAAAAGATTCCAATTGGAATCCTATGATTTTTTTTTCTACAAAAAGTATGAATCTTTAACATAATTATTTATATTTAACCTTTATAGAAGGATATTAAATATTGAACTTGTTTATAATATTATTGGATCATAATTTTGGAAAATATAAATCTACCTATATCATGTTTATAATCTATATCTTTATACGCACGTTGAAAACAAAAGTGACATTATACAAAAAATATTGTCAATGGACCGTTTTTTTACATAATTTTATTTTCCACCTTATTGTTAACAAATGAAACAAAACAATCAAAAAATATCAATAATAGCAAAAGTATTGCTGTAAGCAGTATAATACTCTTTTAGTTACTTACTTTTTTTTAAACTCTTATAGAAGGATATTAAATATGGAACTTGTATATAATATTATTGGATTATAATTTTGGAAAATATAAAATCTACCTATATCATGCTTATAATCTATATCTTCACACGCTCGTTGAAAACAAAAGTGACAATATTCAAAAAATATTGTTAAAGAACCGGTTTTTTTTACATAATTTTTAATTTTAATTTTAATTTAATATACAATTTTTAACAATATTGTCATAACAATTTTTTAATATAAATTTTTAACATTATTGTCACCAAATTAATCAAAACAATAAAAATATATCATTAATAGCAAAAGTAATGCTGTAAGAAGTTTATTAATGGCAATATTTTTAGGACAAAATAAATTACCAAAACTAAAAAAGCTCTACTGTAAAATGTTAATTTGTGTATAGTGCTTTTGTTTTCAACATGCGATAATGTAGTTTTTCTCACACCGGAGCGAAAGTACTATTTTCACTCCGGAAATGCGGCGCCAACATTGCATTTCCCTGACTAGTCACGAAAACATTTACACATTATTTTCTAAAGTTTTATTGAATATTAATATTTATAGTAGTGCTTTCTACATTGGATATGTTAATCCCGGACAACAAAGCACTTTAATCGAAATTGGAGAGTTTCTATGCAGTTAGAAACTGTATAGAAGTTTCTATGATATGAGAGTACAAATGCTCTTATATTTGAGAGTATCTGTGCTCTCAAATAGAGTACAAATCTCTGTACTCTAGTACTATCTGTACTCTTCAATCAACGTCAGCACACAGTGCCTCGGATTTTATTGTGGATCCTCGTGAGTAATGGATCATTTTCCTGAGCCTTCAGTAAATAACTATTTATTGAAGACGGGTCTCATATTTGAATAAACTATATAATCGCTTCAATATATGTAGAAATCATTGATATTTGGTTTTATTTTTTCAGAAAGGACCATAATACAACTATGGCTGAACAAGTTGCATGATATGGATGAATCATCAGATGAAATGAGCTTACGAAATGAATACATGTGGTTTCTGCTGCTCCAACTACAAAATAAAAGAATAACGCAACCGTTTAAGAAGCTCCCTGGAACACACAAATTAAGGCCACTAAAAGACATTTTGGTAATAAAAGAAAAAAAAATAACGATAGTAATAATGTATTGGTAAATATAACGAGTAAGCAACAATGATTGCCGTTTGATACTTAGGCTACCAAATACGCATGTTGGTACAACTGAAATATGCAAAGAAAATTCTCTAGATTGCGTTGCCTTTGGCATATCAAACATACGACACACGACGCTGCTACTGTCAAATCTAGTTACTTTTTTACTTTGATAAACATGAACTAAAAAAAATCCCCAGTTTGCGGCGGGAAATTTAACTTGACCACAATCATTGTTGCTCACTCTGTATTAATGAACAGAATATGATGGAAGTCTCTCAACATAAGAATGCTCCTAAATTCGTTTGCGTTAAAGGGTTAAGAGGTTTATTAACACATATTATTGTATTTCTTCTTCACAGCCACCACATGTGTATGAAGAAGTTCTAACTTCGACTGAACAAAACATGACATGGCTGGAGCAGGTCGGTGAAACGAGATCGCAGACAACACTTGAAGGCAAGAATGATCCTCCATCATCTCCTCCTGCACTTTTCCTCGAAAATCAGCCAATACCAAAGGCCGGCGTTATATGCTACTTCGCTGCATTTAGTGACCAAGACTATTAACTTATGGTCTCACCTAAGTCAACCATAGAAAAAGAATATATCGACAAATCTAATTTTATAAGACTATTAACCTATTAACGAAAATTAATCAAACGTTTAGAAGCTCCATTAATGAAATCTTTTAAATTGCATGATATATTAGTTTGACAAATAATTGCATCAAAATAAAAGCAGTGGAATAAAAATATTAAGTCTTATATGTACAATAAAGTTAAATTGAATAACATGAAATTACAAAGTGAGTATCAATGATTGTGCTTTAATAGACAGGCAACCAAATACGCATATTGGTACACCTGAAATATGGAAATAAAATCCTCTAGATTGGTCTCCTTTGGTGTATCAAATATACAATGCATGAAACTGCTACTGTCAAACCTAGTTACTTTCTAACTTGGAGTGAAGAAATTCCCTAGATTTTTGGGCGGTAAATTTGATCTTACCACAACCATTGTTGCTCACTCAGTGTATGGAATATTAATTTGGCAATACTTACCACTTTTACCGTTTGGCAATCATAAGCCTTATATTGGGGCAACAATTGTATTCGATCCTCTAGTGAATTATAAGAGATGGAAATTTGTGTAATATTTTACTTATAACTTGTAATCGGATTTTAATTATCCAACCAAGGGGCTTTAAATTCTCGACTTTGCCATAGGTTTTAACTCTGCTAGTAATATTTTTCAAAATTGTAAAGCACATCAAGTCACTTTCAGTGACAAATATAAAAGTATCTACAGTTGATTGGGTAAGATAGACAAAAAATTTCGTATATTAAAAATGGTAACTTACATATTTAAAGTAACTTATATACAACAATTACATCTATAAATACAAAATAAATCACGTTATGAGTCCACATTATCCAGAGCGATTTGGAAGAAATAACTGTTCTTGCATTAAAGTATTAATTTAACACCTGGCAAGATTCCTTAAAACAAAAGAGTGAATACTCAATGATAATTAAATATTACATTAACCATTTGATACCTATACCTATATATCTAAAAATACTTTATTTGTAAACATACATGGATACATTTACATAAGCTCTGTTTTATTGGTTTGGACATTGATGTCAATTCGGCTCTGCTCTTTGGGTTTTACAAACCCTGATGGCTGTATGGCCCCATCGTTAAGATTACGTTCGTTACTCTTTACCAGAGCCGTGTCTTTAAGGTATTGTTTCTTTGCTAACCTGTTGAAAGCAATCTTGCTATGTTCAAAAGTGGCAATCATTATGGCGCAGGCAGGAGCTACTTTGATCAATCGAGGAACCAGTCCAGTAAACAACCCGCTGATCCCATACTGCCGGTAGATACTTCTAATCAAGGTGAACGTAGAATCTGCGTTGGGCGTTTGATCTACAAGTTAAAACAAGAGTAATTCATAATAGTGTTGATTATGCGAAAATTATGCGGTTCATCAAAGACTTACTTGCAAAAACTCTGTTGCCTATTTCGATTTGCTGATGAGTTTTCACTACATCGAACGGAACTGTAGCTGCGGCTGCGAGCTAAGTGCAGACATTGTATGAATATTAGAATTACGTTTTTAAAGGTGACTTACTCCTCCGGAAAGTGCTCCGGCCGCAAAGCTAAACCCAAACGAAGGCCCACCAGGGCTGAAATATGATTTAAGGTTCTCGTAACACGTCCAATAAATGGCCGAAAAAGGCACGTCACGCAGTAGCGTGGCAAAGACGCCCTTCCAGAGCCCGGAAACTCCATTCTGCTGTATGAGAACACGCAACGCCTCCCCGATTTCTGAAAAAGTCATACAATGAGTTTTTTCTCTACATGGCTTGCAATGTTTTTTTACCAAAATAGCTTGATTTCGTGGACTGCATTTTCGTTCGGATCAGCTCTAATGGGCTAACCAGTGTGACGGAAATTATACGTGCCGTGCCTCCAGCTAGTAGAGGTATCCAAACGGGCTGCTCCATCGGCGTTTCCAACGATCTGTTCTTGTTGTAGTTATCTTTAAGTTTGAGGCGCAGCTGTTCGTATGTCACAAAATAGACTATTGTGGCTGGAATCGCAAGAACCAAAGTAGGACTCAAACCGCTCCATAATGATGACACTCCTTCATGTTTACTTATTTTCATAAATGCATCCTGTAATATTTAAAATACTTATTTAGTACTTTAAACTTAACATACTTTATTTATAATTATAATATTTGCTACACCAGAATCAATCCGTGATGGTGTAGCTTCACAGATAGAATACTGCAAGCAATTAGACGTAATGTGTTATCAAAAGCAAAATGACAATTGTATGAATGATTGTTGAAATATAAATTCACTCAATTTTGAGAAACAAATGATGTTGCTTGAAAACCAAGCTGTGAAGTTTCCTTAAAACATTTTCGTTTCGAAAAGGAGAATGAATTTGAGACAATCATTGCTAATACGAGTTGTATTTGTTAAGATTATTTCATAAAAAACAAATATCAAAATATGAATAACCAAGTTATTTGGTTATAATACATGGCAATCTGACATTTCATTATAAATTATCAGATTTGTTACTTCGTAACTATGGGTGCAAGATTACAGTCGATTGTTCAAAATATTATAGCCAATAGCACATCAAAATTCAAAATTGAAAACATGCATTGATGTTTCGTCATTGATGTTCAACCAAAATGCGTATATTTTGCAAAGGCATTTTTGCAACTCAAGGTAAGGTATTAATAAGAGGTATGTGGTGTGTTTATAAGATCATTACAAATAAAACTAAAAATTATTTTGTAATTATCGATATATCTTCCTAAAATTTTATTTATAAACCTACCCATTGTTAATATGGGTGAGCTATAGAATTGGTTAGTTTGGGCACATGAAATATCAGACGTTAGAAAATATCATAGATTATTTATATTTGTATATAGAAATGAAGTAATACATCGAAACAAGTACTGAGTTTTAAATTAAATAAAGTCGTTAAAACAGAGTAAGATAATAATTAATTATGAATATACAGATGATTTTATTTGGCGAATTATGAAACAACATGTATAATCAATGTCCTAATATATCAGCTATATAAATATTTGTGTGATTTACAAAATAGTAGCGAAGTGGAGCAAATATTATTTTAAACAGATAAGATATTTTATCACCCAATATGAAGCAGCTTTAAATCCTGCATGAATAAGTTACTGCAAAACCTCTCAATTAGATAAGCGCCAACATATTTCTTATTTAAAGATATTTCAGGATAACTTTGACCAAAGGCAGCAGTTGAGAGACCCATAAGAACCTCACCGGTTAAGTTTTGCTTACCATTGTACCATTAAACCGAGTCGTAGGTTCAAACCATTTAGTATTCTCAGAGCAATTGCATAAATGGTCCATCAGCCCATTGCAATAGAGGTAGCATTTTCCCGTCATCTTCTTTTGGGCCTGCAGCCTAATTTTAACGACATCCAACGGTGTAACTGCAAAAATTAAGTAATAATAATATTGTTATTCAAATTGCATTGCATCATATTTGTGAACACAAGTGCTAGTACTACAAAATTTGATAATGCTAACAGTATTAAAATGAAATCAAAGAAAACTGAATAAAAGTTTCACAAAAGTGCATAACTTTCTACGCATATCGAAAACTGAATTAGAAATTAATAAACAAATAAAGAAATAAAAGCATAATTAATTCCGAATGGTCAATAATAGTATCGGGTGTCTGGAAAGGACCATACGCCAAAGATGTTGGTTAATCGGATTTTATTTTTCTTCAGATGGTACTGTTCAGTCGCATGCGGGTAATTTCAACAGGGTCCAATAACATAACCAACATATATTGGGAATCAAATAAAAAAAGGATTGTAGGGAAAAACTCTATGATCTGTTTAAGTTTTGGTATCTGGTTAAGTTTAAGTCTGGTATAAACATTTTGGGATAGATCATAAGACAGTTTTTAATGTCAGTGTTGACAAGTGTAACTGGAAACATTAGAGTGCTACCAACATAATATGCGTACGGGTTTTTCCAGACACCCGTTAGAATAAATAATATAATAAATATACACATAATATCTAAGCTGGCTCATTGCGTATGTTTATACATATGCACTTTTGTTTATGTATTTCTCTGTATTCCCACATAAATATTCATATGTTTCTCTACGTGTATGAACAATAACTAATTTTGTACATTGTCTATACAAATAAAAGTAAAACACAAGTAATCAATGTTTTAAATCGTGACAAGTGTTGATTCGTCCTTGGATTGAATCCACGTATCATTTAAGTACGATAATCCATTGCGATACTTAGCAATCAATTATTTAATGGCTCTTTAATGGCTCTTTAATAGTTCATGTTAATGCGAATTATCTATTACCAAAAAGTGAGGTTACTACGGCCCCCGTGCAAGAAGCTACGACCTGTTGAGATGGGGTAATCCTGAACCTAGGATCGTCAATGTCCAATACTTTATCTGTGTCGTCCATTTTTAAAGCTTCTTGCCCAGAGGCATTTGGATTCACAGAAAACACGAAACTTTCAAGAATCTACGAACTGTCACAACACCATGCTTATTCAAATGTCATGTCGTTCAGAGTTGCCAGTATGAAAACATTAAAGTCACCAGCAGGGTTGCCAGTATGAAGACAATAAAGTCACCAGCAGAGTTGCCACAACGAAAAATTCAAATGCACCAAGTAGAGATCTAAAAATGTACCAGATTACTCAAAAAGTATTAAATTAGAATAATATTCCTTATCCTTTTTGAGTTTCCATTTATAAGGCCATCAGATGTAGATTGTTTGTAGGCATCAAAGCAAATGAAACTATTTCATTTCAAAAAGTATTTTAAATAATAAATATTTAATAACATGAAATAAACAAGTGACAAATTAACAATACATTTAATATAAACGATAAAAAATATATAGTTCATAACTAACATAAGCCTAATTTAATTATTGTCAACTAATATCACATCAAAATTAGAGTGCAACGTTTTTATCGTTACTGCTATAAATTCTATTATCACCGTCTTTAATGTTTTGTTAGAAACTGTCATTAGGAACAAAATAAATAATTGTACAGCACTAAACATAAATGTATCAGATTTCTTCGGAAGATGTAATAGATTTATAAATGTTAAACGTACTAACGTACTGAATTAGATCAAAATGTACTAATCTAGTGCAAATATAATACCAGTGGCAACACTAGGCTCCAAATAATCATGACAAAATAATTGTGCATATATAGTTGCCTATGTAAATGGTCAATTTTCTCTGGAAATAAAAATTATATTTATGTGCGTTCTAGGGTATTATTCAAATGTAATACAGTCTGTCTTAAAAATAATTATATCAAATTCACAAGTACATTGTTCTATGTTATTTGAATCAGGTGGCTTGATTGTTTTTGGTATTCCAGTATCCATAATTTGCTTCAAAATGTTAAAAAATCCACCCACACAATCCCCAAATATTCTATTCTCTATTTCTATATACTGACATGCTACAAAAGCTCAAAAACCATTAATTCCGTAATGTGTGATTGTTTTAGGTATTCCATTATTCAGAATTTGTTACAAAATGCAAAATAAAAACAGCCACAAAATTCTATAATATTCTATCCTCCTCTTCTATGTTGACATGCTACAAAAGCTCCAAGCAATATTAAATTATCCAAAAATAACTGAGAAATTTGTTACAAAATGCTAGAAAACACTCACAAAATCTCCAAATATTCTATTCCCTACCTCTATACATATATACATGCTACAAAAGTTCAAAAAACTATTAATTCCGTATTGTGTGATTGTTTTAGGTATTCCATTATTCAGAATTTGTTACAATATGCAAAAAAAAAAAAATCCAGCCACAAAATCCCCAAATATTCTGTCCTCCACTACTTATATGTACTGACATGTTACAAAAGCTCCAAACAATATTTTATTATCCAGAATTTGTTACAAAATGCTAAAAAAACCACCCACAAAATACCCAAATAGTCTATTCTCTACTTCTATTTACTGACATGCTACAAAAGCAGAAAAAAACTATTAATTCCGTAATGTGTGATTGTTTTAGGTATTCCATTATTCAGAATTTGTTACAAAATGCAAAAAAAAAACAGCCACAAAATCCCCAAATATTTTATCCTCCACTTCTATGTATTGACATGCTACAAAAGCTCCAAACAATATTTTATTATCCAGAATTTGTTACAAAATGCTTAAAAAAACCACCTACAAAATCCCCAAATTTTCTATTCTCTACTTCTATATACTAACAGGCTACAAAGGCTCAAAAAAACTATTAATTCCGTAATGTGTGATTGTTTTAGGTATTCCATTATTCAGAATTTGTTACAAAATGCAAACAAAAATTCCAGCCACAAAATCCCCAAATATTCTGTCCTCCACTACTTATATGTACTGACATGTTACAAAAGCTCCAAACAATATTTTATTATCCAGAATTTGTTACAAAATGCTAAAAAAACCACCCACAAAATACCCAAATAGTCTATTCTCTACTTCTATTTACTGACATGCTACAAAAGCAGAAAAAACTATTAATTCCGTAATGTGTGATTGTTTTAGGTATTCCATTATTCAGAATTTGTTACAAAATGCAAAAAAAAAACAGCCACAAAATCCCCAAATGTTTTATCCTCCACTTCTATGTATTGACATGCTACAAAAGCTCCAAACAATATTTTATTATCCAGAATTTGTTACAAAATGCTTAAAAAAACCACCTACAAAATCCCCAAATTTTCTATTCTCTACTTCTATATACTAACAGGCTACAAAGGCTCAAAAAAACTATTAATTCCGTAATGTGTGATTGTTTTAGGTATTCCATTATTCAGAATTTGTTACAAAATGCAAACAAAAAATCCAGCCACAAAATCCCCAAATATTCTGTCCTCCACTTATTTGTACTGACATGCTACAAAAGCTCCAAACAATAATTAATTATCCAGAATTTGTTACAAAATGCAAAAAAAAATCCCTGCCACAAAATCCCAAATATTCTATTCTCTGCTTGTATACAGCGTGTTTTATAACAGGTGTGCAAAATTTAAATGTCGTATGCAGTTTCACATTCTACCATTGTGAGAATAAACCATCGAAATAAGAGAATAAACTTCTCACAAATATCATTTCGTATATGAGTTGACTATTTTTAAAAATTTGGTAAAAAGAATAATTAATTTATAAAGAATAACATAGGCGTTGGAATGAAAAACAACTAATACATATTATCTGTCATTATAAAATTGACCTCATGTTTATTAAGTCAATAAACAGATAATTAACAACAATTATGTCGCAATACACAAATGAGGAATATGCTGATATAATCTTTGTATATGGTTTTTGTAATGGCAATGCAATAGAAGCTAAACTCAGTTCCATTTTCATTTTTAACTAAGATGAATGTGGTTTCATTTTATAAAGTTTTACATATGAACACCAACAAAAATGATTTGACGGTGAAAAAATTATCAAATGTCAGATTTCTAACAACATTGCCTAATTCATATATTAAAATAAAGAACTTATTGCTTCAATCATTCAAGTGTGCTGTTTTTAAGTAAACCAATCATCAACTACATTTTATATTATAATTTTACTGATTTGCCCTTGTAAAATAAGAATAGCAAATAAATTCGGTACTCAATAGTTACTCAATTTGATGGCAACATTGCCCACTATAATAAAATATAACCTTTTTAAATATAACCTATTTTTTTCGAGTTTAGTGACTTTTTACATTGGCCAATAATACTGTCACCCTACCAGAGCCAACTTAGTAAAAAAATAAAAATGGAACAGAGTGTAGCAGACAGTACAGACAAAGATTTCCAATCACGTATTTTTTATATTCTTGTATTCTTAATAAGTGAATTATTGATTTGCCTCATTTTTGAACAGAGAAACGAGAGGAAATTTGTACAATTTTATTCCCTCATTTCGACTTATTTCGAGAATATGATCCTACGCACGTCTTTTCATTTTTGCACACCTGATATAAAACACCCTGTATACTGATATGCTACAAAAGCTTAAAAACATATCAATTCTGTAGGTATATAATTTTTAATACCCCAGCAAGATTTTGTGTCAAAAAATGTGTTGTACTCTGATAATTTGCTGTTGTAAGTTGTGTTTAAAAATGTGTTGTACAGAAATAGGTAGTTGGCTGTATATTTGGTCCATCGTAGATACATTTTAGAACTGCCAAAATGACAACTAACAGTGACAAAAATTAGTATTAGTGTATTCTTTATATGAAAATTAATTACTCTATACCTTTTCAAGTTCAAATTGAGACCAATCAAGTTCAAATTAATACCAATCAATTTCAAATTGAGACCAATCAATTTCAAATTGAGACTAAACAAAATCAAGTTGACACTGAACAATATCAAGTTGAGAGTAAACAAATCAAATTTATCATGACAACTTGATATTGTTTAGTGTCAACTTGATTTTGTTTACTCTCAATTTGAAATTGATTGGTCTCAATTTGAAATTGATTGGAATCAATTTGAAATTAATTGGTCTCAATTTGAACTTGATTGGTCTCAATTTGAACTTGAAAAGCTATAGATCTTTCATCAACTAAAACACAAATAACCAAAATTAATCTTGAAACAATTATTAATAATAAATCAAACAAAAACAATTATTATTTGTTTTATGAAGAATAATAGATGAATTATTACTAATGCTGTGACTAGTGTAATATTTATTCTAGCATTAAAAATTTATGTGTGGTAGTATTTTTACTCAACAAAGGCTTAGATCTTAGATCTAATCTATCAACATATTTTTATGAACAACACTTTTTTGAACTTTGTGAAATTAAGTCACATTTACACAGCAAAAATGCTGAACAACACTTTAATGAACACGACTGTACGATTATTCTTGTTATTAAAAAAAACCAGTCGTGAAATTTAACCATACACTGACAGATAAATGGACGTACTGCAAAAATATTCGACGTGACTTTATTTTGGTAATTTTTCATTTCATTCGGATTATAGGTGGTAGATAGAGATGACACTATTCCGATTGAGTATTAGAAATACTATAACAGTGAGCAACAATGATTATGGTTTGATACCATAACTAAACTTAGGCTACAACTAAAAATAATAAAGAAACTCCTCGAGATTGCTTCTCCTTTGCCGTATCAAACATATCGGGTGTCTGGAAAAACACGTACGCAAATTATGTTGGTCGCACTCCAAAGCTTTAAATTTCAGTTGCCAACACTGACGTTTGGCAGTTTGACTATCAATATGACAGCTTGCAGTGGAATGTCGACAGCATTATTAAAAGCCTTCTTCTAGACAATCCCAAAATGTTTACACCTTTTAGGAGTGAAACTCAAAAGCCAAATGGATCATAGATTTTTTTTCTCCTCAATCCTGTTTTTATTTGATTTCCAATATGTGTTGGTTATGTTATTCGACCCCGTTGAAATTATCCGCACGCCACTGAACAATAATAACTGAAGAAAAATAAAATCGAAGATACCAACATAATTAGCGTAAGGTCTTTTAAAGACACTATACTCTATTTAATAACTAGGAGGAGTAAGTCCCAAAACCCAATTTACACTGTAAAAAGTTACCAGAAAAATCACCAGATACGTTACCAGGTACTTGAAATAACGCTGACATGGTTCAGGTGTCTTCAAGCGACATGGGTTGATCTTCATAGGTAGAATTATTGGAAATCGCGTATTTCTGGGAATCGGCATTTTGGAAGCACACTATTTATACTAGTTATTTTTTGTAAAAATTAAGTAATAATGTATGTATAATATGTATAATATTATATAATATGTATAATATGTATAATATCTATGTATAATAATAATTGTAATACGTAGAAAACGTTGAGTATCGGCAATCAATATGTGCATAAATCGCAGCTACAGTAATTCAGAATCCAAATTTATATCAGCCAGTAATATATTAACTAAGCTTAATATTTGTTACATAGTGATATAATTTATATATCCCAGAACTGATATCGCCAATTTTTGTAATTACATAACGAACCAACAACACCATGCCCATTAATTGTAATCTGCAAACATCAACAATAATTGATGATAACAGTAATTGATGTCAATTATCGCGCTTCACATGTTACCACCTGTTAGGAGCGACGCACGCGTCCACTCCACAAAATCTACAGAAAGTCGAGCGTCGCGACGCCTAACGTCTGCAACAGCGTCCAGTACGCCACGAACGTATCATCTGGCATAATTAATAATTCGGGACTTCTGCGGAACTGTACCACTAAATAAATTTTGAAATAAATATTGCAACTTTGCACTGTTCAGACGTAGAAATAAATAATATCTGAGTGAAAATGTATGGAATGTTATTGGAAAGTGTTCAACATTTCATTCAGGTAATTAATGATATTATTTAATGAACAGAATATGCTATCAACAGTACTAATGTACAGCGTGCAATGCAAGTATTTAACAAACTTCCATTTAAAATAAATATAATTATTTCCGTATTTTATTTTATTTATTATTTTATTTTTATTTTTGTATTTTATTTATGTATTGGTAAAATAAATGTTGTTTTTAATAACTTGCACAATAAATGGGAAAAACATTTTAACAAAAATGGGTTATATTTGTTTTTAAAATAATGCATTATTCACATACAATATTATAATAGCATATTTTGTCAATTTAATTTTAGACTGGATTAACGAATATCCTTACGAATATTTACAAGAATATATTTTATAATCAAACATAATTTTGTTAACTAAATTTGCAGAGTTTAGAGATTTTAAATTAGTTTTTTTTTATTCGAAGATTGCGTCTTACCCACATAATGCTACTGAAATACTCTACATATACAGGGTGTAACTGAAATGATTGGCCAAACTTCAGAAACATGACGTCAGATGTGTCAGAAATTATATTTTTTTTATAAAATTGAATACGTAAAATTGTGTTGTGTCTCTAAGGAATAAAAAGAAATACCTAATTCGAGTTCAGCACATTTGATAATTTTAAAATTCGCGTGTATCTTTTTTGGTAAGCATTTCTGGTCACATGGTCTATAGGAACTTTTTTTACAGTTTTGTTCGTGTAGTTTGAGAAGCATTTCAGTTACACCCTGTATATGGAGAAAGTTATGGGCCGAAAATGTGAGTCAAAACCTGCTCAGAAAAATTTGGTAGTTTAGAGATTTTACATTAGTTTTTTATTTTTATTCGTAGATTTCGTCTTACCCCTGATGTTACTGAAACACTCTACATATACAGGGTGCTTCTGAAATGATTGGCCAAACTTCAGGATCGTGACGTCAGATGTGTCAGAAATTATATATTTTTTTATAACTTTGAACACGTGAAATTGTGTTGTGTCTCTAAAGAACAATAAGAAATACCTAATTCGAGTACAGCACATTTGATAATTATTAATAATTTCGAAAATATTATTGATTTGAAAAATGACGCATAATTTATGCGCGCAACAAAATTTTATAGCGCTTTTCGATTACAAATAAAATTGACCCATAACCCATAACTATATAAATGAAAGTGAGTTGGAATAAAAATTTTACGTTATAGCCTATAATTAATAATAAACAATAAAAACATGAATATTACACAATGTATAGTTGCACATGGCATAAGTATTTAATTTAATATTTTTTATTGTTTTCTTCATTCTTTATCGGAGTAATTACTGGTAGTTTATATGTTCAGATATAAAGATGTTTTTCGTTTTTATTATTTTTATTATGTCTTTTTCACCTGACGAGTTTCTGCCTTCTTCACCCATCTTCAGAGGTGTTCATTTTTTTGAGTTCAATATATATGATATAGGATAAGATTTTATTCATTTTATTCATTTTTATAAAATAAACTATAACAAATATATTTAATTTAACCCAAATCTAACTTAAGTTGCTGTAAAATTTATTTCAAATGTAATTTTTCATATTAATTAATATACGGAGAAAGTTTCATGCTGCTCACATCAGATTTGTAAATTAACCTAAAGAGAATGCTCACAGAGAATTGCCTAACAAAGGTTAACTTCTCTCTATAACTAATACTATCCAATTCTATGTTGTCAATAATAAATAGTAATATGCAAATAAACTTTATAATTAATTGTGAAAGTAATCGATCGCAAAAAAATAATTAAAAAACATGCGTTTTGTTATATATTTTTTTTAAAACAACAATAGACCATTAATACTAAAGTAATTTTAAATGTAGAACATTCAAATATAGAAGACGTAAATGTTACAGACTGTAGAAAATGTATGTTTTTTGCCAAAATATCAAATTTTGAAATGGTGGAGGTGCCGGGCACATCATTTCAGAATTATTTAACATAATGTTTTATGCACTATAATTTCGGTAAATTTAAGTATGTGTGTACAAATAACAACTATAGATCATCTAAATAAGCTATAAATATAGGAAAATATCGTACTTGAAGCTTAATAATAATTAGATGTGTTCAGAATAGCCCTCTCAAATTTATGATAATTCGTGTACAATTAATTAACTAAATTCATAACATTCATCACAAACTTAAGACATTTCGCGACAAAAGTAGATAGGCTATCACAGTTCTGCGGCAATAAGGATTTACATAGGGGTCTAGGGCCGTATATATGGTCTGTACTTGAGCTTGAGTTCGACTCAAGTCGTATACTTGGTTGCGTTTGGTGCATAAACGTTTATAGAAAATACGCAACCAAATATACAACTTGAGTCGAACTTATGCTCAAGTACGTACTATAGATACAGGCCTTAAATTTACTTTTTTTCCGGTCAAGGCACGGTGTCTCACAACTGTCTCACAGATGTCTTACAACTGTCTCACAGATGTCTCACATATGTCTCACAGATACCTCACATATGTCTCAGAGGTATCTCACAAATGTCTCACAGTTGTCTCACATGTGCCTCAAAGCCATCTCACAGATGTCTCATATCTGTGGCACGACCGGAAAAAAGTAAATTTAGACCCTTATGAAAAGATACTGACAAAATTGGTAAAATTTATGATAACATTGGAAATGTCCAGGCTAATTTTCATATTTAGTGCCAAATTCAAATGTATTCCTAAATGTCAGGTTGATTAAAGTCAAAATTTTGTTGGATAACATTATTTAAAAATTGATGCATGTAACATTTGAGAAGGTTAGTAGTTAAAGAAGGTTAGTGGGAAATATAATGCCAAATTTGAGGTTTTGTAACTTGAATATTACAAGATTTTCTACTAAACACAAATATCATCGATGACGAATTAATTAATGTACCCAATTTTGGGAATATTTTTCAGAAAACTGAGAAATCGTGCATAAGTAATGAAGATTTATCAAAAAGATTTATGTATCAATTAGAAACATTTAAAAAACTTAGTCTGGCAAAATAAAATAAATAAATAATAAAATTAAATTAAATTAATTATTTACCAGTAAGTACCAAATACAAATATAACAACCTTAAATACATAACTGGTATTTTAATATATGATAAGACATTAAACTTAATTTACATTTACGTTCGAAATATTTTTGCGTTATAGCAGTATAATATTCTCTGATCAGGAAGATGTATCCCAAATTTGATAAGATTCAGGTGAAATTGAATAAAATTAAAAATGTATTTCTTTAAAATTTCTTTAATTCATGCCAAAAATATGAAGATTCTTTGTAAAATTAGCATTTTATAGAAACGTTTCAATGATTAAATTGCAAATATTTTTAACAAAATTGGACATTCGTGTTAAATTTGATTAGAGTGTTTCAAATTTAATAACGTTCCTCCTCCAAAGTTAGTTTAATTAGTTCAATGTGATGAAATTAGCATTATATGTAAACGTTTGAATGTTCAAATAGCAAAATGTTTTTAACAAAATTGGAGATTTTTGTTAAAGTGGATGAAATTGTGTCAAATTTAAAGACGTTACTCCAAAACTATAAAGACTTCTGATTAATTTTGGAAATATGCATAGATTGGATTGCATGCATTGGACATTCGTGTTAAATTTGATAAAAGTGTTTCAAATTAAAAAAAAACACTTCTGCCAAATTAGTTTAATTAGTTTAATTTGATTGTATTAGCATTTTATAGAAACGTTTTCATGTTCAAATAGCAAATATTTTGTAACAAAATTGGACATTTGTGTAAAATTTTGATGAAATTGTGTCAAATTTGAAAACGTTACTCCAAAATTATAAAAACTTCTGATTAATTTTGAAATATACATAGAAATGGCGCGAGTGCTTCCAATATTCAGAATACCTCTCTTAAAGTTAAGAAATTTTGTAATTTGTGCCATATTTAAATTGATTCCATTAAAATTTGTATAATTGATGGCGAGTTTTTGAAGATTCTTCTTGAACTTAGCATTTCATAGAAAAATGAAGATATTTGTGTTAAATTTGATGAGAGTGTTTCTAATTTAAAAGTTCCTCCAAAATTATTAGTATAATTAGTTTAATTTGATTAAATTTGGATTTTATAGAAACGTTTTCAAGTTCAAATAGCAAATATTTTGTAAACAAATTGGACATTTGTCTAAAATTTTGATGAAATTGTGTCAAATTTAAAACGTTACTCCAAAATTATTAAGATTTCTGATTAATTTTGAAATATACATAGATATGGTGCGAGTGCTTCCAATATTCAGAGTACCTCCCTCAATGTTAAGAAATTTTGTAATTTGTGCCAAATTTAAATTGATTCCATTAAAATTTGTATAATTATTCATGCCGAGTTTTTGAAGATTCTTCTTGAAATTTATATTATAGCATTTTATATTATAGCATTTTATAAAAAAGTGAAGATTTGTGCACAAATTGCAAATACTTTTGTTAAATTTGGAGATTAAATTTGATGAATTTATATCAAATTATAAAATGTTTTACTAAAATTAATAAAGTTTCAGACTAATTTTGAAATTACGTATAACATCAAACATGAAACATGTAATTTTGGTGTCAAGTACGATAAATTCAGAAATGAATAGTTTTTTCACAAAAAATCTAACAAAAATAAAATATATTTTCCACGTTCCTGCAACGCAATATAGAAATATTTTATTAAGCAGCTAAATAATATTGAATATTGAATAGCAAAGCTTATGTACTCTGTAATGTCCGGTATCGATATACATTGACGAGCAAGTGAAAGGACACAGTCAATATTGACTATCTATTAGATTAGTTGATGGCACTATATGCATTTTTAAGCTATACAACAAACGTAATTGGCAAACGATTTGCAACAGACTTTTAGCTTTTATTAAGCATATTGTAGATGCCAGGGCATGCGAAATGGAAATGGAAAAAAGAGATTCCGAGCCAGTTGCAAATAGGTAAATAGGCCCACAGAATATCAATATACAAATATCACACTTTGTTTTCATTTAATTAGTTTGTAGTTTTAATGACCTGAATTAGTGTGCAAAGTTATACAAATATATTATCACTAATGAAATGTAATTCGTTTATATATTTGGTTATCAAAATACAAAAAAATGATACACCCCAATGTTCTAATTCTATTTTAAGAAATTATAAACAATACAGTAAATTATTAATAAACAGTTAGAACTGTAGAATGTAATTAAAGTTTGTTTAATTTATTGTGCTTCCAAGTTTTTTTTTTGTATACTGTATGTCCCTTACACTTTCATTCCCCATTTTCCACACTTTCCACATTTTTTGTGGAACTTTGTAAATGAATATCGTAAACAAAATCGTAAACAAAACAACTTTACATTTATTTTTATTTCCACTTATACATTTATTTTAGAAAAAAATGTAACTGCAGTTTCAACGGTCAAGTCATTATCAAATTTAGAACATTTTAGACATTTATTTCAGAATTTTGTTTTTGTATATGTCGTATCAAGACTCTTTAAGCCTTCACTGAGACATGTATATTTTTCCTGTGAAAGCAACTGGATAGCAACTCCTAGTTAACTTAAAAATACTTTACACAAATTTGGAAATAGTTGATATTTTCCGACTTTTGACATAAGGTCACACAGATTTAGTGTAAATCTGGCTTTTTATAACATCTACTGATTGTGCTATTATTATTACAATACTAATTTTACTTATCAACTACCTCATCTAATTACTAACTTCTCTCAAAGTAAGTGTATAAAATTTCTATAATAACATAAACAATATGCTAAATAACATCATAATAAGTAATATTATTATTTTTTGCTGACTGATTAAAATTGGTAGAAATATTTTTTTATTATAAAATACATGTAAATAACAACTTCCACATTCATGCAACAATCTTTTTTTAATAATTTTTATTAAAATGTCACCTGATTTTATTAACTTTTATTATTGTTAGGATAAATTCACCTCAACACCCAAAAGGGTAAAACAGGGAAAGATTGAGAAAGAAAGAAAAAGGATAAATTAATATCGTCAAGATGATTCTGTACAGTGATACAAAAATATATGCAGTATACTAGTTCAAAAGCATCAATAAAATTTTGTACGTGACCTGGCAGTATTATTAAATGTATTTTAAACGGCGAGTTGAGAATTTCAAGGAGAACACGTAGTCATGAGTAAATAAGAAGTTATACTAGTGGATGCCCTTATTGGAAACGACTTCCTCGAGGTTTACAATTCCCTATAATAATATTTTCGTCCTCGATTTTCCCAAAAACCGCAGAATCCTCAAAGCAACTAGATCTAATTTTATACAAAAAGTAGGGACTACTATTAGTATTATTAATATTATTTTCATTGCTATTATTGACTTTAAGGTGTTAACCATAAATTACAGTTATATAAAATTAAAATAAATTTTCTACTAGTAAGTACTACCTCATCTAATTAATAACTTCTCTCAAAGTAAGTGTATAAAATTTCTATAATAACATAAACAATATGCAAAATAACATCATAATATGTAATATTATAATGTTTTGCTGACTGATTAAAATTCGTCGAAATATTTTTTTTTATAAAACACATGTAAATAGCAACTTCCACATTCATGCAACAATCTTTTTTAATGATTTTTATTAAATGATTTTATTAACTTTTATTATTGTTAGGATAAATTAAATCAATTTAATATTATTTGATATGGGAATTTATTAATTCATATTATTCAGTACTATGCGAAATAAAAAACTAGGACAGATAAAATGTTGTAATGTGAGTGTGACTGATATTACTACGATATTATCATATTTATTAATTTAAGAGACGTTTTATTTATGAGTTAAAATTGTTTAAAGCCTCGTTCAATCTAATGAAATAATGCTAAAATCTTTACAAATAGTAATCCTAGTTTTTTTTTTTGTTGCCCTTAGTAGGTACATAGATTCTCTACACACATATCTGTATATGCATCTTTAAATTAGAAATTTAGTATAGGTACATACATGAATTTAAATATGAACTTATTTATGGCAAAATATACAATAATTTTATAAAATAATAAATTAATAGATGCAGCTGATATTTTTTGAAAATTTAGATGTATTTTTACATTTAAACGTCACAAGAATTAAACGTAACAAACTTTCAAATATGCAATCATTTGTTCTCGACACAATTGCCTTCTACAATATGCTTAATTAAAGGTACAAGTCTGTTGAAAAACTTTTAACCAATTACGTTTGTTGTGTAATTTAAAAATGCATATAATGCCATCAACTAATCTAATAGACAGTCAATATTGACTGTGGCTTCTTCAGGCGAAAATGGTATAATTTACAGTTATCACATTTATACAGGGTGAGTCTAGAGGAACGGACCAAACTTCAGGAGTGTATTGTACACGTGAAAATAATTTAAAAAAAATCATATGTTGTTATCCGATCTTCATTTGTTTTCAAGTTATAGTTTCAAATCTTGAATATGCAAATGTGGTGTTTATCTATGGTTTTTGTAATGGGAGTACTACAGCTGCTGTTGAAAGATATCGTCAACGGTTTCCACATTAGAAAACTCTGGATAAAAATGTATTTATCCGACTTTTCAACAAACTGTTCGAAACTATCACTTGAAAACATGAAAATCGGATAACAACATTTTAGTTTCTTTAAATCATTTTTACGTGTACAATACACTCCTGGAGTTTGGTCCGTTTCTCCCGACTCACCCTGTATATTAGTTGTTGTTGTTTGTTGTGTGGCGAAACAATTGTTGCGAGAATAAATAAATACATATTTGGAAGATTGTTACAAGGTTTATTTTCGTGAAGTTTAAAATATAAAATAAAATAATACTTATAATTACATATTAAATCACCTATTACTGCAAATATGTTCATTCATGATTAAAAAACAGTAATAAAATATACCATCCTATAACTGCTATATAACATTTACTCAGAAAATCTATATAATTTTGCGAAAGGCCAGTTTAAGCCCTGAATTACATTATATGCAGACGGACATTATTTATACACGACCTTCGCTATCCGCAGATTGTAAATCTGTATCATTACTTAGATTCCTCATCTACTCCTTGCAGCCTTGCAATATTTGTATTTGAAGCTCCGTATTTACTCTCACAACAGAATTATATAACTAAGTGGAAGCTGAATAATTTTTCCCCCTT
The DNA here is from genome assembly GCA_951805005.1 of Othius punctulatus. Lineage (NCBI taxonomy): Eukaryota > Metazoa > Arthropoda > Insecta > Coleoptera > Staphylinidae > Othius > Othius punctulatus. The sequence continues at coordinate 33,162,296 of OX638143.1, forward strand.
TGATCTATTTATATGTCTCGTTTGCAAAATATTGTCGCTAAACTTGTAAAGCACCACCTCTCGCATCTCTTGGATTGCTTCCGTGATCTCTGGAAGCCATATGTACTATTTTTCGGGATATAGGGCAGCAATTAGGAAATGTTGTAAGGGTTTATAAGTATCATATATTAGTTGTTGTTGTTTTTTGTGTCGCAAAACAATTTTTGCTAGAATAAATAAATATATTTGAAAGATTGTTACAAGGTTTATTTTCGTGAAGTTTAAAATTTAAAATAAAATAATACTTACATTTTAAATTACCTATTACTGCAAATGTGTTCATTGGATACGTTTTACAATACGCAGGCAAACGTTATTCTTAATTACAATGTATTTATGTAATAAATGCAAAAACATAGTTTTGCAATGGATTATCACGAACACAATGAAATGCTTAATACCATTTCGTTATGCGATATAACCAATTTATAGTACATGTGTGGCACAATTTAATTAAAGGCACTCCGAAATTAACAGTGTAAATCGATTTTCTTGTGTAATTTACTTACGTTGAATATTTCTGAAAATTACAACAATTAAATCCGTACAAGTTCACTCCTTTGTTATCAACCCCCTCATTCTAGATTCAGGTTGTTACATAATAATTTCTAGCTGCGTGGTTTGGCCCAGAAATTGTTTTACAATGCAAAATCCTCGTAACACAGATTTTAGTTCCCTGTTTATTAACAACAGTTAGTTCTGATGTTATGAAAATAATAATATAACAACTAATTTTACTTATTACAGATAAAATTGTTGTGTGGTAATGGCTATTATAATATTAGTTCGGTTATATTAAAGTAAAATCTGCACCAACAGGTGTACTGATATTTTTTTGCAGTTTAGATAACTAATATTCCTGCACTGAAAACTCTTCAAGTCTATTTGCACTATTAATAAGTGTAACTACTTGTAACCATATAAGTTTTTTTTTTTAAATTAATTAAATCGACGTAACGTAAAAAATCTAAACCAACAGTACAAATGTCTACTGAAGATGACCACGTAGTGGTTAAAATGTACATTTAGCGAAATAAATGTCGTTGTGAAAAAGGATAATTTGTTATTTTTCTTTAAGTACCAATAGTTGTATCGATATTTTTTGCAGTTTAGATAACTCATATTCCTACACTAAAAATTCTTTAAGTCTATTTGCACTATTAATAAGTGTAACTATTTGTAATCATATAAGTTTTTTTTTAAATTAATTAAATTGTAAGGTAACAAATGTAGGCCTACAATTATATCGATATTTTTTTGCAGTTTAGATAACTCATATTCCTACACTAAAAATTCTTTAAGTCTATTTGCACTATTAATAAGTGTAACTACTTGTAATCATATAAGTTTTTTTTTAAATTAATTAAATTGTAACGTAACAAATGTAGACCTACAATTATATCGATATTTTTTTGCAGTTTAGATAACTCATATTCCTTCACTAAAAACTTTCCTAGTCTATTTGCACTATTAATAAGTGTAACTACTTATAACCATATAAGTCCTTTTTTAATTAATTAAATCGACGTACCGTAAAAATTCGATACCAACAGTTATATCGTTTTTTTTGCAGTTTATATAACTTATATTTCTACACTAAAAACTCTCCGGTCTATTTGCACTATTGATAAGTGTAACTACTTGTAACCAAATAAGTTTTTTTCTAAATTAATTAAATCGATGTAACTTTAACGAACATTCGAAATTTATTACAAATTCTAAACTGCAAGGACAATGCAAATTTTAAATATAATCCTAGTTAAGTTAATGTTCACAGTGAAGTGAAAATGAAGAATGGCATTACCCTTAAGCTGGGAGCGTAAACAACCCCTCAACTTCGAATTTCAAGGGAGACAATTTATCACAAAACACAAACCTTATCGTGAGGAATTCTGCGACGCAGAATTAATCTAGTTCAGCTTTAATAAATAAAGTCGACACTGTAAATAATTGGTTGAAATCTATCATGAGAAACGGAGTAAATCGAAGTTGAAATTGCATTTAATTAAATACTGAAAAAAAAACTGAATTTTGACAGAATCTGAAGTGTGTTCAAATATTGTTATATAACACAATCCTACTTATAACTTCATTTATTTCAAGGAAGATTCGTATAAGCACTGGATTTTATCTGTATTTCGATTCGTCGCAGTAGGCTAACATTTAATTTGGCAGTTTATATGTATGTTGGAAGTAATGGCGCTTTTTGTAGTTGCGAATTAATGTTATAGTCGCGATATTTTCGTAGAGTCTAGTCACGAATTGGAATATACAGAGACACGGAATATCATCCTTTTATCCAGACTCTTAAGCACGCTGAAGGAATACGGACTAAATATTCGTGTAATAAAATAAACTACTAGCAATATTTTGCGAATTAAGTGTAGTTTTTGTTTTTGTATTGCAAGTATCGTTTTATCCTTGGGTAGTTTTTTACGATCAACTGTAAATGGATTATTATATTTTATTTATATATTTCAAGAAATATATTTCAAGGAATCCTTTTATGAACCTTAAGTGCAGCTTCCATACAATTACGAGGTATTGCATCCATATTCACATGACTTCCACTTTCTATTTTCATTGAGTCTCTAATGATTGACTTCAGATATTATGTTTGTCCGGAAATTTCACTTTCTACTGTCAGGATGACAGCTTGAATTTACTAAAAGCGTGCAAAATAGCCCGATTGTGCACTCATTGGCATGGCAACTAGTGCACAATGAAAAGTAGTACACAATCTCCTAAATTTACTAACCAATAAAATAATCATAAGTGATATATTTGATTATAGTCGTAGGAAAAATTAATGAACACTCTCATTTTATGACATAAATACGTCTTGATATACAGCGTGATCTGAATAATGATTGACTTCAAATATTAAGTGTGTCCGGTAATTTCACTTTCTACTGTCAGGATGGCAACTTGAATTTACTGAAAGCGTGCAAAATAGCCCCATTGTGCACTAGTTGCCATGCCACAATGAAAAATAGTACAAAATCTCTAAATTTACTAACCAATAAAATAATCATAAGTGATATATTTCATTATAGTCGTAGGAAAAATTAATGAACACTCTCATTTTATGACATAAATATCTACTGATATACAGCGTGATTAGAATAATCTAATGATTGACTTCAAATAATAAGTGTGCCCGGTAATTTAACTTTCTACTGTCAGGATGGCAGCTTGAATTTACTGAAAGCGTGCAAAATAGCCCTATTGTGCACTCATTGGCATGGCAACTAGTGCACAATGAAAAGTAGTAAACTCAATCTCCTAAATTTACTAAGCAATAAAATAATCATAAGTGATACATTTCATTACAGTCGTAGGAAAATTGAATTTCCACTCTCATTTTATGACATAAATACCTACTGATTTTCAACTGGCATTGTTATATAGTGTTATATACAGTGTGATCAGAATAACTGGTAACAAATGGACTTTTGTTTAGTATCCATTTTAGAGGAAAGAGTTGTTAGGCAACTAAAAAAGTCCTGCATTATCTCAAATTACTACGGAATTACCAGTAACTATTCTATAGTAACTAGTAACTACTAGTAATTCAAATTACTACGGCGACGGAATTTAGCCATAGCAGCAAAAATAGGCCATCGTTAAATAAAACAACTGAATAAAAATAAAAATAAACATAACTTTTCTATGTAAGATACAAATGTTGTTTAAAACTGTTAAAAATCTAGTAAAACTGTCATCAGGTATGCTTAAAAAAATAACAAATGGTGAACATATAGTATTCTGATATTACACCTTTGATCAGACATTCAAAAATTATCGATAATCAGTCAGAAACATTGGAAAATCAGACTAAAATGTACAAAAATGTCGAATGAACTAAGAAATTCGAAAATTTAAACTATAATTTAAAAAAAATCAGTTGTGCTAACACAGTTTTGACTTTTTTAAAAGACGTCATTAATTAATCAAAAATAATGAAAATTTGAACTACTATATTACTGGCAATATTATAAAGTGTTATGAGTTGCGTGATCAGAATAATAGGTAACAAATGGACAACTTTTTTCATATGAATTTTAGAAAAAAAAGTTGTTGCGCAAAAAAGTCCTGCATTATCTCAAATTAATAATAGCATTATTTAAAAACTTTGCGGTGGTCACTTTTACGACGCTCACCATTAGGATCTATTAAACGGAAATATATACAGAGTTGGTCAAATGGGATTAAAGTTTCTCATATTTATGCCTTTCAATATACTGAACCGAAATCCGGGATATCTTGCACAGTTCCTGAAATATTGCTGAAAAAATGAAAAAGTGCACTTACCTTTTCCTGTAATAACTTTTTTACTGTTCAAAGATATTTTACGAAACTTGGCTCACTTACATTTTACGATGTCAGCTTTCTTTGGCATGACAGTGCCAAACATTTTCTGGGCCAACTAGATGCCTAAATTTTCATAGTCAACTTTTGATTTTCTTATGGCCACAATATTGGATTTTGATAGCATTCAAAAAAGCAAGAAATTCCGATTTCAACCAAGTATAACACATGGGTAATCTGACATTATTAGCAGTAGTTTTAGCATAATAATTAATACACCATAAATTCTAGATGTGACTGTCGCATTTCTGTAATTCCTTACATAGAGATTGTACATGTCAATTTTTTCATGTTGAGGGTAATATCTTGCCAGTTTTACTAATCAAAGATATTATCTCCTTTTTTGCACTTTATAGCAAAAAAAAATACTCAGAAGTTATTTTGTTTGTATGAAGATATGTCAAAATGGTAATTTTTTATTCCATGGCAACTTGATTTTTAGAGCAGTCCACAGCAGTTTGATTTTTGCAACACATTTTTAAATTATGGATTTTTTGTGGTAAATAATGTCCGATTACCCATGTGTTAACATGGTTGAAATCGGAATTTTTCACTGTTTCAAAAGTTGACTATGAAAATTTGGGCATCTAGTTGGCCAGAACATGTTTGGCACTGTCATCAGAAAGCTCAAATCGAAACATGTAAGAGTGCCAAGTTTCGTAAAATTTTCATCAAAAGTAAAAAAGTTATAAAAGGAAAAGGAAAGTGCACTTTTTTAGTTTTTCAACGATATTTCAGGAACTGTGCAAGATGTCCCGGATTTCGTTTCAGTATATTGAAAGGGACAAAAGTGAGAAACTTTTATCCCATTTGACCAACTCTGTATATATCTCCGTTTAATAGATCCTAATGGTGGGCGTCGTAAAAGTGACCACCCTGTATAGTGTTATATACTGCGTGATCAGAATAATATTTAACAAATGAACTAATTTTTAATATGCATTTTAGAGGAAAAAGTTGTTATGCAAAAGAAGTCCTGCATTATCTCAAATTAAAATAAGCATTATTTAAAAACTGAATAATCAAAAATTAAAAATTGAATATATTTGTTTTAAAGTGCTGAAAAATTGATTATTCCTTTGATAGATCTAAAATAGAAGAGCATTGTTTAAAGTTACTTAGTACTTTCACAATAGTTTTGCGACTGATGACTTTGTCAGGATGATTTACATTGCATTCAGTAGCTGCTTCTCTGCATGTTCTATAATTATTTCCCACAATAAGAACAATTTTAATGATTTCTAAGTTAGTTAATGACATTTTACCAGTGAAAATGACACTTTAGTGACAAACATATTATAAAACGAAAAATTATTATTATTATTATTTGATGTTGTTGTATGTGCAAACTAATAAGTTTTAAAAAATGGGGTTTTTTTGGAACTTGCCTATATTTGAGTTACTCTGTATACAGGGAAATAATTGTTACCGCAAAAATTTTCATATTCAAGATTTCATTTAATTCAAATATTCACTTTGAAATCCCCAGAGCCAACGTTTTGTGGGGGGTGATAAGTAAAAAACATTGTACGAGATAATTGAATAAAAGTTTGATGCAATTTTCCTTTTTTGTTTATGCCATTATATTCTTACACACTTTACGTGTATATATACAGCAAATACTTAAATTAAAAATACAAAATAAGTATTTCAACTGAAGTTACTTAAATATTCAGTTAAACTTTACAAACAAAACTTCATAAGAACTTTCAAATATATATTGTGCTACTCACTACAATTGTTTCGCTTTGGACTTTCCGGCGAAGAATGATAGGAAGTTTTATTTGTTAAGTTTGTAATCTGTAAAAATTAACTTTCAAAAACTATCAGCCGCTATTAATTTATTGAAGTCACTTTATTCAGAGAATTGCTGTTAATATTAGCCCAGAAAATAATATAAGCAAGTTTTCATACAAGTAAGGATATGGAAGATAAAATTAGTAGAGGCACTTATTAATTATGCTTACTTTGTGGTGAAATTAGAGCAAAACTTGTGAAACAAAATCCTCCCTTTGCGTTAATTAAAATTGATCCTCATGCCTGATCGTTGTCACGCTTTTCAAGTTCCAAGGCCCTCAGTTAATTGAAATTGGAATGGAGGCTTAACAAGATAAATCGCTCGTTTGAAATCTATTGGTGTGTAATTATAAAATTACAACCAAAACTTCATTTCAACAAAAATATTTAATGTAATATATGTGTAGAGTAACCAGATATTATGCTCGGCATGTAGAAATAATGAAATAACTTAAATTTTTGAACCATTGTATTTCATGGGACATTCAGTACTTAAATTAGGAAATTCAGAAGTACACATATATCGATTTCGTTTATTATAATACGGTACAATTATTATTGTTCAGTTTCAATAACTCACTTGTGGAATTATTCTTATTTACATGTCGATATATAATTTACGTATCAATATTAAGCACATCAATTATAGTCTGATCGCTGGATCTTTGGGCTGACGACATCAATTATCGCGTCAATAAATGACGAGGTGATTCGTCATTGAGATTTATCAATCTTAATAAATAAATCTAATGCATTAGAAAGAGAAAGCACTCTAGAACGTACGTCTGTAAACATAGATATTCCGACAAGTTTTGGCAATGACGTCTGCGCGAAGATCAAACGGTAGACCATTTGAGTTTTTTTTTTGTTCTAGTTGGAATATGGAGAAGACATTTGGAAACAAGTTAAGCAAGTATCCGGTATCAAGCATTCCGTCTTTAATACCCACCAAGTATACCCAGACATAGTAATGAGCGACATCGCCACTGCATGTGCTAAAGTCATAAACAAATCCTATGACTACTTTATGCACTTCTTTGGACGCTGCTTTGTAAGATACTTCAGTCATTTCGGGTAAGCATTTTGGGGTAAAATACACTGTTTACCATAAATATAATTACTTATAGGTATTTAAATAAAGAAAACTTTGTTATATTTATATCACATTTATTAAAAATAGGGACTATAATTACTTATAGTTTGAGAATGACGAGGTCTTGATCGAAACTATAGTCACTATTTTGTAAATGAATGTGATATTAACAAAGTTAATAGTTTTGAAAAATGTAACGATCCTTTCTGAGTTGAATGGATTTAACAAATGAATTTATGCACTCTCGGAATGGTGCGATTTAAATTTTCACAAACGTGAACTAAACATCGCATATTTTCAATGTGCATTTGGGAATTATATCCTCCGGCAACTGGAGACTAGTTTCAATCTTATTTGATCTCATCAGTCCAGTTAATAGTGTTTTTTATCTAAATATTAACGATGTATCACGAAGTCAAAGAATATTAGAGGCTTTTACTTCGTGATACATAGTTAATCAATTACTTATAGGTATGATACAACCATCAAAGCAACTGGTCGATATTTCACTGACTTTCTTCAAAGCGTTGATAATATACACACACAGTTTCGTCTGTCTTATCCAAAAATGAAGAGTCCCTCAATGTATTTAACAGAAGTAGATGAAAGAGGCTGCGTTTTGGTATATAGAAGCAGTCGACAAGGATTTACACAATACCTTCGAGGTAAGTTATTTCAATTATACCAAATTTTGATTTTTGAGAAAAAAATATTCAGATTAAATATTTAAAAAAAACAAAAATAATAAAAAATTAAATAAAATTCAACGAAATTCTTTTCCAACTATACATATTTTTCACTTATTTCAAAATTTCAAAATTCTAAAAAAATCATATCGAAAATATTGAATTTTTTTACAAAATTATGGACGTGCCTGCTACTACTACCACTGAGAATTTGCCCTTTTGATCAGATTTTCAAATATTGATGATGATCAATCAAATATGTACTTGCAAGTGATTTAAAACAAATTATGATTCCTATTGATTCATCTTTAAATATCGACTTGTTTTCTTGAAAACTTTTGAAAAATTATCAGCTTGAATGTTTGAAATTTTGCCCATACGATATAATACCATAATTTATGAAAAAAATTGTCACGTTTATTTGTGAATTTAAGAAAAACTCAAGTGGTTTAAACAATTTTCTAAACATTTAAGTAGAATAGTTTAAAATAGTAAAAAAAATCGTAGAGCTGGTATTTTTGAGCTTTACTTATAAGGAACATTGGGATGCATTAAATAAATACAGAAGAAATAAATTACAGACATTGCAGAACAATTACAGAACAACATTTCGACGAGACTCTAGTTTTCAGTTAAAACATGAAAACGTGAGTTGTTTTATTTATAGAAGTCGTACAATTTATGTAATTTATAATTGTATTAATATTATTATGTGTTCAAATTATCAAACATTTGATTGAAATTGTAATGTCATATACAGGGTGATTCGCTAGCCTTCTATCCTGTTTACAAACTTACAATGGACATGTTGTCATAATACAGGATGCCCTAGTTATCATTCTCAACATGGGGATCTAGTAAATGATAAGAGATAGGGAGTAGGTTAAATTAGACATAACTTTGACACCAAAGTCTACTTCGTAGGAAATACAAAAGTTTCAAAATTGAATGGTTTAGCTAGCACTGGCTATAACCCAAAACACTGCATATTTATTTTGCGCTCGTTTAATCGAATTTATATTGTATGATATTTTGACATTATTAAGGCACTTCTTTTGATTTACATTTTAGTTGTTAGTTTTTGAGTTGGTTTTTGAATACAACTCAAATGTGTTATTAAAACTGAATTAGGTGAGTGCTAAAAATAATAATTTTCTAATTACCTAGGGATGTAGTAACGATGCTTCTTGGCAATACAGAAACCCTGTACAAACAAAATTTTGAACATTTTTTAAGCAATTTATATGAAAAGAATCGCTGCTCTAGTTAATTAAAATCATTTGTGATTTGTCCCCAATAATGTATCCTACTTTTAATTTTTAAAACTAATCAAAATATATCAGTCAGCCTACCTACTGAAGATGATTATATCGATCGAAATATATTGAGATTATAATTATTTTTTTTGTGAAAAGGTAATAAGAATTTTCATTCATTTTCATAAGCCCCTATAACCATATTTATAATGACAACATGACAACATGACGACCTGATGACCTGATGATCTACAAAATATTTTTAAATCTTCTTAAACTTTATTTTTCGCAGTGTGGGCGCCAGATTTATAGGGACCATTCTTCTTCTTCGTCTTCTTCTTCTTCTTCTTCTTCTTCTTTAGGTGCCATCTCCGTTCCGAAGGTCGGCAATAATCAGGGCTGTCTGTACTCTAGAAACAGCTCTGAATAATTGGTTCGTTCTACAGTTGAATCATATTCTTATATTTCTCACCTAAGAGCGCATCTTCTCACTATGCATCTTTATCCTTGGATCTGTCCCTCCATTATTACTTGCCGCAAATAGTACTCTTCTCATAGATATTTTAGTTTCTGTTTTTTTGATATGATTTCTTTTTCTTTTCTTGTTTTTTTCCATTTATTTTTCTTTCTTTTTTCTTTTCTTTTTCTTTTTCTTTCCCTTTTTCATTTTTTTTTGTCTTTTACTTTTTCTTTTCTTTTTCTATTCTTCTTTAGGGGGCATTAGTTTGATGTAAACAATTGCATTTAAAATTAATATCAATTATATTTTTGTAATAATTTCATTGAAATTAATCAATCAAAGTACTACCCACCTATCTCAGGTCTTTTTGTCTAATTAATTAGATCATTTGCGTAAAGGATTTTTTTGCTAGTATTATTGTAATTATGAGTTCTAATAGAACTTTAAATAAAATTCATTGCATGAATAAGTATAATACAGAACACCCCGACAATAAAATTTTAATTAAACTTCACACCAAGTCATCCCCACAGACCCAAAATTGAAAAGCAATTACTAAGCTTGAAACTCCATTCCCTACAATCCGGCTGCAATTAGGAATCTTTGGGCCATGCAACAGGAGCACATTACGACACCATTTAGCCTAATAAATCAGGATCTGCGTCGTTTCGTCCGCTGGGCTACATTGATCCTTGTCAGCCTCCGAGGGAGTTTCAATCCCACTGGAAATCCCATCCTATCTATTCATTTCAATTCTTGCGATTCAGTCATGGATGCTTCCTCAGTTAGTTAATTTGTGAAAGTATTCGGTCTGCTGATAAAAATCCAATAAACACTAAAGTGCTCCAGTTTAAATACCGCCGCATTTTAGTGCAAAGCTTGAATCAGCCAGATTAGATCAAATACATTTCTCTGATTAAATGCAACTACGTTCGCAAATTAAAGTGAGTCTGCAAATACTTTCTCTTAACCATCACAAATAAAACAAATTACTTTGTTAATATCACATAAAATTATGTATTGATTTGTGACTAGTTTTGGCTACTTAAGTAATAATAATAAAAATAATTTTTTTTTCAGGTGGGTTTGTGCGATTATTATTATTATTTTTTTTTTTTAATAGAGGATATTGCCAGAGGAAATAATTCCCAAATGCACATTAAAATTGTGCGATTTTTAGTTCGCGTTTAGTGAAAATTTAAATCGCACAAACCCACCTGAGAAGTGTTTAAATACAGTAATTAAATCAATTCACTCAGTAGGATTATTTTAATTTACAAATAATAATATTATTTAATAATAACAATAATAAAAATATCATTTATTGCATCCAGATTGTACAAAAAGAACACTACAGAGTCAAATATGAGCATAGTACACAAAAATATACTACTATCAAAATAATAATAATACATATTAAAATAGGAACAAAAGTTGCTAATCATTTTCAAATAAAGTTTGATACTAACGAAGTCATTTGTTTTATTTTTAATTGATAAAATGTATCACAAAGTTGATGCCATCACCATTCAAACATTTGTATCCGTTAATATTGCAAAGACGCGCAAAGATTGATACAATCAACCAATTTATTCAAATTAAATCTTGCAGCAATAAACTAGAATTGTACAAACTTATATATTTATTTCAGGTTTACTTGTGCAAGTAGCAAGTGATAATTTCAAATTAGACCTTGATGTAGAACTCATTGAGAGTGCAATTACTTTCACAGGAGGCAGAAACATTACCATAGTTACATTTCGGTTGAACTTCGATAACGTACTCTATGTAAGTATTTGGGCCCTTATCTATAGACCGTGTTTGAGTTCGACTTAAGTCGTATATTTGGTTGCTTATTTTGTGTGAACGTTTATGCACCAAACGCAACCAAATATACGCAAATATATGACTTGAGTCGAACTTATGCTTAAGTACTGACTATAGTTACTGGCCTTACGACCAGTTCCATAATGGTATTAAAGTTTCCTATAAACCGAAAAAGTGCCTTAAGTACTGTAACGTATTCCATAATTGATTTTTAAACGTCACTTTTCGAAAAAGTGTCTTTTATCACATGGAACAGAAGCAGACTTTAAAGTCGACTTTTCTATTAAGTAAGCTTTACATGAAGGAGACTCTTCTGTGATATTATGGAACCAGCCCTTAATGTTCGCAAATGCACCTTAAACCTCTTTTATTGATATTGTTATAGATGGCAGATAGAAAAAGAAGGGATGATCAGTTGAAAATTAAGAATAGTTTGTCGCCATTTTCATGTCAATTCCTGTTTAAGATGTTTCCCTTCGCCATTATGATGTCCAGGGAGATGATTATTATTGGCACAGGTTATACGTTAATATAACTATATTATCTGTTTATCAACTACTAATTATAGCACTTCTCTTGTCAAAGCAGAAGTCAAGTCTAAGAACCGTATCTATAGACCGTACTTGATCTTGACTTCGAGTGAAGTCTTATATTTGGTTGCGTTTGGTGCATAAACATCTATAGAAAATACGCAACGAAAATATACGATTTGAGTCGAACTCAAGCTCAAGTACGGACTATGCATACGGGCCTAAACCTATATCAAATTACATACTTCGCAGATTTACTACAAATAAATTTGAAATGTTGTTATTATTTTAGGAGTCAAAGTAACAGAATTATTGAATCGTAAGAAAAATTTGTTGGGCGAAGCTGTGACTCATTACTTCCGACTAAGGAGGCCTAAAGGAATCTCATTTACCTGGAAAAATGTAGGTATTTCATTGCCACAGTTGACTCCACAATATACACACATGAATATGTATTGCATTGTTATGATTAGGTTTTTATTTATCCCACCTTCGGGAGACAAATGCAGTGTTTTTTATTATTGCAGTTTATAATTTTTATATTTGATTTATATTGTTTAATAATTATTATTACCCCACGTTGGGTAATAATGCAATAATTTGTTGTGATGGTTCTCAGGGTCAAAAAATGGGATCAAAATAAATGAGATGGGAGACAAAGAATATGAATTTTAATTAATATTTATTATAATATTAAATATTTAAATAACTGATAAGAAAACAAAGACCAATTCAACATGAAACAAAATGAACGCTTGATAATAGAAAACAAACACTACACTAATTAACAAACTAACACTATCAATATTTAATAACAATAATACCCAAAATTCCTAATTCGCACAATTAACTCCCTAATTAAGTAGTAATTTAAAAAAAATCTACCTGGCATTCATATTCGTCTTCCTGGTGAATAACGGCAACTCGCAGTGGTGATCGCCAATCCTGGTTGCAGATGTCGAATCAGTAAATTCGATTAATTCGGATTTAATTCCCTCAGTTCAAAGTCCTGCTGTCCTTGCTTGATCCTTTTCAATGCTTGACGCTCTCGCTGAATCGTCTTTGGGGATGAAGTTCTCGTTGAATCCTCTTGGACTCCTTTCAGCTGCTCCGTGTTGTAAATGATTCCCTAGTTCATGTCGGGTATTTATAGATGGCTCGGACACAATTGATTACAATCCCAAATTTAATTATATCTGCGTAAACAAAACTCTTCCATCGAATAGTAGCAGGTCGTCTTGAGAATCCATATCCATTGTAGATTATAAATAAAGATTATAAAGAGTAATTAAGGAAGTATACATTTTTAATTACAAACTATAGTTCTTTTTTGTTGAGCTTTGAATCATTGATCTTTAGTTACCGATATAAGTGAATAAAATTTTACAACGTATTAATTTTATATCGAAACTGCTCTACAACATTAATCAATAAAATTCCTGCAGGCTTATTATCTGCAGTCAGTCATGTTCGAAATTGAGTTTCTGCGTGGCGACTCGCCCTGCAGGGAGCTAGATCCTGCGATTCCAAAGGAGTCCGAGTGTAGACCCGTGTCCCCTTACAGGCTTCGTCGGGATAGCCAAGGGGTGAAGAATATTCTTCTGCGTGGTCAGATGCGGTATCTCCAAGACGTCGATGCCGTTATATTCCTCTGCAGCCCATTGTGAGCTATTCATGCAATTCTCGCTCAGATGGTACGAAGCATTACAGTCCGATTATGTTCTAGGATCAATGGGCTGGATGAGCTTCCCGAGTTGGGGCTGTACTTGAACGACCTGAATCAGCACGGAATGAGCAGGGAAATGGTCCTCGCTGGGTGGCAACATAATTCCAAGTATGCACACATGCCTAGGAATGAAAAGAGTTAACATATGTTAAAACAAATTACAGATTGGAGTTATTATTTGATAGGGCAGAACAAAAGACAGCAGAGCTGGAGAAGAACTATGAGTTATTAGAGACGTGGAAGCGCAGGGGTGATGATTTATTATACTCGATGATACCTAAATCTGTAGCAGACAGATTGAGGAATGGAGACTCACCTTTAAGTACTTGCCAAGTGAGTTCAAAATGATATAATTTTTTATCAAATAAAGTTATTTCGTTTAGGAATTAATTGGGATCTTGAATGTAAATACACCATTTAATTGTTAATCCTGTTGATCCTGAGTCCTGATCAGAAAAAATGTTGTGCCTGTATCTAGAAACTTTTTCCGATTAATTGGACCTTTAAAAGTACCAAATTCCAAAAGATTCTAAAAAGGCCTAACTTTCATGTCTGTAGCCCCATCGGTTTCAGAGATATCTGCCTTCAAAGTTTGAAATTTAAAAAAAAATAACAAAATACCAATTTTCAAAAATTGGTAAATTCCAATTCCAATTTTGTAAAATTTCCAAAATTCTATTTTGAGAACTTGTTTAATCTTATTGCCGCTGGTCTCGGTCAACTTAGAAGACTCTTATGAGTCGTACAAAACCAAGCCACTCAGAACGAGCATCTCACATGGGGCTATATCTCCACAAAAATAAATGCCATTGGCTATTTGGTTAAGCAGCCAGGGCGAAAAAGGTAAACATTATGATTTTGCAATCAAATCGACTAAACAAAAAATTGCAATTTTTGCGAATTTTCAAGTTGCTTTACCACTTTTGGTGTACTTTTGTTAACTATTGATACATTTGACCCAATATATCAATGATGCAATAAATTTAAATGTAACACGATAATTTCTAATAATATCTGCTTCCATAGAAACTAATATATACGAGTATAATTATTTAAGTTGTAATATAAGAGCTATTTATGGTATAAGTGTATAAAGACAAATTTTATCCACTCAAAACCATTATCGCACTCGGCTTGCGCCTCGTACACTAGATATTTTTTTCGTGGATAAAATTTTGTTTATTCACATGTATTATACAACTTTTTTTTTCCAATTTTGCAGAATTTTCAAAAAAAATTATTGAATAAGTAATTTATTTACATAAATGTTAATTGTACTATTATTAATTTGATGAACTCTTAAACCGGGAAACTTGACTCTATTTTCGTCAGAGTCAAGTATAGTGGAAGTTAAGTTGATTCTACTTTCGTCAGAGTCAAGTTCAGAGGAAGTTCCAGGCTTTGAATTTAAATTTGTCAAAATTCCAGCCTCCGTGCTTTTTTTTATTCACTTGTATCACACAAGATTTTTTTCAAATCGTTATCAGAATTGAAAAATTTGCGTGAAGTGTCACATCGTTGTGTTACAACGAAAATTTCAAGGATAGTGCCTATTTACGTATGTTTTACTTTATTCACGTTGTCAATAGTTATATGATTTATAGGATTTTTTGAGCAATTGATTCGTCGATATACTATTCAGCTACTGAAGAAGACTTCCAGCATCTGTGCCTTTTTTTATTCACTTGTATCATAAAAGATTTTTTCCAATTCATTATCAGCATTGAAGAATTTGCCTGAAGGGTCACATCGTCAGGTTACAACGAAAATTTCAAGGATAGTGCCTATTTTGTGATAGTGCCTTAATGTTTATATTCTTCTATATTTATATGTAAGTACTCCGAAAACATATAAATATAGAAGAACATATTTAATTATTGAATTGCTGAGGCGGTTATTTGATTAAACTCAATGATAAATATAAAAAGTACATTAGTGTGAATTTCACAATAGCTATTTATTGTATAAGTGAATACAATTGATCTATTCACGTGTATCATATAAGATTTTTTTCCAATTCGTTATCAAAATTAAAGAACGAAAATTTCAAGGATGGAGCCTATTTACATATTTTTTACTTTATTCACGTTGTCAATAATTACAGTGAATAAAATAAAAATGTAAACATTTTATTCACCAATTCGATTAAAGTATTGTTTCAATGATGAGATTCAATATTTATAATGAGCTTTTTAATAATGCAAATTGGAAAAAAGTATTCAAGGTTGTACTATTAAGTACTTACTGGTAAAATTTATTTTTATTTTATTTTATTATTTACATTAAAATTAAAAAAAATTACCAGTAAGTTCTTAATACTGCAACCTTAAATATAAATAACTGGTAAATATGGATAAAACCTTAAATCTAATAAAAGTATTTGTTATAGATCTGGATATCATTTTATTTCTAGGTGGTTAATATAACACTAAAACTGTACGAAAGGTTATTTCTTTTGTTTCTGAAAAGAGATGCATTAATAATATTGCCACGTTTAATTTATTCCATCAGAGAAGCACTTCAATCTATAAATAGCTAGATCAAGTTCATTAATAATTCATGAAAGAATTTCACACAATGATTAGATTAGCTTTTGATATTAGATTGATGCCGACTTTTCGATAAGATACAATAGAAAACGTAGTAAAATTGCATATTTGTTTCCTTTAGCACTTCGACCGATTTTAAGTTCGTTTAATCACCACTATTTCTATATTGTGCTGAAAGTCGTATTCATGGTAAATTAAAATATATTAATATTGTTATATTGTTGTTATATTTATTGTTATGTATTCATTAATGTTATTTGATTTTTTTTATATTCTTATTTCCGTCTGGTGCCAATCTGTATTCGATCATATTCAGGCAAAGACTACAATCAAGAAATATTACATGGTAAAATCATTTAGATAATCATGAAAGTAAAAAATTATAAAAAACTAAAAATAATATAAATAATATAAATATTATTGAGAAACCTATAGAAATATTAGTGAGAAATATTGAGAAACCATGAAAATGATTGGAAAATCTCTCGAAATTTGCATAATACTTAAAATTCACTAGATACTTTAAGAATTTTCGAGAAATTTGAAGAACGAGAAATGTATTTAATTATCGTGACAATGACCAATTTGCATTTGCTGATTTTAATGATCTCGAAATTATTGAAAAATTTCTCTAAATCTTGAGATTTAATGAGAAATTTGTATAAATCTCGATAATTATTAAGAAATCTTGAGACTTATTGAAAAATCAATAAAAATGTTTTTTAAATTATTATTAAAAATAATAATAAAATTAAAAAAATTATAAAAAACTAAAAATAATATAGATAATATAAATATTATTGAGAAACCTATAGAAATATTAGTGAAAAATATTGAGAAATCATGAAAATTATTAGAAAATCTCTCGAAATTTGGATAATACTTAAAAGTCACTAGATATTTTGAAAGTTTTCGAGAAATTTGAAGAACGAAAAATGTATTTAATAATCGTGACAATGACCAATTTGCATTTGCTGATTTTAATGATCTCGAAGTTTTTGAAAAATGTCTCTAAATCTTGAGATTTAATGAGAAATTTGTATAAATCTCGATAATTATTACGAAATCTTACGATTGAAAAATCGCCAGAATTAAAAAAAATATATTATTAAAAAAATCAAAAGTGTTTATTTATACATACTTCTTACTTTTATTTATTTAAATTTATTAATGATTTATTTGTATTTAACATATGATTAATATTATTATTATCAATGTATTACCACTCTTAATTTTTTGTGAAACTATTTACAAAGAAAAACTTCCCACCAATAGTCATACATATTTTCTTGTATGTGCAAAAAAATGTATAATGAAAAGTTTGACGGATAATTTGAACACCTGTTAAGTAATTTACTTATTAAGTGAACATAAAACTATTGAATCTAAGATTTAGATATAATATTTTAGGCAACTAAATTAAGATATACTTTATATCTTGTACAAAGTCGCAATTTATTGGAAACGATTGATTATTATTATTCTTCGAATATTTATCGTCAGAATAGATGTAAGGCCGAAATAAATTTGGACTTTGTGAAATAAATACCGAGTGTCTTAAAAAATACAATTTTTTTTTTTATACTTTGTGATATTTCTGTATTTCAGTCATTTGATGTGGTAACAATAATGTTCTGCGAATTGGTTGGCTTCAACTCAGAAACTGTGAAGGATGCAATGGATGTAGTATCAAGTATGAATGCTGTATTCACTTGTTTTGATGCACTCATGGATACCTTCGATGTGTATAAGGTAAGGTAAACTGTTTATTATTTGTCTAATGATTTGTATCCAAATAGTAAAAAAATGTATTAATCAAACCACACTAAAACCACAAGACGTAATATCTACAAGAAGTATTCAAATTCACTCCCACTTTGTTGAATTTATAACTGACACCATTTAGCTATTCCATTGGTAATATTTAATTTTATATTATGTTAAATTTCGCGAGGCATTGTTAATTGAGTCGTATAGAATCAAATCTCACAATATCCAAAATCATCGAAATCGAGTTAGCAGTGGTTTTTTGTTTGAAATTTTGCTCTGAAATCAAATATGGCGTTGGTTCAAGTCCAAACTCACTATATCACGGGCAAAATGCTATCAGAAGTAGAGTTTTGGAGTGAAAACTAGCATTATCCATTGGGTATTGTTACTTTTGACACCAACTGATTTTCAACCAATCACAAGCCATCTTATGGCTGTCAACCTCACCCGAAGGTTGAAAATTTTACCTATGGTAAACCCAACTTATATTAATAGTAATTAATAGTATAGTAATAGTTTAATAGTAATATTAAATTAATGTAAAAATTGTATGTAAGTCAGCATACATAATTAAAAGTGTAACAAATCTCTACAATTTTTTTGAACTTAGTTTTGATGGTTTTGTCTGGTATGCTCTTATAAATTAAATTTCATTGCATATATAATTAGATATTTTATTAATTTTATAACTATTATGGAATCAGAACAAATTATCAAAATCAGATATGAAACATTATCCAACATATTTGTTTCAAAACTAACATGATCAAATTTTTAACTGCTTTTATTATTAAAATGCTATATAAAAAAGCATTTTTATATTTTACAATTCATTTTGTAGAGCTAACAGGATGTAAAAAATTCATTTGCTAAATTCGGGGAAATAGATTGTCGAGTTGAGCGGTTTTTGGTTAATTCCCAAAATGTCGGTATTTGGATATTGTGAGTTTTGATTCTATGCGATTCAATTGTAGGCCTTCAAATTTCTTCATTTTTTTTATGGATCAGATAAATTGAGTCTGGAGATCCTTTTTGAATTCGTTCAAAAATTTGTTTTATATTTTGAATGAAATATACCACATATCTCATTATTTTCCACAGAATATCTACTAGAATACTTTCTTTACGTATAGTAAACCTAACTTATTAGTAATATTAAATAAATGTAAATATTGTATGAAAGCCAGCATACATAATTAGAAGTGTAAAAAATCTGTACAACACTAAATTTAATAAATATATAAAGACATTTAATAAAATGAGGGTGACTATCACTTGATATTTAAGATATTTAATTAGATAATATTTAAATTAGAGGTTTCTCTTACTATTTTTAAAATAATTGTTGTTTTTTATAATCTTTTGGACAATTAAACATGCATAATTGGAGATTGCAACTTTTTATACTTTATGTTGGGTAATTTGTAGTTCAACTTCGTTCGGAAACACAAATTTAATGATAAATGGATATGCACTTTATGTTCGCAGTATGTTACATACCTGTATGTAACAAAATTTGCACATAAGCGCATAATAGTGCTACTTTAGTCCCGATTTATTTTTCTTCACTAACCATTTCAGAAAAAAAAGTTTTTTTTACATTTCTCAAACACGTAACGTTCAAGGTAAATTTTACTTTGTATTACTGATTCAAGTGTTCAGTCAGAACACATTTTTCACAAAAATGTTGACACCTGGGTTTTTGTTTTTTGTGAAAAATATCTTCTGGCTCTTATTTATGGATTATTTCACAAGCTCTAAAATATTTTGTTACATTATTAATTGGTCGAAAAAAAAATCGCTATTTAGTTATAATAAATTTCTCAAACACGTAACGTTCAAGGTAAATTTTACTTTTATATTACTAATTCAATTGTTCAGTCAGAATACATTTTTCACAAAAGTGTTGACACCTGAGCTTTTGTTTTTTTTGTGAAAAATGTGTTCTGGCTCTTATATAGAGATTCTTTCATAAGCTCTAAACTATTTGGTTATATAATTAATTGGTCGAAAAAAAAAGCTATTTAGTTATAATAAATTTAGGTAGGTATAATTTAAAATAAATGTGCAAGTAGTTAAGCAGTGACAGTTCCAACTCACCCCCCGCAGAGATTTGGATTCATTTAATAGACGCTTTTAATATGCGGATATAATCAATCAATGCGTAATCAAATACAATGGTTTGACTGCGGAAATTGCGAGTAATTTAATTGCAATTGCTATATTACAATGGGATAATGACTGCAAGTGCAGATGCATTAATTACAATTACAGGTTAATCAGCGATCTGCGAATTAAAAGCGTTAATTAAATTAATCGAAATCTCTGCGGGGTGTGAGTTAGAACCGTCACAGCTTAACTACTTGTGCATACATATTATTTTATAAACATAATGCTGTGAAATTGTTAAGCGTTATACACAGTTCGTTTATTCGTGTGATTTATATATTATCGCTTTTCAGTCATATAATCTGTTTGATTAGGTGGAAACCGTGGGGCAGATTTATATGGCAGCAAGCGGAGCTCCAGAGAAAACTGCGAAACATGCAGAAAATGTGGCAGATTTATCCCTCAGCATGATGAAAAATGTGAAAGAGATTAGTGTGCCGTCAGGCGCGAACGTTGTTATAAGGATAGGTGAGTGACTGAAATAAATCGTTAAAATGCTGCAAATTTAATAATTGCAGAAACAATCTATTTCCTTATTGTCACTTAAATTTTGATATTAACAAATCTCTGCAATTATTCATTGTGCATCGCAAACTAATGACCTGTGTAACTTAAATGTATCATCCTCTGGTTAATATTGGAGGCAACTTCCTGATAAATAATGAATTAAAAATAAAACAAACGCTTTAGTTGTGTAGATCCCAAAGTTTATTAATGAGTGACTCTAGATTTGGATCGAAATCCGGAATTTCCAGTCATTAACGATCAGACAGATCTTATTTACTCCCCACTATTTAAAACTGCAACAATTACAACTTATTTGTATAAGTATGTGTTTAATTTATGTATAATTTAGGCAAAAAACGATCAAGAACTTATGTATAAAAACCTTGTGATATACATAATACAGTTTGTGCAATTAGTATTAAGCAATGTAGTATTGGGGTTTACAACTGTCTGTTATGAAAATAAAAAAATATATAATTTTTGTATAATTAACTCGTCGTAGGTATAACAAATGTCATCAAAACTTTAGTCGCTTGTTAATAAACCGTGTGATACAAAGACAGTGTTGCTTTATTTATTATCATATTCTCATTTTAAAGTAAACTAAACTAACTTGACTTACACTGCATTAATCTTAATATTCACTGTGTTTATGCATGCTGTATTTTTTGGTCATACGTTTATATTCTAGTTAATTAGCTTATACATTAATTTGAAATAGCAGGAATGTATGTAACTAATTATAATGTTTGCAGGAGTTCACTCAGGACCAGCTGTTGCAGGGATAGTTGGCATCAAAGTTCCCAGATATTGCTTTTTCGGAGATACAGTGAACACAGCATCCAGAATGCAATCATCTAGTATGGTAAAAATGAAATCTTTTCATTGATCTTTTATTGTTTCTTATATACAGCGTTTCCACGAAAATTCTCACCAAATGCATTATTTTTAATTACTGTATATTGAAAAATAATCTCAGTAAAGGTTCTGCTTAATAAAATACCGCTAAATAACCAAAGACACTTTTGCGGAATTTAAGTATACAGGAGAAATCAGAAAATTGTATATTCGAATATGTATACATATTAGTAATAAGTATTGCAAATTAAGTAGTATTGCAATACTTATTACTAATATAGTATTGCAAATTAAATAAAAACAGCGATGCCATACATTATTTCCAATGTTCACTGGCAATGCGAGTAGAAAAAATTTAAAATACAAATATTATTGATTTTATTTGACCTTGTCAGATAAACATGAATAGAAAAACAATAGTTGTTTTCAAGGCTTGCCATATGAAATAAATGTTTCCTGTTATTTTCAGCCTGGAAAAGTCCAAGTCTCATTAAGTACAAAGGAATTACTTCCACTGGATCGTTACATAATAGAAGAGCGAGGAACTGTAAAAATTAAGGTAATAAATACTTTCATGCATATTTTATAAATTTACTATAGGTGTTATCATCTTACCGCATCACTTATTTATTTATTTCAGTTAAATATATGTATTTTGTTTCATTCTTACATATATGATTATAATAATAGGTTAATAATAATAAAGGTTTATTGATGTCAGTACATACAAGTGTTTACGTAAGTCAAAAATAGGTACATAGAATATATTTCGTAACTCCAGAGGTCATAAAATACATGTAAAAAAATTCTACATTCAGGTTAATAAAAATAGGTTAATAATAATAAAGGTTTATTGATGTCAGTACATAAAAGTGTTTACATAAGACAAAAATAGGTACATAGAATATATAAAATTTCGTAACTGCAGCGGTCATAAAATACATGTAAAAAAAATACTACATTCAGAAAAAAGTGCGTATTATTTCATGCCGTATCGATATCAGGTGATGATCAATTTGCAGTTTGTATATTAAATTTTGTATAATAATATTAATAAAACTGTTTAGTACACCTTTAAATTTAATGTGTGGCAGTAGTGACGTGGGAAAATAATTTTCCAATGCAAGTCTCGGTATAGAATATTTACTGTTAATTTAGTTACTCTAATTATGTAGTTACCAAATAGTAGTAGACTCTATGAAGAAAATGGTAGCTTACACTGAAATTTATTAGTTTTACTAATAAAAACTTAATTTGTAATTAATTAAATTAATCACACACATCTGAAAATACTAACAAAAATAGTTGACAAACAAGTAAACTATTCTTTTTTTTCAGGGAAAAGGAGAAATGGAGATTTTCTACGTGTTCGAAAAGGAGAATGATAATTAAAAAAGGCCTATCCTCAATGTCAATTTTATTCTTCACATAATTTGTGAAATGTTACATAAATGTATTTTTTATTTTTATCATTGGTTAGTAAAATTTTGAAAGGTTTCTCGCTAAATCCGAACTGCATTAATGAAAATATTTTGGAAATTGCTTGTGTCATACAAGATTCCTACAACTATTTTTTTGGGCTATTGCGATGGGCTTGAATTATAAGTGTCAACTATTGAAATAAAATGATTATTGCAGTGAAAAACGAAATATTGAGGTATATTCATTAGTTTGAAATATGAGTATGACAAAATTTTCGATACAAAATTGTGAATACAAATTGCCAAATACTAACGCTCATTATTAGTACCATGAACTATATACAATAGCTGTAGTTCTTAAGGCGTAAGGTCTACTCTTGGCCACCGATTAACATTAATTGCTGGTTTCCTGGCAAAATTACACCTATAGTCACATTTTGTTTTAAATCTGAGTAACCATTAGGAATATTTCATTACTATGATTGGCATTGACTAGTTTATATTGCTTTGAAATTTCTGGGGGATTGGTAATACAGATTTAAATTGGCAGACATTTATTAATGGGGAAATTTCAATTTTATTGTCCTTTTTTTCAGTTCACTGAACTCGATCAATCTTTGTGGGAAAATGGACAAACATATATTGACAAGACAAAACAATATTTTCGCAAGATATTTTAAACATTAACAACTGTTATTTGTGACATTAACATTTAGACATAACCTCATGAATGTCCTTTTTACAATGGAAAAGTTGCTTGAAAGTTCGCAACACAAGATAAAAGTCACTAAAGTTGTAGTAACTATTATTTGTGACATTGACATTTCAACATAACCTCATGAATGTCCTTTTTACAATGGATAAGTTGCTATTACTTGAAAATTCGTAACACAAGATAAAAGTCACTAAAGTTACTAGATGTGATATTTCACATTAAAAAAAATCCGGCTATAGGTGTACAGTGAAATAAAAATACAGCTAGCTGTCACAGAAGATTTACCAATTTTTATATTGGCCTGGCTGTAAGGTTCGCCTCCTGATTAAAAGTGGAAGCCTAAACTCACTGCTACACGTCATTTTCTAGATTTGGCTATTGTATGTGAATAGCCCCAAAATTCTCAATCAAATGATTTTTTAATAAAGTTGGAGGAAGCCGATACTATGTGATAATTAATCACGATGATACAAAAATGTTACTACGTTTTTTATCATTTTTTAAATAAAATGATGAAAAACGTAGTAACGTGTTTCATTTTTCTATCAAAATGATTTTTTGTTCTCTTGAGCGATTCTCCAGTACGTTCATGATTTAAAAACTGTAAAGTAGGTAATTTAATATTTCTACAAATAAAACAAACACTTTCTTTTGTTTATATCATACGGTTTATTAACTAGTGACTATAGTTTCGATCGCATTCTGATTATTATCAAACTTAAACTAAATTATACACAAATGAAATACATTGTATGTATTTCACTTCGTGCTTCCAACGTTAATCAAGTATTTCTAATTAAATGTTACCTACTAGGTACCTATTTTCTTAAGAAATAAACTGTTTGAAATACATGAAATATTGTTAGCTTCAATTAGCTTAAACAATGTGATTATTGATGTCTTCAAGAGTTAAATGGATGTAATGTTAGATACAGTTTGTATATGCTGTTCACTCGCTGTGACTACGATTTTGTGTTCTTTGTTACTATAAATTATTTAGAAGTTTCTGTTCAGTAGACAGATAAAACATGCAAAGATATTAAATAATAGTGAAATAATTTTAATAAAATATGTATTGTAATTAGCTTCATCGAATGTTTATAAATAAAAAGTATTATTTTTAATGCTGGTATTTTTAATGCTAATTTTATTTTCGGCAACTTACATAATGTTGCCTATTTTATTTTTGGTATTCTTGGCTAGTAACATACAATTCCCTAAGATTCTATGCCTTGCTCTTTACATCTAGGTTACATTTACCGTCTCTTCTAGTGATTCCGTTTCCATTCTTAAATGTATCATCTTCCATGATTGATCTCTACTCTTCATGCTATTGGATAGGACACATGTTTCACTACCAAACGTAAAATGGGAAGTAAAACTATTTTTCAGACTAAAATTTTCGTGTTCCTCTATTCTTCCTATTTCCTGGTAATAGTTGTGTGGCAACTGATCTGGCAACAGATGTTGAGCATCGGTTTTGGTATGTTTTGGTATGGTATGTTTTGGTATGTTTTGGTATAATAAACTGGATAACTTAATATATCATGTTCAATGATTGATTTCTACTCTTCATGGTGTTGGATAGGACACACTTCCAAAGTTTCACTTCCAAACGTCAAATCGGCAGTAAAACTATTTTGCAGACTAACATTTTCGTGCTCTTCGATATTTCCTATTTCCTGGAAATAGTTTTGTAGCAACAGATCTAGCAACAGATGTTGAACATCTGTTTTGGTATGTTTTGGTATAATAAACTGGATAATTTAATTTATCATCTTCAATGATTGATTTCTAGTCTTCATGCTCTTGGATATGATACATATTTCACTTCCAAACGTCAAATCGGTAGTAAAACTATTTTGCAGACAAAAAAAAATCGCATTCCTCGATACTTCCTATTTTCTAGCACTATTTTTGTGGCAACAGATCTGGCATTAGATGTTGAACATCTTTATTAACCAAACATAACCTAACCTAACCTAACCTAACCTGACCTGACCTGACATGACCTGACCTGACCTAACCTAACCTTTCAAATGTGTTATTGTTATTTAAATACATGGGAACTTTATACTGCAGAAATTAATTTGAAAAACCTGGAATTATAAAGTGAAAAAATGAAATACGTAAAAATATTTGTGTATTTTCAGTACAACAGTTCAATCATTGATTTGAAAGTGAGCAATTCAATAAGTTCAAGTTTTCATAAATTCGTGCACCAAAATTTTATGATTTTACCACTTTTCTCTAAAAAAACGAAGAAAAACCGATCAAATATCCTGAAATTTGACAAAATTAAGCAAAATTGAGCACAATACTTTAAGAAAATTTTATGAAAATCGTCGATATTTGCATAAAATATAAATGCTCATATAAATATGAAACAACGTAAGTATGCAGGATATATGGAAGAAGTCTATAAAATACGTGATATTTCTAAATTTTTTTACATTGACACAATTGATGAACGTTTTATAAAATTTCCGGATAAATTTATAAAAATTGTAATTAATTTTAGAACTGAAGAAAATTCTGTACAAATTGAATAACGTTCTATAAGAATATAATATCTATATAATATAATAGAAGAAAGCCAGAATGTTTTGTAAAAAAATTGTAGCCAATGTTAGAGTTAACAAATCGATAAAATTGCCATAAATCGATGAAATTTTATTACCAATTTTAAAATTGAATAAAATTCTTCAGAAAAAAACTGAGCCAATTTAGTATTCCTTTTCAACGTTAACTTGGCACTAATCACATTAAAGTTCACATTCAAATTAATCATTATCAATTTGACATTAAGCAAAACCATGTTGGGATTAAACCAATTTTGTTTTCACATTTTCAATTGAAAATGGTGGGAAAACTATTAATGTTGTGATTTAATTATTTTATGTTTTCACGTCAAGTATGAACGCATACAAGCGAATAAATTGATGACAAATTGTTTAAAAGAAGCAATCATTGATTCCAAATTTAGCAATGCAATAAGTTTCAAGTTTTTTCTAAATCTTTAATGTGTGCACTCAAAGTTATTATGATTTTACATCTTTTCTCTAAAAATTGAAAAAATTCTATGAAATCTCCTGAAATTTCATAAAATTGAGCACAATTTTGCACAAAATTTCAAGGAAATTCAATGAAAATCATCGATATTTGTATAAAACCCTTAAACTCCCTTCAATACCCTTCAACGTATGAAACAAAGTAAATATGCAGGAAACATGAAAAATATCTATAAAATTTGTGTTTTCACGTCAAGTATGCACGCATAAAAGCGAATAAATTGATGACCAATTGTTTTAAAAAAAAAGCAATCATTGATTCAAAATTTAGCAATGCAATAAGTTTCAAGTTTCTTCTAAAACTTGAATGTGTGCACTCAAAGTTATTATGATTTTACAGCTTTTCACTAAATATCGAAAAAATTCTATGAAATCTCCTGAAATTTCATAAAATTGAGCACAATTTAGCACAAAATTTCAAGGAAATTTAATGAAAATCATCGATATTCGTATAAAACCCTTAAACTCCCTTCAATACCCTTCAATACCCTTCAACGTACGAAACAAAGTAAATATGCAGGAAACATGAAAAAAATCTATAAAATTTGTAAAATTTCTATAAATTTTTCGAAAATTCTATGAAACGTATGAAATTTCTATAAATTTCTATAAAAAAAATCGAAGAAACTCAAATCTTCACTAATAATGGTAAAAATATATTTGAAACTTCGGAAAAGTCAATTAAATAATATCTCTGGAAAATAAGAAAATATTATTCATGACATACAAATATATCACTAAATATCATTAATAAATAGATTAATATTGATAGGATAGTTTTTTGTTTGTTTTTATATCAGTAGAGAAGAATAATCTGGAATTATAACCAAAAAACTCGTATGATCACACTAAAAAGCTAATATCTCAAGAATCAAGCATTAAATATTAATAAAAACTGATACGTGAAATAAAAATATATCACTTACTATCAACAACAAATATTGTTGATCAACTTCGCCATTTTCTATATGTGTTCCATTTTTATGTCTTCCGGGTTAAGCAGTTCACAATAATACTCGTTCCATCTGTTCGTAATTGATACTTTCGGTATTTTAACGGCGCTCCTTCATTATATTTTATAGTTCTATAGTTATCGTCATATAGTTATAGTTATCAATTAGGTAATGTTGCTCTTTCTGTATTAATTGCTTTATAAAAAAAAGTTTACGATTTCCTTTGATTGCCACTTCCATCATTTTCCATGTACTTCCCATGGCTTTTTATGGGCTTGAGTATAATACTTTAACTTTTATTCTTTGTTCGTAACAGGCATTGCACTTTTGCGTAACTCTGCTTTATGAGGACTCTCCATTTTTCTACTTTGTTTTATTTTCCTTTTTTAATTCTCATTCCGCTAAGAGGTTTTTTCTATATTTCTATTGATATAATAATAATTTGTTGTTTAAACATTTTTTATATCGCTGCTAGTAACTTAGCCTAATCTAACTTATAGCAATAAAACTAAATACGTAAAGTGTATGCAAATAACTAAAGGATTTACTATAGTTCACGTATCATTATCATTATCATTATATTAGTTCACGTTTCACTCGTATAATGTAAGCCTAATATAATTGAATGAAATTATATCTATATAGAATATATTTTAAATATTTTTTTACAGAATCAATCTGTAAAAACTTACTCTGTACTTGCAATCTCGGCGTAATGTGAACGTCCAATTGTAAGTCCATTATCTTAAAAGCTTAATGTAAATATGAATATCGTGAGAAATATGTATCACCCCTATACACTGAGTTACGTAAAGGACGGGTGAATTTTATATTTCCCTTTTATCGCACGAACCTTTCAACTGAAAACAGTGTGACTGTAGAATATATGTACGACTATCCTTCGAGGTAGATATACAAACTTGGATAAAAAGTAAGTACATATAATTTAATATTTTTACTTCCTAAAAAGTGCCTAAAACTGTCATAACACTGCAAGTTTTCTAACACGCAAAAAAAGTTATAACAGTAAATCTCCATGTCTTAACTTAAAACTGTTTTAGAAAAATAATTATGTTCAAAATTTGGCAGCAAGTGTTCTTGGCTTTTCGGTGGTCTATAATTTGTCTTTCAAGTTAAGGTTAATTTCGGTATTACTTTATGGTGGCGGTTACGTAAATTGCTAAGGAATGTAAAGAAACAAAAAAAAAATATCGATTACTATTTTTTTCCACTTCCAAATTTACACATTCTTAGATAATTGTACAAAACTCTACAAGTTAATCTACAAGATCGGTTTATTGATAATACAGTAAAAATTCGATAAATGAAACTCATTTAATGCAGCATTCTCTATTAGCAACTCTCTATAGGAGCAACTAGGTTTTTAAAAATTTTGTCCACAAGTATGACATTTGACAGATCTCACGTTATGTGGTTTTAATTTTCTAATCTAACACTATTGACAAAAAAAAACAAGTATGACTATTGCTGTTGCATTTATCGAATGTTTACTGTAATATATCTAATAACCGACAACCTACAAATATGATACATACATGTTATTTAACTAATTTAAAAAAATCTAATAATTTGATTATAAAAAAAATTGACAGATCTCACGTTAAGAGATTTTAATTTTCTAATCTTACTCTATTGACAAAAAAAAAACAATTAAGAAAGATTAGTGCTGTTGCATTTTTCGAATGTTTACTATTATATATCTAATAACATTGATAATACATTAAAATGTGATAAATGCATCTTCTTGAATGCAACATTACCTATTAGCAAATCTCTATAAGAGCAACTATATTTTTTTAAATTTTTGTCCATAAGTAGGACATTTGACAGATCTCACCTTAAGTGGTTTTAATTTTCTAATCTTAGTCTATTGACGAAAGAAACAATTAAGTATGACTATTGCTGTTGCATTTTCGAAAAATTTATAGAAATTTCACAAATTTTATAGTTTTTTTTTCATGTTTCCTGCATATTTACTTTGTTTCATATGTATATGTTTAAGGGTTTTATACAAATATCGATGATTTTCATTAAATTTCCTTGAAATTTTGTGCTAAATTATGTTCAAGTTTATGAAATTTCAGGAGATTTCAAAGAATTCTTTCGATTTTTAGAGAAAAGCTGTAAAATCATAATAACTTGGAGTGCACACATTAAAGTTTTAGAAGAAACTTGAAACTTATTGCATTGCTAAATTTGGAATCAATGATTGCTTTTTTTTATGGAATGTTTACTGTAATCTAATATCTAATAACCGAAAACCTACAAAAATGATACATACAATGTTATTTAAATAATTTAAAAAAATCTATTAAATTGATTAAAAAAAAAACATTTGACAGATCTCACGTTAAGAGGTTTTAATTTTCTAATCTTATTCAATTGACAAAAAAAAACAATTAAGTATGACTATTGCTGTTGCATTTATCGAATGTTTACTGTAATATATCTAATAACCGAAAACCTACAAATATAATACATACATGTTATTTAAATAATTTAAAAAAATCTACTAATTTGAATAACAAAACATTTTACAGATCTCACGTTAGGAGGTTATAATTTTCTAATCTTACTCTATTGACGAAAAACACATTAAGTATAACTATTGCTGTTGCATTTATCGAATGTTTACTGTAATATATCAAATAACCGACAACCTACAAATATGACACATAAATGTAAAAAATCTATGAATTTAATTTAAAAAATAACGATTTTTGCGGGTAAATTCAAAGTGATAATACATTTTATTTATTACCACTTCTAATTATTTTTGTGTCTGCATATTGTAGATTATTATCTACAATAATACGCTGGCTTAGCTCATCCTAAACTTTTAAATACTAATTAAAATATTTTAAAAATTTATTTGAAATTTCAAGATCAGAATTTAATGATAAGAAAACATTGATAGTATAATGATCTCTTCGTGAAATATTCAAAGCAACAAAAAATACACCTAAAATTTTTACCCGACCTAAAATTATTATTACTTTATTATTACTCTCTTGCAATCGATAGCTTCTAATGTCATAGTTCCATTTTATTGTTGGCCATTATAACCAGATTACGACCCAATTAAACGGCGCACGGCAGTATTAATTATTGTTCTTATCCCATTCAAAGGTAATAGGTGGACCTCTATCTAATTAAACAAGCACCAGACATGCTATGTGATCATTAGAGGGTACACAATCGCCCCGCTTTTCTGCATCTTCAAATTACATGTTACTGCTCTAATTGGCAGGACAACTGCTCCTGGTGAACAGTGAAAGCGTTATAAGTTACTTCATCATGTATGGGATGCTACTGGAGAGTATTCAATATTTTATTCAGGTAAGTTCTTAGCATGTGAGAAAATATTCTTGCAATAAGGAAGTCATATATAACGTAATACAGTTTTATAAGTGGAAAAGTTTTTATATGGTAAACTAGTTTTGAGTGTAGCTCAATCCAATGTACGAGAACTATGTGATTCTTATTACATTTAACAATAAGAACATAAACTTAAAACGTGTCATGTAATATTTTATGGGTTAGTAGCGTTTTGTTTTTTGTTATTTTTTTGTTATGGTCAGCGCACAGAGTTTTAGACAACCCCCCAAAGAGATTTCTATTAAATTTATCCGCTATTTTAATCGGCGGTTTAAATCAGCAGTTTTAATCGGCAGTTTTAATCGGCAGTCTAATCATCGCGGGAAATTACAATAGGGGGAATCGTCTAGAACTCTTGTTGCTTAACTACTGATGCCACTTACCATATTTGTGATACATTGGCTTCAACAATGAAGCTATGGGCATTGGCAGTAGCGTTTTGTAGACCTACTACCAATTATACTAAATGTGGTAATGTAGCAAATAGTATATTGGGTGGTTAGTACAGGACGTGATATATTCCCTGCCCATGCAGCAATTGATGTCGGAGCCATTAGGCGAGGCCAGCAAGCCGAAGAGTCCGGGAAGGCACTTTATGCCTATACCATTTATTCTGCCATCACAATATTTTTGCAAGTTTCGTAAACATATGGAAGATCTAAGAAGAAATTATTTGCTGTAGACCTCCAGGAATAATTCATTGCCGGCCTAGGCCGGAAATGTAATATTCCGGTACTGATACTTCTCCGATACATAGCTACAATCATCACTAAAGGAATTATCCTTCTTCTGGTGCACGCGTAGGTTAGGAAACGACTAATTGTATGACGCTGGGAGAAAAAATATATTACATAAAATTAAATAAATTTATCAGCACTTCATATTTAATATTTAATATATTTAAGCTTGAGTATGGAGATGTGATTTGGGAGAGTGTCATCAAAGAAGCCGGATGTAAGCATGGAGAATTCAACACTCATCAGGTTTACCCTGATAGCCTCATGTCGAACCTTGCGGCAGCTTGTGCCAAAGTCACTGGTGCCACATATGATAGCTTCATGAATTTTTTTGGTAGATGCTTCGTAAGATATTTTACCAATTTGGGGTGAGTAAAATAATTAAAAAATGTTTAGATAGTATTCACCAGATTTTTGTAGTAAACACAATTTTTATCCTACATTTTTTTGTAATCCTTTACTTCGTGTGTTATATTACAGTTATGATATCACTATAAGAGCAACCGGACGTTACTTCACAGACTTCCTCTCGAGCGTTGACAACATCCACTCGCAATTTTCGTTTACCTACCCTAAAATGAAGAGCCCTTCAATTTACATCACCGACATTGAACCAACTGGATGCGTTTTAGTCTATCGCAGTGGGAGACAAGGTTTCTCCCATTACATAATGGGTAATCTTCGTTCCAATTCATATTTCAAATAATTAAAATGAAGACGGAAAATTTCTAAGTTAATATATACAGGTTAATTATACAGGAAAAACATGTTTTTCATAGATATCTTCATTTAAGATATAATTGGGGTCCGAAAATTAACTAAAACAGGATGCCAGTAGTTAAGCAACACGAGTTCTAGACCAACCCCCGCAGAGATTTCGGTTAAATCTATTCGCTGTTTTAATCGGCGGTTTTAATCGGTGGTTTTAATCGGCGGTTTAATTGGCGGTTTAAATCGGCGGTTTTAATGGACGGTTTTAATCGGCGGTTTTAATCGGTAGTCTAATCACCATGAGAAATTACAATAGGATGATTGCTGGGGGTGGTCTAGAACTGCTGTTGCTTAACTACTGATGCCACTTACTATATTTGTGACCTATTGGCTTCAACAACTGAGGAGTGTCCATACAAAACCATACATGTGGTTTTGTATGTTTTGTAGAAACCCGAAGATCATTGTGTCTTTTTCTATCCGTGCAATAGTAGCGTGGGATCTATCCATTATCTGCGAATATCTGTGTGTGAGCTGTATGCTAAATCTTTAAAGAAAACTTTTACGAAACTGAACAGTAACTTTACGGAACAGAACGGAAACGGAAAATATTTTCATGAAACACAATGGCGTTCATGTGCATTCTGGTTCAATTCATGCACTGATGCTTAGCTAATTTACCTACTTTCCTATGGATATACTACAGACTATAGGACACCATCATTTTTGGGCAAGTCTGGTATCAAAATTCGGATTTAATTCAAGAAATCCTACCAGAAAAACCGTTAAGTCATTATGAACATGTCCGTAGTGCTTTGGCATGGACGCTCTTCAACTGTTTTTTTCCTATGGACATCCTACATACTACAGAACAACATAGTTCTTAGACAAATCCGATATCAAAATTAGGATTTAATTCAAGAAATCCTACCAGAAAAACCGTTAATTCATTAGCAACATGTCCCTAGTGCTTTTTCGTGGACGCTCCTCGACTATTCTTTTCCTATAGATATACTACAGACTACAGGACAACATAATTTTTGGGCAAATCTGATATCAAAATTCAGATATAATTCAAGAAATCCTACCAGAAAAACCGTTAACTCATTAGGAACATGTCCGTAGTGCTTTTGCATGGACGCTCTTAAACTATTCTTTTCCTATGGATATACTACAGACTACAGAACAACATAATTCTTAGACAAATTTGATATCAAAATTCGAATTTAATTCAAGAAATTCTACCAGAAAAACCGTTAACTCATTAGGAACATGTCCGTAGTGCTTTTGCATGGACGCTCCTCAACTATTCTGTTCCTATAGATATACTACAGACTACAGGACAACATAATTTTTAGGCAAATCTGATATCAAAATTCGGATTTAATTCAAGAAATCCTACCAGGAAAACCGTTAATTCATTAGCAACATGTCCCTAGTGCTTTTTCGTGGACGCTCCTCAACTATTCTGTTCCTATAGATATACTACAGACTACAGGACAACATATTTTTTGGGTAAATCTGATATCAAAATTCGGATTTAATTCAAGAAAATCTACCAGAAAAACCGTTAACTCATTAGGAACATGTCCGTTGTGCTTTTGCATGGACGCTCTTCAACTATTCCTTTCCTATGGATATAGTACAGACTACAGGATAACATAATATTTAGACAAATCTGATATCAAAATTCGGATTTAATTCAAGAAATCCTACCAGAAGAACCATTCACTCATTAGGAACATTTCCGTGGTGCTTTTGCATGGACGCTCCTCAACTATTCTCACATTTCCACATAAAATATGAGATTTTAGATTTTTTCTACCTATCAAAATTGAAACCTTTTGTCCTCAAATATTTCAAATATGAACCATTTAATAAATCGTAACGTATTTTAGGATTACTGCAGCAAATTGCAAAAGACTTTTTCAATTTGAAACTTAAACTGTGCATCATCGACAAAGCCAGTTCAGCAACTGTAGAAAGGACTTCGCTTATAGTACGGTACAAACTAGAATTCGATAATAGGGAATATGTAAGATGAAATGGCACTGACATATTTTTGTGTAGTGCATTGATTATGTTCTAGGTGATGTATTACAAGAAGAAAATGGAAAACATGGAGCTTAGGTCGTTGAGTGCATTTCCATGCTCGCTTTTCCTGGAATTGTTTCCTTTCGGTATCCTCATAAACCCTGGAATGAAAGTAATGGGCGCTGGAGAGAAAATAGTTGAGGTGTGGAAAGGCTCTCCCGAAAGTATTCTGGGAAGATCTGTTAATGAGCTGTTTAAGTTGAGAAGGCCTAAAGGTGTCACTTTTACATGGAAAAATGTAAGGTTTGCTCAAATTAAAGCGACTAAAGAAATTGAATATAAATTTTATTTACAATAACATTTATTTAAGGTATTATTATTAGGTACTTACTGGTAAAATTATGTTTGTTTTATTTTATTATTTATTTATTTTATTTCGCCTTTAACCAGACATCTGTAACTTTCAAGTTTCAAAATTCAAATCGATTACAAATATTTATCATAAAACTAAGATCAGGATATATACATATTAAAATACATATCATGCCTCTGATGATGTTTTTTTAAACCGAAACTAGTCAGGCAAAATGAAATAAATAAATAATAAAATAAAATAAAAATAATTGTACCAGTAAGTACATAATAAAGCACAAAAGGACTACAGAGGCCTACAAAGTGCTAAGGGGCTTTAGGGAACCTACCCAAAAGAAAAAAAATAGTACCTAGTAATAATACCTTAAATACATAACTGGTAATTTATGGATAAAACCTTAAACTTAATAAAATTTATGATAAACTAACATAATTTTTTTTTTGTTTATATAAATTTATTTATAGAGGAGTAGTAGGGATTATTATTATTATTATTTTATTATTTTCCAGACTCTCAATCTGGCAAACGTCATGTTTGAGTTGGAAATGGTAAGTCAAGGCGAAATCGATACGAAACCGAAGAAGAAAGAGGCTAAGGCCAAAAAACAAGTCAAGTCTGAAAATCCTGAGTACTTGAAGAAGCCTTCTAAGAGTATTCTGCTAAAAGGCCAAATGAAGTATATACACGATATTAATGCAGTTATCTTCCTGTGCAGTCCCATGTACGTATTACGTATTTGTTTGATATTGGGTGTTAGTTAATAAACCATTTGGTAGAGTTTTCTGGTCAATTATACTTTCAGTATAAATGATTTGGATGAGCTGCCTGAGCAAGGAATTTTTCTTAATGATCTTAATCAGCACGGATTAAGCAAGGAGATGGTGTTAGCTGGATGGCAGCATAACTCTAAGTAAGTACGATTTTATGAACATGACTAATTTGGTTACTGTATATCTTAACCTCTACCTACTTGCAAGGTTTGATATAGATTTGCTTAGAAGTCTTCGAACTGCACATTTCAAAGGATATCCCATGAACCAATTAAAGTCAAGTTTGAACAATGTCTGCCTGTGTTTGAGGGCATACTGTGACAACTTGTTTATGAACAGGATTAGTCTAATAAATAATTTATAAAAATGTGGTTTAGATAGTTTTAACAAAATCTAATCTAGTTTTGGAAAACTCTCTAGTAGATACAGTATTATATAGTAGAAAATGGTAAGGATAATATTTTATAACCAAGTTTTTGGTCTTATCATATTTCTGCTATTATCAATAATATCGAAAATTTGAATTATTTTGAACCTTTTTTCACTTGCCCCACAGACATTTTTCAATATCTCAAGAACCTCTAGGGCTATGAACTTGAAAGTGGTTTTTGGAAATTGGGCATACTGTTACAACTTGTATAGGAACATGATTAATAAAAAAAATATATTACAAAAAAAGTTGTTTACATATTTTTAACTAAATCTAGTTTTGGAAAACTGTCTAGTAGATACAGTATTATACATATAGTAGAAAATGGTAAGGAACATATTTTATAACCAAATTTTCGGTCTCATCATATTTCTGTTATTATCAATAACCTCGAAAATTTTAATTATTTTGAGCCTTTTTTGACTTGTCCTACAGACATTTTTGAATATCTCAAAAACCGCTAGGGCTACGAACTTGATAGTGGTTTTAGGAAATAGGATGGTCTAATTAGTCCTATTAGACTTATTTCCTTAAAAGCAATAAAATTGCTAATTTCAAAAAGGGCACGTCTCGCAAAATTTTTCAGAAAACACAAACACTGAATTTGTGTTGAATCAATTAACTTGTTTGAGCAGTTTTTCTAAAATTACTCTTTCGCCACTACGAAAACCAAATATGAGCCATTCTCGCTCATTAAATATCGGTCTTTATGGAGACATAAAAAGCAAAAAAAGTCCATATTACATAGTAGAAAATGCTAGTAAAATATTTTAAAACCAAGTTTTTGTTTTATCATGTTTCTGTTATTATCAATAATCTCGAAAATTTTAATTATTTTGAACCTTTTTTGACTTGTCCCACAGACATTTTTCAATATCTCAAGAACCGCTAGGGCTACGAACTTGAATATGGTTTTTGGAAATACGAGGGTCTAATTAGTCCTATTAGACTACAGTCCTTTAAAGCAATATAATTGCAAATTTCGAAAAGAGCTCATCTCCCAAAAAAATTTCAGAAACACAAAACACTGAATTTGTGTTGAACCAATTTACTTGTTTCAGCAGTTTTTTTAAAATTACTCTTTCGCCACTGTCAAAAACAAATATGAGCCTTTCTCTCTCATAAAATATCGGTCTTTATGACGACATAAAAAAATAGAAAAAAAGTCCATTTTGAATCCTCCCTGAGATGAGCCCCCGAAATATCCAATTCAATAAAAAAATATAAATCGTGATTTTACAATTAGACGATTTTTTCGAAAAATGCTATTTATAAGAAAAGTCAACATTTTATTTAGTATATTTAACTGTCGCCAAACCTTACTGAGGTATCATCATATCATATCCTTTCATATCATATCCTATCATATCATTTCATATAATTTCATATCATGTCATATCATATCATATCATATCATCACTGAGGTATCGCCAAATCTTACTGAGGTATAATTATATCATATCATTTTATATCATATCCTATAATATCATTTCATATCATAACCTATAACATCATTTTATATCATATCATATCATTTCATATCATGTCATATCATATCATATAATTACTGAGGTTATTGGTAGTACTTTTGATACATTCTTATATTTTCTCTTCGATGTTATTCGGAATAGTTTTTCTATCCTGAAGCTATTCTACCAATCTTATATGTATCTTCACGATGTAGTTAATACCATTAACCTTGTCTCAATCAAGGTTAGAAGTAATGTTTGACGATGCTGAGCAGAAATCTGATGAGCTTGGGAAGAGCTATGATCTTCTGGAGCAATGGAAGCGTCGTGGTGATGAACTACTGTATTCCATGATACCACAAACTATTGCAGACCGTTTAAGAACTGGAAGTTCGCAATTGAGTACTTGCGAGGTAGGTACAACTCTAGATGGAACCTCCTAAAATTAGTTATATCTACTTGTACTTTTTAGTCGTTTGATGGTGTCTCAATATTATTTTGCGAATTAATGGGGCTTCAGTCGAGCAGTGTAAAGGATGTTATGGATATGGTTGCTTCAATGAACACCATGTTTTCTTGCTTTGATGAGCTGATGGATAAATATAAAGTCTATAAGGTATATAAGTAAGAAGCAACGTAATATCGATTTGAGAAGTAGCAAATTGGGCATATAATTAATCTCCAACTTAGGAAAAGCTTGTTGCAAGAGAATATATCTCAATACTGGTAGTGGCAAATAATTACGTCCTAATTAAATTATTCAATTGAAACTTTGCTCTCATATACTCTCATAGGCGTGGTAATATTGCAGATGTTTCCAAACATAAGTAATAGTATATAATTCTACTAGCACATAATGAT
Organism: Othius punctulatus; assembly: GCA_951805005.1. Lineage (NCBI taxonomy): Eukaryota > Metazoa > Arthropoda > Insecta > Coleoptera > Staphylinidae > Othius > Othius punctulatus. The sequence goes on from OX638143.1 coordinate 33,200,878, forward strand.
GTTGACTCAGATGATTGCAAAACTCCCCTACGGCTCATGTTACAAATTTCACCATAGTGTAGGTAATGTACGAGTTGAATACTGTACTTTATCCATAACTAATTTAGTAACATATTAATACTTTTGCACGTTTTTTAAAGGTTTTGGTTTTCTTTGGTCGATGGCCTTCGGATTGATGTTTCAATGATGCTTGAAGTTTCATGTAATTCTTTTACAAGATACCTAGCAAATTTACTGATATACTTGCTGCTAATTCTAACATGTCAAACAAAGTAAAACACAATCCATCTTCATCGGATACAGCTTTAATTGAAATTTATCTCATCCGAAATAATTTGTGAGGATTTCGACAACTTTTGTATACCCTTGCAAGTTCAGTAAAGGTTTTGGTTTTCTTTGGTCGATTGATGTTTTAAAGACCCTTGAAGTTTATTGAAATTCTCTTGGTTAATGTCTTGATGATCACTCAGAGTGCTTTTAAGCATGACATTAAAAGCCCATAATGTGTCTAATGAAGATGAATTGTGCTTTCATTTGTTAGAAATGTTGGAATTGGCAGCAAGTACATCAGAAAATTTGCTGGCAGTCAAATCAAAAGGCGCAATGCTGCATCCAAGAGCTTTGTAGATTGGCAATCAACACAAATACTGTCATTATCCAAAAATGTTGTACCTGTAAATTTTGCTGACCTATGAAAAAAGTACAACGACGATCACTTGCGCCTTTTGATTTGACTGCCAGCAAATTTTCTGATGTAGTTGCCGCTAATTCCAACATTTCTAACAAATGAAAGCACAATTCATCTTCATTAGACATATCTGTAATTTAAATTGATCTGAATTTTGAAGCGAAATAATTTGCGAAGATTTAGAAAACTTACAAATGTGTGATGCGTAATAATTTGTGAGGATTTCGACAACTTTTGAATACTTCTCCAAGTTCAGTAAAGGTTTTGGTTTTCTTTGGTTTGCCTTCGGTTTGATGTTTTAAAGACGCTTGAAGTTTCATGTAGTTCTCTTGGTAATTCTTATGATGAATATTCAAAGTGGTTTTAAGAATGAAATCAAAAGCCCATAATAACAATGATTTGTACTTTCTTCATAGTTCAGCAAAATGTACAAGTACAACATTTTTGGACAATGACATGTTTTTGTGTCGATTGCGAATGCATAAAGCTCTTGGATGCGGCATTGTAACCTTTTCATTTGTCAGCTAGCAAATTTTCATATGTAGTTGCTCCTAATTCTAACATTTCAGACAATGTAAAACACAATCCATCTTCATCGGATATAACTTTAATTGGAATTAATCTGACTCGCAATAATTTTTGAGAATTTCGACAAATTTTGAATACATTTGCAAGTTCAGTAAAGCTTTTGGTTTTCTTTAGTCGATGCCCCTTGGATTGATGATTTAAAGACGCTTAAAGTTTCATGTAATACTCTTGGTAATTGTTATGATGAATATTCAGAGTGCTTTTAAGCATGAAATTAAAAGCCCATAATGACGATGACTTGTACTTTTTTCATAGGTCAGCAAAATTTACAAGTACAACATTTTTGGATAATAACATGCTTTTGTGTCGATTGCCAATGCATGAAGCTCTTGGTTGTGGCATTGTACCTTATGATTTGTCTGCTAGCAAATTTTCTGATGTACTTGCTGCTAATTCCGACATATCTGACAAATTAAAGCACAATTCATCTTCATTCGACATATCTTCAGTTGAAATAGATCTGATGCGAAATAATTTGTGAGGATTTAGAAAACTTACAAATGTTCGAAATACAGAGTTATTTCTATTGTAATCTCCATCATACCACGAGATTCCGATAATTCCGACATATTATTAATTGAAATTGATCGGAATTTTGAAGCGAAATAGTTTGTGAAGATTTAGAAAACTTACAAATGTTTGAAATACAGAGTTATTTCTATTGTAATCTCCATCATACCACGAGATAAGTGTATTTTAGGTAGACTATATTAACAAAAGATTTATTTAAATCTATTATGTGATCGGTTAGATTTAAATTTGATAAGTCAAATCTCATCATACTAGTAATCGTATAAGTAATCTCCATCATGCCACGAGATTAGTGTATTTTAGGTGGACTATTTTAACAAATGGTTTATTTAAATCTATTTCTAGATCTAGATTTAAATTTGATAAGACGATGGGTTGATATTATTCAATCGAACTGTTATTACTATTCAATTTACAAAGCTAATGCCTTTAATTGCCATAAATTGTAATGTAATGGATGTTTTATTTAATGGTTGTACGAACAAGTTATTTATAGAATAGGTACAAACATAAGAAGGTTAAAAACAGCCTATGTAATTCTATCATTTCTTTCTTCTTGTAAGTGCTACAAACAGCCAAACAACTTACATGTAGAAAGATGTGGAATGTTTAATAAAATATACATTATTAACATTCTGTTTTCGGCCTCAAAGATTATAAGTCTTCCCAATATCATAGCACACATTTATATTTTATTAATTTTGTATCACACATTGAAGGTGGAAACTGTTGGTTCAATTTATATGGCAGCAAGCGGAGCACCAGAGAGGACTGAAAAACATGCAGAGCAAGTAGCCAATGTAGCTTTAGCTATGGTGAGGGATGTGAAGACATTGAAGCTTCCTGCTGGTGTAAAAGCTGATATCCGGATTGGTATTATAAATCATGATAAATAATTTACTTGAAAAGAATAACACCACATATTGGTAATCGAATTTGAATTGTGCGTACAGTGGATGTTAGTTCAACCATAATCAAGATCAATTGTTATCTTTGGGTGGATGGGAAAAAAATGTAAAATTACGGTTTCAAAGATTGACCTAAAGTTTTGCAAGACTCATTAAAATAAAACATTTAATACTTCCTCTTAGCCAATTGGCGAGCTAATAAACGAATTTCTTTATATACTGTGCGATCAACAATTACTTAGATAATGGGCGGCTATGACTGTGCCAGTGTTATCGAACCTGCAAAAAAATTAAAAAAGGACTTGGTTATACATCCCTACAAAATATTGGTCTATTATGAATTGCTGCCACTAGATTTTAACAGAGGCTTGTACCCTAGCAGACATACTTCAAACATCCCAAGGGCTTCTTTTACCTAAATAATTGTTGATCGTACGGTACTATATTAGATTTGAGTCCCTTGGGCAATTTCTAGATAGTTGATTGATAGATGGACTTTATTATCTTTGATGTACAGAGCGCTCAAGAAAGTGGTGTCAACTGTTATGCTGGACACTAATAGATGATAGATACTTTTCAAGATACAAATCAAATATGTTTTGCAACGTTGCTAAATGGTTTTCTAGGATACATCAAGCACATATTCTAACTAGATTTTTTTCTCATATCATTCTTTACCATTACTTTATTGGAACTAGTTGGAAAAGTTGACAACACTTTCTTGAATTCTCTGTAATAACTTTTTAATATTTTTGCTAGGCATTCATTCTGGGTCAGCAGTAGCTGGAGTTGTAGGAGTTAAGGTGCCTCGATACTGCTTCTTCGGAGATACTGTGAATACCGCTTCAAGAATGCAATCAAATAGTTCGGTAAGTCTTAGTTTCAGAAAATTAAGAAAAATAAAAATTCTGAATGTTATATACCTTTTCAGCTTCAACCTTCAACCACTAATCACAATCAAGTTGGCATTAATCATTATCAGTTTGCCCTTAATCAAAATCATTTTGGCATTAAACATTGACAACATGAATTTGTTTGCCGCGCGTTCTTTCTATCTCTGAACATAGGGTATGTTCAGTCTTATTACAACAGTATCAATTGCATGGCTAAAATACAATTTTTATGCAATCAAAATTACATGCGCGTGCAACTCGATCATTTGAAATGTCAAAACTGTTGATAGAAACCGTATTCAACGCAAGAATTATCCTGAGACACAAATCCCATCAATCATGTTCAACCATGAATCATCAACTGTTCCCGAAAGAGTAACTCATTTGTAAAAGTGCCCTGTTTAAATACTTTCTTGCGTTGAATACATTTTCTGCCAACAGTTTTGACATTTCAAATAATCGAGTTGCACCCGTATGTAATTTTGGTTCCATAATAATTGCATTTTTGCAATGCAATTGATATTGTCATTTTATAACTGAACATAGCCTATGTTTAGAGATAAAAAAACGCGCGGTAATGCAAACATAGTTTTCGTTAATGCCAAATTGATAATGATTAATGGCAACTTGAATGTGATTAGTACCAAGTTGAAGTTGAAAAGGTGAGCTGCATGAGCTATTTCAGATTTAAAAATAGTGTTATAAAATTTTTATTAGAAAAAAACCTTTGGATTTGATTTGGTTGTAACTAGTGAAGGTCTATTTTTCATTTATTATGTTTCAATTTATTTATTAATCTTGTCAATACTTGATTCTGATATAGGTTCTAGGCAAAATATTCTTCAATCTGCAGTTCAAATATACCGTATTATATATTTTTTATTTGATTAGGTTGTAACCAGTGAAGGTGTATTTTTATTTATTATGTTTCAATTTATTTATTAATCTTGTCAATACTTGATTCTGATATTGGTTCTGGGCAAAATATTCTTCAATCTACAGTTCAAATATATCGTATTAAAAAACGTACGATAATTCCTGTTTGTTGCATTGCAATTGAAAATTTGTGTGTCACAAATACAAAAAATCTGCTATAAATTAAAACATAGAAGTGTAATTTTAAATTATAATTCTAGAAGAAATGTGTTTATTGGAAAAATATATTCACTGGAAATTGGATGGAATATAATATTACTTCAGTAATTTATTTATTTATTATATAATATTATACAGCATGTTTTATAGAAGGTGTGCAAAAATGAAATGGCATATAGGTACAGGATCATATTCTAAGTCGAAATGAGAAAATACTCGATTTACAAACTTCCTCTCGTTTATGAGTTAACTGAATTTAAAAATTAAGAAAAACAATAAATTTAATAAGAATCACATAGGCCTTGGAACGAAAATGGCGAACAAAAACAAAATCATTTAATTTTTGCACACCTGTATAAAACACCCTGTATAATTATATATGATTAAATATTAATAAATTTATTTATTAATATTTATGTAAGTATTTACGTGATAGGTATAAAATATCGTTTAAACATAAGAACATTATAATTCTTCTGTTTCCTCCTCCTGTCAGAAGCAGATATCTCTTAAATATAAAAGTTAATACAAAAACTGGCGCAAAATGTTTTGGATTGTAATATAAAGACTGGGCATATGAGTGCAACTGACAGGTATTATATACCTACTTTTCAGATATTCAAATGTCGATAGTAAACTATTGACCTATATAAAGCAGATTGAATTGATACGTAATGTAGAGGGTGTTTCCAAAGTGCATTCAAAAAATACATTCCCGATTTAATTTATCTATTTGAGAACAATTAGAGAGGGCAGAAAAAGCAAATGATGAATTATTACCAAAGAAATCACGACAACTCTACTACTAATCATTTTTTTTAAATGTAGAAAGGTATAGCAAAGTAGATTTATAAAATAGTTTATTGGTGGTAAAGCTATTTTTTCTAATGAATCCTATACCAAAGCGTTTTCAAAATTAAAATTATAGATACTCATAATTCAAATGTCGGTAATATTTCATATTATAATATACTGTCGGTAATAAACTATTGACCTATAAAAAGTAGATTGAATTGATACTTAATGTACAGGGTGTTTCCAAAGTGCATTCAATAAATACATTCCCAATTTAATTAATCAATTTGTTTTTGTCAATCAGTTGTTGATCCTTATCTTGGACACCCTGTATACTCTTAATGTAGAGCCTAATATACTTACTGTTATGGTAGATTTAAACTAACATATAAATTTAGAACAGAAACAAATTAATGTAACTACTTTTGTTGCAGCCAGGCAAGATTAATATATCTTCAGAGACAAAGAAACGATTACCTGAAAATAAATATGGAATCGAGAATCGTGGAATTGTAAAAGTAAAGGTAAGTAGTAGTAACTTACTGTAGTAGTATAGTAGTAAAGGTAAACTAAAATAAGTGTGAATAATCAATCTCAGCAACAATTTATAAATTCCATCAAGCATGATTATATTTGAGAAACATCTTTGCAAAAGCTCACATGTCCATAATATGTAGTCATGCTCACATAAATCTAGTACAAACAATTTGGCATTGCTAAGTTGCAATTGTAATATCATTTCTTGTACTAGATTTATGTGATCATGAATGCATGGTATAATTCAGTGTGTTACTGACAGATCGGATATTTGATACATTTTTTCATTATCTACTTCCATCAAGCCATCATTATATTTGAGAAACATCTTAGCAAAAGCTCACATGTCCATAATATGTAGTCATGCTCACATAAATCAAGTACAATCAATTTGGCATTGCTAATGTGCAATTGTAACATAATTTCTTGTACTAGATTTATGTGATCATGAATGCATGGTATAATTTAGTATGTTACTAACAGATCGGATTTTTGATACATTTTTCCATAATCTACATCCATCAAGCCATCATTATATTTGAGAAACATCTTTGCAAAAGCTCACATGTCCATAATATATAGCCATGCTTACATAAATCTAGTACAAACAATTTGGCATTGCTAAAGTGCAATTGTAACCTAATTTCTTGTTATAGATTTATGTGATCATGAATGCATGGTATAATTCAGTGTGTTACTGACAGATCGGATATTTGATACATTTTTCCATTATCTACATCCATCAAGCTATCATTATATTTGAGAAACATCTTTGCAAAAGCTCACATGTCCATAATATGTAGTCATGCTCACATAAATCTAGTACAGACAATTTGGCATTGCTAAGTTGCAATTGTAATATCATTTCTTGTACTAGATTTATGTGATCATGAATGCATGGTATAATTCAGTGTGTTACTGACAGATCGGATATTTGATACATTTTTCCATTATCTACATCCATCAAGCCATCATTATATTTGAGAAACATCTTTGCAAAAGCTCACATGTCCATAATATGTAGTCATGCTCATATAAATCTAGTACAAACAATTTGGCATTGCTAAAGTACTAATTAGTAATAAAAAAGTAACCTAATTTCTTGTACTTGATTTATGTGATCATGAATGCATGGTATAATTCAGTGTGTTACTGACAGATCGGATATTTGATACATTTTTTCATTATCTACTTCCATCAAGCCATCATTATATTTGAGAAACATCTTAGCAAAAGCTCACATGTCCATAATATGTAGTCATGCTCACATAAATCAAGTACAATCAATTTGGCATTGCTAATGTGCAATTGTAACATAATTTCTTGTACTAGATTTATGTGATCATGAATGCATGGTATAATTTAGTATGTTACTAACAGATCGGATTTTTGATACATTTTTCCATAATCTACATCCATCAAGCCATCATTATATTTGAGAAACATCTTTGCAAAAGCTCACATGTCCATAATATATAGCCATGCTTACATAAATCTAGTACAAACAATTTGGCATTGCTAAAGTGCAATTGTAACCTAATTTCTTGTTATAGATTTATGTGATCATGAATGCATGGTATAATTCAGTGTGTTACTGACAGATCGGATATTTGATACATTTTTCCATTATCTACATCCATCAAGCTATCATTATATTTGAGAAACATCTTTGCAAAAGCTCACATGTCCATAATATGTAGTCATGCTCACATAAATCTAGTACAGACAATTTGGCATTGCTAAGTTGCAATTGTAATATCATTTCTTGTACTAGATTTATGTGATCATGAATGCATGGTATAATTCAGTGTGTTACTGACAGATCGGATATTTGATACATTTTTCCATTATCTACATCCATCAAGCCATCATTATATTTGAGAAACATCTTTGCAAAAGCTCACATGTCCATAATATGTAGTCATGCTCATATAAATCTAGTACAAACAATTTGGCATTGCTAAAGTACTAATTAGTAATAAAAAAGTAACCTAATTTCTTGTACTTGATTTATGTGATCATAAATGCATGGTATAATTCAGTGTGTTACTGACAGATCGGATATTTGATAATTTTTTTCATTATCTGCAGCACAGTTTATAATAAACACTAACCTCACCACATCATTTTTGACCATACACATTTCTGTCACGCAAAGTTGCCAATTGCTGCAGTTTACCAACTTAAATTACAGTCTCATCCTAAAAGGATCACTCGGTACCATTACAAGTGAAATGACATTAAATGCTGTATGCCACAACAACATTTGGAAACTTATATGATTGCAAGTGAAATGGTATTAAATGCCACAATAATAATTATTATGAAATATTTGCTTAACCAAAGGTAATACCAATTTGGGAAATTCCTAAGGCCCTGTCAAGTTATATAAAAGAAAGTATAATTTACCATTGCCTGATTTTTTTTTAATGTAAGTAACCAAATCTAGGAACTTTAGTGACTTTCATCTTATGTTCTTATGTCTTGTCTCTTATATCTTATGTACAGTCATGCTCACATAAATCTAGTACAAGAAATTAGGTTACAATAGCAATTTTATATGGCAATGTCAAATTGTTTGTACTAGATTTATGTGAGCATGACTGTTCTTACTCTCTTGTGTTATGAACTTTCAAGTCTAATGATCTAATGATATGAATTTGATATCAGATTTGCGCAAAAAATATTAATATCTTGTCCTATGATCCTGTACTACGATCATTTAAATTTCAGCTCTAGTTATCCATGGAAATTTTCACAGCCAATAAGAAACGCGAGATTGGTGGTTTCCATAAATAACTAGAGCTGAAATTTAAATGATCACTCGGTATATAGATAGGAAAATGCAATCATCCAAGCAATGGCTAAACTACGAAGAGTTAGAGTTAAAAAAACAAGATTTATTTTAATGAACATGTGTGGTTTACATGGACGCTCCTCGTTAATTGCATGTAAGAAAGAAGTACATGGTTGCCTATACTTTATTTTATCACTTATTTCCATGCCAATACAATTTATACAGCATTATAGCTTGATTAATTTAATGTATCGATTGGTAATGTATACTTGTTTTAGGGGAAAGGAGACATGGAAACCTACTGGTTGTATGAGAAATAAAAATGCAAGCTTCAACAAATAATATCAATAGATGTGATTAGAAACGTAACACGACTAGCATAAAAATTAATAATAAATTAATAACCATCACAATAACGCTATGAACAATAGCACGCATCCTTGGTATTGCTTCTTATCCATGATATGTACCTGTTCACTCTAGTATAGACCCCTGGGTAGTTTTTTTCTGCACATCCTTCACCCCACGAAACAATACCTGTAAGCACCTAATAACTTACTGCGTTCATTTACCTTGTAGAATATGCTTACCAACTATAGTGTGGAGGGTTTTATTAACAACGTGCAGAGGTCCACCACTATCTCCCTAGAAATTATGAATAATAGTTAATCTAGTAATAATTGCATGATGTCTTCAAGTTAAATCTGATTTTACTTCATTAAGGTTTATTCATTAATTCACTATTCATTTGATTTATTGTTAATTTATTATAAATTACTAAAAATAATTTTTTATAGGTCAGATTTATAAACCGAAAAATTCAATTATATCCTATTGTATATTAATAATAAAGTACAACATCCTTAATCTCTTTTTGTCAATATGACAAAAGGAATAAAAAAGTGGGTGTAATGATGCTTTTTACACCCTCAAGCGTAATATACTACTTTACATACAGTGTGTCCAAGATAAGGATCAATAGCATGGGGACCTCGGAAACCGCAAAAGTTACAAATGCGGTTAAATTAGAAAAAAGTTGCCCAATTTAGTGGTCAGTAATATTCTGTATTAACACAATACTAACAATAATTTTTTGATAGGTCAGATTTATAAACCGAAAAATTCAATTCTACATAAAAGTCTCCTTGGTTATATTTAAATATCAAATTTGTCAAAAGTCTTTTGTCAGATGACCAGAAATCGCGCAATATAAATTGCCCTTTACTTGTCAGATGTATGTTGTATTTTAAGTGAAACAATTCCCTAATATATGTAATGTATTGAGTAATTGTACGAAAAAGAATTTCCCTAATAAAATTTTGTAGTATTATAATTATCCTAGTTAAGGTTCTTAAGTATAAACTGTACTAAGTAGAGTTATTAATAATACATTATAGTCTTGAATTCTTATGTATCTATTGTTTCATAATGACGAGAAAATTTCAATTTTAACTTCAAATTGACCTAATTAAACTTTATTTTAAGGTCAAAGTAAATTTATGTTACTAGTACAAAAATATTAATTTCGGACATTTGCAGCATGAGTCTGTTATATTTCTTTCATCTAAGTATAAGTAGTTATCAAATTTGTCAAAAGTCTTTTATCAGATGACCAGAAATCGCCCAATGTAAATTGCCCTTTACGTGTCAGATGTATGTTGTATTTTAAGTGAAACAATTCCCTAATGTATGTAATGTAATGAGTAACCCAATAAAATGTTTTTATTGGGTTACTCATGTAGTATTATAATTATCTTAGTTAAGGTTCTTAAGTATAAACTGTATTAAGTAGAGATTATTATTAATACATTATAGTCTTGAATTCTTATGTATCTATTGTTTCATAATGACGATAAAATTTCAATTTTAACTTCAAATTGACCTAATTGAACTTTATTTTAAGGTCAACGTAAATTTATGTTACTAGTACAGAAATATGAATTTCGGACATTTGCAGCATGAGTGTGATATATTTCTTTCGACTAAGTACCATAAATTTTGTATTCAATTGCAAGAGATTAAATAAATGCGATTATAGTATAGTACATTGGTGCATAAAAGAAAAGTGAAAAGTGATAAAGTCAAAATTGACCTTTGACCCTTTGACCCTTTGTATGGTGTATCATAGATTACTAGAATATTTATAAAAACTGATGTTATAAACAACTTGCAACAACTTCAAACTTGCAAAATCAATAAATATTGTAAAATTAATTTAACATAAAGTGTTAAATTTTCAAACGCATTTACCTATCTCGAAACTGTCTATTTTGACTTGGCCACTTTTTCTTATAAGCTCGAGATATATACGTTTTTCTCACTGTAGTGTACTTTCACATGAGCAGGTAACAGAAAAATACATAGTTTCTCGAAATGATCTTACCTGGCATGAATCTTTGCCCCCATGTTTATATCCTGCACATAACATATTTTCGGTAATTTTTGTTCCATATCCAGTATTCCTACAGTCAATGTTCGATATTATTGGTACATCGACTTCCATAAGCTTCTGAGAAACTTGTCCATGCTCCTGAGTGGCACCCCAACCAGTTACAATGCCTGACAAATATATATGCACTCAGGAATAATATCGAATGCCAATAAAAGGACATTGATGTAAACTCTGTTCAATTTTTATTTTTAAGTTGGCTCTGTTTGGGTGACAGTATTGTTGGCCAATTTAAAAAGTCACTAAACTTGCAAAACTAGGTTATGTTTAAAAAGAGGTTATATTTTATGACAGTGGGAAATGTTGCCATCAAATTGAGTATCTATTGAGTACAGAATTTATTTTATATTTTTATTTTACAAAAGCAAATATAGTTGATGATTGGTTTACTTAAAGCATAAATCTATCGATTTTTTTATTAATTAATTAAATTATTTTAATATATGAATTAGGCAACGTTGTTAGAAATCTGACATTTAATAATTTTTTCACTGTCAGATCATTTTTGTTGGTGTTCATGTTGGTGTTCATGTGTAAAACCTTATGAAATAAAACCACAGCCGCCTTAGTTAAAAATAAAAATGGAACAGGGTATAATTATATTGGTACTGTATACTTGGCGCAGTAATTTTGTAGAACATCGTAATTTTTTGAAATGAAATTAATTTACTTAGCACTCATTAAAAAAATTAAGGGGAAAATGCAAACGTATGTCAAGAGATAAATGTAGTCAAATATTAATAACTTACAAGTTGCTAGTAAATAAAAGAAATACCTATCTCTTGATTGGTTATCGCGAAATTGAAAATTTTACAAGAAAAATCAAAATAATTTATATTTTTGAAATATTTGAACGAAGGTTCATGGTATCTTCATTTTGTAAAATTTATTGAGCACGTGAAGTATTAATTTAAACAATTCAAACTTTACTCTATGTTTGATAATAATCAGAACGTGATCGAAACTATAGTCACTAATTTTAATAAACAGTGTGATATTACCAAAGAAAAGTGTTTGTTGTATTTAAATTCAAAGTATTCCAGAATTCGAACTAAGATGCTCACGTGGTGACCGAAATGTACATCAGAAATATATAAAATTTGTGGACAAAGGTTCATCATGTGAAGGTTGATCATGTGTATTTTCCAAAATTTACCTGTGTATCCGGTATAACTTTTACCAATAGTTGGCAAACATACAGGAGTCAGTAGTCCAACAAAAAGCAGTTCCTCATCTAATCGCAACAACGATATATCGTTATTGTATGAACCGCCTTGGTTGTATCCTCTGTGCTTCAGTATTCCACTAATTTTTCGTGTAATTGTTTTGGTTTCGTAATTAGACGAACGATCGTGATCAAGAAACACTGCTTTTAGGCGATCTTTACTAAACCTGCAATTAACTACAATAAGAGTCTATGATAATGAGACGATAATGTGAAAGTATCTTAGCAAATAAAATACGGAAACCTGTTTCATTCACAGACGAACAGCCAAATAGATTGTCTAGAATATATTTGGCTGGTTGTCTGTAAATGAAAAACAGCAGACAGCCAAACAATTGAAATGTACATTTAATTTCAATAAACGTTTTTTTTTTAGAAAGGTTTTCACTGTTTTATTTGCTACAATACCATAGAGTAACAATAATCATAATATAAATATAAAACCATAAAATACACAAACAATTATACGAACAAACTACCACAACATAGAATCTTTCTGAGGCGATTTTCAATTTTTAACCAAATACGCTCTAATGTTAAATAAGTAGCATATGAGATATTAAGTCCATCGTAAATAATAAATGTTTTGCCTGTTTGTTAACTTACTTTTCCTAAAAGATTTATTCTATTTCAGAAGACAATTCAATGTGTGGAATAAAAATGGAACAAATTTCTCCAGAGTAAGATTTTGGGATACCAGAACGCTTTTTGGGCAAACGTTTTTGATAACGTTTTTTGGGCAAACGTTGTTGATAACGTTTTGTGAGCAAAGTTAGGTTAGGTTAGGTTAGTTTCTGAGGCGATTTTCAATTTTTAACCAGATACGCTCTAATGTTAAATAAGTAGCATATGAGATATTGGGTTCATCGTAAAAAATAAATGTTTTGCCTGTTTGTTAACTTACTTTTCCTAAAAGATTTATTCTATTTCATAAGACAATTGAATGTGTGGGTTAAAAATGGAACAAATTCCTCCATAGTAAGATTTTGGGATACCAGAAAAATTTTTTTGGCAAAAGTTTTTGATAGCGGTGTTTTAGCAAACGTTTTTTGGGTAAACGTTTTGAGAACGATTTTTGGGCAAACGTTTTGAGAACGATTTTTGGGCAAACGTTTTGAGAACGATTTTTGGGCAAACGTTTTTGATTCTTTTTTTTGCAAACGTATTTGATAACGTTTTTTGGGCAAACGCTTTTGATAACGTTTTGTGAGCAAACGTTTTGATAACGTTATTAGGGCAAACGTTTTTGATAACGTTTTTTGGGCAAACGTTTTTCATAACGTTTTGTGAGCAAACGTTTTGATAACGTTATTAGGACAAACGTTTTTGATAACGTTTTGGGCAAACTATTCGTATTTCAAGAAAAGTATCAATTGATATTTTGTATCTACAGTTGATACACACTCACTGAAAAAATATAGATTTTATAATATAATTGACAGTTAAGATACAAATAAAAAAAATGATGAAGTTTATTTCTCATACTTTTGGAATATGTCCTTTTTCACTCATTCAATTTGTGTTCCTATAATTTCTCTCAGTTCATAATTATTGTAAAAATATGGGATTACCTATTACATATTGCTGGAGTATTTTTATATTTCAAGAACATTCTCGAGAATAACAATTATGCTTGAAAATACAACCTAAGGAAAACTTACTGCTCACTATTGATAGTATATTTCAATATTTGGTCTTACCCATTAACACAGTGTGTAGCTGTTAGAACGTATTTATTATTGATGAGAGATGCTCCACAATAAAATCTGTTGTTATACATCAAAATTGCCATCCACGGATATGCATTCACCTGAGTTTCTACACCTCCAACTATTCTGGTATGTTTAAATGTAATTCCACATCCTGCGAAAAAGTCAACATATAAAAATCTTGTTCTAAAAAATATTATGTATCAAAGTATCTAAGAATGTAGCAATGTAGTAATGTAGCAATATTTATGATACATTATATTTTATTCATGTATAGTCAGGAGAAATCGAAATTAAAATAGGTTCGTCAATGCAAAGAATCTAACTAATATTATATGAATATGGAAATGTAGAAATCGATATTATCAAAATAGTTTAAATTTAAAACTCTTTTCATCGAAAATCGGCAGTTATATGCTATGCTCTATAAATACAATTTTATTAACAACTGCATTCATGGTAACAAATCTCTGGTAAAACTTTATTGGAAGATATACATCGTATATCGCATCTATAGTCCATGCCAGATAAGATGTCACATTTCACATAAAACCAAAGTCCCACCTCTGACCTGTAGTGACCTGTACTAATATTGTATGAATATAGAAATGTAGAAATCGATATTATCAAAATAGTTTAAATTTAAAACTGTTTTCATCGAAAATCGGCAGTTATGCTTCATAAATACAATTTTATTAACAACTGAATTCATGGTAACAAATCTCTGGTAAAACTTTATTGGAAGCTATACATCGCATCTATAGTCCATGCCAGATAAGATGTCACATTTCACTTAAAATGGAAGTACCTCCTCTGACCTATAGGGTTGGTCAACAAAAATGCAAATGCAGCTCTTGGAGCATCCTCGTTTATTAAGTGAGCTTAAAGTCCCTGACTAATGAGGTTGCGTATTCGAAAGCACTTAATTTTTATTGGATCAAAGAAATACATTTATGGTTTATGGCTTTATGGCTCAAAACAGCTCCCGTAGTTTTGGGATACATTCTCATTGGTCCAATTCCGAAAGTGGGAGGATTTAGGTTTATGTGAATAGTGACATATTATCTGGCATGGATTATACCTTCACTTTTATAAATACTGTACTATAAATTCTCACAAATCTTACTTACTGCATTTCTCACAATGTTTTACAGCAGGAGGAGGTTTTGGCTTGACCAATGTATTATTTTGACTTCCTGGATGAATGCCAACTACTCCCAATATCCAATCAATAATGCCCTTATTAGGATCTTGGTTTCCTGCATTTGGCTCTGGGCCTAATAATCCATATGTTAGATTGTTTGGTTTCAGAACTAACTGCTCGGATTCGATAACTAAAAAAATAACCAAATTTGATTAGAAAGCATATTTAGGGTAAATTAGGATCTATCCCAAATATTACATATATTTATAAAAAAAGTTTCCAGAAATTAAGGAACAATAAAAACTAATATTTCCCACAGTTACACCAAAACAATACCATAAAAGAAGTTTTGATATGTCACCAAAGTAATTCTAATAGTTGAAAATGCTTGTTTCCAAATAACCAATAAGAAGGAGTAGAAAGTTTCTGGTTTCTGTCTGGTTTTAGAGTTTTTAGCAATAGCAAGTACTTTGCAGCAATACGCATAGTGAAGTTTGTAGCGTCTAAACCTTAGTAGATACTAAAAACAGTTAGAAAGTACATCATTGAATATCATTTCTGCAAGATAAATCACATTCTAGGTAGCATTAACAGCTACTAAGCTTTAGTGACTAGTAGGGTCGACTATGATTATGGATCTTTACTTATTTACTTCAATATCTTACTTCTTTACTTCAATCTTGACTTCTTTATATCTTTACTATATTTACTATCTTATCTTTACTTATCTTTACTTCAATATAAATTAGTACTGTCAAACGTTTTTTTATCTTTGAAGGTTAGTCAATAAATGTGTTGTTATTAGGCAACTTTAAAACACGCCGTGCTAGAAAAACGGATTATCGCACGCTTATTAGTTTGAAAACCCAAGACTATTATGCAGGTATGATGAAAAATAACGTTTCACTTATAATATTAATTAGTTGTTATTATAGTTTACTTTGGTTATAATTTGTGTCATTCAAAAGTTCGGCACTTCCATTTAGCTTCAAGACGATGGTATGAACCTCTTCATTAAACGTTTCGTTGAAGCTGAAATCGTACGGTTCTCCTAAGCTCTCGTTACTTGGAATCTTTCCAAAAATTGATGATATCCAGGTAAATGGATTGTTACTTGGTCGTGCAGTTGTAGGCCTTTGGGAACCTGTTAAGGCAGGTTTATTTGGCACCGAAATTACTGGAGGCACACCGGGCTTATGGGAAATTGGTTTCGATGTAGGTTTAACACCAGTTGGAGGGTTGACTAAGTAACCTGAATGATCGACTAAAACTTTAACTTCGATATCCTGAAACACAAAAAATATATATAATGTATAGTAATGGATATTAAAAAAACATATACAGTGTGTTTCACTTGAAATGGTAACACCTCAGAAGCTTTTTTTATTTTTCGGTGGATTTAAAAAAAATGCAATATATGAAGCTCGTGAAGCTTTGTAAATGGGCAAACTACATTTTAGCCTTACTAAATAACTAGCCTGCTGTGATCAAAAACTAACGCAAAAAATTGAAAAAAACATATTAGAGTTTTTTTTTTCAAAAAAAATTAAAAAGAAAAGTTGTTCGGAGTCACCTCAAAACCCCAAATTCTAAGTTTTGATGTTTTTATCTAAAATTGATGATAAGTAAATATGAAAATAAAATACATTTGAAAATAGCACTTGTAGTAAGGACCTTTTGCTAACAATTTCTTCACTGAACACTTACACTCTTCACTGAAGTATGTAGTAATGGAAAATTGCGAATAAAATTTTCCTAGTCAGTCACTATTAATAATCAGAAATTTGTAAATTTCATGTGATTTTAGTGAAATTCATTAAACCTTACAAATTAAACAAATTAAAAGTTACCAATTGCTGTATACATTTATGTAATCTATTCGTCATTATAGTAGTTTTTCATGGAAAATTGTTACTAATTTAATTATACTTGACTCTTATTAACTGTTTCATGGAAAATTTCTACAAATTAAATTATACTTGACTCTTATTACTGTTAAAACTGTCAATGAAGATGAATTATAAGTTGCTTAAATGAATTGCTGTGCAGATTTCATTGCAGTAGTTTTTCATGGAAAATTGCTATACATTCAATTTTACATGATTCTTCAACAAACAGAGATTTGTAAATTACTTTTGAACACTTTTATTGGCGAAGTGAAACTTTTAACGATCTTAAAACACTCCGAAAAGGTATTTACTTAATAACTCAATAAGTACATTTATTATGTTCGTCAGAGACAAAATAATTTAGTCACGAATGAATCTAATTAATTCAATATGAATACCATATACAGGGTATTTTTTAAATATGAAACCAGAGCTCCAGCATAGATAGCTCGAAAAAATAAAAAATCCTCGAACAAAAACTGTTCTTTTCTTTTTTTTATTTATCCTAATTTTCTGGCGCACTCAGATAAATCAGTAATTTTTGACATATGACGTCACTGGATTTATTTTTAAACGGAATATATATATATATATATATTTTTAATCTCATAACTTTTGTAGAGCTCTTAATTCCCTTTACAGTTATTTTTTTTTTCAAAAATACTTATCTTTTTTTTAAGAAGAGATATTCTCAATAATTTTGATTGATTTCTATAGATTCTCGGTTATTATCAAGATTTCGAAAGAATTTTCAAAAAATTTCTATGATTTCTCAATATTCATCATTACTAAGATTTTAATAAGTTTTCTCAATTTTATTGAGAATTACATTTCTGAATAATTATAGAAAATTCTAGCGATTTTTCAAAAATTCTCAAGATTTCTTAATAATTGTCGAGATTTATACAAATTAGGAAATACTCAACATTTCAAGATATTTTTCAAAAATTTCGAGATCATTAAAATGAGCATATGCAAATTGGTTGGCACGACCACTACATAATTTTATTTTCCAGATTTCTCGATAATTCTTAATATATCTAAGAATTTCGAGAATCAAGATTTCGAGAGACTTTTCAACAATTTCAATGATTTTCCAATATTTTTAATTACTAAGATTTCTCCAAAGTTTTCGATAATTCTAATTTTTCTCTAATTCGATCGGGATTTTGAGCGATTTTTCAACGATTTCCAATATTTTTCATCACTAAAATTTCTATAGATTTCACAATCATTTCCAATATTTTCATTATTATTCGAGATTTCAACAGAATTCTCAATAATTATTGCGATTTCTAGATATTGTTTAACAATCTCCAAGAATGCATAACAATTTTCGAGATTTACATTGATTTCTCATTAATTTTTAAGATTCTAGATCATTAAAATCTTAAAATCCAAATTAGTTCACACGATTGACACGATTATTACATACATACATTTTTTTCATTCACAGAGTTTTCGATAATTCTTAAAATATGTAAAATTTAAAAAGTTTATTAATATTCCGAGCGTTTTTCCAAAAATTTCCACGAGTTCTCTATAGTTTTCGAGATTTCTACAGATTTTCCAATAATTATCATGATTTCTGAGGATTTTTCAATAATGTCGAGATAAAAAATGCAAATTATAAAAAATTCCAAATTTTATTAAGATTCTCAGAGATTTTCCAATAATTTTCACGATTTCACAATAGTTTTCGAGACTTCAACAGATTTTTCAATAATTATCATGGTTTCTTTAGATTTTTCAATAATGTCGAGTTAAAAAATGCACATGACAAAAAATTCTAAATTTTATTAAAATTCCGAGAGATAATAATCCAAATAAGAGATAATAATCCAATAATTTCCACGATTTCTCTATATTTTTCAGGATTTCTACAAATTTTACAATAATAATCATGATTTCTGAAGATTTTTCAATCTACAATAACGTAGAGATAAACAGTGCGAATTGGTTGACATTTTTCAATAATTCCAAAAATGTCCCAATAGTTTTCGAGATTTCTAAAGATTTCCCTATTAATAATTCTTAAAATTTTGAGATATTACTCAATAATTTCGAGATCATAAAAATCAGAAAATATTGACATGATTATTGCTCAATTTTTTTCGTTCTCCGAATTTGTCAATCAATTTACAAAACATCACGAGAGAGTCCACAACAAGACATTTCCAAATATTATGAAATTACGAGAGATTTGTCTATTCTGTCCGTGATTTCTGAATTATCTTTAGAGATCTCTGCAGATTTGTGCAATTATTATCCAGATTTCCGGAGATTTTTCAATAAATCCAAAGATTTTTCTACAATAAATACTATCAGGTCGACGATGACCGAGAGGTTAACGCACTTGCCTTTAGTGCCAAGGGTCGCATGTTCCAACCCCGTGGGCCCGAGTCTCTCACATAATACCTACATTTTTTCTTCTACAAAGTTTTTGATAATTCTCAAAATATATAAAAATTAAATAATTATTAAGATCCCGAGAGTTTTTCTAATAATTTCCGCGATTTTTCAATAGTTTTCAAGATTTGTACAGATTTTCCAATAATTATCAGGATTTCTGAAGATTTTTCAATAATGTCGAGATAAAAAATTCAGGTTGGTTGACTATTTTCAATAATTCCGAAAATGTCCCAATAGTTTTCGAGATTTCTATAGGTTTCCCTATCAATTTCGAGATATCTAGAGAACTCTCAATTATTCTTAAGATTTTGGAATATTACTCGAGATTATAAAAATCAGAAAATATTGACATGATTATTGCTCACATTTAGTGTCCAAATATGTCAATCAGTTTACAAAACATCATAAGACACTCCACAACAAGACAATTCTAAATATTGTGCAATTTGGAGAGATTTGTCAATTGATTCCATGATTTCCCAATTCTTTTTTTAGATCTCTGCAGATGTGCGCAATAAGTATCTAGATTTCTGGAGATTTTCAATAAGTCCAAAGATTTTCCTATAAAAAATACTATCAGGTGGACGGTGGCCGAGAGGTTAGCACACTTTCCTCTCGTGCCAACAGTGGCATGTTCGAACCCCGTAGGCCCGAGCCTCTCACATCATACATACATTTTTTTCTTCTACAAAGTTTAGGAAAATTCTCAAAATATCTAAGAATTAAAATTTTTATTAAGATTCCGTGATTTTTTCCAAAAATTTCAACGATTTCTCAATAGTTCTCGAAATTTCTGCAGATTTTCAAATAATTATCATAATTTCTGAAGATTTTTCAATAATGTCGACATAAACAATGCAAATGATAAAAAAATCCAAATTTTATTAAAAGTAAGTGTCGTTCATTTGGAGGCGAACTGAAGCAGGCGATCCCGTGTACTGTTAAGTTGTACGTGCACGTTAAAGAACCTGACATGGTTAAAAGGAAATTCATAAACGCAAAATTTCCAAGTGTGGTGGATCACTGCTTGGCGATGGTATTTAGACATAGCAGCAGAAATCAGCCGTCGTTAAATATAACAAATAAATTAAAAAAATTATGATAAAAATACTATTATAAACTCCACTTTTTAAATGTAATAATGTAAATGGCGTTTTGTTCTTCATTCGATATTGTTTTGACGCACTTAAAATAATTATGAGGTTAGTAATTTTTTATTTAAGTGTGTCAAAAAAATATCGAATGAAGAACAAAAATCGACCTCTTCGAGGATTTTTTTTATTTTTTCGAGTTATCTTAATAAAAAAATACCCTGTATATATTTGGTATTTAACTTACTCCTCTGAATGGCATATTTGAAAAGTACACTGTATAGAAATAAGAAAATAATAAAAAGAAAAAAAAATTAAAAGATAATAATTACTACTACTACTAAGTACATTACTACTAATAAATAAGAAAAATAATGAAATAAAAATAGAAATAAATAATACTTAGAGACTTTGATATGAAATTTGTCTTATAGATCAGAATCAATAAGATCAAAAGTTATTTACCAGAAATTCTTTTATATTTGATATTGCTAAGATAGAATTGAATGTCATATTGAACTTTTCCTTTTACGTTTTTACTATGTGCAACGTCGAAGATAATTTGCCCATCTCTTTCTTAATGGCTTCAATAATAAAACTGTTTTAATAATATTACATAAAGGAAATTAATAAAAATTTAATGCGTGAGAAATTAATGGTTATGAGCTTGTGATATATTAATATGGAAAGAAAGTGAAAATTTCTTTTTCACAAAGACATTTATTTTTAATAATTCACACTACACACTGAATGCACATTTCTACCGCCAAGGGGTCATCTTCAGTTGATACATGAATACTGATACTTTTGTACATATATTATAATTAGTATTAATGTATCTACTGAATATAACTGCTTGGCAGTAGAAACATGAATTTAGACAAACTTGTACGATCGTGGATCATCATTGACCATGATTCAGTTACTTAGGATACAATTGTTAATACAATGTTATAGGTACTTGAAAACTGAACCTCGATCCAAGATAATCCAAGGTCGTACAACTGTGCCTTAGGTCATCATCCTTGACCATGGTACAGTTACTTACGATACAATTGTTAATACAATGGTATCCTTAGAAACTAAACCACTATCAAAGATAATCCACGTTCGTACAATTAGGTCTTAGTGTTAAAAATAAATGTCATTGTGAAAAGGGAATTTCCACTTTCTTTTTATGTGAAAAACTAAAGTGTATGTTCACAAATTTCGAACAAATTTTAAATATCTACAAAATACTGTACTTACGTGCGATGGTTGTTCCGATGCACTACATAACAGGATACAAACGACACAGTATACGAATACAGCCGAAGAATACCTTAGAATCTCCATCCTGCCAAGATGATTACGCTTCTTAATTTCACAAAATCCCACAATGGACCACGTGATGACATACGTAGCCGGCGGATTGTATTTCTTTTTTGTCACAATGTACAACCAGCGACAGTTCGTCGGTCACTGACGAAGATTTCTAATCGAAATAATAAGTAGGTAATTGGGTGATAATTATTAACAGGTCCGCGTCGAAGAAGAGTCGCCTGCTCCGGTCTGCACTCTTTTATTTTTTCATCCAACATCCTCGGCCGGTTACTTTCGTATTTATACGCAGATCAGCGAAATTATTGCAAATTATCAGCTTCCTGTCGCCTTTTTCCCATAACGCGATGAAAGCAGTGCATACACTTCCATGCAATAAAAAACCTCCAGGATGTGCGGATTTATTGCGGACATTCGCGAGTGCAAATCGTACCTTGATAAATGACCATATATGTTTCATCAGGTTTCGACCCTCGCCATCCAAAGATGAACAAATATTTTCTGCCAGATACATGCATGTAACCTACAGCGATGCAAGAAGAGTTTGTCTTTTAATCTAGTAATAAAATTGCTGATAGTTATCTGTTGGATTTACATAGGCCACCTGAAGATTATTCACTTATTGAGTTGCAAGTTGTTGAGATATATATGTATATATCTAGATCTAGCAGATGTAAAAGAAGACGAATCCTAGAGCTCAAATTATTGAGGCGGAATAATCAATAATTTCAGACTAGAAATCTGGTTAAATGGGCAATGTTGTGCAGTTTTGTATGCCGGTTCAGATTATGTTGAAAACATTTCAAATGTCCGAGCAGTTTAGATATTATTCTAAAAAAAAAACAAAAAACGCGATTTTCTAATAAATTCAATATTTTCATAATTAATAAAGATGCAAGAATAGTTTAACATGAAAGTTACTGATTAATCTGTAACTGAAGATCTCCAGCTTTAAGAATATGAAAGATACCCATGCAATCTTACTGTATTTAGGACACCCTGTATATGACCAATAAACTCAGGAAAATGTATTGCTTCCTTTCATAATAATTTTATTAAATACAATTTGCTTTAGTAGCATTAAATTTTTATGTGCTTAATAACGTAAGTGTTTTCCATAAAAAAACAAAAGATAAATTATATTCTGTACCGTGAAAATTAATTACATAATACCAGCTTTTAGTGTTGCACATCCTTACGAAGCAAGAAACCGTGACTATAGGTATTTAAAAATGGGAAACTGTTTTAAATACTGCATTAATTGTAAAATATAAAAACGACATTGAAATAATTGGAATAATAATTTTATTAGTTACAAGTTTACAGTTATAGTTTAGAAGCAATAATAATACACCTACATTACAGCTCTAAGAAACACAATTTGGCACAATTCTGGAACGTTTTGGATTGACTAGA
Source organism: Othius punctulatus (assembly GCA_951805005.1). Classification (NCBI taxonomy): domain Eukaryota; kingdom Metazoa; phylum Arthropoda; class Insecta; order Coleoptera; family Staphylinidae; genus Othius; species Othius punctulatus. Next base: position 33,224,365 of record OX638143.1, read on the forward strand.
TATACGATTTGCCACAGGCAATAATAAGTGCGACTGCAGACTCCATAGGAGTTAAAATATCTTCAAATTAAGCTTTCAATTATATCAGGAAAATTTGTGGCTTTAAAGCTCAAGCTCTTCTTGGATTGTGGTTTGCTGGCGGGCAAAGGCATTCCCCATTAACCGCCTCTTGTACCCAATCCACGTAATTCGATACCTTGGTATAAATTCCTGGCAGGTTTGGACGGGCACATCCACGACCCCATGAGACAAGACCTAAAAAGAAACATACACTTTGATCTGAATTGAAGGTATTGCGTAAATGTCGTTAAAACGTGGTTAAATTTAAAATATATTAGAAAAATTATCCATAAATGGAAATCGAATGCAAGCCACAAAATAAGTAGGATGTCCCTTTGATTTCATTACAACCATTTTTTTTAATAACACATTATACAGGGTGTAACAAAAATCATGCACGAAACTTTTGTGGGGGGCACCTGGGAAATATTAAACAAGTTGGCAAATTTGACATTTCAATTTTCAGAAATAAAATATTGAAAATCCTCTTAACCTTAATATGAAATTGAGTCTGACGCCGCTGGATATTGATATGCAATAAATGTATCAACACATAAATTATCGACAACTACTTTATAATTACCAATAAACCAATAACCAATAAAATTTAACCTCTTAACCATACTATGGAATTGAGACCGATGCCGCCGGATAATTGATATGCAATAAATGTGTCAACTCATAAATTATCGACGACTAGTTCTTAACCCTGTCCCTTCAAATTTTAAATACAACAAGCAGTTAATAACATCCTTAATGTATTCAAAGGGGACTAAAAATTACACAATGAAAATATTAATAAGTTAATGTGAATAGATAAATTCAATGCAAAAGGATTTTAGGCTGGCTGCGGCTGACTGCGCTACGAGAATCGAAATTTAAAATTTTCCTATTGGTTTAATTATTCTCCAGGAGCCCGCAGAAAAGTTTCGTGCATGATTTTTGTTACACGAAAGGGTGACCAAGTCAAAATTTGGCAAAAATGGGTTGAAATGTAAAAGTTTGTTGTATTTATTACGAAAACATTTTTATGTTGTATCATGGTTCACTGATGTATTAATAAAAACTTTCAAACAACAATACATTATAAAACTATATTTTTATTATAGTTTTATCCATTTTGGATGCCAGTTATTATTATAGTTTTTATTATTTTCTTCCTTCTTTATTACAGTAGTAACTGGTAGTGTTTAGATACAGGGTGTCTCCTAGAAAACGTCGCTGGCCATAACTCGTTTATTTATTGGCAGATTTTAATTAAACAAAAACAAGATTAAATGGCCCCACATATTCTACAAAGGGGCCCTAATTTTCTGTATTTGCAAAATCAACTTTCATTTCAGCGATAGTCAACTTTTTTTTTTCAAATGGTTACATATATTTTCTTTTTTTTTTCTGGTAAAGATTCTTTTTCTGAATCCATAGATGTATAACAAGTTGGCTCTGATAGAATATTCGTTACAGAAAAATAATGTTTCTAAGCATAAAGTTGTTTTTTTGTAAATTTATCAAGTGTGCCATGGAAAGCAAAGTTAACACAAAAAACAGTAAAAGTCATTTTGTGGTTTGTATTTGTGTTTCTTAAGAATTGCATTTACCGTCCGTTTTGATGTGTCAATGTTATTTGCAAATTCCCGAATAGATGTTCTTGGATTTCCTTGCACATTAAGAAGTACATGTAATTCCACATTTCCGTGAAATATTCATTCCTCTCTCTTCTGTTTTTTAAAAACACCATGCTTAATTTTTTTTTTCATGTCTTCCAAATTTTCTAGGTTCTGTGACTTCTTTATTCGGAAAACGGTCCATGTACAGAAAAATAATGTTTCTAAGCATAAAGTTGTTTTTTGTAAATTTATCAAGTGTGCCATGGAAAGCAAAGTTAACACAAAAAACAGTAAAAGTCATTTTGTGGTTTGTATTTGTGTTTCTTAAGAATTGCATTTACCGTTCGTTTTGATGTGTCAATGTTATTTGCAAATTCCCGAATAGATGTTCTTGGATTTTCTTGCACATTAAGAAGTACATGTAATTGCACATTTCCGTGAAATATTCGTTCCTCTCTCTTCGGCTTTCTAAAAACACCATACTTGAATTTTCTTCATATCTTCCAAATTTTCTAGGTTCTGTGACTTCTTTATTCGGAAAACGGTCCATGTACAGCAGCACTGCTTGATCGCGATTTTTATTGCATTCGCATTCAAAATAGACTTGTAACATGTTAGTCAACAGATCGTCAAAAATTGGACCGACAAAAAAAAAATATGGCACATTATCACTTAGATGACTTTTACTGTTTTTTGTGTTCACTTTGCTTTTCATGGCACACCTGAACAAAAAAACAACTTTATGTTAATTTTTCTGTAACGATTATTCCAACAAGGCCAACTTGTTATACATATTTGGATTCAGAAAAATGATCTCTACCAGAAAAAAAAAATATATGTAACCATTTGAAAAAAAAAGTTGACTATCGCTGAAAAGAAAGTTGATTTTGCAAAAAAAGAAAATAAATGCCCCTTTGTAGAACATGTGGAGCCATTTAATTTTGTTTTTGTTTTATTGAAACCGGGCAATGTCACCCTGTACAAAGTTGTTTTTTTGTTGTTATTATTTTTATTATTTATTTTTCACCTTACTAGAGTAGTTTCGGCTATCTTTCGGCCATTTTTAGAGGTGGTAGAGATGGTGAGCCAGAGGTGCTCTAAAACATTAACACCTCTGAAATTTACTGAAAAATAGCCAAAACTGCTCTAGTAAGGTGAAGAAGAAATAATAAAAATAATAAAAACAACAAAACATCTTTATATCTAAACACTGCCAGTTAGCACTCCAATAAAGAAGGAAGAAAACAATAGAGAACTATATTTATAATAAAGTTTTGAATTTTCAAATGCATTTATCCCGAAACGGTCTTTTTTTAATTTTAACACTTCTTCTTACAAGCCCACGATATTTTTACTAACTATAGCAATGAGTATTAATATAAAGCTAGTTTAAGTAGCTAGTTGACTTAGATTAGGCATTTAATTTTATATTGATCATTAGTACATGTTTTGGGTATTTTGTGCTGAAGTCAGTTGAGGATTTTTCTTCTTTTGATTTAATACTGAAACTGAAAGAGACGCCCGAAACAGAAACGAATCATGACTGAAAGAGATCTTTGAGAATGCAAGAGTATGGAAGCGAATGGAAGAGAATGGAAGAGAATGGAAGAGAATGGAAGAGAATGGAAGAGAATGGAAGGGAATTGAAGCGAATTGAAGCGAATTGAAGGGAATAGAGAGAATGGAAGATAATGGATGAGAATTGAAGAGAATTGAAGAGAATGGAAGAGAAGGAAAGAGAATGGAATCAAATTGAAGGGAAAGGAAGAGAATGGGAGTTAATGGAAGATAATGGTAGCAAATTGAAGAGAATTGATGGGAACGGAATAGAATGGAAAATAATGGTTGATAATGGAAGAGAATGAAAGATAATAGAAGCGAAAAGATAATGGAAGAGAATTGAAGATAATGGAAGTGAATTGAAGTGAATTTAAGAGAATGGAAGAGAATAAAAGGGAATGGAATCGAATTGAAGGGAATGGAAGAGAATGGGAGTTAATGGAAGATCATGGTAGCGAATTGAAGAGAATTGAAGGGAACGGAATAGAATGTAAGATAATGGTAGATCATGGAAGAGAATGGTTGATAATGGAAGAGAATGGTAGATAATGGAAGAGAATGGTAGATACTGGAAGATAATGGAAGAGAATGAAAGAGAATGGAAGCGAAAAGAGTATGGAAAAGAATTGAAGATAATGGAAGCGAATTGAAGTGAATTGAAGAGAATGGAAGAGACTGGATGGCAATAAAAGAGAATGGAAGACTAGCACAAACGCTTCCTACATACATTTGCTGGCACCCGTATGACATAAACTATTTATTAAATTTAATAAATTTAATGGATGCATACTTACCAATTATCTCCATATCACCGCTATTACTATTCATATGTAATGGGCCTCCACTATCACCCTAAAATTATACATCGCGTATAATAAGGCTTCTGTTTTTATTTCTAACTTCGTTACCTGGCAGGCGTCACGCTGACCTTCGGGATAACCAGCACAAAACATGTTTTCTGATAACCTTTGCTCTCCATAGCCAGAGTTATAGCAGTCCTTTTTGGTCCAGACAGGAACAGCAGCCTTTCTAAGGACAGGCGAGATCTTATCACGTTCTCCTGTTCTTCCCCATCCCGCGACAATCGCCAGACGTCCTGAATAATCTTCGTTCTCTGTAACAATGTGTAATTTAGCTAGCATATATCTCGAAATAATAAAATTCTCATAAGTTGAAAACTCGTGAGCTTGTTCTTCTTCTTCTACTTCTTCTTATTATTTTTCTTCATCTTCTTAACCACCTTCTCCTCCTCCTCCTTCGCCTTCTTCTTCTTGTTCTTCTCCTCCTCCTCCTCCTCCTCCTCTTCTTTCTTCTTCTTCTTCCTTCGCTTCTTATTCTTCTTCATCTTCTTCTTCTTTGGCAACCTTTCATACTCTTTGATATAGACCTCCCAGAATTGTTTCCACTGCTACCTATCCTATATTACCTGATGCTAAGAGATGGTATCGAGTTGTTCAAAAAAACTTTCATTAAAGTGGTCATGAAAGAAAAGGATAGATATAAAATGTATGTCTTAGCTTATAGTTGCCAAATCTGACAGATTTGTCGAAGTTCGAATTTGTGAATGTGACATCTTATTGATTGTGGCTTTCACCGAACAACAAAAACGCTGCATGTTAGAAATGTATTTTAGAAACGGTGTAAAAATTGATGGGCAGAGGGTTTATTCGACACGTAATGCATTTGAAGATTTCCAAGAAACTTTTCCAGAAGTGATCGTTCACTTTGATAAATTCCAAAGATAAATTAAATAGAAACGTAATTCAGACATACGTAATTTATTTCTTGGCACACTTTGATGAAAGATTTTTGAATCACATGTTACTTCTTCCATGCTTGATTGTAGTACTTATATGTTTTATATTCCTATTTTTTTCTGAAGTATCATAGTGTACAATATGAATTACCTGAAGATGGAAGACAAGCCGTCTGAATCTTCTCGTTAAACTCCACCGGCTCGTCCAATTCCAGGACGGCGATGTCGTTGTTGTAACTGTACGAGTCGAAACCTTTATGCTGCCTGGCCTTTCTCACGCCCCTGAAGACAGCACTGGCGAAACGGTCACCCTTGTTCCTATCGTGGTCGTCTAGTGACACCGTGATGCCCCTAATGTCCAACCTACTCCGGAGAGGATCGTAACAGTACATGAGTGAGGTAGGTCACTACAAGAACTCACCCATCCACACAATGGGCTGCGGTCAAGACGTGCCGTCTGGTAATGAGACTAGCACCGCAATAAAATTGTCCATTCCTTGATAAACCGGCGATCCACGGGAATTCGTGAATCTTGGTAATATTGCCGCCAACAACTCTCATCTGTCTGTTGCTCATTCCACAAACTGAAACCAAAAATATTGATAAAATGATACACAAATTATAAAGATCGAAGGAGTGCCTAAACATTATTTGGGGATGCACAATTGTATTTGCAACCCTCACACCATTCCTATACTTATATCCGCAGGTTATAGAGTTAGAAGCCCTTGGAGTTATAGACGAGATTAAAAATTATGGTTACCAGCAAAATACCTCAAAATGAGCTGATTTGAATTATTAGTAGAAGATTATTAGAAGGCACCTGGCAAATGAAAGTGACTTCTAATACTTTAATAATAATTCTGATAGCGAAATTACACTGTGCGATCAGCAACTATTTAGATAAAATAAGCTCTTGAGATATTGTAAGTATGTCTGCTAGGATACAAGACGTCTGTTAAAATCTGTTGTCAGCAATTCATGTATTTTGAAGGGATGCATATCTAAGTCCTTCTTCAAATTTTTTTGGCGGGTTCTATAAGTGTAAAGTGTGCAGTGTGTATATGAAGGTGAAAATGAGATATGTCAGTCATTGTATGATTTGTATAGTGTTTTGAATGGAATGGTCCATTTGGTAAGTCATGTGGTTCATTCCAAGCATAGTTCATCCATAAAGGCCCAGTTTATATTATTGATCTTGATTTTAAATCGAAGTTTTTCGAACCTAGAAGCGACTTCATATAGACGTTTAGTAGGAGTCCTAAACTCTGTTTTGTTATCAAATGTTATACCGAGATATTTATCATCCGGAGTTGGATATACGTCCAAGTTACCGACTGTAATAATTGGTGAATTTTTGTTAATTTTGTGATTAGGTATTAATAATTGACATTTGTTTGGTTTAGGTAATAGTCTAAACTTATGGAACCAATTCATGGTTGTATTGATAAGTCGTTGTAGTCGTTTTGGTGAGTTTACTGTTGTGTGAAATGAGGGCTGTATCATCTGCGAATTGTAGAATGTATGACTTCATATTTATGTGGTTTTTGTCAATGAAGTTATGGTTATAAATGTCATGACAGTAAATGTTATATAACAGCGGGGATATTGATGACTCTTGTGGTAATCCTTGGAGTGGAGTGAATTTATAGGAGTAAGTGTTGATGATCTTGATTTGTAGCTATCTGTTGGTTAGAATTGATTGTTTTGATGAGATTAGTGTTGTGTGAAATGAGGGCTGTATCATCTGCGAATTGTAGAATGTATGACTTTAGATTTACGTGGTTTTTGTCACTGAAGTTATGGTTATAAATGTCTTGGCAGTAAATGTTATATAACAGCGGGGATATTGATGACTCTTGTGGTAATCCTTGGAGTGGAGTGAATTTATACGAGTAAGTGTTGTTGATCTTGATTTGTAGGTATCTGTTGGTTAGAATTAATTGTTTTTATGAGATTAGTGTTGTGTGAAATGAGGGCTGTATCATCTGCGAATTGTAGAATGTATGAGTTTAAATTTATGTGGTTTTAGTCAATGAAGTTATGGTTATAAATATCATGGCAGTAAATGTTATATAACAGCGGGGATATTGATGACTCTTGTGGTAATCCTTGGAGGGAAGTGAATTTATACGAGTAAGTGTTATTGATCTTGATTTGTAGCTATCTGTTGGTTAGAATTGATTGTTTTGATGAGATTAGTGTTGTGTGAAATCAAACCAACAGTTACAAATCAAGATCAACAACACTTACTCATATAAATTTACTTTACAAATACAAAGTGTGCAAAAATTAATGCAGGAACAATAACTAGGATGGTTCGGGCACCTGATAAGAAAGCCAGAAGACAGACAAACAAAAATAGTATGGACATCAAAAGACGAAAAGAAAAAGAAGGAAAGAGGAAGACCAAGGAAAAGATGGGAAAACAACGTAGAAGAGATGCTAAGAAGAAACGACCTCGATTAACAAGAAGCAAGGAAAAAGGTTACAAATAGAAAGGAATTGAAAAACTTCGTAGACAACATAAATTAGTGGTGGCATGAATCTCGACACCCGAAAAGGTATAGGAGATGTAAATTGATTATATATATATATATATATATATATATATATATATATATATATATATATATATATATATATATATATATATATATATATATATATATATATATATATATATATATATATATATATATATATATATATATATATATATAGAGTACGTCCCCGGATTGAGTTTACAAGATGATTTTTTTTTAATTTATACTTTTAGGTAAAAATGTTCCTTGGCTGAAACTACCAGTTCAGTTATTGAAACTTTGATTTATTTGTACATCATGTTGGCAAAATGATTTTTTTTAAATATTATTTTGGCACTTAATCATTTACTATTTGCAAAAATAATTTAAAATTACATCTAACAACATTATATAAAATCAAAGAAATGCTCAAATGCAGAAAATAATACTGAAAATTAAAAAAATCGCTTACGAGTTTCAATTGCATCGATAACTATATTGAAGAAATGCAAAACAGTTGTCATCAGTACCACACCAGGTTTCAACTGTGTGAAGAAAATGGAGGGGGATTGTTGAAATGATGTTATTTTTCTTAAGTGTCAAAATTAGATTTATTTTGTATTTATTTAGCCAAGACACTGTATAAATAAATCAAAGTTTTAATAACTGAAATGGTAGTTTCAGACGAAGCAGAAATTTTTATTCCTATAACATTTTTATTTAAAAGTAAAAATTAAAAAAAAATCCTTCTTGTAAACTCAATCCGGCGACATACTGTATATATTTTAGTCTTAAATATGTTTGCTGTGATAGTATATTCTCTATACATTTGTCGTTTTGTTTTGATTAGTTTTAGAATATATTTTAGCAGTCTATCTTTGTAGTATTTTTGTGTAATATGTGGAGTATGTCTGATAATTGAGTTCGTCGGGTTGTCTTGGAACTCAACGATATTATTTATATTCCATTAACATCTATGTTTACTGCTTCTACATTTGTTAGTCTCATGTTGGTTATTTTTATTGGGTTAGTGATTATAACTGGGATGTCAAGATTCAATGTAAATTTTATGCCAAGGTGGTCAGAGCAAAGATCTGTTGTTAGTTCAATATTAACTATGCTGTTTTTTTAAATTAATGGTATGAAGAAGTAGGTCTGGTGTATCGTTGTTTTGGGGCATTATAAAAGTTGGTTTTGTGTATCTTTTCATAAAGTCATAATTGTTTAGAAAATTATTCAGTTGTCTACTTTTTCATTTATTTATGTTGAAGTCACCAATAATAATTGAATAGGTATATAATGATGCTTTAATGAAAATATTTTGTTCTATATCCGAATGGGGATGAATGTAGGCCAGGAATATGTGAAGATTATCATTCTTGAATGGTATGGTGAAATGGAGACATTCATTCATAGGGTTGTTATTTGCTGGCGGATTAGATTTCTACACATTGTAACGAGGATCTAGTTAGTAGAACCTCCACACATATTACTGTTAAATATATGACCATGTTTATGTATAGTTTGCCAGTTTCTATAAGATATTGTTGTGACTGCTTTAGTCTTACTTGACTCATTAATGATTTATTAATTCCATAACATTTATTTACTTTTTAAACAGAAAGATTTAATGTCGCTTTTGATTTGCTTTCGCCCTAACAATAATGGTTTTCTGTGTTTGTAAGGCCAAATTTTATTTTCTTGCCGTAAATATTTTGATCAGTATTAAGATTGTACCTACCACAGTTGCATCCGTTTTGGGAGGTGATTGAGTTGTCATCCACGTTTCTTCCCGATCTTCCGAAAAACTGAAACTGCACCAATATCTTGGAGTATCACTCTGCCAAAATAGGCATTGGTTCGGACTTACCGGCCGGTTAGGGAGCGCTAGGCAAACGGTCAAGAAAACCACCACCAGGGCGACCACCGTCACAAAATCGCCCATGTTTTTTTGGTAAAACCTGAGGAATCACTAATAAAACAATTTTCGGCCAGCAACATTTTATACGCATCTGGCCGGTACATTGTTTCAATGTTAAGGGTGGCGAGGTGGGGAACATTTACCTTGACCATTTTTTGTCGCTTTTTCATTCTCTCCGCCGCAATGACAACAATAATAAAGGCACGCATATTCAAACGCCTATATTACACATTCAATGTCTAGGAGAGATGCATTCAAGGTTCGTGCATTTCCATGTCTGACACACTTACGCAACGCTCCGTTTTGTGTGAGCGAAGAGATAAGGCGAACCCTTCACACCATTTCCGATGTATGAATGTCGCTAATGCTGTGACCCAATTACCAGCCACCGTTAATTCATATGCGACGCTGATAATTCGAGATGCTGATACCATCCATTTGTCGCCAACTGGTTCAAACGAGAATCTGTAATCTTCAGATCAATAAAGGCATGATTGAAAATATATATCTTAATCATTGAATTGTGTTACAACGCCATATGCAAGACAATTGATAAATATTTTAGGCACGAGCCAAATAACTCAATAATTGTACGCTGATGTACTGCTAGTATGGAAAGTTTGTAAAGCAACCGTTTGCATATGAAATATATAAATTAATTGAAATGTTTTGGGAAAACCTTATTATATACATAATTATAGATATTTATTACATACAAAATGTTCATTGCTAAATTTCTTATATAGGTACCTCCTACTTCTCGTTTAATCCAACAGCAACAAAATTTTATATTTGTTTTGCTCAAGTTCAAAAATCTATTGAATGTATAAGAATTTTAAATTATATAATTATAGTTTAATAAATTAATAGATTTAGCCGTTATTTTTTGAAAGTCCATATTCATTATTTTAATAATATTTTCTTATCACTTTCAAACTTAATTTATTTTGATTTTCCACTACAATAGTTTGCCATATTGTGGCTTCTTCAGGCGAAGAAATGCCAACAGTGAAAATAATCAAAAATAACCGTAAACATTAATTCAATCAATATCAAGATTCTTGACCTGAAGAAGCCACAGTGTGGCAAATATTGTAGTGGAAAATAAAAATAATGAAATATTATATTGATGAGGCTGATACATGATGAAACTACGTGTTAATATATAAATAATACACAATTTGTGAAACTCACACCAATTGTTTTTATTTATATATTAAAATAATTTAAGTTTTGAAAGTGATAAGAAAATGTTATTTAAATAATAATTATAGTTTAATAAAATTGGGCTATTAATTAAGATATGATAAACATTGAAGAGCAGTTAGGGGATGATTCAAAACAAAATTTGGATAGAAGAGCGTGCGATCATCTAAACTTAAAATATATGAGTGCCAATAATTATAGATTTCAATTACAAAATTTTAAAATTTTCTCCCACGCGATATTACAGATTGTAAGAAAACGTTCTTGTAAAGTTTTAATAAGAAAATTGGTAATGCCTATAATATTTGCATGATTTCATCCAGATCGATAAATTCGATTAATATTATAATCAAAATTTGAATTTCACATGTCCCCACATACAGTACATCTACTATGTATATCTATACTATACTATATACCGACATACTATACACTATACACATCCATTATTCTATAAACACTAACATATGTATAAAGCATTTTTATAATTTGGATTGGATTACTGAGAATAAGACATGGTAACCGAATAAAACTGATTACTTTCTGCAATCTCTTTACAAACATCTTAAATTATTTAAATTATTGTTGTGCTACTTTGTGTATAACTTAATAAATGGACAATCTCTGATAATACGTGCACTCATACATCACTTTAATGCGTTTTGCTGTGGCCCAGCTGTACATCCAAGGTGGATAATACTTTAATAAATATCTGAATTGCATCATACACGTCCATGCCGAATATGACTCCAATGCGAGATTTATTATGAAAGTTGAAGTTGCATAATTAAAAGTCTATAAGTAAAAGTTATTGCCATGTGTAGAGATAGCATAAGTAATCGGCTCTCGTCGCGTAGCTAGTTAAGGCTCCAACTATACAGGGTGTCAAAAATGTCTGGAATACATAAATTATTTCGGATGTTCAAAATATTTTTGAAAAATCCTCTGACATGTCGATTATAATGTGTCTATAACGTGTCTATAACGTGGTATAAGTAATCGGCTCTCGTAGCGTGGAGAGTTAAGGCTCCAACTATACAGGGTGTTAAAAATGTCTGGAATACATTAATTATTTCGGATATTCAAAATATTTCTGAAAAATCCTCGGATACGTTACATTCGACGTGTCCGATGTATTCAAGACTTTTTCAAAGTTTTCAAAATACACATTTTATTGTAAATCTAACATTTTTGCTGTTCTGACCAAATTACGTTATTTTGTTTAAATTTTCGTTTCATTACGTAGATCTCGAGAAGTAGATCTAGATCTAGAGTAGAAGTAGTTCCATTAAGTACATCATTAAGTAGATTTAGAATCAATTTTGTCAATAGTTTCGTTGTAAATCGTTGTAAAGTTTTTGTCATCATTTGTTTCTTAATTTAGTACATCATCGACTAGTTTTATTTATAGTTATTCAAAATATTTTTCAAAATGCTCGGGCACGTTAAAATCGACGTGTCCGATGTAAACAAGACTTTTTCAAAGTTTTTAAAAATACACATTTTATTGTAAATCTAACATTTTTGCTGTTCTGACCAAATTACGTTATTTTGTTTAAATTTTCGTTTCATTACGTAGATCTAGAGTAGTAGATCTAGATCTAGAGAAGTAGATCTAGATCTAGAGTAGAAGTAGTTGCATTAAGTAGATCATTAAGTAGATTTTGAATCAATTATGTGCCAAAATAGTTTCGTTGAAAATCTAAAGTTTTTGTCATCATTTGTTTTTTTAATTTATGACATCATCGACTAGTTTTATTTATAGTTATACAAGACATTTTTGAAAAATCCTCGGACACGTTAAGATCGACGTGTCCGATGTATTCCAGACTTTTTCAAAGTTTTCAAAAATACACATTTTATTGTAAATGTAACAGTTTTGCTGTTGTGACCAAATTACGTTATTTTGTTTAAATTTTCGTTTCATTAAGTAGATCTAGAGAAGTAGATCTAGATCTAGAGTAGAAGTAGTTCCATTAAGTAGATCAATAAGTATATTTTGAATCAATTTTGTGCCTAAATAGTTTCGTTGTAAATCTAACGTTTTTGTTATCATTTGTTTTTTAATTTATGACATCGTCGACTGGTTATTAAATAACAACCATAATTTATAATTTTATTTGATAGACCACTTCCTGAATATAACGGTATACATCTTTTATACCTTACATAAGAAACATTTTGCTCAAAAATCAATTAAAAGTTATAAAACATTGTAGGTATTTAATTAGAAAAATCACATAAATATTTGAATTCAAAATTTGGAAAAGGGCTCATCTCGAGGAGCATTCAAAATGGATTTTTTCGCACTTTTCATGTACACATAAATGGTTCCAACCCTCTGTTTTCTTTCTTTCTCTCCAATACTCTACCTTTTTTTGTTTTTGATGTTTGTCATTCATCCTGTAGTTTTTACCTGAAATGTATTTATAAAATCCACCTATTCCGGAAAACCAATTGGAAGACGTGAGCCTATAGAGTAGCTATCAAGGTTTTCTAACCTTTATCCAATTAATATTTTTCGTTGAGAACAATTGAAAAGCATTGTTAGAAATATAAAACTTAACTCGTCGTTCATCCTGTAGATTTCACCTGAAATATATTTACAAAATACACCTGTTCGGAAAAAACCAATTGAAATACGAGAGCCTATAGAGTATCTATCAAGGTTTTCTGACCTTTATCCAATTCATATTTTTCTTTGAGAACAATTGAAAAGCGTTGTTAATAATATAAAACTTAACAATGCAGAGAGGCCTCAAAGATAGAATTCTAATAGAAATTTTGCCCGAAACCACAAACAAAGTTCAACAAGAATTTATGTAACTGTCTAGCTCAATGGAGATTCCATTTCGAACATTTTGTCGAATTATTACAATCGAATTGTAAATTTCGAAATGGGCTCGTTTCCGAAAACTTTTCAGAAGACACAAAAAACAGAATTTCCGTTGAACTAATTCACTTTATGAGCAGTTTTGTTTCCTAAAATTACTCTTTCACCGCTATGAAAACCAGATATGAGCCTTTTTCCCTCATAAAATAGAGGACTATACATGGTCCTCTATGTATAGTCAGAGGTAAGAGTAAGCTACCATGGGTATCTTACTTTTTTCTATCTTTCTCTCCAATAGTCTACCTTTTTTTTGTTTTTGGTGTTCGTCGTTCACCCTGTAGTTTTCACCTGAAATGTATTTATAAAATCCACCTGTTCGAGAAAACCGATTGAAATACGCGAGCCTATAGAGTACCTATCAAGGTTTTGTGACCTTTATCCAATTCATATTTTGCTTTGAGAACAATTGAAAAGCGTTGTTAATAATATAAAACTTAACAATACAGAGACGCCCCAAAGATAGAATTCGAATAGAAATTTTGCTAGAAACTACAAACAAAGTTCAACAAGAGTTTATGTAACTGTCTAGCTCAATGGAGATTCCATTTCGAACATTTTGTCGAATTATTACAATCGAATTGTAAATTTCGAGATGGGCTCGTTACCGAAAACTTTTCAGAAGACACAAAAAACAGAATTTCCGTTGAACTAATTCACTTTATGAGCAGTTTTGTTTCCTAAAATTACTCTTTCACCGCTATGAAAACCAGATATGAGCCTTTTTCCCTCATAAAATAGAGGACTATACATGGTGTTCCAAATTCAGTAAGCTACCATGAGTATCTTACTTTTTTCTTTCTTTCTCTCCAATCCTCTACATTTTTTTGTTTTTTATGTTCGTCATTCATCCTGTAGTTTTCACCTGAATTGTATTTATAAAATCCACCTATTCGGGAAAACCGATTGGAAGTCGTGAGGCTATAGAGTTGCAATCAAGGTTTTCTGACCTTTATCCAATTCATATTTTTCTTTGAGAACAATTGAAAAGTGTTGTTAGTAATATAAAACTTAACAATACAGACAGGCCCCAAAGATAGAATTCGAATAGAAATTTTGCCATAAACCACATACAAAGTTCAACACGAATTAATGTAACTGTCTGTATATAGCTGTACAGAAATTCAGTTTTTTGTATCTCCTGAAATGTTTTATTTTCAAAGTTCATCGTTTTTGAAACTTACAATCGCTCGAAATTACGCTCTTTTCGAATTTTCTTTTGGAAATTTACAATTCAATTACAACAAACGTTCGAACTAGAATACTCATTGAGCTAGAGAGTATTCCAAGCAGAAATTCACTCTTGTTGAACTTTGTTTCTGCTTTCTGGCAATTTTTTTATTCAAAATCTATCTTTGGGGTCTCTGTATTGTTAAGTTTTGTTTTATAAACAACGCTTTTCAATTGTTCTCAAAGAAAAATATGAATTGAATTAAGGTCTAAAGACCTTGATAGCTACTCAATAGGCCTGAATTTTCCATTCGGTTTTCCCGAATAGGTTTATTTTATAAATAAAATTCTATCTTTAAATTGCTTTTTGAGCGAAATGTTTCTGATATAAGGTATAAAAAAATGTATACCGTTATAAAAAAAATGTATACCGTTATATCTAGAAAAAAAGAGTCCATGAAATAAAATTATAAAATATTTAACATTTAAAAGAAGCCGATGATGTCATAACTCAAAAACAAAATATGACAAAAATTTCAGACTTACAAAAAATGAGTATTTATTAAAACTAAAATCGACTTATTCGAGGTTGTGTCTAAAATATATATTTTTTTTATTTCCGACTTATTAAATGTGTTCCTGACTTTTTTGTCACCCTGTATATTTAATATTACGAGTATATAATATTCAATAACATTATCAACATAAATCATAATTAAGCAGTCGTTAAGTTATTGCAAATTTATTGACAAAATAAATCGATTTAATAAGGTAATAAATGTTTGCCATTAGCAATAATTTTTATTAAGCTATAAATTTGATACATCAAGTAAAGTAACGGTTTACTAGCATCACAGATTATTAGTACCTAAGTGTAATTTGACCATGAAACCGAAACGTCAAGCAGGATTCGTCAGTTGTGTTTGCAAATTGTAAATTATATGCGCCAGTGAGGGTCAGCGGCATCAACTCAAACACCATTAAAATTTTGTGATTGTATTTGACTAACACCGTTAACGAGGACGCAGCAGTTAAATTTCATTATCTAATCAGGTGATCAGTTGGGTGATCAACAATTGAAGGAACAAAAATCATTTCTATTACTAAAAGTTAACACTAATGTGAAGTTTTTGTCAAATCGTCCGTAAAGCAACCCATTATATAAAGATTTCTTGCACATTGGGTTGCCTGCACATAATAATATACCATTTATTGATATACAGGGTGTAATATTTATCGTGTTCAACATGGCCAGTAGTGTTTTTTTCTGTGGATAGAGTTTATTTGCAAATTTATTATAAGATTCCTGTAATAGCATTTTGAGAAATTGTGAATTTTCGTATGATGTATGTGTGTGATGATAAAGTGCTCTCATGTAAAATATACATTTTTCGAGTTATACTGTTTTCTGGTATGATTACTGAAGTGATCATTGCGACAAAGTTCTGTACGAAAAGTAATTTTTTTATTTGATACCATATTGAAAATTAATTATGCGATACCTTTTCCGAAATTAATGAAACTTCTTGAAATTTATTTTATTTATATATTTATTCCTTTGCCTCTATAGCTTTCGGTGTAAGGCATACATTATTAATTTTTATAATATTCTCTCCACTTCCTTCTATCTTTTGTTAATTCCTTTAATTCTTCCCATGTATTATTCCCTTTTCTTATTGCCTCTTCTTTCATTGCGCTATTCCGTTATTTTCTTCCTTTTTGTCGTTTTCCTGTTGCTCTTGTCTCGTATATTTTCTTTCAAAAATCAACAGTAAATATTAAAATGTTGACAGTAATAATTCGATTGGAACGCTTGCAATATCATTGACATTTTTACAGGTATTTTGACTGTATAGAATAGAATAGAATATATAGAATAATGAATTGTTGGTATAATATTTGAAATAATTAAAAAGTCGTTAGGAATCAATGGAACTTTGACAAAATTATTAAATGTTTTATTTTAACCCTTATAATTTTGACTGTAACAATTAAAATGTTAGCATTATTACAGAAATATTGACCGAATTATCGAAAAGTTGACATAATTGGTGAAATCTTTGCATAATATATGAAATTTTGATAAAATAACTAAATTTATTGAAAATATAACTGTAATCATTCAATTTTTACCAATGAGCAAAGCAATTTTCATAGAATAATTTAAAAAATTTAACAGTCATTGTTAAAATTTTGATAGTAATGATGGGTAATGTAAAACTAATATAGTAAAATGAGTAATAATTGGAACGTTTGCATTATCATTGAAATTTTTACAGAAATTTTGACTGTATAGAATAGAATAACTATTTATACCTATTTCAACTACGGAACATAATACTTAATTACTCTCTACTGTTTGAAATATTAATGAATATTATCACATTTAAAATTATTTCTATAAATAATTCAATTATGATATTTTAACATTTAACAACTACTGTCAAAATTTCCATGATTACAATGAAATTATAATTGTTTCTGGAAATATTTCAATTATACTGTCGAAAGTTTTATCATTTTTGTCAAAATTTCAATTATTGTGTTATAACATTTCAATGATTTCTGTCAATTTTTCAATAATTTTTGTCAAAATTTCCATGATTACTGTCCATTTTTCAATAATTTCTGTAAAAATTTCCATAATTACAATGAAATTTAAAATTGTTTCTGGAAACATTTCAATTATACTGTCGAAGGTTTTATCATGTTTGTCAAAATTTCAATTATTGTGTTATAACATTTCAATTATTACTGTCCATTTTTCAATAATTTCTGTCAAAACTTCCATGATTACTGTCCATTTTCCAATCATTTCTGTAAAAATTTCCCAAATTACAGTGAAATTTAAAATTGTTTCTGGAAATATTTCAATTATGCTGTCGATAGTTTTATGATTTTTATCAAAATTTCAATTTTCTGTGAACATTTCCATGATTACTGTCCATTTTCCAATAATTTCTGTAAAAATTTCCATAATTACAATGAAATTTAAAATTGTTTCTGGAAATATTTCAATTTTATTGTTGATAGTTTTATGATTTTTGTCAAAATTTCAATTTTGTGTAAAAATTTCAATGATTACTGTCCATTTTCAATCATTTCTGTCAAAGTTTCCATGATTACTGACCATGTTTCAATAATTTCTGTAAAAATTTCCATAACTACAATGATATTTAAATTGTTTCTGGAAATATTTCAATTTTACTGTCGATAGTTTTATGATTTTTTATCAAAATTTCAATTTTGTGTAAATATTTCAATGATTACTGTCCATTTTTCAATCATTTCTGACAAAATTTCCTTGATTACGGTCCATTTTTCAATCATTTCTGTAAAATTTTTAATAATTACAATGAAATTTAAAATTGTTTCTGGAAATATTACAATTTTACTGTCAATAGTTATATGATTTTTTCTCAAAATTTCAATTTTGTGTCAACATTTCAATGATTATTGTCCATTTTTCAATAATTTCTGTCAAAATTTCAATTATTGCAATCCACTTTATAAACATTTCTGTAAATATTATAATTATGCTGATAAAAGTTAAGATTTTTGTCAAAACTTCAATGATTGCAATCAAATTTATAAATATTCCTGTAAATATTTCAATATTCTGACGAAAGTTATGATTTTTGTCTAAATTTTTATAATTCTGTTAACATTTCAACGATTACTGTCAAAATTTCAATGCTTACAATCAAATTTACAATATTTTTTGGAAATATTTCAGTTATACTACCAAATAAATTAAGTTAAATTAATCAATTAAATCAAGTTATATTAATAATTTTTATCAAAATTTCCATTATTCCGTTAAACATGTCAACGATTACTGCCAAAGTTTCTATGATTACAATCAAATTTATAAATATTTCAGTAAGTATTTTAATTGTACTGACGAAAGATTTTTGTCAAAATTTCAAATATTCTGTAAACATTTCAACGATTACTGTCAAAATTTCAATGATTCCAATCAAATTTATAAATATTTCCGTAATCATTTCAATGCTAACTATAGCATTCTTGATTGAGCATTGAAATGTAACTATACAATGATATTTTAAATTGCTTCTGGAAATATTTCAATTATACTGGTGTTTTTTTCTTCTCTCATTTGTCTCAATTGTCCATATCACCTCGTTTGGTCTTCTGTAATTTTTTCCTGTAATAGTTTTATTTTTAAGTTTTTCCTGCGCGTCTCGTTCCTTATCCTGTCTCTTCTTGTTTTGTTTTCTATTTTTCTTAGAAATCTCATTTCCATGGCATTCATTATTTTCTTTTCTTTTCCTGTCATCGTCCATGTTTCGCTGCTGTAAGTTAGCGTTGGTCTAATTACTTTTTTGACTATTTCTGTTTTTGTGTCTCTTGATATCTCCTTCTTTATAAAAACTGGTGTTTTTTAACATGTTATTGATTGTGGTTTTGCTGTTTTTCCTATTTTATCTTCTATTTCATTATCAAATGTACCATTACTCTGTATCATTGTTTCTAAATATCTGTATTGTTCCTTGTTTTCCTTGTATTTTTATTTTGTGTTTCATTTTCTCTTTGGCAAATACCATGGTTTTTGTCTTTTCGTATTTATTTTATGTTTATTTTCTTAATCTCTTTCTCAATTATTTCCATGTTGTGTTGCGGTTTTGTCAGTTTCTACAATTATTGCCATGTCATCCGCAAATAGTAGTTCTGCTATTTTTGTTATCTCCAGTATTCCAGTATTCAATTATTAGCATTTTCATTTTTTGCTTTACTTTCTTCATCGCCTTGTCCAATACATTTGTGAAAAGCAAAGTGCTTAGCATGCATTCTTGTTTTACTCCTTTCTTCGTTTCGAATTCCTTTGATTCCTCATTGTTTCTTTTCGCTTCTTGAATTAATGACTCAAAACTTTTAAATCAATTAGATACTTTCACTGATTTTTTGAGGCGTGCCAGCCGTATTTTTGGGCGGCCCATACACGTACGAAATCTACTTTTATTTTTAATGGTGATGAAATGAAATAGCTGTTACAAAATAATAGGCATACCTTCGATTCCTTCCAAATCTAATCCAAATATGGGAGGATAATAATTTTCTTACATAATGATTGCAACGAAAGTTCTGCACCGAAATTCTCGTCAGACATGTTTCCATTTGTTTGTTCCCTGTGCTTTGTGGGTCGTGTCACAGTTTTTAATGGTTTAAATTGTGCCGCATTCAATGTCGATCGTACCATTAATAAACTGCGCGTTAAAATTCGAACGATCGAAGAAAATTTGCATAAATAAATAAATAACGGGGCATTACTGTCGATACTACTGAGATATGAAACTGCACAAAAACGGGTCACACGGAGAATGCAAAATATTCACCGGCTCCAAATAGCCGAAAAGGGTAATGTAGATTAAATTGCTCCACTAATAACAACCCGTTGATTAAAATTTACGATAAATTTGGTAATGATGAGCAAATTTGAACAGAGAAAGTTGAAAAATCGTAGTAGTTTTAAGAAGCCGAGGATGATGACCGAGTGAATTAGCACTGGTGGCAGTTTCGAGGTCGAAGTGCAACATACTTATAATATTTATCTAATGTACAGGGTGTCTCACTATATAGCCTTTTATGTGATGCAATATTTGTTTTAGTTGTATGTAAATTTCAGTTTTCGGAATAGACTTTCATGACTAAATAGAAGTGGTATCAATAAATACTGCAATTTTTACTTAATTGGTATCACACTTTATTAAATTATAGTGACTATAGTTTGTAGAAGCAATATCAACAGATTTGAGTACTGCCTAGATGGATGATCCGATGGCAGACATTAACATGTAAATATATTTTATTTACATATAAAGTGTAACTACTGAAAGCTCAGGGCATTAACACTTGATTGAATGTTGGTGACCACACAACAGTTGTGCACATTGCGAAAAAGAGGCAAACGGTGGGTGTGTTGCTGACGTAATCCGCCGCATCTCGCATTTTACTGGAGCACTTGTTGGATCTGGCACACGTTCAACATTTGCGCAATGTTTATTTATCCTTCGCCCGAAGAAAGGGGGTCAATTCTGACCCCAAAGAATTCAAACCAGTTGCGTTTTTTTTTGTGCAGGCTTGACGCAACACTCCTCCGAAATTGTCCACAATCGGGGAATGTGTAAAGGAAGAATTGGCCAACACCTTGCACACTTTTGGTCCACGTTCTGATGAAACTCTGTTGCAGATTGCATTCTTTATTGGTTACCGCTTGGGCACAGGCAGGCCCAGCTGATTGCAGAAACGCAATTGGAGGCACGTAGCTGGGAGGATGAAAGTTGGCATTGAAATAGAAAACTTGAACTTACGGAGGCTTTGCAAGTGTATGGCACGACGACTGCACAAAGGAGCGATATGTCGGTCAAGGTGTGGATGCATGTATGATGAGGGCGGCTGGAGGGTATAATAGCATTGCTGATTCATAACACCCAAGGGTATAAGCAGATTATGATTTATCTTATCAAGAAATAATGCATTCAAATCCGACGAAAATATATGTCTGCGTTACAATTAACATTACAAGATTTGTTTACTTCAACCTATACAGTGTGGAACAGAATTATTTTCATCTAGTTACCTTTGCTTTACTCATGTAAAAATATGAACTGTCGCTCTACGAAAATAAATTATAAATTGACACTTATTTCTGCTTCGCAGTTAACATACAATATCCTGAAGTAATTTCAAACGAGGAACTATGCAAATGCATAGCAAATAATAGCAAATATAGAGCGAGCCAAAATTGCAATCAAAGGAATAAAATAGAACTTGGCTGAAAATTCACTAAAGAAAGTACATACAGACATCACCAGGGAAGCGCTAGAGTACAACATATGAGGAAACAGAAAAAAGGGAAGACCAACAAAAACATAGCAAAAACATATTCACAAATAACATAAATATACAACGTAGTCGTGGAATGACATAAAATAAGAAGCTAAAGATAAAAATAAATGGAAAAAAAAAGTGGAAGATATAAGCAAAAGTACATAAGGCTGGCAAGATTACTAAACAAATGCCTAGAAACACTTAAAAGTGCCCTATGCTCTCATAGGAGTAGAAATAACTGGTAATAATAATAATAATAATAATAATAATCATTTACTCAGATTTAATTTTGATGGACATCATTATTTATATATTGTGATGATCATATGAAAGCAATAAACCGGTGGCGAGATTAGGTTAACCCTTTAAAGGGCAAAGAATGACGAATATAACTGTGAACCTTTTATTGCAAAATTATATTTATTATTTTGTTAAAGAACTAAAAGAAACGACAAACAAAAATATACATTGTTTTATATAATTTTGAGCAGGTCGATATTTCGATTTATGAAACTAAAAAATGATGTTGGATCCTGGTCTAAAATCCGACTACTTCCAAAATATATACAATAACATGTATTTATTATGAAAAGGAGAAAATCAGGGAATGCAGAGAGCAACTTCACATCTAAAACACTTCTAGCACTCCCAACACTTCTAAATCGAGAAAACGGGGTTCGGAAATATTAGATTCAGATAGTGATGATTGCGTGGTGGATCCTGATTATTTGCTCTACCGCCCCAAAATTACATACACCTTATCTAATGAGGATGATGAGGATGATGACGAATCATCATCATCAGTCATTAAACTCAATGTTTAATCTTTTAGGTTTTTTTTCAGTGCTACATCTAGCACACCTGCGAGAAGAAGTATGAGTTGGTAAACTCACGTTGACAAGCCTAACCGTATTTTCAACGCTAACAGCACGGCCATCACATTTCTTCATTCTGTTTCATCCAATTTTTAACCATGCTGACATTCGCTTTCTTCATGAATAGATTCCAATCAGTTGATTCGCCAAAATGCTTCTATAGGTAAAGTATCGGTTTTACATTTTCTTTGGAAGAGGCACTTTTGTGTAGTATGTAAGAGTTTACAATCGCTGAATACAAAAAATTATAAAAAAGCTTCAACCACCATTTTCGGGATTTCCAAGCAATGTTATAACATTTGTTAAGCCAGTTCTTTTTCCAATCGTAGCCTCAACTTGACGCCATATTTAATATATAAATTTTCGCCATTTTACCTGGTAATAATTATAATCACTTACATAATATACTGTATTTTCATTGGTCAGGATCCGCAAGCTATATATTGAACTCGATCCGAAGATGGCACTGGCTCCAAATGATTTCCCCACATATAAAGAGTATTCTTTTAGTATTGTATATTGACTACAATTGGAAGGCCTTACCGGGGGAGTATCTCCCCTTCCCCCGCCAGTTGTTCTCTTGCCAACTGGATCCCTAGCAGTCATGGCTTTGACTATTATTCTCTACGACTATTGTAATTCACCTTCATGTGCAAAGCAGTGACATACACCTCTTACTAGCACGAACCTCTCTTATTTATATTACTAGGACGAACCTCTCTTATTACACTTACTAGGACGAACCTCTCGTATTTCAATTACTAGGACGAACCTCTTTTATTGCAACTACTAGGACGAACCTCTAGAACACACCTCTCTTATTTCAATTACTAGGACGAACCTCTCTTATTGCAATTACTACGACGAACCACTAGGACAAACCTCTATTATTTCAATTACTAGGACGAACCTCTCTAATTTCATTTACTAGGACGAACCTCTAGGACAAACCCCTCTTATTTCTATTACTAGGACAAACCTCTAGGACGAACCTCTCTTATTTCATTTACTAGGATGAATCTCTAGGACGAACTTCTCTTATTACATACACCTCTAGGACGAACCTCTCTTATTTCAATTACTAGGACGGACCTCTCTTATTGCAATTACTAGGACGGACCTCTCTTATTGCAATTACTAGGACGAACCTCTCTTATTGCAATTACTAGGACAAACCTCTCTTATTGCAATTATTAGGACAAACCTCTCTTATTTCATTTACTAGGACGAACCTCTAGGACGAACCTCTCTTATTTCATTTACTAGGACGAACCTCTAGAACGAACCTCTCTTATTTCAATTACTAGGACGATTCTCTCTTATTGCAATTACTAGGACTGACCTCTCTTATTGCAATTACTAGGACGGACCTCTCTTATAGCAATTATTAGGACAAACCTCTCTTATTTCATTTACAAGGACGAACCGCCCCTTTATGTGAGCCCCGTAGTTACAAAGAATCATGCCTTTATATAATGTGAATATTACAATCTAATTGCATATAAATACAATCTATGCATCAATGCATCTATGCATTGCATACAATCTATTGCTCAATCTGATATACATATTGTAGTTTAGGTACTGACCTTTTATCCATTCCAACACCTAATCCATAACCGTCCACATTACAATGCACACCAAAACAGTAGATCACACATTCTTTTCCCATAATCAACACCCGAACTTGCATACACACTCCGTAAGGGTCAGTAACTCAGTGCCCTTCGTTCGTAAGCTGAGCGCGTCGCTCCGGCTTATATAAACAAATAAAGGCACAGATCCCGCCTCTAATATTAATAATCAATTATTAGTCAATAATACAATTTGATACCAAACACATGAGTGAAGCTGATCAAATAAATCAAGTCAACCAATGTGTTGATTGTAATCAGCAATACTCTTGGGACATTCAATAGCGACTCTTTTTCTTTCTTCGTTTAGCCGGAGCACTGTTGATTTTTCCGTCACTGCATGTATGGAGGAAGCAACTAATGATACCAGAATTCATCGAATCATATTCAACTGTTGCTAAATCTTTGTCGAAAACAAGCTCTTTACTAGGGACATTTTTTAAGTTTGATCTGACCGTTCCGCATATAACCCACGATTCAAAAGTTTAGAAAGCAGAGAAAAACTGGTAAAAAAGTTGTCAAAGTAGATGCAATAATTCTTGATCTGAAATGGCCGAGTTCATTCAAGAACAGTTTTTTTCTTCTAAGGGTTCTTCTTCCCCGCTTTCTTTTTTACCCTCATAAACAGAGAATTGTAACAAGTTCCCTGTTTTATAACATGCGATGCCCCACACCTTGAATCCTCTTTTCATAGATTTTAGGGGCATATATTGTTTCAAACTAGTGCGTCCTTTGAAGGATACTATGCTTTAATCAACCGCTAAATTTCTTCCGGGGGCAAAAGCATTCAAAGAGATTTTATTCAAAATTGAAATCATCGGAGAAATTTTATAAAGTTATGGTTAATAATGTTTTCAAAAATCTTTTAACCGGCATGCAATCAGAGATTCTCGATTTATGAAAGAGGGAGTAATGAAAACTGGTCAGATGAGCAGTATAGTCGGAAGCTAGGTCAGGTATCAGATCTCATAATAATCAGCATTCCAAAGAAAGCCTTCAGCATGTATTCTGCCAGATGTAGTTTCGTACGTTTCTGTTCAGCATAAGGATTGGATTGTGTTAGAATTGCTTTGATCAGTTCATGCTCAAAACGATAAAAAATCTCATGATGTCAAATCTTTTAACCGGCATGATATCAGAGATTCTCGATTTATAAAAATGGGAGAAATGAAAACTAGTCAGATGACCAGTACAGTCGGAAGCTAGACAAGGTATCAAATCCCATAATAATCAGCATTCCAAAGAAAGCCTTCGGCTTATCTTCTGCCAGATCTAGTTTCGTACCTTTCTGTTCAGCGTAACGATTGGATTGTGTTAGAATTGCTTCGATAAGTTCATGCTCAAAACGACAAAAAATCTCATGACCTTAAATCTTTTAACCGGCATGTTATCAGAGATTCTCGATTTATGAAAATTAAAGAGAAATGAAAACTGGTCAGATGACCAGTATAGTCGAAAGCTAGACAAAGTATGTAATCCCATAATAATTAGCATTCCAAAGAAAGCCTCTACCTCGTCTTCTGCCAGATCTACATAGTTTCGTACCTTTCTGTTCAGCATAACGATTGGATCGTGTTAGTATTGCTTCGATCAGTTCCAAGGTCAAAACATCTCAATAGGAGATTCTGTAACAACGGGTATCTTCGGTCCAAAATCTTTGTAAAAAATGAAGAATTGAAACGATGAGCTGGATACGGAATCTTGGACCACTGGAATTCACTTTGTGTTTGTAAATCCGCCTTGCTTTTACTGAAGGTCAGGAAGTTGATCAATGACTCGTCGTCATCCTCATCATCCTCGTTAGAGAAGGTGTATGTAATTTTGGGGCGGCTGAGCAAATAATCAGAATCCACCACGCAATCATCACTATCTGAATCAATATTTCCTAACCCAGTTTTCTCGATTTAGAAGTTCTGGGAGTGCTAGAATAAAAAATATTATTAGTTTAGTTCTAATTCTTTGGCCACATGCTTTACTTACATGCTACATGCTTACATGCTTTATTTAACGGTATACGAGTCTGTCAACTTATATCAATATTCATTTTATTGGGAATTTAGGAACCTAAATGTATAATTCATCACCTACAAGAAGAATATAAATCTACAATGATCAGAGTGGGAGAAAACTGGGAGGTCCCAAAAGAAATAAGTACTGATTCCTTCTGGTTGTCAAGATATTTTAAAGAACGCCAAAGTTTCAAAGACCGTAAAGGAATATGTCGACTTGTTCTAGTATTGTCGGAATATGGTTCTTGCTAAATAGGTATATATGCATTTATATTCTTACAGCAAGTATAAAATTTAGAGTAACAAAGAGATATTGGTACTTAAATCCTTCTAGCAAACCAACAACCAGAGAAAAGTACTCTTATATCGTTTTAGGAGAGCATATAGTAATATATATATATATTGGTATTAGATGCATTTTCTATAAGGTTGTATTGAGTAAATGATCGCTGAAGAGAATATCGATGGTGTAGTGCACAAATGTTGTAAGTGTATTTACGGATAAAATTGTGTTAAATGCTTAAAAATGTTTTAATTGATAAGCAAATAAAATAAATTCCATTATTTTCTTTAAAAGCATCATTTATTTCCACTAATAACAACATTTCATTGTATTAAAATCTTCAATACCATTCACAAAACTGTAAATTACATACAACAAATTTTAATTTTAACACTTACAACATTTGTGCACTTCACCATCGATATGGACCTTGATTTAAAAAACCTAGAAATAGTTACAGAACAGGGTTTTAAGTTATTTGAATTTTGCTCAAACAATGGTATCAATAATCCTTCTGACATAGAAATGTTTATCAATATAGATCTTCAAGAATCAAATCCCAATAAGCATAAAATTTACATTCCAAATAACGTGATTACCAAAAACAGTATCACTTTATCAGCATCCTAATAATTCGGTATCCACCTCGAGATATCGCAGTGATTAGTAATGAAAATAACTGGAAAGTCAACGTCAACGCAAATGACAGTTCCTACAACTAATATTGTAATGATGATGATGGCAAGGAAAATACAGAACTACCTAAAAATGAAACTTAGGTAATAAAAATAGAAAAAACGAAAGAAGCGAGAAATACTAGAAAGGAATATAAGAGGGTATCTAGTGGCTAAGAAAGGAAAACAACATGAAAAATCTAGGAGTATGTAAGAAGTAATGCACCGATCGTATTAAGATGAAACACGGAAAACTGGGATTCATATTGGGCACTTGGTACTATGATAAGGACACAATTTATTAGAAGTTGTGTTACTGTAGAAAAAAAAGAGAGGAGCAAAGGCGATGGTAAAAAACATAAAAATAGAGAACAAGATAGAGTGCAATGAATGCTTTTTATGAAATTCAGATGAAACCAATAATTTTTTATGTTTAGCTATATTTTAAAACGTAATATTTTTATAGGAGTTTTACTTTCTAAAACTTCGTCCAAATAAAGTTACCATAAAATATAAGTTTCTTCTTGTTAAGAATGTCCACATGGAATACGATTCAGTTCATACAATTATAGAAAAGAAGAGTAAGCTTTTTCAATTTCCCAATCAATTTGACTCGGAAGAGAACCAATATTTATATTCCTAAGGCCAATAAATAATCCACAAGGAATTCATTATGTTTTAAGGATCTAAACGACTTTAACAACCTACCTGTTGAAATTAAATATGTACCTAGTCTGTACTGCATTTATTTATATATTTTATTGGTGTTATTCATATGTACCTATATATTTTAATAAACATACTACTACTACTACTACGTTTAAATCATCTGCCATGAAACTGGTGTCATTAAGTTTGAACTACAATAAATTTAAAAAAATCGACGTGATGTTACAAGAGGATTATTTTTTACTTTACAGATTTGATGTGCAAAGTTTTGCAAACGAATAGACTTGACAATGGCCAAGAACAATTTAACTTTAGACATCTAAAGTGGCTTCGTTTCACTAAACAAGTTGGTATTTCCCAATATAAGACTGCACTAGATAATATTTTGAATTCAAATTAATGAGTTACCACAGGAAAAAACATCAAAATATCCAAGATGATCAGGAACTTAATCGACCTTACATGCAATTGCTACCGATATCATAGAAGAAAAAAAAATCTTCCAGAATTATTAGATCAAATTGAACCAGATGCCAGAGATTTATATCGGAATCTGCCTACCAAATTATGCCAGAGTTAGATGGACTACAGTACGACTATAAATTATACATTTTTTATAAGTATTACCTACTTAGAATAATTATTTTTAATAAACAATTCTTTTAATTAATGGTTTTTATTACCATTCAGTACTTATTATTATATTAATTTTAAAATGATAATATTTCAGTAGTATTTGTAAAACACATGGACATTGCTTTAGCAATATTATAAGCTACATTTGTTCTTTTGTATCGGCAATAACGGTGTAAGTACACATATCACCTTAATGCTTAACGCAAATTTTACTTTTAGTGTAGGAAGGAGATCAGTCATTTTATTAATAGTGTTTTTAGAAAGATTTACTTTTAAATTATGCAAAACACTTCATCGTATTTTCTATAATTATAACAATCTGATCAAAGATGGAGAAAAAAATAATTTTATTATTCCTATTACTATTCCATACTATACTATTCTATTCCAATTAATATTTCCAAATTACCAATAAATATTAATGGATCACAAAAATGTGATTTCACTTTCATTAGCAAGAACAAAATGAAAATGATAATCAGGTGCATCTCCTTAAAGTATCTGACCAAAGAATTGTACTTAGTACAGTTTGGCATTTTTATTTTGAAAATATGTGTTCAGGGAAATCATGTAATTTCGTTAAAATTCTATATTTTAGCATCATTTCATTTCATTTAGTAGGTGTTAAATAAAGTTAGTAGGTATTATGATTATTATTAATTTAAAATTCAAATATCATAGATCGTCGACCTTCTCGATTCCACATTGACCGTCGCTCCCACGCATTCGCCAAAAGTGCGCAAACCTTGCTGTAAAGATTTAATGTGACAATTGTTTAGTATAACAAATGTGACCCCATTTCGCAGGAAATTTATGCGCCTCTTATTCATGAGCCTCTAATTACTACCGAGAATTTTATCGCTATTTAAAAACTATAATCAATAAGTATTTAACTGTTCGCAATTAAAATTATGCGTGCCTCAAATTATATTGCTTTATAACGGATTTTTATGTGTCGTAAATTAAAAATTATGTTTAGAAAACTGTAAAATGGGAGTTAATTAATGCTATCCAATTTTTTATTTTAAGGTATTATATGAAAGTTTGAGAGGCTTAAATGGTTACCATTAATTAACCTGAAAATTGCTCAAATGTAAATAAAAATTGAATTAATAACTACAACAATAACCAAAAATTAAGGAATGTTCTAAAACTATGACATAATAATGGTAGCTACATATTTTAATTGGTACGAAGTAAGTTTCTTAAATTTTTACCATTAATTAACCTGAAAATTGCTCAAATATAAATAAAACCTTAAATAATAACCTAAAATTAAGGAAAGTACCAAAACAATGATATAATAATAGAAGCTACATATTTTAATTGGGCCGAAATGAGTTACTTCTATTTTAAAATAAACTAAATTTATGTAAAGAATGATTAGTTAGCTAAAAATATTTGTGGTGATACATATCATTTTATATGGCAACATGCTTTGGGAGTTGCCAATTAAATTGACTTTCTAAGGAATACAAAGCAATCCCTGCGTAGCGTGCTGTTTAGATTGTCCTGTATTTATGGGACACACTGTATATTGCTTTTTTTTAAATATAATATTAATAATCAACATATCATTCAACAAATTGTATTACTATTAATTTTTTTGATTTTGAGTCATCGTTATTCAATTTTCATAAACTTTTAAAATTATTAGAAATAGCATCTAAAATATCATTATCACACGAAAAACAGAATAACTCAATAATCACGCATTGGATAATAATAATTAAATTAACCACAATTCAATCTGTTGTAATACTAAATTCCTACAATAATTTGCATTAATATTGATATGCTATCTATCGAGATATCACTGAAATAGTGGTAATTCATTCGTGTGGTCATTGCTAGGCGTAAGTGGATATACTGAGAATTAAAAATTCAATTGATGAAATAGAAATATGCTAACTAAGTGGTTATTCCTAGTACCCAATTCAAAATTTTATCCCAGTTATTTATGGCATATATAATTTTTGTAATTATTACTCTATAATTATTATTTAAGAAAATATATTTCTTCGAAATCAAAATATTTAGTTCTGGTAATAATTAATCATTTATTGGGTACAATTGAATTAATAAATGACTTATGGTAAGTGTCCCATGTGGAAATGCGGCAAAGGTCAAGACTATTGGGCGCGGACGTGGTATGGTGCATAAGTAGGTGACCAATTTACGTTCCAAGGAAAGATAGCAAGCGCAATCAATTGATAATTACTATGGTCGCGCCTCAGCGCTCTATAGATGATGATTGTTGCAAAGTGAAGACAAAGGTAAATTGCCTTTCCAATCGCAGCTTTTGAAAGTAGAAAGATGAACATTACTGGAACATCCACGTACATTGTAATACACGAAGAAGATCAATCATTCAAGATTAGTCTTACTAGAAATTGAGTCATCTAGTTTTAAAAGCGGTTATCTCCTAATATTTCAAAATTTCAGTTCAATATTTAATTTTGTATTAAATACAAAATAAATTAAAAAATGGGATTATATAGCCGCGCTGTGTTATATTTTGCTTGATCTTAATGCTCATAAACACCTGGACCAGATTGAGATTGCACCGTGTTTTTGTTCAAATAGAAAAATAAATACGTAAGAAGGAGATCTTAATAGACCTTGCAGGCTGTCACTTTTTTTTTATTATTCAGTTAAAACACTTTGGAAATTGGAAATTATTGTCCAGTATATGACTGGAAGAATGAAAGTCTGTCTACAATTAAACAAACGTCCCAATGGCACTTCAATTTGCACCTAGTAAACGCTTTATCTTTACAAAATTAAATCAAACAAAACTTTGATTCAAGGCAAAGTTGCCTATAAACCGGACTTAGGAGCAAATTAATTAGATCAAAGGGACAGCCAATCAGCTTTCCACGAATTATCTTATTTTGTTTTAAGAATTATATCGACATAATTCTTCAAATAGATGTATAGGGGTACAAGCCCATTATCATGCCTAAATGCATATGAATGTACCAGTTTGTTCTCTTTCCAACCCGTGAAAAGCAGAGATATCTACAGAATGAATGTAGCACTAGTAAAGTGTATAAAAAACATTATAATTCTACCCATTACCAAACATATAAACATGTGCATTCAAGGTAATATTTTTCCCGATTGCCTAAAAATAGCTAAAATCATACCTATACATAAAAGTGGTGATAGTAACAGTTGTAAAAATCTTAGACCTAGTGCTCTACTACCAATAGTATCGAAAATCTGTGAACGAATAATTTATAATCAATTGTATTCTTTCTTCGCGGAAAACAACCTACTCTGCAAAACTCAATTTTGTTTCAGAAAAGAAAAATCCACAAATGAACTAATACTAAATACCAATACTAAACTTAGTTGAACACTATCTACAATGCTTTGATGATGGTGAATATCTAGTAGCCTGCTTCCTAGACCTTTCTAAGGCCTTCGATTGCATCCCACATGACATTATAAATATTACGCAAGTTAAATATGTATAATTTAGTACCCTTCAGCTGCAAACTAGTGCAGTCATACCTAAGTAGTAGAAATCAAATTGTCTACTGTAACGGTATTTATTCTTCGTTTCGGTCAATAACAACAGGAGTTCCCCAGGGTTCCATTCTGGGTCCCCTATTCTTTTTAATTTATTTTAACGGCTTCATGAACATATTCACCGAGAGTGAGGGAAGTTATTTTGCTGATGACTCTGCCATTTCTACACGTAATAAACACTTACAAACTGCAATAAATTCAAACACTGCTTCACTTGTAAGGGCCAAAGAGTGGTTTCTGACAAACAGGTTGAAGTTAAACGAAGATAAATCTGTATATATTTTCTTTACATTAAAAAAATCGTTTGACGAAAGATAATGCATTCTCTGCACATACAAAATATTTGGGCGTATTTGTAGATGAGAAGATGGTGTAGAACACTCATAGAGAGATACTATCTTTGAAAATGAATCACTCAATTTTTCTCTTAAGAGACCTCGCCAATAACGTCTCTAGATCGGTGCTAACAACAGCCTATTTTGCAGTTTTTCAATCCCATATAATAATTTGCTTTGTAAAGACGAGCCCTAAGAGTAATTTCAGGACTTGGATATTGGGATGAGTAAAACATCTAAGTTTCTGACATTGCCCTGTCTGTTTATTTTAGAATGTCTGTTATGTGTACATAAAAATAAGTCAAACCTTACTGTCTGTTTAGACTTACATGAACATAACACTATGCAGCAAACCAACATCTATGCCCTGAATAACAGGTTGACTCGGACCCAAAGTGCCTCTGGATACCATGGTCCCAAGTTCTTCAATGAGTTACACCCCAGTCAGTTTGAGATCTGAATTTTAGGGAGTTTGAACTTTAAACGAACACTGTACTGATTGCTGCAGCATATTTTACATGGGAAGAGTATCTCAATAATATAAGTTATGATATCGTGAGCCAAGTTGGCCATTTGACTTAGCCTCTATTACGAGCCCTAACAACTTAAAGTTCGGACGACACCCATTTTAACTATAACTTACAGATTATTTTGCTAAAAATTGCTACTTACTTATTATATTTATCATCTCCTAAAAATGCATTATTAAGCACCAGTTATGCCCAAAAATTTATATTATTTGTCTATTTTTACCTCTTTAAGAATGAAAAAATGAAAAACTGACTCGCAACTTAATGTTCAGACGTCTCCTTTTTTTAAATATTTTGGAGTTAATACTGTTAAAATGATAGTTATTATTATGATAAGCGTCAATTTACTACTTTCTTTTATGTGTGTTCATGAAAATGAGTCTTGGTAAAGCCATCTCAAACGAAATTCATCCAATTGTTGTGAAACAGTACGATGAAGGAAAAAGCTTGAAGACCATCGGCGATACTTTGAATTTAGCGAAGTCAATGGTAGAAGATATTATCCAGAGCTATGGAGATAGAGCCTGATACAAAATTTGGGGGAAAAGTTCCGGTAAACCCTGTAAAATGACAGGCAGAAAGAAGAAGCATCTTGTGAAAATATGTAAAAGTCAGCGAAGAGTCAACTGTAAGGAAGATAACGGCCAATTTAATGGGGAAACGGGGGCAAATATTTAACGAGAATATTGTGGGCAATGGATCCATAAGTCAGAGCTCAGTTTTTGTAAGGCACATAATAAATGAAATATTAAATAACATTACTTTATTTAATTCACTTTATTTTATTTTATTGAAACCTAAAGAAAACTATCGGTTAACAAACAAACAGAAAAACAATTGTATAGATTGGGCTAAGTTTAAATTGTCGTGGACAGTAGAAGATTGGTCCAAAGTCATATTTAGCGATGAATTCAAAATCCACATCTCTGTAGGTGATTGCAGAAAAAGAGTTATTCGAGATAAAACGGAAGTTTTTAATTGTATAAAAACGACTATGGAGTTTCCAAAAGGGGTGTTTATTTAAGGGTGTATATCTGGAAAAGGTTTGGGAAAAATGGAAACAATAGATGGTAAAATTAATGCTCTTAAATATCAGACGATTCCGAATAATGGTTTTATTCCCAGCGTACATATACTCTCTCCAGATAAAAATTTCCTTTTCCGGTAAGATGATGCATCAAGCCATACAGCTAAGACGACAAAAAAATGGTTTTCAGATCTCGGAATGAAAGTTCTGTCTTAGCCCTCTAACAGTCCGGACTCAAATATTATTGAGACCTTGTGGCAACATGAAAAGTCACTTGAGCAACAATTCTCAACAAAACGTACATGCTTTGGAGACAAAACTGACATAAATGTGGAGATCTTTGCGCCAAATTACTGCAAGTCTTTGCTGGAAACCATACTAGCTAGTATAAGAGCGATTATAAAGGCAAAAGGTGATGTGACACCGTATTAATAATTTAAACGGTCGTCGGCCGAACATTAAGTTGTCAATATAATTAGTTCCTTTTTTTAAATTTTTTATCTTTTCATTTCTTCTTGATATAAAACCAATATTTTTTCTACAAAAGCGTCTCTTAATAAAGTAGTATTAATAATTCTTGAATAAAAAAAAACATGTAAACAATTTACAGAACAACAATCAGTAAATATGTATACAAATTGGTGTCATCCGAACATTAAGTTGTTAGGCCTCGTACTATGTAACGTTTTTTTAAATTGTATTTCATTTTATTTGTGCTACTGTATTTTGAGTTAGGGTAATATGATTTGTAGATATATTTTTATACTTGTACTTCATTATATTATGTGTATCTTACTACTATACTATGTGATGGCATCAATAAATATATTAATATTATTATTATTATTAATTAAACAACTAGTAATCTAGTAACAAAATATTACTAATAATCACAACATACTTGGACTTTTTCCATTTCATCACATTTTACTTGTCTAGGCACCCTATATGATCTTCACAAATCGCTGCGATATGAGTGGAGGCGTTTTCGACCCATATTTTGGAATTGCATCGAAATAGCAAAAATAGGAAAAACCTGTAAATTTCAAAAATTGTAAATCATCGAAAATGTATCAAGCTTGATCTCGATTCACCCGTAACCCGGATGAGACTAACGGCAACAAGATTAAACCGACAGTTCTCAGATATTAACTTTTTTCTTCTTTATAACTTACAAGCGAATCTCTCGGAAATTTTGGGACT
Organism: Othius punctulatus; assembly: GCA_951805005.1. Taxonomy (NCBI): domain Eukaryota; kingdom Metazoa; phylum Arthropoda; class Insecta; order Coleoptera; family Staphylinidae; genus Othius; species Othius punctulatus. The sequence goes on from OX638143.1 coordinate 33,259,324, forward strand.
TTTTCAAGAGTTCCCAAAGTTGGGTTTTTACTGATACCGCCCAAGAAATATGGTCCCCTAGGATCCATATGGCCCCCGTTGAGAACCACTGCTGTAGATGACCATGGAAAGACGTTTTTGCAAAGGGCGCGCCGAAGCTGATCAATGCCATAGGCACCTCACCGGAAAATATTAACACGAAGGTGGATGTATCATTTTACTCTCTCTACTTTCGCTCGCCTTGTCCCCGTTGCGGTAGTATTTTACCGCCTGGCGCCTAAAAATGACCAGTCATTCAGTTAATTATAGGACAATTAGTTTAGGAAAAGAAGTAACAACGCAAACCGCACATACAAATTTCTTGCAAACTTAATTTAAAATACGTTTGTACTTTTTTGATAAACCTGATTGACTTGCAAACAATCAAAAAACCTATCCAATAAATTACTGTTTCCGGTTGGTGAATTTCAGTCACAAATCACTGCGACCTCACCACTCTTCTGAAATGTTTAAATCTGATTTTTATTATTATTTATATTATTTATATGTTTATTTAACGGCGGCTTATTTCTGCTGCTATGGCTGATTACTTTTGTTTTATAATTATATAGTTTCCAAATATATAGTTTCCAAAGAGTTGGATATTTTGGGCAAAAATGTCGATTTCGCAAAGTTTCTTCATGTCAATGTTTTATTTTGTGCAAATGAAAAAAATGGCAATGATTCAAATATTTTTGTTGTAGATTTTCTGCATAGAAGCAGATGTTATTAGATTATTCTGGTGCAAATGTAAATTGCCTACTCCAACCCATATGAAGGTGAATCCGTTGAGTGATGTAATGTGTAATCTAAGTATATGCTGTCGAGGTTTCCGTGTTACTTAAAAAGCGATGAGATGTAAATTTTGTATTAATTAAGCAGCAGCACGCCTTCTTAATGGCGCCTCAGATTTACGGCCGGTCATTTGATGGTGTTCCGAAGAAAGAGCCGTCTCGTTATCATTCACGGTATCCCTCCACGATAACGTCCTTACTTTCTTCTCCTGGACGAGTGAAAGAGCAAACAGACCTTGGTAGACGGTGAAAGCGTCAAAAGAGCGTGAGTCAGTGCCGCGAGTACACTTGCACTTATTTAATATACTAAAGGTGAAATGGTCCAGACTTGCGAGTGACAGCGGCGGAAAGTATTGTAATCACAGTGTCAACAGTAAACCAAGGAAGCGACCAAGAAAATTCCTCAGGCAGAAGAGTGGCTGTCGGTTCTTGAGTGGCAGCATCTGTGTTCAAGTTCGTGGTACTCTTGATATGAGCGCATCCGCTTGAAAGATGCTGCCAGTGCGACCGATTATAACGATTGTCATCTGCTTTTTCTTCGTCCTCGGTGCTGTACCTTACGGTGAAGGACGCCTCCGCGACATTGAGGTATGTAACGGATTCAAATACCTCGGGTAATTGTACAGCTTCGGTCATTATACCAGAGTTTGTAAACATTTCAACTGAGCATCCCAGCATCTTGCAATTTCGGAGAAAGTGGTGGCAGTAATCAGCAGAAACAGAATTTTCAGTTTCAGAATGATACTCATTATAGTAATAACATAATAACTGTTTTTTACTGAATCGAAGTGTGCCAGGTTTAATTTAATTATAGTCACGTTAATTGATGATATAAAAGTGAAAGTACTTTCCACAATTCCAATTATAGCAAATAATGCCTTGCTATTTAATTAGAAAAAACAATTTATTACAACTAATTGGATTCAGATTATCGTGTATTACATGCATGCCATTAATTCACACTCCAATAAATTAACTACAATTGGCGTTGCTTCAAGATAATGATTATCCGGCAAATAGTCCTAAGAACAAAACGAGTTTTGCATCTTTGTTAGGAGGAAATTTTGTTGCAATGTTCATTACCAATTATGAGTGTGTCTTTGCTTCAAGATAATGATTATCCGGCAAATTGTCCCAAGAACAAAACGAGTTTTGCATCTTTGTTAGGAGGAATTTTTTTGCAAGTTCATTACCAATTATGAGTGTGTCTTTGCTTCAAGATAATGATTATCCGGCAAATAGTCCCAAGAACAAAACGAGTTTTGCATCTTTGTTAGGAGGAAGTTTTTTGCAATGTTCATTACCAATTATACGTATGTCCCAAGAACAAAATGAGTTTTGCAGCTTAGTTAGGAGGAAGATTTTTGCAATGTTATTACCAATTATAAGTTTGATGTAGTTATAGTGTTTAATTGTTGTTTACTTTAGTAGCAAGTAGTCACAGGAAAATTTAATTTTGAAATTTGCTTTCCTTCATCTTCTTAACAGATCCTTTTTTACTTTCTCGCCCTGTGTAGGTAAGTTATAATTCAAGAAAAAAGTGTATTAACAATTCCTAAACGTTCTAAAATATACAAAATGTTATTAAAATTCATTAAAAATCTCATAAGAAGGTACTTTCTTAACAGAACATTTTAACATTTTCTTAGAAGCTAAAATACGCAAACTGTTATTAAAGTTTATTAAAAATCTCATAAATTCTTTCTTAACAGAACATTTTTCCTGTCTCACTTTTTGTAGATATGTATTATTAACAATTTCTATAATTGGAGAAAATGGTGTATAAAACATTTATGCTTCAAACTCAGTATTCTTGCAAATAAATTGTATGTTTCTGAACGATTTTTATTAAAAAGAAAACCGCCCAATTAATGAAGTCATAGAGTTGTCCACAAATGTATGAATGTATTTATAATTTAGTAATAATTTCTATAATTGGAGAAAAAGGTGTATGTATTAAAAATTGCTAAAGAGGTAAAATACACAAAATGATATTATAGGTTATTAAAATTCTGATAAAAATATTCTTGACCGCACATTTATATTTCTTCGTCTATTGTAGATAAGCTACAATTCGAAAAAAAGTGTTCAAATAATTCCCAAAGAAGCCTAAATTAATTGATTTAGGCTACTAAACTTCAAACGGTATCTCCCCAGCATAAATCAAAATTAAAACTCAGGAATCAAAAATGAAGAAAGGCTAAAGTCTATATTGAAGTCAGAAAATGCACAAAGTATTATTAATATTCACTAAAAATCTCATTAATATATTCTTAAAGTACATTTTTACCTGCTCGCATTTTGTAGATTAACTACAATTGTAAAATAAATATATTCTCATAATTCCCGAAGGAGCAATAGTTCACAAAATGTTATTGAAGCTTATTGAAAATCTCATAAATAATTCTGACTAACTAAAATCCTTTTTTCTTATAAAATGTACCAAATATTAAAAAATTAAGAAAAGTTAACTTTTTACAAATAATTCGTAAAATAACGAAAATCTTATACATTTTCAATGTAGTATTTCCAGATGAAAAACCACAGTTCAAGAAAAAATTGGTCTTAGATATGCCCAAGATATGCCATTTCAACTGAATAAAATCGACAAAGGACAAATGAAAATTGTTAAAACTGTTACAACAAAACTTCACAAAAATCTCATAAATACTTTCTTAACAGAACATTTTTACTTTTCCCCTTTTGTAGATAAGCTACAATTCGAGAAAAAAGTGTTCAAATAATTCCCAAACGAGCTAAAATGCACAAAACATTTTTAATGTTCATTAAAAATCTCATTAATGTATTCTAAAAGAACATTTTCACCTGCTCGCCTTTTGTAGATTAACTACAATTGGTAAATAAATATATTCTCATAATTCCCGAAGTAGCAAAAGTTCACAAAATGTTATTGAAGCTTATTGAAAATCTCATAAATAAGTCTGACTAACTAAAATCCTTTTTTTCTTATAAAATGTACAAAAATATTAAAAAATTAAGAAAAGGTAACTTTTTACAAATAATTCGTAAAATAACGAAATCTTATACATTTTCAATGTAGTATTTCCAGATAAAAAACCAAAAAATCTTATACATTTTCAATGTAGAGTTTCCAGATAAAAAACCACAGTTCAAGAAAAATTTAGTCTTAGATATGCCCAAGATATGCCATTTCAACTGAATAAAATCGATAAAGGAAAAATGAAAATTGTTTCCATGTAGTATTTCCAGATGAAAAACCACAGTTCAAGAAATATTTGGTCTTAGATATGCCCATATCTTGATATGCCATTTCAACTGAATAAAATCGATAAAGGACAACAAAACTTCACAAAAATCTCATAAACACTTTCTTAACAGAACATTTTTACTTTTCCCCTTTTGTAGATAAGCTACAATTGGAGTAAAAAGTGAAAAAAAAAAGAAAAAAAAAATCCCAAACGAGCTAAAATGCACATTTTTTTTAATGTTAATTCAAAATCTCATTAATATATTCTAAAAGAACATTTTTACCTGCTCGCCTTTTGTAGATTAACTACAATTGGAAACTAAAAATATGCTCATAATTCCTAAAGGAGCAAAGGTCATAAAATGTAATTGAAGCTTATTGAAAATCTCATAAATAATTCTGACTAACTAAAATTCTCTTTTCTTATAAAATGTACCAAATATTTAAAAATTAAGAAAAGTTAACATGTAATAAATACCAATATAAATAAATTTTATTACCAATATCTATAAAAATAATTATTAATCGTCTTCAAGGTAAAACGCATCCCAAAAATGCTAGATTATTTAAAGTTAAGTTTATTTTTATCTTCAATATGAAATATACCCATTTTATCTACTTTTGGTATTAATTATAATTTTACATTTTACAAATAATTCGTAAAATAACGAAAAGCTTACACAATTTTCATATAGTATTTCCAGATAAATTCACAGTGCACAAATAATTTGGACTTAGATACACCCAAGATGTGCCATTTCAAATGTATGAAATCAATAAACGAAATATGAAATTTGTTAAAATTATTGTACATTCAAGAAAAACCACGAATAAATATTAAAACAGTTATAATTTACCAAATTCTATGATTATCTGATTATTAATTGAATGTGTGAGTTGAAAAATGAACGGATTCCTACAGAGTAAGATTTTGGGATACTAAAAAAAAAATGTTTTTTGCGCAAACATATCGTATAACAAGAAAAGCTACAATTGATAATTTCTAGCTATAGTTAATACACGCCTACTGATAAAATATATATTTTTAATATAACTGACAGTTAAGATATAAATTGAAATCTCATGAAGTTTTTTTTTCATATGGAATATGTCCATTTTCAACTCGCTCATTCAATTTCCGTAAATATTAACAAGAGTTTTAACAAAACTACTGAACTAATTAAAAACTAAATTAAAATGTAAATAAATGTAATTGGCGGTAAACTAATTAATACAGAAGTAATTATTTTTGTCTCATGTCCAAACTAATTAATAGTATATAAATCTATTGATTAATCATTCGTACATATTTGTAAATTGTAGAAATTTGCCATTAATTTCTACCGGATCCAAAATAGTTTTTTTTTAATAAAAGTTGATTAAAAATTATTTAAGTAATTCCAACGAGTTAAAATTACCTAATTCTAATAATATATACCAAAATTACAAGGAAATTAAATATGTAAACTTTTATGACATAAATTAAACACAATTTTATTTTTGTTATAGTTTTATCTATTTTGGATGCCATATTTTATAAAATTATAATAATATCATATATATTGAACTACAAAAAAAAATTAACATCTCTAAAAGAGGCTGAAAGATAGCCGAAACTAGTCTCGTAAGGTGAAGAAGACATAATAACATTATATAAACAACAACACATATTTATATCTAAACATATACACTACCAGTAAGTACTCTAATAAATAAAGAGAAAGAAAACAATAAAAAAAATAAAATTTTATGACTAATTCGTAAAATATATAAAATTAATACTTTTTATAAAGTATGTTCAAAAGCTTAAAACAACATTAATTGATATTAAATGTGATGAGATCGTACAAAAAATAATCATAAATAATTGCCATTTTGTGTCATTGATTGAACATTTGAATATTATCAGAATAGAATAGAATAGAACAGAAATTATTTATTTCTAAATGAGATAAGTTTGTTACAACAAACAAAAATTTATGAATCGAGGAATTATTCACAAAATGTTAATGAAATATGATTAGAAATAAATAATGTGCAATTATTAAATTAATTTCCAAAATATTTTAATATTATCAAGCAGAAAGTAAGTTCTATCGAGTTAAGGAATTGAAATATTGAATTATATATTCATTTATCTGCATGAAAAATTAAAAAAATTCCAAGGAACAATTTCAAAATAAAACAACTATTTTGAGAAACAATAATAGCACCTACTTTTATTTCATTACGAGTCTGGAAATAAGGATTTTTTCGTGCGAGCATGAAAAAATCTCGTGTGAGGCGAAGGCAACACGGGAAGTAAGGCAAGCAAGGAAAAATCCATTTCTGGACGAGTAATGAGCGATACTTTTTTATTATAGGTACTTATTCTTATAACCATATAATTGTTTCTTTTTAATTTCTTCTTCTTCTTCATGTGCATATCCGATTTCGGATGTTTGCAATGAGCATGACTATCTTCACTTTATTGGTTGCTATTCTGAATTCTGATTATTAATTTAGCGCACGGAAAAAAATTATGATTAGGAAAAGCTTTCCGTGCACTGTTTTGAAAATACCACCTTTACATCATTGTAAAAACGGTTAAAACCGTATAAGTTAATACCGTTCAGATAAGTATAACTAAAAGAAATATTCATGATTTCTTAAGAATTCTCGAAACGAACCTTTTGAGAGAATCTTGAAAAATAAAAGCCTCTCAGCCTATTATCATAACGATGTCTGTAAATTAACTCGAAATGTCAGTTTATAAGTTTTAACGTCAGTAGAGAAAGAATAAATTTATCGAAATACTTGAGAGTGTTTGAAAACTATATTTGGATTTCATGCAATCACAGATAAATAATTCTATAATTTTTAGTTCAATTTTTTTTATGAGATAATAACAATTGATTTGGTTATCCAATACCGAAATCTTTTTGAAAAAATTGCATTCACAAAAAAATTACATGACATTATGTAACCCAATGCAGGAGACTCTATGCTCCATCAAGCGACGAACCCAAATTATTACATGTTTCACGCTTCTAGCAATATTTGTATTTACAGGATAAAAATTCTATAGGAGGTTTTTCAATATTGAACGATAGTTAAGCAGTCACTCCATGACTTTATTTCATGACCCAAATCACTAAAAATCCCAAAAATATGATAATAAAGAAATAACTATATTAATTTTTATTTCATTACTCATTAACTTACTTTTCGAATTAAATTTAATTTGTCAATATTTGAATAGATTTTGAGCAGATGATCCATCCTGTTGCAAAAATATACTGTTATTGACTTATAATAACTATATTAATTTTTATTCCATTACCCATTAACTTACTTCTCGAATTAAAATTAAATTTTGTCAATATTTGAATACATTTTGAGGAGATGATCCATCCTATTGCAAAAATATACTGTTATTGATATGAGTCTTTTTGAGTAGCCTTTGTTAACGCAAAGTTCTATAGTCAAATACACTGTTTTCGATATCACAATCAGAAGTTAGGATGTTTATTTATTAAAAACACAACGGTTATTATATTATTTGTTTTATGCGATCAATATTTTAAACACTTTTTATAACAATTTTATCGAAGTATTGCAAATTAGTTTTTGCTAATGAATGATTTTCGCATGGTTTTCGCAAATCATGCGTCATGTTATTGCTTGAATATGGTGTTACTTACGCTTTGACGTGCAAATTTTATTTGATAATAATATATGAAACATGGTACAACAAATTTAATAATAATATATTATGGAATCTGTGGTTACCTTAACCCAATTTCGTCAAAATCGTACAATACCACTTCCAATTACTAACGTACGATCAACAATTATTTAGACAAAAGAGGACCTTTAGATGTTGGAAGTATATCTACTAGTGTGCAAGACGTCTGTTAAAATCTGGTGGCAGCAATTCATGATGAGCCTGTATTTTGTAGGGATGCATAACGAAGTCCTTCTTCAAAATTTTTTGGCACCCTCCAAATTTTGTTGCTATGACTAATTAGAGTTGCTAAGATGCGATCTATTGTGTTTACTTTTTTTAATTTATGGATTTGCATAAATCTATGTTACTTGTACATTATTTTATTCGGAATCGAAAATTTCAGTACGTCTTCAAAGGAACATTATTTTCACGTTTCTCACTCAAATCTGCAACTTTAGTATTAATTTTTTTTTTGCCCAATTCTAAATATATTAGGTGTACCTAGTAAATGTTGTAATAAATTAATAACATCAACATCAAGAACTGCAAACATAAATTTTATTAATAATAACATTGCAGATTTGAGTGCGAAGAGTTTAAATATGTGTGAGCAAAGCATACTCATTTAAAAGTACTGTTGGGCACGAGTTATATTGTTTTGCTGTTAAAGTAGATTTCACCTTAAAACACCTTTTACATTGTGTGCATATTTTGAATAATTTATTATCCGCGCACGCTATTGGTGATTATGAGGATGATGATTACCATATTATCTATAATCTCTCTTATTTGTTACATACTTTGTTTTAACAAGTTTACATATATTGCACGAATGGCGAAGTAATCAATAAATATTAATGGAAATTTCCAATATTATTATTCAATAAACTAAAATCGCCGGCTTTCACCACCTTCCCCTTCTTGGAAATAAGTGTTGTTATAAAATAGTGCAAATGCAAATATAAATTATCTGATCTAATAAAAACTAGTAGTTCCTGAGCTAAACCTATTGTTATGCAGATATCTTAATAACACACGCTATATTTCAATAAATTGGAGTGACTACTAAAATTATCAGGCAGATGATATAACATGAAGATTAACATACACATGAAATGTATGTTAATCACTTGATAATAGCTATGCCTCGATTGGTGCACATAAGGTAAACATTACCTTATCAATTATTATGAAATATATGAAATTATGAAAATATTACTGTATCAATTGGTAACTTATCAATAACCTAAAGTTTGTAGCAATGTGTATGACCTATGTATACTCTGTTCCATTTTTATTTTTAACTAAGTTGGCTCTGTTAGGGTGACAGTTTTGTTGGCCAAATTAAAAAGTCACTAGACTTGAAAAATAGGTTATATTTAGAAAAGCCGTTATATTTTATGTCAATGGCCAATCAAATTGAGTATCTATTGAGTACATAATTAATTTGCTATTTTTATTTTACAAAAGTAAATCTGTTAAATTATAATATAAAATATAGTTGATGATTGGTTTACTTAAAACATAAATCAAAATAAGTTATTGAAGCAATAATTTAATTATTTTAATATATGAATTAGGCAACGTTTTTAGAACTCTAACATTTAATTTTTTTTACTGTCAAATCGTTGTTGTGTTCATGTGTAAAACTTTATAAAATAAAACCACAGCGTTGTTAGTTAAAGATAAAAATGGAACAGAGTTTATGCCTCTTTAGGTGAAACATTAATAAAGTATTATTATTATATCATTTAAATAATAATGATATATTAATATTATGTCCTCAATACCAATTGTGTTATGTTAAGTATAGAGACATAGAAAAGTAAACGTAAACATAGACATAGAGACATAGAGACGCAGAAACGTAGATAGAGACATAGAGACATAGAGATGTAGACGTAGACTTAAACTTAAACATGTATACGATAAATTACAATTTTCAAAAGAGGAGATGAAATATGATAATTAGAGTCACAAAATTAAAAACAAATCATATAAAATTTATTTATGACCCATTAAATAGTACATAACAAAGTTATAAGTTATAAATCTTTATTAATAATAAAAAATAAATTGTATTAATTTTAATTAATTTTTATACATTTTTTATTGGTCAATGTTGGAGGCATCTACTTCGTGATATATGATGAAATTACATAAAAACACTTTTCTTTGATTTTTTTTTGAAAATATATATTTTTTTTAATATTTTTGCATATAGTATTACATTTACTATAATTTTCTCTCCCAAAGTATTACTGATGCGTGTTATTTTAATTTAATTACATTTAATTGTCTTGATATACTTCCGAATCCATTAATTGCTTGCTAACGCAGTTAGGAGTATTTGTAATTACAGCAAGTAATAATAAAATGCAATGGAATTCCCAGCGTCCGTCATTCGAAAGTTGCCGAATTTAAAACCAAATCTGGTCCGATGTCCAAAAATAATTTGGAAAGCAGGAAGTGAAATTGCCTGATATCCAGATTCGGATTGCAAATATATTTTAAAGGTCGCCTGTTAATTTCACGTAAAAGCAAATATTTGCATAAATATATAATTGCGTACTAAATTTTATAGTGCCTTACTTTATCAGGATTAAATTAATATTTTTTACGCTACATATCCACTTACTAAATACAATACAAATACAATATATAAATAATTTTCAATATACAGGGTGACTGAACTTTCATTGTTCATATATCTGCTGAAATATCAAAAAAACAAAAACAAGTTTAATGAGAAACTAGTCAGCAGAAACATGTTTTTCATAGCCCTTTTATTTTCCGAAAATAATATCTAACGTTGTTTGTTTTTAATGGAATACCCTGTATATTTTTACACAAACAAATTTTCTAGACAATAATGTATCATAAGTACTTTTCGCTTTTAAATTATGCTCAATATTAAAAACGCAGAATTATTATAGTCGGCTGTGATATTGTTTTGTTTCTTGCAAATACCTGTCAAACTTGTTTACATCAGACAGAAATAAGTGTTTTGATTTAACGAGCATACCGATTGGTGATGCATCGACTTCAGGATTGTGTTCCTGGAGGCTATAAGGAAGAAACGACTCCTCGGGAATTGTTTCACACTATGTAGAAGCTTCTTATACACGAACAACTAATTATACTGTAGAGCAGACTGAACACGAAGTTTTAGTGAATGACTCGAGCCGGAAGCCTGGGCAAATGCTGGATAACCGGAAATCTCGTGACTACATTCTGATCAGCACGTAATCGAAACCAGCATCATTATTAAATAAAATCAGAAATTTTTCTGCTCTCAAATGAGGCCCTTTTAAGACCAAAGTTTGGTCTTGATTATAACATGCATTAGCGTTCTGCAGGCGTTTACAAAAAATTGCGTGCATAAACAAATACTTGTAGCAGTGCAATACTAGTCTATTTGTAAAAATAAAGTTACAGCCATTTAGCCATTTAGCTACGTTTTCGCAATTTTCGATTGAATTGTCCACTTTTTATCAGTTACTTTTAATGTTAAATGAATACTTTTCTTCATTGTAACAAGAGTGCAAAAGAAGAATTTTTTTTCACTCGTGAAGAAAAGTACCAATTCATTATTCGTAGTTTCTTTGCAACTATAAACTTCTTCAGCAGTTGATATAGAAACAAAAAATGTTTTGAAAGGTTTCTCGTTTAAATTTTCGATAATAGTCGATTACATTGTCCACTTTTTATCAGTCACTTTTAATGTTAAATAAATACTTTTCTTCATTGTAACAAGAGTGCAAAAAAATAATATTTTTTTCACTCGTGAAAAAAAGTACCAATTCATTATTCGTAGTTTATTTGCAACAATAAACTTCTTCAGCAGTTGATATAGAAACAAAAAATGTTTTGAAAGGTTTCTCGTTTAAATTTTCGATAATAGTCGATTACATTGTCCACTTTTTATCGGTCACTTTAAATGTTAAATAAATACTTTTCTTCATTGTAACAAGAGTGCAAACAAATATATTTTTTTTCACTCGTGAATAAAGTACCAATTCATTATTCGTAGTTTCTTTGCAACTATAAACTTCTTCAGCAGTTGATATAGAAACAAAAAATGTTTTGAAAGGTTTCTCGTTAGTTCCAAATACCACCAAGTAGGTGGTATTTGGAATTCTCAGTTATTAATATGGGCAAAACATCCTTTATTTCCAAGTACTGTTTATTTTCGATACATAAAGTTGAATATTGATTTCTTCTTTCAGAACAAGTACAATAATTTCGGATTGACTTCAAATAACAACGCAACTGCCCGTTTCCTCTTCAACCAGCTTGTTGGCTTGGCCAGCATTATGGGTGGTGGCGAACCCGATGATGACGATGACGAGGATGATGATGCCAAAGCAAGAAACTGCACCTGCGGTAGGAACCCGACAAGGATTTCGTTGAGGGTGCCTTGCGTCTAACCTAGCCCATGTTTGTTTACAGAATGTGGTCTTTCGAACCAGGAGAATAGGATCGTTGGTGGAAGACCCACCGGTATCAACAGGTACCCATGGATTGCAAGGATTGTGTACGATGGGCATTTTCACTGCGGAGCGTCTCTGCTTTCTGCCGATTACGTGCTTACAGCTGCTCACTGTGTAAGGAGGTAAAGTACCCATTGAATAGAATTAAAAAATAAAAATGGAAATGGTGGCTTTCAACTTTTTTGAATCGTATAATACCCTTAGATATTTATGCAACTCGTATTATAATCAAGGACTTTATTTAATTAGCCGAATTTATGGTCCAGTAAACTTGCCAACGAGGCTAATATAGAGGGACATTATTAGCCTCGCTCGCAAGCTCACTCTCTCATAAACTCCGATTTTTTGCATCAAATTTTACATAGAAGTCAACATTCATTAATACGGAACAAGTTCACAACTTTAAACATTCAAGTTGGTACAATTGGTACATTGTGAGATATTAATTTTTCTTCATAATACCTGTCGCAGAAAAAACTTTTTATAATACACTTTCGTAAAGAGCGTTTTTGCACTCGCGCAACTTTTTGTTCGTACAACTACAAACGAACAAAATTCACGCTCGTACAAAAAAGCACTACTTTACGAACTTGTATCGTTTGAACTCACGTTATTTGTTGAACTCGGCTTTGCCTCGTTCAACAAAATTCGCGCTTGTACAAAAAAGCACTACTTTTCGAACTTTACTGCTCTCCGCCGATTACGTGCTTACGGCTGCTCACTGTGTAAGGAGGTAAAGTACCTATTGCTTAGAATAAAATGAAGAATAATGGAAGTGATTTCTTTAAACTTTTTCCATCCGTATAATACATACCCAGATAATACATAATACATACATACCATACATAATACCTATAGATATTTATGCAACTTATACATATTTACTTTTACATATTTACATACATACAGGCCAATGATTTAGAGCTTTTTTTCACATGGCTTACGTCTGACACTTTTTTAACGTTTTTAACTAATCTTGGTGTGCTGATTTCAAATATGCTAACCGTTGTTCCATATCGCGTCAAGTTTTTTTTTGCATATTTCGTTTTTTTTTCACAATTTCACGTTTCGGTACTACGACTACCTGAATTCGAACTTCATTATTGATTTAATTCAAAAATTCCATAATCTGGGATGCAATATGAGTATTAAACTTCACTTACTTACTAGCCATCTTGAGAAATTTCTGGAAAATTTAGGGAGTGATGAACAAGGCGAACGATTTCATCAGGATTTAAGGGATATGGAGGTGAGATACCAAGGAAAGTAGGGTGTTCACATAATGGCGACTACTGTTGGATTATAAAAAGACATTGTGCAGAAATACAGCATTCCAAAAAATCGTACAAACCAAAATTTACTTAGTAAACCGTGTTTCTGTGTTTTCGCGTAAAAGTTGATGTGAATGTATCAAAGTAGTCATACATTTGTATATGTAGCATTATTATTACAATTTTATGAATATTCTCAAGTAAGTGATATATGCCTATTATTTACTGAAATTATATCAATTATAAAGTCAGTGCTCTAAATAAAATGATCAGAACATAATTTTCTCAAAAATGAAGGTACGCTGTACAGAAAAAAACTGGATGTGGTAGGCAAAATCTGACGTGATATTTGAATTCATCACACCGTTATTTGTAATAAACAACTGTCGAAGGTAAGTCATCAAAAATCGTGTTGGCCAGTGTAATCAATAACTAAATAATCAATTGGACTAGCCAAATTTATAGTTGAATGAGATTGCAAGCGAGGCTAATAAAGAGCTTTATTATTAGCCTAGGTCGAAATTTCGCTCGGTCATAAAATCCGATAACATACGATTTGCATACAATATTTTTTCTATGACAGGGCGTAAACTATGTTTTTACCCACCGTTCATGTGCGTAAAGTGATACTTTTAGCACAAGTGCGCAAATAAATGTACGTAAAATAAGTTTTACACACAATTCATTCACTCACCAATTAAAAAAAATATACTACTTTGCATGACTTTTTTCTTAGAAGTCAACATTCAATATTACGAAAGAAGTTCAAAACTTTAAATATTCAAGTTAATGATATAATTGGTACACTGTGAGATATTGATTTCTCTTCATAATAGCTGTCACAGATAAAACTCTTTATGATACACTTTCGTAAAGAGTATTTGTGCACTCGCGTTTTTTTGTTGAACTCGGCTGTGCCTCGTTCAACAAAATTCACGCTGGTACAAAAAAGCACTACGTTACCAACTTATTCAAGAAATCGTAGGGCACTTGGTTTTTGGGATATCAAGGTGGGACTTTGCCTGTGCCTAAACATTAGTTGGGGTATCTTTTGACGGCAAGATCATCTATTTGCATTGAGGCATCACCTTGCTGTGACACATTAATTTTGGTAAACTTTGAAGGTCCATAAGTTGATATTTTTAAATGGCATACCCTATATTTTATCACTTAGTCGTATTCAGCGTCTCATTTTGCATCTTTTAGAATCTTGAGACTTGTGTTCAATTTTCAGAAATTCCAAATTATCTCCCAAACTACTAACTGTTTGGACAAAATATAAGGCTTGACAGAGATGTAAAATGAGACGCTGATATCTCAAAAACCAAGTGCCCTGCAATTTTTTTAATAAGTGCCTGCCAACGCATAAAAGAAACTTTTGAGCGGTTGGAGTGAATTTCAAAAACTAAATGGATTTATAAAGCCTAAAAAGGGGCAAATTTAAATATGCAAAAATATATGGGAGGTTCAATTTACAAAAACACGACTGTGATACTTTTAGGGCTTTTGGAACACCTTATATAATATGAAATTAATTTTAAAAAGTAACCATGATAGACCCCATATATCCCAAATATTAAACTTTTTTAAAGTCACGTATTTTAGCCACAATATTCCATACCTTAAGCGTGAATAACCCTATATATTTCTGCTGCATACAATTCTTTTTCTACGACAGTGCGTAAACTAGGTTTGTACTCACCGTTCATAGTGCGTAAAGTGATAGTTTTTAGCACAAGTAAGTAAAAAAAAATGTGCGTAACATATGTTTTACACACAATTCATTCACTCACCAATAAAAAAAAATATAGTACTTTGCATTAAATTTTACTTAGAAGTCAACATTCAATAATTCGAAAAAAATTCAAAACTTTAAACATTCAAGTTAATGATACAATTGGTACAATGTGAGATATTCAGTTTTCTTCATAATAGCTGTCGCAGAAAAAACAGTTTATGATACACTTTCGTAAAGAGCATTTTAGCACTACTTTACGAACTTTTATCATAAATTACTATTATATTAAATCTAAATGTTACCAAAAAACCTATTATGTGAGACTGCTTCTCATTTTCAAAAATATTATTTTCATGTAGGTATTCTATTATATTCTATTTTAAAATTGATTGATATTTAATTCATAAAATAGGTAACTGTCATAAAACAAATTGAAAATGTATACTCTGTTCCATTTTTATTTTTAACTAAGAAGGTTGTGGTTTCATTTTATAAAGTTTTACACATAAAAATGAACCAACAAAAATTATCTAACAGTAAAAAAATAATTAAATTTCAGATTTCAAACAACGTTGCTGAATTCATATATTAAAATAATTAAATTATTGCTTCAATCATTCAAGTGTGTTGGTTTCTTAATTATTTAAAAAATGCCAACAATCATTGATGAAAATATGAAAGTTTCAATTAAAAATTTATCTGATTTGCTTTTGTAAAGTAAAAATAGCAAATACATTCTGTACTCAATAGATACTCAATTTGATGGCAACATTGCCCACTGTCATCAAATGTAACCTTTTTTTATAAAGCTCTTCAAGACTTTTTACATTGGCCAACAAAACTGTCACCCTAATGGAGCCAACTTTGTTAAAAATAAAAATGGAATAGAGTTTAGAAGCAGTAGCAACCAATTCTAGAGCAATACTATTGCCAGCAACATCTAAAGACCTTTACGAAGGTCCATATACAGATTATAAAAATATGTGTAATAAAAAAAGTGCTTACTCCTGAAGATGAATATTTAATTTATTTGACAGAAATGTCTTTTGAAATGAGTGTTCCATTATAGTACTAGTACAATAAAGTACCACCTCATGGATTTTAAAGTATGCCATAAACTGTGTAATTATAATGCAGTCTAACAAAATAGTTATTTATAATATAAGTGTTAAAAGTTAGAATTTATTTTGTAAGTGGGGAACAAAATACATAACATCTACTTTCATTTGACTTATACTGGGGAGATGCCGTTTGAAGTTTAGTAGTCTAAACAAAAAAAGCCAGAAGAACATAAACCATGAGCTAATATTATAACTAAAGCTCCACATAATCCTCAATAATTTAAAGTTAAACTCTGTTATATTATTTCTTATTTTTGATTAACAAAATGTCATTTTGACAGATTATTGGCTGCTTACTTTTAACACCAGCATTAAAAGTGAAGCACTTTTAACACGCTTATGTCATTTCTCTATAATATTGCATTTTTAATTGAAGTATAGCGTGTTAATAAAAGTTCAACTTTTAATAGTATTTGTAGAAAAACATAATTCTGTTATAGATGTGATGGTAGAAAGTAGTTCAAATTATACATGTTTGTTTTACCATTCTAGATTAAAAAGATCCAAAATTCGCGTAGTTTTGGGCGATCATGATCAGAGCACAATGGCGGAGGCACCTGCGAAGATGCGAGCTGTAGCAGCCATCGTACGTCATCGGAACTTCGACGCCGATTCTTACAATCACGATATTGCTTTGCTAAAACTGAGAAAGCCAGTTGAATTTAGCAAAAATATACGACCAATATGTCTCCCATCTGGACGAGGTAATGTATTCATCTAAAATGTATGCATACTGTATAAAAAGCACGGAATGGTACTCATTTGTGATATTCATATGAGTGAGAATTAGACATTCCCTGCGTGTTATACACTGCACTTTTTCTACGACTACAGGATTTATTATTTTTGATTTGATTTTATATCTAATGTATAACAAGCACGCAATTGCACTCATTTGTGCCATTCATATGAGTGAGAATTGGTAATTCAGTGCGTGTTATACACTATACTTTTTCTACGATTACAGAATTTATTATTTTTAATTTTATTGTATATCTAATGTATAACAAGCACGGAATTGCACTTATTTGTGCCATTCATATGAGTAAGAATTGGTAATTCAGTGCGTGTTATACACTATACTTTTTCTACGACTACAGCATTTATTATTTTTGATATCATTTTATATCTAATGCATAACAAGCACGGAATTGCACTTATTTGTGCCATTTATATGAGTGAGAATTGGACATTCCGTGCGTGTTATACACTATACTTTTTCTACGACTGCAGCATTTATTATTTTGGATTTGAGGATTTGAATGTGTCA
Source organism: Othius punctulatus (assembly GCA_951805005.1). Taxonomy (NCBI): domain Eukaryota; kingdom Metazoa; phylum Arthropoda; class Insecta; order Coleoptera; family Staphylinidae; genus Othius; species Othius punctulatus. Next base: position 33,276,967 of record OX638143.1, read on the forward strand.
AATAATTTATTCATGAATAAGAGAAGCATTAAGTGCCATCTCGTGTTGAAATCCAATTTATTAATGGTTATGAATGTGAAATATCAAATTTAATGTTATAATAAGCAATGAATAAGAGAAGCATTAAGTGCCATCTCGTAGTGAAATCCAATTTATCAATGTTATGAATGTGAAATATCAAATTATGATTGTAAAAGGTCATGTTTGGCGAATTTGGCGAACATTATCAGTATTTCGTGTGTACTCAATCTGCAAAATAGATGGAATATTTGAATTTCTTTGAAAGCTTAGCAAAATAGGCCAACACAACATTTCTGAATTTGAGTTGGTTTCTCGAACCAATTGCCAATCTTTGATTGATTTATATGCTGTTGAACATTTTTCTATCGAATCAAATTTCCATCACTTGTGCAGCTTCCATAAGACAAAAAGGTGTTAAAATGCATAATGGTTATGAATATGAAATATCAAATTATGATTGTAAAAGATTATGTTTGGCGAATTAGAACATTATCAGTATTTCGTGTGTTCTCAATCCTCGAAGTAGATGGAATATTTGAATTTCTTTGAAAGCTTAGCAAAATAAGCCAACACAACATTTCTGAATTTGAGCTGGTTTCGCGAAACAATTGCCAATCTTTGATTGATTTATATGCTGTTGAACATTTTTCTTTCGAATCAAATTTCCATTACTTGTGCAGCTTCCATAAGATAAAAAGGTGTTAAAATGCATATCCACATCACTTTTAGCTTTATTGATTATCTAATGAATGACATAATATCATGTGTATATAAATATAAATAATATATAAATTTCACTTTCTACTGTCAGGATGTCACCTACTCTGCTACTTCACCCTGTGCACAAGATGCATATTGTGCACGGGGTGAAGTTGCAGCTATTCTGAAATGAAAATAGTTATTCACAACGTACTACTTTTAGTAACCAATGAATAAATCATAATATGTGCGTTGTTCTACAGTCATAAAAAAAATTAGTTTGTGCTTAATTTATTGAATGTCAAATATATCAAAATACATGCAATTTATGATTATAACATACAAATTTATATTACAAATAAACTTTATGCAACGTCATCATATTCCTTCGTCGATAGAAAATTATTGATGCCATATGAATAATTGAGCCGTTGAAAACCAAAGTGGCGTTTGTCCATTTTTTGTTTTAATTAAGATGTCCAGAAATGGATTCAGGGACATGTCCCTTGTATAGGTATATTTCTGGACTACTCTGAATAGAATAAAAAATGGACTTTTATAAAGAAAGAATGGTGTACGTTATTTTTTTTTTGTTATTCTATTCAGAGTAGTCCAGAAATAACATGTACAAGAGATATGTCTCTGGATCCGTTTTTGGACACCTCAATTTAAAACAAGAAATACCGATCGAAAATAGAGTAATAACAGTTTTTAAACAAATAATTTACCAGTTTGAAGGGTAAAAACCGATCCTAAATAGAGTAATTACAATTTTGAAATAAAATAATTTACCAGTTTGAATGTATTATTACTCAAACAAAATATTATTAGCAATTGAGCCATTCAAAATCATAGTGGTGTATGATATTCAATGGCTCAATTGCTAATCATAATTTGTTTGAGTAATAATACATTCAAACTGGAAAACTTCTTTTTTTCAAAATTATAATTTCTGTTTTGGATCGATTTTTTCGTCCATTGTAAAAGTTGCGAATATTTGTCCGACCTCTTGGAGGAGATTAAGATTAGAATAACATTCACCTAAATCAGATCTTCTTTCTGCAGATAGCTTCGAGCCAGCTGGAAAACTGGGCACAGTTATCGGCTGGGGCAGGACTACTGAAGGTGGCATACTACCAGGAATTGTGCAAGAAGTCCAGGTGCCAATTTTAAGCTTGAACCAGTGCAGGGCTATGAAGTACAGAGCCTCAAGGATAACGACTTACATGCTGTGCGCTGGCAAAGGAGCGATGGACTCTTGCCAAGGTGATAGCGGTGGTCCCCTGCTAATACCCAATGGCGAGAAATATGAAATTGTTGGTTAGTATATCTAAATTTATATTTATCTAAAAATGATATCATTCTGCACTGAAATAAAAAAAATCTGGAATAATTTAAAAAAATTGACAAATTATTTAATATAAATTTAATTTTTGTAAAAATTAAATAGACCAAATGTTGGGAATCTGCTATAAAAGTCCGAGCAATTACTTAAGTAGTTCCCGTCTTATTTTCTGCATCGGCCACCTGTTAAATTGCGATTACTTGAGCACCCGTTTCTAATATGATTTATTGAAAGAAATAGTTGCATGTTCATTTTCTGCGTCGGCCAACTGCAAAATTACGATTAGAATATTTGTAGAAAATTTTAATAACGCTCGTTGTAAGCAAATTGCATTCATGGCTAATAAATCATCTTAATTCGTCCTAATTGCGTTTGCCGGTGAGCTGCGTGAGTTGGGTGCAATGAAGGCTTGGTTCAAGGAGGTCGAACGCGTGCCAGACTAATTGCCAGGCAAGCACCATTGTATTTACGTTTCCCAGTCTTTGGACTTGACCTTGGCGTGTGTCTAGTTTCACGGTATAATTATAAATGTATTAGGAATGGCGGATTTAAATAACAATAGATAATTTCATTAAGTATAGTTCACGTGAGAGATCATCGACCGGCTGCCCATCATCCAGAGGTGCAACAGCTAATAGACAATGTTGGGATAACTCGTTTGTTAGGTGTTTATTTTCGGCATTTGTCTGTCTATGATAAGTAAAGCCCTAATAGTGTAACTTCGTCAAAATAGGATTTTATTTCCGCAATTACAATACTTTGTATACCAGTTATCGTGCTCAGCATTGGGGATCAGTATGAAATAGATTATTTTGTCTAATTTAACCATCTCTATATCTCTTACCGTTTTCGAGGTGGAGCACGATAACTTATACACCATGTATATTACGTATGATTAAGTAGTTGCTTTTTTAACATAATATTGCTCATTTAACAGTTGCTCATGAAAAATTGGCAAATTTAGACAAATGCATTGAAACATTAACAAATTTGGGCAGTTGCAATTGTAACTTGGCAAATTCTGACAGTTTTTATTTGAAAATTTAACTTTTTTTTTTAATTTCAATAATTGAAGTCATGATTTTTCAACTAAATCTTGGTATGTGACAATATGAACCGTTGCAATTGAAAATTTGATACATTTAGATGGTTTCATTAAAAAATCTAAGAGATTTTGATTGTTACAGTAATAAATTTGACTCATTTCAATAGTTCCAATTGAAATTTTATAGATATGGACAGTTATATTTGAAAATGTAGCAGATTTTAACTGTTACATTTGAAAATCTGACAGATATTGTTATAACATTTTTAACTAAAACAAGCAGTATCATAAAAAAAATATTTTTGAGTTTAGTCTAAAATTAGGACGATTTCAACAGTTGAAGCTGAATATTTTACTGATATCACTAGTCATGAACTAGTGCTAGAAACTTCATCGATTCCGACAGTTTCCGATGAAAATTTGTCAGAGGTGGACAGTTGAGGTGGACATCTAAAAATTGACAAATTTGGGCAGTTTCATTTGAAAATTTGCAAATTTTGACAGTTTGTATTTGAAAGTTTATCATATATTTTTATTTTCATTGTTTGAGTTTAAAGTTTTCAATATTTTTCAACTAAATCTTAGTATATGACAATATGAATAGTTTCTACTAAAAATTTGATGGATTTAGCTAATTACAGTAGAAAATCTCAGAGATTTATTACTGTTAGAGTTGTATATTTGACGGATTTAAACAGTTCCGAGTAAAAATTTTATAGATTTTCCCATTTTCGCAAGTTTGAAGTTCCTACATTTTTTTTATTAAATAAGGTAGTATCAAAAGAAAATTCAATGAATTTTGGATAGGTTAGTTGGAAAACATGGCCGATTTCGACAATTGAAGCTGAATGGTTCGCACACTTTCCCAAGTGGTGCTAAAAACTTCATATATTCCATATATTACTTCAAATTTGTTCAGTTGCAATTGAAAATTGACAAATTTGGGCAGTGGCAATTGAAAATTGACAAATTTGGCAGTTTACATTTGGAAATTTGGCATTGTTTTCATTTTCATTATTAGTCCAAATTTTTTTAATATTTTCTCAACTAAATCTCTGTGTTTGGCAGATATGAACAGTTTATAGTAAACATTTGATGGATTTAAATAGTTTCAGTAGAAAATTTAAGAGTATTTGCGTGTTACAGTTATAAATATAGCGAATTTCGACAATTCCGAGCGAAAATTTGATGCATTGTCCCATTTTCGTAGATTGGAAGACTGCATGTCATTTTTATTTACTAAATCAGACAGTATCAATAAATAATTTAACAAATTTCGTAGTTTAATTGGAAAAGTTCGTCGATTTCGACAGTTGAAGCTTAAAACTCCATGGCTTTCGACAGGTGCCGATGAAAATTTGTCAGATTTGGACAGGTGTACCTAAAAGTTGACAAATCTGGGCAGTTCCAAATGAAAATTGATGGATTTAGATAGTTTGAATAGAAAATTTAAGAGATTTTGCGAATTTTGACAGTTCCGAGTGAAAATTTGATCGATTTTCTCATTTTCGCAGATTCGAAGAGTGCATATCATTTTTATTTACTAAATCAGGTAGTATCAATAAATAATTTATCAAATTTTGGAGTTTGGTTGGAAAAGTTGGCCGATTTTGATAGTTCGTTCTAAAAAATTTTACAGATTTTCACAATTGATCTCAGAACTTCATGGCTTTCGACAGGTGCCGATGAAAATTTGTCATATTTGGACAGATGTATCTAAAAGTTGACAAAGCTGGGCAGTTGCAAATGAAAATTGATTGATTTGGATTGTTTCGGTAGAAAATTTAAAAGATTATGCTTGTTACAGTTGTAAATATAACGAATTTAGAAAGTTTCGATGGAAAATTTCATGGATTTTTCCATTTTCGCAGATTTGAAGAGTGCATATCATTTTTATTTACTAAATCAGGCAGTCTCAATAAATAATATAACAAATTTTGAAGTTTACTTGGAAAAGTTGGCCCATTTCGACAGTTGAAGCTCAAAGTTTTACACAGATTCTCACAACTGGTGCTAAAAACTTCTTGGATTTCCACAGGTGCCGATAAAAATTTGTCAGATTTTGACAGTTGCACCTAAAAATTGACATATTTTGGTAGTTGCAATTAAAAATTGGTAAATTTTGACAATTTGTCGTTCAAAATATTACAGATTTTTTTCATGTTCATAGTTGGAGCTAAAAATTTTAAAGATTGTTCAACTAAATCTTGGCATTTCACAGATACAAACTGTTGCTATTGAAATTTTTATAAATTTAGCTAGTTTCTGTAGAAAACCTGAGAAATCTACGATTGTTGTAAATTTAACGGATTTGAACAGTTCCAAGAGAATAGATAGGTGCAGGAACAATCCAAGAGAAGACCATTTGATGATTTTTCCATTTTTGCTGATATGAAACGTGTATTTAATTTCTTTTTTTTACAAAATTAGGCATTTTTTTACAAATTTACAATAGAAAATTTATCAAACTTAAGAGTTGAGTTGGAAAAGTTGGCCCATTTTGACAGTTGGATTTACAATTTTTTCAGATTTTCACTACTGATGCCAAAAACTTCATAGATTACTACATTTGCACTGAGAATTTATCTTGATTTAAAAAATATATTTCTCTAAATATAATTTTGCTTCTTTTTATTTCAGGTATTGTTTCCTGGGGAGTAGGATGTGGTCGTCCTGGCTACCCAGGAGTCTACACACGTGTATCCAAATACCTCAATTGGCTGAAGTATAATCTTGACGATACCTGCATTTGTACATAATTTATTATATTTTAGGTGTATTTATTAATTAAGTAAATAAATTAACTAATTTAGACATGCCCAACTTGTATAACCAAAATCAATAACAAATAACCAATTTATCGAAGTAATAATGACGATGAAAAAGAGTTCCTGCAAACATCTGGACGCATTAAATTATTAATACTTGAGTCAGGAATAGCAGTTTTTTTTTTACCGAAGTGCATTATTCACTAAACACGTGCAAATGGGAAAAGAGAAAATAAGAATGAAACCTTGGATCCCTGTATAAATCACTAGCACGATAAAAAATTATGAGGATTGAAATAGATTTCATTTTATTAAGTACCTACTAAATTAAAGTTTTTTTTTATTATTACTGCTTTATTGTATTAACTAAACAATTTATGGAATATGTGATAATGGCATGAGTTTCTTAATAATTTAAGTAAAATAACTTGGCAAGTTCCAAATTTGTATAAACTAACTTGCAATCTATAAATTTGTGTAAAATCATATTGCAGCTTTGCCAATTTTAATAGCTTTTGCCAATTTTAATAGCTTTTGCCAATTTTAATAATGTGACTTGGGTACCTTCAAAATTGGTGTTCAAAATTTCAGGTTCAAATTATACTAGAAGACTTTCCCATTTGAATAGTGATTTGTAAATTTTCCAAATTCGTGAAAAACAGCATCCAAGCAAAAATATTTTAGAAAATTCTATAGATACGAAAAAATTTCACGCGGTGTGAAGTTTGCGGAAAAATGTAAAAACGCTCTAGTTTCTTTATGATGCTCTGATCCAATAATCCAACATATCCACTGATCTTCCGAGTGAAAGTAGTAAACAGCACTAATGTAAGATTATAAAACAAGCCTAGGTAAATTGATCGTTACTGCTTACAACTTTCCGCAAACTTCGGGCACCTCTAGAACCGGTATGGAAAATCTAGTCGAGTCTCGCCACACACATACTAATTGCGCTGGTCAAAACATGAGTATGTCGACGACCCCCTGGATACTAATTCCCACCTCACAGGCGCTAAGCGGTAACTTCGACGGTGGCCTCAAACAGTTACGCTATTCTTGAAAGAGTACTTTACTACCAATTTATACTATAATTAGCATATCATGTCAGCGCGGTAATTCGCGGGCAACGAGATGCATCAATAATAAGGCAATCGCGAATTATTACATGCTCCAAAGCATCGTTCCCATCGAGGAACTTGCCGATGAAAGTGATTACGGATGTTCCTCGTTTGCATGTGCATTACCTTACAACTTAATTATATACCGATATTGTCCAGTTTTCATTGCAGTCCTGCGGCTGGAGATCTATTTTTATCAAATTAATAACTTAATCGTGATGTCATTATGGACACGTTTTGACGTGATTGAAGCAATTACCCTACGAACAACAAAGAACATAATGTATGCTTCCTGTAACTGAAAAATTTCACTGATTACAACAATCAACTCAATGTAAAAGCGCTGATGGCGAAGGGTGTAATCAGAGTGCACCTATGGACTTGAAAAAAGGTGTCCGGCAGATGTTGCTCACCCAATTACCTTCAGCTAGCACGGATGGGAACCTAATTTCTATACATATAATAAAGTAATTTACTTAGTACATCTAACTATTTTTGTATTGCAAAAATAGTTTGTATTGCATTTGTTTTGTTTATTTTGCACTTTTGAAGTTCTCGAAATTTAAAAGTTCAATAGACCCACATCTGAAGAAATTTCGTGAAATATTGTCTAGAAATAGCATGAAAATGTCGTAAAATAGTCTTCAAAAATATCTGATAAATTCATACAAAATTTCTGATAAATTTCGTTGAAAACTATCCATAATCTAATGGATATTATAAGAGAATTTTCTATTTTATAGAATATAGTGGGATAAACCATCTCATCTCATGTAAATATTCTAAGAAAATTTCATTGAGCTAAGAAACATAATTGAGAATTAGGTAAAGACTTTAGAAAATTATCATGGAATCTCAAGGAAAATTGTCGACAAATGATGAAGAATCTTATCAAAACTTGTAGTTAAATTATTATAAATATTTTGCGAAATTACTTGAGTATTATATTAAAAAAAATGCAAGAAAACTAATTTGTAAGCCAATTAGTTGTCAGAATTTTTAGGTGTTGCCCAATCAGCCTTCTGTCATCAATTTTTGATAAATTTCATGGAACATTTTCCATAAATCTAATGGAAATTAATGGAGAATCTTATAGAATATAGTGAGTTAAAACTCATGTTTAGTTCATGGAAAATTGTCATAGAATCTCACAGAATATTATCGAAGAATGTCATGGAATATTGTCTGTAAATTTCTTTAAAAATGTTAGAAAAATTCCGAATACATAATAAAGTGACCATAAATCTAATGAAAATTATCGGAAAATTTTAGAATATAGTGGGATAAATGTCATGAAATTTGTCAAGAACTGTCATCAAGTTATGTCAACAACAAACTCCTGTGTTTTAGATAATAATCAATCAATTGTTTCAGATAAAAGATATGTTTTGTTTCACAATGATTCAGATTCATAAATCTAATAGTAATGATCGGAGAACCTTAGAATATAGTGGGATAAATCTGATGTAAAAATCGTCATAGAATTTCATTGAAAATTGCCAAGGAATCTAATTCATAGATAATTATCAATTGAAGGTAAATCTCATTAAATATTTATGAATAATCTTTTCAAAAATTGTAGCAAAATTATTTGTAAATATTTAGCGAATTGTCGAGGAATTTTATTAAAAACTGGGGAGAAAACTCATGGAAAATATCTCATAGAATATTGTCTGGAAATCTCATTAAAAATGTCATAGAAAATTGTTCATAATTCTAATGGAAATTATCAAATTTATCGGAGAATCTTGTAGAATAATCTGGAAAAAATCTTATGTAAAATATGTCAGAGAATTTCATTGGATATTGCCGAGGAATTTAATTGAGAATTCTGTCAAGTTGGTAGAAAGTTGGCATGGAATCTTAAGAAAATTCTCAATAAATCTCTTCAAAATTGAAGGTAAGTCTCAATTTTTAAAATAATGGTAACGAGGAAACTCATGAAAAATATCTCGTAGAATATATGTGAATATGTCTAGAAATCTCATGATAATTTGCATACAATTTTTTTACTAAATTTCATAGACAATTGTCCATAATTCTAATGGAAATTATCAAAATTATCGGAGAATCTTGTAGAATAATCTGGGATAAATCATATGTAAAACATGTAAGAAATTTTAATTGGATATTGCCGAGGAATCTAATTGAGAATTCTGTCAAGTTCGTAGAAAATTGGCATGAAATCTTAATTAAAATTCTCAATAAATCTTATCAGAATTAAAGGTTAGTCTTAATTTTTTAAATGATGATAACGAGGAAACTCATGAAAAATATCTCGTAGAATATCTATGAATATGTCTGGAAATCTCATGATAATTTGCATACATTTTTTTAAAATAAATTTCATAGAAAATTGTCTATAATTCTAATGGAAATTTTCAAAATTATCGGAGAATCTTGAAGAATAATCTGGGATAAATCATATGTATAACATGTCAGACATTTTAATTGGAAATTGCCGAGGAATCTAATTGAGAATTCTGTCAAGTTCGTAGAAAATTGGCATGGAATCTTAAGGAAATTTCTCAAAAAATCTTATCAGAATTGAAGGTTAGTTACGATTTTCAAAATCATGATAATGAGGAAACTCATGAAAAATGTTCATAGAATATCTAAAAATCTGTCTAGAAATCTCATGATAATTTGCATGCAAAATTTTTAATAAATTTCATAGTAAATTGTCCATATATATAACGAAAAATATCGGATAATCTTTTTGAATATAATGGAATAAATGTCACATAAGATTGTCAGGAAATTTAATTAAAACATGCCAAAGAATCTCATTCAGGATTGAGAAAAGTTCAAGAAAAATTGTCATACAATCTCGCAGAAAATTGACAATAAATCTCTTGGTAATTACAAGAAAATCTAATTAAATATTAATAAAGAATCGTTTAAAAAATTGTAGTTAAATAATTGAAAACTATTTTGCGAAATTATATCAGTATTATATTATAAAATTACGAGGAAACTCATGACAAACGTCTCATTGAATATTGTCTAAAAATATCATGATAAATGTCATAGAAAACTTCTCCTAAATTTCATAGAACATTTCTGATAAATATCATACAAAATTGTCCATAAGTCTAAGGGAAATTATCGGCGAATCTTATAGAATATAGTGAGATAAATTGCATGTAAACATTCTCAGGGAAAATTAATTTCATTCAGGGAAATTCATTGAAAATTTCCAAGGAATTTAATTGAGTATTTGGAAAAAGTTTATAGAAAACCGTCATGGAAATTGTCGACAAAACTCGTAGAAACTGCAAGTAAAGCTCATAAAAAATTGATGAAGAATTTTGTCAAAACTTGTAGCTAATTTCCACTTCGATATTAAAAAGTTCCGTGGACCTACATTTGAAATTAGAAATCTCATAGAAGGAAATCTCGTGAAAATGTTATGAAAGAATATTTTAAGAAATTCCGGATATAGTTCATGCAAATATTCTGATAAATTTCACTAAAATTGTCTACAATATTAATGGAAATTATCGGAGAATCTTATAGAATATTGTGCCATAAATCTCAGGTAAAAATTACCACGGAATTTCATAGAAAATTGCCAAGGAATCTAATTAAGAATTGGTTAGTAGGAAAAAGTAGGAAATTTGTCATGGAATCTCACGGAAAATTGTTGACAAATCTCATGGAAATTGCAAGTATATCTCATTAAATATTAATAAAAAATATTTTCAAAAATTGTCGTTAAATTATTGTAAAATATTTGGAGAAATATCGTGGTATTTTATTAAAAAAATTCGAGGAAAATATCACATAGAATATTGTCTGGAAATAATAATAATAAGAATATTTATTAGCATATAGCTACATAATATACCCACAAAGCATAATAGAAAAAATAAAAATAAATTGAAAACAAAATAATATCAAAATGAAACACAGTCAATACAATCATTTTTCAAATCTCGTGGAAAATATCATAGAAAATTTCTGATAAATATCATCGAAAATGGTTCATAAATCCTATAGAAATTATCGGGGAATCTTATAGAATATAGTGGTATAAATCTCATACGAAAATTATCAGGGAATTTCATTGAATATTACTAAGAAATCTAATTGAGAATAGAGCAGTAAAGTTCATGGAAATCTGTCATGGAATCTTACAAAAAATTGTCGAATTGTCATAGAAATTGCAAGTAAATCTCATTGAATATAAATGAAGAATTTTATCAAAAATTGTAGTTAAATTATTGATAATTATTTTGCGAAATTATATGGGTACTTTATTAAAAAAATATGAAGAAACTCATTGATAACGTCCCATAGAAAATTGTCTAGAAATCTATAATAATAATAATAATAATAATAATAATAAAGAATATTTATTAGCAGAAAAGCTACATAATATACAAAAGGTAAATATATACATGACAACAAACAACACAACAAATGATAAATTTCATAGAATATTGCACTTTTCCATCACGAAACATTTGTAATCCAATTATGTTGTATGTTGGTTTGACACAATCAACCTTCTGTCATCAATTTTTGATAAATTTCGTAGAAAATTGTCTATAAATCTAATGGAAATTATGGGAAAATCTTATTGAATATAGTGAGATAAATCTCATGTAAAGTTCATGGAAAATTGTCAGAGAATCTCACAGGGTTCTAACGATAAATAGAATAGAATGGAAATGTTAAGATGAATGTCATAGACAAATTCTGATTAATTTGATAGAAAATTGTTCATAAACCTAATGGAAATTTTCGGACAATCTTATAGCATATAGAGGGACAAATCTCATTTAAAATTTGTCAGGGAATTTCATTGAAAATTGACAAGGAATCTAATAAAAATTAGATAAAGTTCGTAGAAAATTGGCACGGAATCTCAACGAAAATTATGTATCAATCTCATGGAAATCTCATCAAAAGTGTAGCATGTGGTTCAAAAAAGTTTTCATCAAAGCAAGGCATGAAAAAATTACGTATATCTGAAAAACTTCTACTGAATTTATCAAAGTGAACGATCACTTCTGGAAAAGTTTATTGGAAATCCTAAAATGCATTACGTGTCGAATAAACCCACAGCCCATCAATTTTTACACCGGTCATAACCATAACGTTAAGATCAATAAAATTTCACATTCACAAATTCGTACTCTGACAGAGCTGTCAGATTTGGCATCTGTAAGACATACATTTTATGACTATTCATTTTTTTATGGCAACTTTGATTAAAGTTTTTTTGAATTACTCGATTAAATACTGATGTATTGATGAAGAATCTTATCTAAAATTGTAGTTAAATTATTGAAAAATATTTTGCGAAATTGTCCGAATATTTTAGTAAAAAGTAACGAAGAAACATGGGAAGGTCTCATAGGATATTCTCTAGAAATCTCATGATAAATTTCATAGAAAAATTCTGATAAATATCATAGAAATCAATTTTGTGAAATCATCAGAGTATTTTATTTAAAACTAACAAGATAACTCCTGGAGAATCTCTCGTAGAATTTTGTATAGAAATGTAATGAAACATGTCTGCTAAATTTCATAAATAGTACATAAACATAATGTAACTTATGACCGATCATTATATAATCATCATCATTTGTCAGCCATGTTTTGCCTACCCTGCTGATCATAGTCCTCTTCTAAAGAAAGAGACTTATATAATATAGTGAGATAAATCTCATGTACAAATTGTCAATAAATTTAATAAAAATTTGCCAAGGAATCTAATTGAGAATTGGATCAAGTTCATGGAAAACTCATATGTAATCTGACGGAAAATTGCCGACAAATCTCCTGGAAATTGCAAGTTACTGTAATTAAATATTGATGAAGAATCTTAACCAAAATTATAGTTAAATTATTGAAAACAATTTTGCAAAATTCTCGGAGAATTTTATTAAAAAGTAACGAGGAAACATGGTAAGGTTTTATAGAATATTGTCTAGAGATCTCATGATCAATGTCATAGAAAATTTCTGATAAATTTCATAGAAAACATTTTCGTCTACAAAGTCTCATTTTGGATTATAATTTTATTGAGTTTATAGTACAAAATGACATTTATTATTATCTGGACGAAAAAAAGTTATTATTTTTGGGTTCAATAAGTGAACAAATTTTGTCCTTATTAATATCCATCTGTCGACATCCGTTGCAAAGCTCAGCATTAGTACTTTCAAGCAAACAAACGAAGAAATATAGAAATCTAGCAATGTTCGTAAATTTAATTTGTTAAAAAAACTATATGGTATGCATTTAGGTCCCTACCTCCGTGGACCATTGCAGACCGGTTTCGACCTGGTGGGTCTCATCAGTACAGAGCGTCCGGATGTAGTTACTAAAATGCTCAAAACTCTTGCCTATAAACCTGCCTTGGTGTATTAACGAATAACAGAAGCATTATTACATTAATATATGCATTTTGCCTCTCTTAAACTTTGCTTTTTTTTCCTCATAGAAGAACTGAAAAACTGATTGCAATAGAGCTCTTTAAGCTTTAGGTTAAGCTTAAAATCTTGATCTTTTAAAACGAAAACGAAAACGAAAACGAAAACGAAAAAAAATTGAGCAAATTAAAAAAGAAGAAGTACAAGAAGCAATAAAAAACTAAAAAAACGGGAAAGCACCGGGAGCAGACGATATAGCCCCGGAGATGATGAAACACATGGGAAAAGAGGAGATTTTACAATTAACGAAACTAACGACATAATGAATAATTCTACCAATACATCCAAGGGGATAAAAGAATATGTGAAAATTACAATGGAATCACACTAACAAATATACCAAGTAAGATCATGACCAGGGTACTAGAAAAAAGGATGAAAGACCTTTTTGGAGAGAGTGGAACAGCTCAATAAAAGAAGAGACAACAACAAAAGGAAATACATGGGAAGAAATAAAATAAATTAACAAAAGATATGAGGAAGTGGAGAGATTACTATAAAAATTAGTAATGTAGGCCTTACACCGAAAGGTAGATAGGCAAAGGAACAAATAAATAAATATGTAGTGTTTTTACTTGAAATTGAAAATCTACCTACGAAGGGTGTTTATTGCGGTCCATTGTGCGAACGGAATTTTATGACGGGTAATGGGAAGAGAACAGAGTCCAAAGCCTCTTCACAGCACGCCATACAACGGAGAACCCTTGACTGTAATAAACCCTCATTCCAGGTACATTTTCAATTTCAAGTGAAAACACTAACAAAAAAATATATAATATAAAACAATAAATAAATATATTACTTAGACGACTTTGGTGTACGTGTTGATGTATTTATATCTCATATCTCCCATTCCTAATTGCTGTTGGAGGAAACCCACGATACGCACCTTGCTCCCGAAAATGGCCTTAAGTCTGCGGCTAATGTATCATGACCATCCGCGGGCATTCCCACCAACAGTAGCAATTGTTTTGCCGGTGATGTACGCAAGAAGCAGCGAAGAACCTGTTGGACGGACAGCCAAGCACAGGCCACTGGAGGCCAGTTATCGCCTGACTGCCAAAGACGCGTGCACAACGTGCAGATACCTCTAAACACCTTGACCACAGCCGCCCCCGTACAGTTTGCGTGACCTAAGACTTTATGTGACTGCTATCGGACTCGTAATGGCCATCGCAGATCCACGCATATTCACCCTACTCTTCCTGGTGTCTTGCTACTTATTGGCAACGACATGGGTAAGTTAAGCTCTAATATTAACTATTATTTATGTTTTTAACATAGCTACTATAATCTAATTTAGTATTTTGTAATTTAAGCATAGCTATACACTAGCTATATTACACTATAGCTATATATAGTTATAGTGTAAAAACAATTAAACATGAAAGATGATTCAAAATTAACGTCATCACTTGTATTTTCTTATCAGTAGTCTGTAGTATAAAATCATGTATTTTTAGTATTTTCGATAATAATAATTGCGTTGTGACTGTGTGGATATATTAGAAATATGATCATTATTGTTGATATAATTGTAAGCTATTGGGGGTACAATGAGTTACATTTCATATCAAATGAATTGGAGAAGTGGGTGTCTAATTTAATCTGAGTACTAAATACACAATGAACGAAACTATTATTTGGTACTAATGAAGTAATTAAGCTAATGAATTGCTGCCGGATATAACTGGGGGATAGTTATAGTGTGCCCACCCACCCACCCTTCAATCCAACAAATATTTAATGTACCTCATTGCATCTTCAATATCATATAATTATTACAACAATAATAGCCATATTTCCAATATATCCACAGAATCACGATGAAATTATTGTTAACATTGAAAACCTATGACGATAAGTTTGAATCATCTTTTATGTTTGAATTTATAGATGGGTGGGTGGTCTCACCATAACTATACTCTAATTACAACAATAATTACCATATTCCCAATATATCCACATAATCACTATGAAATTATTATTATTATTATTGAACATGATGACGCTTGTGATCATCTTTCATTTTTTAATGAAAGGGTGGGTGGGTGGTCTCACTATACTATCTTCTAGTTACAACATTATTTAATATTGATTCTTTTGTTATTCCCTGATCATTCAAATGTTGATATTCATGAAATAATTACAATAATTGCCTTATTATTGTTGTAGTAAAATTTAAAATAACAGTAATAACCGTATTCCTAATATATCCACAGAAACACTATGAAACCATTATTATCATTATTGAAACATGATGATGCTAAGTTTGAATCCCCTTTCATATTTGAAAGAAAGGGTGGGTGGGGTCATTATAACTATCCTCTAGTTACAACAATAATAACCGTATTCCCAGTATACAGGGTGGTCACCTTTACGACGCCCGCCATTAGGATCTATTAAACGGAAATATATTCAGAGTTGGTCAAATGGGAGAAAAGTTTCTTATTTTCATGCCTTTTAATATTCTGAAGAGAAATCCGCGATATCTTGCACAGTTCCTGAAATATCGCTGAAGAACCGAAAAAGTTCAGTTTCCTGTTCCTACGTATACCTCAAGCACTTTGAAAAACTAAATCTGATGACGCTTTTGCTTTGTTTTTCATGATTTACTGTTTAAAGTGATTTCAATTGTCATTTCCTCGAAAAAGGTCTTATCTAACATAGCAACATTTTTATACTGTCACTTCGACAATGAAAATATCTCTCAAAACCATGAAAAAAATATTAAAAAATCGTCATTAAAATTGTTATTAAAAAAATTATGGATGACGCCATTACTCAAAAACAAATGATGGTTGAAAATCGACTGTCATGAAAAAATGGGTATTTTTATCAAAGAAAATCGACGTTTTCGAGGATTTTTTTCCAAAATTTTTTATTTCGGGTTTGCCGAATTTATTCCATACTTTATTCGCATACTGTATTACTGGCAATTATGGATAAAATTTTAAACTTAATAATTGACTTATTATTGTTGTTAACATTTAAAATAACAACAACAGAAAAATAACCAAAGCACTTATTACCAGTTCAGAGCAATAATTAGCAATCTAATTAATGATTATAGGATCGCGTTGTTATTTTTTTGTTATAATGATAGTTAATACTTACAGCATTTATCCAAATTAGCGCCATAGTAGTAAAACTCATTATTATAATATATAATAAATAATAAACGAAAAAATACAAAATTTAAATTGGGGCTTATTAGTGAACGGGCATTTGGGTTTTTTGCTTCTTTCCAACTAATTCAAAAACTATCACGATGAGTACATACGTGTTTCAAATTAAAATTGCAACACATTATGTTCTGATTTCTGTTTTTTTTTCTTTGATGTAAGCTAATACTTGTATGACCGTTTTGATTTGTTTTCTATGTGTAATTTAATTTGACCTGTGTAAGACACACTAGTGTCAGAAACATAAATAAATTATTATTATTATTATTAGTATTATTATTAGTATTGTTATTATTATTATTATTATTATTATTATTATTATTATTATTATTATTATTATTATTATTATTAGTATTATTATTATTATTATTATTATACATGCAAAATCTAACTTCTCAAATTATTATTAATCATTGCTAAGAAGTTATGCTGATGATGTAATTCCTATGTATGTTTAAACGGAGAGAAGTCGCAGAAAGATATAGCCTGTTTTTTTTTAAGATCCACCAACGTCGCAATTTATGTTAAAAGTATTAGTGGCCGTTAGTGTGATTAGTATTTTTTAAAAACGAGTTAACGGTTCAATATGTAGTGATTTGTGTAGTGATTTTGGTTTTAAGCAACATACAGGTTGTGGATCTTAAAAAGAAAACAGACCATCTTGATTGTGTGAATAATCACAACTTAATAAATAATAATAATAATAATATAGTAATATTAATAATAATTCAAGCTTGTTTTAATAAGTACTTACTGGTATTTGTTTATTTACTTCATTATTTATTTTTATCCCCTGACTAGTTTCGGTTATAAAAAAACATCTTCAGATGCATATCTACGAAGAATACAATACATTTTGTTAAATATAAAATTAGAGTTATGTTTGTTACTTTATTTTTTGTTTGTTTTTATTTATGTTTTTTTTTATTTGTTTGTTATGTTACTTGCTGGTATTTGTTTATTTATTTTATTATTTATTTTTATCCCTTCACTAGTTTCGGTTATAAAAAATCATCTTCAGAGACATATCCACGAAGAATTCAATAAATTAGGTTAAATATAAAATTAGAGTTATGTTTGTTACAAAAATGTTTAAATATAAATTATAATAGTATTTGTTGTGTGTTCAATGTTGTAGTGTGTATACATGATTTAGTGTTTATGTAATTTGTTAGTGTGGTGAAGAATTAAAATGTGTGAATGTTATGTTTTAACGGAACACAAGGATAAATAAATAATAAAATAACTGCTAATTATGGATAAAACCTTAAACTTAATTTAAAAAAAAAATAATAATAATAATAATAATAAGTGGAAGTTGTCTTTTTTTTATTAATATTAAATGCACCAACATTATGGTCGTGTAACTATAACTATTATTGGAAACCACACTACAACTTAGTAAAAATTGATTGAATTCTTATCTAGGCAACTCAATTGACACTTAAACTCAAATACTAGGAAATTTTAAATATGTAGATCCATACGCATTATTTTTTTGCTCATTTTAAGACTAAATATTAACATAGTTTTTTCCCATTCGCATTACTAAAATGCTCATTATGTATATTGAATCTCATCGTTAAAACAACACTTTAATCGAATGGACGAATAAAATGTTAACATTTTTACTTTATTCACTATAACCATTGACAACGTGACTAAAGTAAATAAATACGTAAATTCGCACTATGCTTGACATTTTCGTTGTCACCTGACAATGTGAAACTTCACGCAAATCCTTCAATTCTGATAACGAATTGGAAAACATCTTGTACGATACACGTGAATAAAGCAATTTTATCCACTCGAAAACATTATCGCACTCGGCTTCGCCTCTTGGACTAAACTGTTTTTTCGTGGATAAAATTCGACTTTATTCACTTATACCACAAATAGCTATTTTTTACTTAAACACATTTTATCCAACACTCACACTCAGTGGCAATTTTCCCATTGTTCTATACACAACAATAAAAGGCGCCACAAATGAATTGGAGTGATTTATAACGACTAGAATTTACGTCCGCCTGTCACATTAATTTGCGTGTAATTATAAATTACATTACGAAACCAGTGTTATTAAGGATGTAATGAAACACTACTTTATAAAACAATCATCTTTACCAAAGCATTGACTACAGTGATTGATTACGTACGTGATTAACCATTTTATACCATTTACAAATATTTTGGAATTATAATTATATTTTGGAGTGATCATTTAAATTTCTGCTCTAGTTATATATGGAAATTAAAGTCATGACAATTTTAAATTATCAGAACTTAAGAACCCTTTATTTTTGTTAACGAAATGTCTTTCTTTTCTTGCAATGACATTAGTTTAATTTTTTTGACAACTACATCTCATGGATTAATTGGACAATAAAATCGATTTAGTTGTACCAACTTCAATCGTCTTCAGTTGATATTGATTGAAATCTAGGGATATTTTTTGCATTGCCAACATAAATCAACAGTAAATGGGCCTTTGAAATATGAACAGCCTATATAGTCGTAATTTTTTTAATGTGAGTAACCATATCTAGTAACTTTAATGACTTTTATCGTGTTACGAACTTTCAACAAAGGAAGACTTTTGCCTTTCTTAATGGCTGCGAGTCTTGACTCAAATTTTCATGGATAACTAGAGCTTAAATTTAAATTATCACTCTGTATATTTAGTTCATATTTCCAAGGTCCACCAACACCTCGAAAATATAAGTGGCAACGCTATGTAGGGGAAAATGAAAAATTAGGTTATGTTTTATCGCTTAATGTCAAAACTAAAACGAACCCAACTAAGTGCCAGAAAAAATGGAAACTTTAATATTCTCAATTAAGAAAATCGTCAAAGCAATTTTTATTTTCAGCAGTAGCTGTTATCCAATTCTACGTATTTTCTGTATTAAGGATTATTTTTGTTAAGCAAGTTTCTTTCTTTTCTAGCAAAGGGATCAGTTTTTTTTTTTTTTTTTGACAACTACGCCTCATGGGTCATTTTGACAATTAAATTGATTTAGTTGTACCAACTTCAATCGTCTTCAGTTGCTATTGATTGAAATTTAGGGATATTTATTGCGTTGCCAACATAAATCGACAGTTGGTGGGCCTATGAATTATGAACAGCATAAACTATTGTATTAATACTAACAGTATTGTTGGCCAGAACAGCATAAACTATTGTATTAATACTAACAGTATTGTTGGCCAATGTTAAAAGTTACTAGACTTGAAACAATAGGTTATATTTATAAAAAAGAGGTTATATTTTATGGCATGGGCAATGTTGCCATCAAATTGCGAATCTATTGCGTAATAAAATATTAAATATTTTATACAAATTTTTAATTGAAGTTTGTGTATTTTCATCAATGATTTTTGGCATTTTTTAAATAATTAAATAACCTGCACACTTGAATGAGTGTAGCAATAATTTGATTCTTTTAATATATAAATTAGGCAACGTTGTTGTTAGAAATCTGTAAAATGAAAGAGTCTTCTTAGTTAAAAATAAAAATGGAACAGTGTATATACAGTCGGATTTTTTTTAATGTGAGTAACCATGTCTAGTATCTTTCGTAACTTTTATCTTGTGTTACTAACTTTCACGAAAAGAAGGCTTTTGCATTGTAAAAAGGGTTATTGCACGAGGTTGTGTTGAAATGTCAATGTCACATATAATAGTTGTTAATGTTGAAAATACATTAAATGAAATGTTATGAAAATAATGGTGAATATGTTGTTTCGAATCTTGCCTAATAGTTTTTCACGTATGTTTGATTAGAAAAATTTGCCGAGTTGAGTTAATTGAAAAAAGGTCAATACAATTGAAATTTTGCTGGGGAGAAATGTCTGTTTAAAATTTGAATTATCAATCCCCCAGTAGGTCAAAACAAAATAAGTTAGTCAGTACCAATTGCACATATGGAATATTCCCAATGGTTACTGATTTAAAAAAAAAATGCGACCATACGTAAATAATCACTGATTTTATTTTTAAAAATATTTTGGCAGTGTAAAGAATTTTTAGAGATTTCGAAGAATACATATCAATTTTGTTGGAAATAGCAATCGCAACTAATAAAATCTGAATTCTTAAACACCTTGCTCTCTAACTAGCTAATGATCGCATACCCCTAATGGTATATAATACAGTATGTCCCCGGATTGAGATTACAAGAGGGTTTTTTTTAAATCTTTACTTTTAAGTAAAAATATTATGGGAATTAAAATTCCTGCTTGGTCTCAAACTACCATTTCAGTTATTAAAACATTGATTTATTTATACAGGGTGTTGGCTAAATAAAAAAAAAATTAATTTTGACACTTTAGAAAAATAACATCATTTAAGCAATCCCCCACCATTTTCTTCACACACCAGGCTTGAATGGTATGGAACTCCTGAAAACTGTTTTGTATTTCTTTAATAGTTATATATTATTATTATATTAATAGCTAATGCCTCCCGTAAGCGATTTTTGAAATTTTTAGTATTATTTTCTGCAATATCGGAATTGTTTGAATGATTATATTTTTCCATAATGTATAATAATCCATAATAGATGTGGCTGATACTTGTTGAAAGTTGGTACTTAACTCTTCAAATAAAACTTTGTAATAAACTTTCAAATATGTATTGCTATTAAAAAAAAAGTAGTACACTTATTAGCGTTTCAAGGATATGCTTAAAAACTGTAATGGCAAATAATCATATCAGCATTATCAACCACCACAAAATTCCCCAAATTTTGAAACAACGATTCTAGTAGAAACAGGCTAGTTATCACTACATTTTAAAATTGTTTAAAAGCGATTATGGTGACCATGAGTATATTTTTATAACTTTACAGCAGCGGAGGTGTTTTTATCAGGTTCATCGACATTCATATCAATTCGGGTTTTCTCTCGTAATTTTCGGTGAGCTGATGGCGCCAGCAAAGGTGACCTCCTCGCACTCGCCGGCACAACAATGACTCACGATCCCGCCTAATTTTTCGGAAAACAAAGTGATTGATGTAGTTTAGGGGATTAATAAGCAATAAATCGCCTCCAATAACATATTTAATGCATCCTATGGGTTTTTATTGGCAAGAGATTGTTGTTCTCGTGTTTATATTTTTTGTTTGTTCCCCTCCCGCGGATTATGGGGCCAATCGCTGCGAGAATTTGCATAAATTATGTGCGGAATGTTGTCTCAATTTGTTTTGTGCCCGTGAAAAAAAAAACTTGCGCGGGTTGTTCGAAGGACGAAAATTAAATTTTTATTGCTAACTTTATAGAGCAGCTTTGCAAAACAAAAATGTTATTATTCGATATTCGATAAAATCATTTTAAAATATGTGGAAGGAATAAAATGATTGATAAAATGAAAATGAATGTAGAAATTTTAATAAACGTTCAAAACCAGCACTTGAATAATTGGAATTGTAATTTGTTTAAGTTTGAAGTCAAAATGGTATAAAAATATAACATTAAGAATTCACATACTACTCAAAAGATATTAACAATATCTCAATAGATATACCTATTATAATAATGAATATGTGATCTGAGATATCGCATATTCATTATTAATAATGATGATAATATGTTAATGCAATTATAAAAATTGTAATATTAATATATTTATATATTTTTTGGAATATGCCATAATTCTTTTGAGTAGTTCAATTAGTAAGTTTAGATAGTTCAAGGCTCCGACTTTTTTTAATCTATAAGTAGTCCACAAATTATCTCGTAAGATTTATCAACAAAGAGGTAGTTAAAAATCGATTTCCCACACTAGTGAAACTATCTTTAGAACGGTAAATATTCCGTGCCGGATGGTAAGTGCTGATCTAGTAAGCATACTTACACAATTCAATTGTTTCATTCTTCACATTCTTCGGCGCGCGCTTTTGTTTCCATCACGCTCACACCCTTTGCGGTGTGCCAACTGTGGCCCGAAAGTCAATCGGCTCATTTGAATATCCGTTACATCGCGTTCCAAAATGGAACGGTGAACTTCCAAGAAATTTCGCTTCAAATGCTTATTAATTAGATTAGTTCAAGAATATCTGGGCACAATTTTTATTTTTTTTAATTAACTTTTTCAATTCCAACAAAATGGCCGTTAAAAACCAGAGTCGTGTAAGTACTTCATTCATTCAGGTAAGTCCAGATATGGATCGAGGGACAAATCCCTTGTGTATTTCTGGACTTCTCTAAAATAAAAATAAAATGTATTTGCCCCTCTCAAATTCTCATTTCTCATTGCATTTCATCATCTCATTTCAACGGCTAAAATATATATATATATATATTTTTTTTTTAATTATTTTTATTTTTTTATTATATTTATATTCTACAATCTGTCTTATAACATCTAGTAGACAGTTAGGTGTGTAGTGGAGGTTAGGTAGGTGCAAATATGCTCGACCTAATTGCTCACTCTACAAAAATGAAAGATTAATCTGATTTTGGAAAAGATTAATTACCAAGCCCATCCATGGGTAGCTTGTGTTAATCTAAAAATTACTAAAATCTATTTATAAATAATTTTATCCAAGATTACCATATGCCTATAATTACTGTGTAATCTTGGATACATCTATTTAAGCACCCAAAAAATGTGTACAGAAGATAATATCTGAAGAATATAATTAAGCTGTAATCTTCTATAAAATTATGTTTAAACCATTTAAATATGCTCAGACATACTCGACCCAATTGCTCACTCTGTAAAAATCAAAGAGGAATCTGGTCTTGGAAAAAATGTGTACACCAGAAAATATCTGAGGAATGTAATTAAACTTATATCTTCAGTAAAATTATGTCTAAAACTTTTAAAAGATAATAGTTGGTTTAATATAATAATTAATTATAGAAGATATAATTAAGATGCGTAGATTGAAATCGCTTGTGGTTTAGAGTAGAAATAAACGTCGTAACTCTTTTCGATTCAATATATTTAAGAGTTAGGTAAATAATAGTTCACTGTTTGTTATATATTCCAGGCTGATGACAGCAGTGAAAATTCAGCGCGGGGACTTTTCAGCAGCAGATTTGGCACGTATGGCAATCACCCTCCTCCCAGACATGATACTCCTCCATCATCATGCAGTTGCAGTAAGTGCTTTTAATGTTTTATCATTTCACAAGATAGTTAAACTATTAGATTAATTGTATAAACCAAGTTACAACGAGTAGAGACTCAGACAGGTAAGAGTTGTGAACATCTATGATCTATTGCGGATATGAATGACTGAAAAACTGCTGTCACATTTACTTGAGAATGTCTCAAAAATTTACAAACCGTCAAAAAGAATGATCGAGACATTTACATTATTATTTTTATTTTTAACTGAGAGGCCTGTGGTTTTATTTTATAAATTTTTACACATGAACACCAACAAAAAAGATCTGACAGTAAAAAAAAATTAAATGTCAGATTTCTAACATCGTTGCCTAATTCATATATTAAAATAATTAAATGATTGCTTTAATCATTCAAGTGTGCTGGTTTTTTAATAATTTAAAAAAAACGCTATATTTTATATTATAATTTGACTGATTTGCATTTGTAAAATATAAATAGCAAATAAATTCGGCACTCAATAGATACTCAATTTGATGGCAACATTGCACACCTTTATTTTTAAATATCTCTTTCAAGTCTAGTGACTTTTTACATTGGCCAACAATACTGTCACTGTAACAGAGCCAACTTAGTTAAAAATAAAAATGGAACAGAGTTTATATCTTCCATTTTAGTTCAAAATAAAAATGGAACAGAGTATATATGAAAATGTTTCAAATTTCATAAAAAAAATACTAAATATCTGTGAATTTTTGATGAGGTGTCAGCATGGTTTTTTGATGATGAAAAATAATGTGAGTTTAAATGTCTACATTTTTTTTTATTTTGGTTGCAATAAGCAAGTTAATAATTTAAAATATATATATATATATATATATATATATATATATATATATATATATATATATATATATATACAGGATGTCCTAAGATTGAGTTTACAAGAGGGATTTTTTTTTTAATTTTCACTTCTAAACAATAATTTATAGTTATAAGTGTAACATTTTTACCTATTTTTTTTTATTTTTCTGATAATTGTTAATAAGTTGTCGACACGAATTTGTAAAAATTAATAGAGTATTGCAGATATTAATTTCTGGAAACTGCTGTCACATTTGCTTTACAATGTTCCAAAAATCCATCAAAAAATATTGAGTCATTTATTCAAACATTAGTAAAATCTTTTTTTTTCTGCTTTCTGTGGAATTTTGATGAGTTTTCAGCATAATTTTATGATGATAAAATACAAGTGTGGTTGTAGTTCTCTAAATTTTTTGTTTCGGTTACAATAAACTTGATAATGATTAAAACAAGTATCAATAAATAGATTTTTATAATTTCACATTTCTGAAAATTTCTGAAAATACCAAAATCAATAACCTAGTCAATAAAAATGACTGTAAGTATAGATATATGTATATGTATGATATAAAAATTAATCATTAAAATAAGAAAACATACATACACATCATATAATTATCAACACATACAAATTCAGTGCTATAAAAGTGTCAGTTGTGATTTAAACTATACATATATGCCATTATCAGTGAAAACAGTAATCTCTATAAATGGTGAAAAATTTAATAAAACTGCAATAAATACAACATTTTTATGTAAATTTGTGAAAAATGTAGTAAAATTTCATCAAATATACTCAAAATTTAACAAAATTAGTAACATGTATAAATTCTGTAGTCTGATATTGCACCTTTAATCAGACATTCAAAAAATGTCTAACACTGTGCAACAAAAAAATTTTGCCTGAGCGGTTATAATAACGCGAAATTAGAGTATGCAAATAGATTAACAAAATCCTCGAGGGGTTTGGCTATATTAGCTCGCTTTTATTATAACTGCCTGAAGTCACTAGCTTTTAAGGGCTTTTTTTTTACTTTTGCGATATTTTTAGTATTTTAGCGAAATTTTCGCTACATTGCGAATTTTTGTTTTTAGTAAATTTAATGAAAAATTGCATTAAATGAAGAAACTGATTTTTTTTTAAATTTATTTATTAATATTATAATTTTTATTTATTTATTTCTTTATTGCTTCTTTTAATGTTTAAATTTTATGTTTATTTTTAAATGGAAAAATATACACAAAATTCAAGAATAATAACTAAAGTAATTCAGTTTGTTTTTAAAGAAAAGTGATTATTCTTGTATTATTTGTTAATTTTCCAATTAATTTCATGAAAAATTACACACAAAGAGGGTATAATTAACTATGTCGTTCGAGTTTTTTTCGATGCTGGTTGGAGTGGCTCTAAATTATTTTGTTTTGTTCATTTTCTTTGGTCTAGCATTAAATTTACTGAATACTAAATTGAAATCTTAAATTCTTAATTTAAACGTGTTTCCTTAATTCGAAAATCTGAATTACATTACGAAAATTGGGCAAAAGTATAGTAAAATCCAGTAAGAAATATTGAAAAGGGTATTAAAATTATGCCATGAAAATTGAACACTTTTCATCAGAAATTCAAAAATTAAACTGATTTGTTAAGGAATTCTCGATTCTCCTTTGCAAAATGATTTTAACGTTTTCGTTAACATTAACGTTAAAAAAAAAGTCATACAGAAATTTACAAAATTACAAAATTACGCATGTATATAAATTCTCGAAATAAGCTATCCTACATATCATCAGAAATTCTAAAATTGTCGTCATGGCTTCAAAATATTGATATGTTATTAAATTTGCTGTACTAAATTTTGATATTTGTGAAAAATTAGTGTGATTAAATTATTCAAAAATTATGATAAATTAAATGAAATTCCAATAAATCCAACGTTAGTATACAACATTTTCACTTTAGTATATGAATTGTAAAATTTTAATAAAACTCCATCTAAAATAGATTCTTGTTGAAAAGTTAACAAAATCGCGAATATACTACTACTACTAATATGATATTGCACTTTTGATCAGATTTTCGAAAATTGACGATCATCAATGAAATACACTTGTATATTTGACAACACACTACAACAATAATTGAATTTAAACCGACCGCAAAGGTAATTATTATCAGACTTTCGTTCTAATTTCTGATTTCAGTACATTTTGTCAAAAAAATGGTGTTTATTTTGAGGCAACTCTAAAGTATCTTTAGAAAATGCAAGTCCTTGAGTTTTTCCATAAATAGTTCCACATGGAGTTATTAGGTTTGTAAAACAATTGGTGAAATTTATAGCAAAATGTATCATTCCAGTATTTAATTTTGTTATTTAAATTCTATTTTAGCTCTAAATAGTTTTCAAATTCCAGTTTAGTCTAAAATTTGGACTAAATGGAATTTGAAAACTATTTGGAGCTAAAATAGAATTTAAATAACAAAATTAAACACTGAAATGATACATTTTGATATCAATCTCCAATTTTCTCTCTCCAATTTTGTCGTTATAAACACATATTAGCAAAAAATATATGGATACATTTTAATTAAATACCAAACACATGTATGCAAATTGATGCAAAAATGTGTATATGTAAATGCAGAAAATGATCTATAATGTTTTAATTTCCTGAACATATTTTTGTAAATGAGTTATTATGATAACAAATTATTAGCACCGTGACACATGTTGTTACTTTACTACTGTTTTTTTTTAATTTTAAATTAGTCATTTTGATTACAAACAGGTGTCAATTTTTTTTTTAATTGGTTGCTAAATTTGTAATCTACACATTTGTGGTTAACATGTCCAAATCTGAAGTTTTGTGATTTTATTTTTAAACAATTGTCAAAATTTGGCATTTGTAGAATTTATGTTATGAATATTGATGCCCATTACTTTATAATTTCTGGAAATACATAAGTACAAAAATGTTGTACAGATAATTCAATCGAAAATAGTTTTGTAGTTAAATTAACTTAATAGAAAAATGTTAATAAAATCTATTCTATTATATTCTAAGTGTAGTCACTTATAGGTTAGCGCTACACAGTGTTCATTCTGTGTTTTGTTGTATAACTTCATGTCAAAATGTGCCATTCGGGAATTTAATTTTGTATACACAAAATAGCCTGCTCAATTAGCCTGCTCAATTTTGGACATAGTGTATATGATGTCCAAAATTGAGCAGGCTACCATGGGTATTTTTTTAAATATTTAAGATAGAGAGTCTGTTGAATGGGCAATATTGTGCAGCTTTAAGCGTTGAAATATATGTCGTTGAGATGGTTTCAAAGATCCGAAGGGTTTGGATGTCATTCTAAAGAAACATTCCAAATGTTTTGGATATTATAAAAGTTTTTCAGAAATGTTTTTGACAAAAATTACCTGAGTTTATCGAACAGACATAAAAATTATACTCAATTTGCGACACACTGCATTTACAAAAAAATGTTATTTTACTATTAATTTGTCGTTTTTAGTAGGTACAAATAGCTGTCAAATTATGTAATTTTTACCTGATTTTATCAAAAATTGCCATTATCAAGTTTATTTCAAAATTTGTAAATTACGTTCTTACACACGTGTAGTTATGTATAATGACAAATTAGGAAAAGTATTGGCTTCATTAGACGAACTTGGTCAATGATCAATTATAGAAGAATCAATTTCGAGTTCTTTTATACATGGATGTCAAAATTTGTCTTTTTGTGATTCGATTTTCAGAGATCTCAAAATTGGGTATTTTTAGAACTGATTATTGGAATCACTATCTAATTTCTTCACGTTAAAATTACGACTGTATTTATTTTATCAATTCTTTCCAAAGTTATTTCATCATTGTTTTGTTGTAAAAATTCGTATAAAAATGTATCCTTCTGGTATTTATTTTCGTATACACTTGCAGAAAAACAAATATAATCTTGGCATTTAGTCATCGCTTTGAGTATAAACAATTCCCAATTATATTATTTTAGTCAGTTTCAATTTCAGATTGTCAGTCTTCTTTGATGTAACGAAAATTTTCAAAATGCATGTCCTTGAGTTTTACTATATATAGTTTTATACGGAATCTTTAAGTTACAAAGAATTTTGACTGTTGGAACATATGCCGTTAAGATGGTTTCATTGATCCGAAGAGTTTGGATGTTATTCTAAAAAATCATTCCAATATTTTGGATTTTATAAAAGTTATAAAGAAATGTTTCAGACAAAAATTGCCTGAGTTGGTCGAACATACTTATAAATTATACTCAATTTGCGACAACCTGCATTTACAAAAAAAATATGTTATTTTGCTATTTATTTGTCGTTTTTAGTACAAATAGTTGTCAAATTATGTTATTTCAATCAGATTTGATCAAAAATACCCATTATTGAGTTGATTTCAAATGTTGCAAATTACGCTCTTGCACACGTGTAGGTATGTATAATGACAAATTCGGAAAAGTATTGACTTCATCAGATGAACTTGGTCAATGATCAATTATATATGAATCAATTTCGATATTTTTTATACATGGATCTCAAAATTTGTCTTTTTGTGATTTGATTTTCAGAGATCTCAAAATTGGGCATTTTTAGAACTGATTGTTTCAATCACTCTGTAATTTCTTCATGTTAAAATTACGACTGTACTTATTTTATCAATTTGTTGGGTATTTTTAGAACTGATTGTTTGAAACACTCTCTAATTTCTTCATATTAAAATTACGACTGTATTTATTTTATCAATTAGTGCCAAAGTTATTTCATCATTGTTTTGTTCTATAAATTCGTGTAAAAATGTGTCCTTCTTGCGTTTAATTTTGTATACACTTACAAAAAAACAAATATAGTATTGGCATTTAGTCATAGCTTTGAGTACAAACAGTGCCCCAATTAGTGCCAAAGTTATTTTATCATTGTTTTGTTCTATAAATTCGTGTAAACATGTGTCCTTCTTATGTTTAATTTTGTATACACTTACAAAAAAACAAATATAGTCTTGGCATTTAGTCATAGCTTTGAGTAAACAGTTCCCCAATTATATTATTTTAGTCAAAGTTTCAATTTCAGATTTTAGAACATTTTGTCAATTGAAAGTATTTTTTAATGTAACAAAAATTTGGAAAATTTATGTTCTCGAGTTGTACTATAAATCGTAATATTCGGAATCATTAGGTTACAAAGAATTGGTGAAATTTAACTTTGTTATTTAAATTTTAATTACTGTGAGAAAACTTTTACATGGAATTTGAATAGCAAATTAGCAAGTGCTAATATGGAGAAAACACGCACATTACCATTGCATTATCCCATCTAATCGTTTGCATGAATTTCAATACATTGCGCTTAATACAAGCCACTAACCTAATTAATTTAAATTCTGAGATCAGAAGCAATACACATCAAGTCTAACTAGACCAATCGATTTGTTTCAGCTTGTGGCGAAAGAAACGATGCCAGCAGAATAGTGGGAGGCCAGACAACAGCACAAAACGAATTCCCATGGATGGCAAGACTATCGTACTTCAACAGATTTTACTGCGGAGGAATGCTCATCAACGATAGATACGTATTAACTGCAGCTCACTGTGTCAAAGGGTAATTAATAAGTTATAATAAATATTAATCGTATTTATATTTCTAATCATACAAAATCGATGTTATACTGGATTAATCTGAATTGCTTTGCCAAATTTCACGAACGTAACGTATAGAGCAAAACTGAAAATAGTTCCTACAGATATGTGTTCAAAAACGCTTATGTAAAAAATTTCACGCCAATTTCAAAATTGTCAAATGTGCTGAACTCGAATTAGATATTGCTTTTTCATTTCTCAAGGCGCGTTTACACGAATCAAGTTTATTTGATGGATTGTAGTTGATTAACAAAAGTTGAATGAAAACTATAGTGAGAACATTTGTTTCAATAGAGTTGATTAACTTTAAACTGGTATTTTTATTTAACTTTTGTTGATCAACTACAATCGATCAATTAAATTTCATCTGTGAGAACGTGCCTTTAGTTAAAGACAAAATAAAGCACTTGCTTGAGTTTCACTAATTTTGATAGATTTCAGTACAATTGTTTCAGCCTCACGGCCATTTTCAAAAGTTATACAAAAACGTCCCTTTAGAGTCATCAACAAAGGTTTACGTTTTCATAGTTCAAAAAATGAATTTCATGATACATGCCTATAGGAACTTTTTTTTGTTTTCTTCCGTACTTCACGTTCGTAAAGTTTGGTCAAGCATTTCAGTGTTCACCCTGTATTTAAAATGTACCAATGTTATATATGAGAATGAACAAAAACGACAAAGTTTTTCTTTTGAAAGAAAATTATGTAGTACAATGTGTAATGTGTAATTTTCAGATTTATGTGGTTTATGATAAAGGTGACTTTTGGAGAGCATGACCGCTGCAATGACTCGAAGCGACCTGAATCTAGATTCGTCCTTCGAGCAATAGCAGGTGCTTTCAGCTTCCTCAATTTCGACAACGATATAGCTCTGCTGAGACTTAACGACCGCGTCCCAATTACGGATACGATAAAGCCCATATGCTTGCCGAAAGGAAAAAGTACGTATTCCTCCAATTCACGTTTCAATACATTGGTGCTAGTAATGGGCGAGCCTCATTAGGTTGCGATCGTGGACAATTATGGGCCATCAAGAGTATTACACCCATTCATCATGCAGCGCGAAATTAACGAGAAATGCATGTGAGGTCTTCTCGCCGTTGACTTTCACCTTGATTGTATTTTATTTTCAAGAAAAACCCACCGGACGCTCCACTTAATTATGAATGTGGAGTAGGCATGCCTCATAAATAACACTCATGATACGGTTCCGCAGTTTATGTTATGTGGTATCTTATATGCAAAGCGCGGATTTATAAGCATAAAAAATTACAAGATAAGCGCTTAAAAATGCATAAAAATCTTAGAAAATAAGCATATAAAATAGCATAAAGATTAGAATTTCCACAAAAACGCAGAAAAGCATTAAAAGGCATATTTTATTTTTTATGAAAATACAGAAAAACAAAACAAAACATAATTTTATTAACAAGAACGAACTATAGGTAGATAAAAGTAATATTTTAATAACATAGGTTTTGGTGATTAATATTAATAACAATAATAATTAATAACAAATAATGATTACTGCTCATTTTTAAATGTACTAATAATTAAATGTTTTTCTAAATTTTCAACGGAAAATGCCATTCTCCTATTACTGAGCACATTTTTTATATGTGAAAAGCTTCTCTCCACATCCACACTTGTAATCGGTGCATATTTAAATTTGGGAACAATTGTAATATTTATCAGCAAATATTCCACGAAATCTGTTAAAACTGTTGATACTTTTTGCAACTCGCCAAACCCTTTATTTTTTGACAAAACTGCATCACATTTTGTTTTAATAATCTCTCCTATAGATCTCCGTACGTTTGGGACGTCGTTCCTAAGATCTTCAACTATTTGAACCACATCTACCAAAGTTGTGTCCTTTGCTTGGAGTTTATCAATCGCTTTGCTTACGAAACTGTAGTTGGTTTTTAGGAATCCTAAATTTTGTACAACCCTCCTATCTTTAAGAACTTTGTGGCATTCTTTAATTGCCTCTGACACATTTTCGAGAAACTCTAACACAAGCTCCTTAAATGAATGGAAATGGTCGGCATAATAGCAGCAGCATCTAACCACGTACCCCATCTAGTTATAACCGGTGCCGGAGTAAGAGGTACATTTGGCATTCTTTCCCTAAACATTTCAACCCTCAGTGGAGCTTTTAGGAAAATTTTCTTCCCGGTTTGTATCAAATCATTGGCCAGGGGAAACTGCAGTCTAATCGTTTCAGCAACTCGATTAAAACCATGTGCCAAACAGGTGCAATGTGTTAATTGCTCATAAAATACTTTTAAATTAGAATATGCCTTCAACATATATCAGAAAGCATCAATAATAATTTATCATTTGGTACGGGGTTTGGCAAAAAAAAGTGATAATCCATCGTTGACGAATTTGGCAACGGTATTGCCATTTGTTTTTTCTAACTGCTTGGAACTAATTAAAAATGCATTGGTGGAGTCTACGTTTAATATACCAATCACTAAATGGACGATGTACCGACCACATCAGTAGTTTCATCTACACAGAACCATATGTAATTGTTGCCAATTATCTTTTTTATTTCCTCAATAGTGTGTTTATATACTTGCTCGACATAGTTTTTGCGAATGGTTGATTCGGCAGGAATATATCTAGCGGTGTATTTTTTGTAAAAACGATTTAAACATACTATTATTTAGTTTTTTTTACGGAACATTAGAAGATACCACCGTATTGCATAAATCAAAGTAAAATTGATTTTCATTCTGTGTAGAAGAACTCGCAAAAGACTCGGTAATAGTATGCTGGGTACTCAGGGTACTGCTTGCAGACTTGTGTTTTTTTTTTAATTTTCCAGGTGACCTGTTGTTTTGATATGTTGTGTTATGTTTTTTGTTGTGTATGTGTTAATTTTTTTCTCGCAGTTAATCTACAACATAATACATGCTTGTACCTAGGCCAATAGCAAACACAAAATCAAACTTACCAATTTGATACAAGCCCTGCAAATTAATTTGCCGTTCTCATATTTTAATTCAGAATGTCCACGTATCTATTCATCGACGGAAGGTTTTACTTTCGGCATTTTATACAAGAAAACTTATAAACACGTAATACACACAAGGCACAAGCACAACGCACTGAAGATTGAGATAAATTGGACTGAATTGATAGCACATTACCCCAGATGCGTTCTGTGCACGTAAAAATAGGGTAATCCCCGAAATAATCAAGCATTGTTTACCAAATATCACGTACTGTTGATGATTTTGTGATAACCAAGCACTCTAGATGTAACGGAGTAATATGAATACTGAATTCTCATTACAATAATGTGCAACAAAATATATTCCTAGCTAATATAAATAATATGCTACAAAATTGAGAACTAAGCAACTAAGCACAAAAAATAAGGAAATATGCTCAAAAAATGCATTAAAGCAATTATAAGCTTAAAAACTGAAAATATGCATAAAAGCATACAAAAAAAAATTGTCACGTTATTTCATTTGCTGAAATTCGTATAGATACGAGGTAATTTTGGTCTGCTATTAAAACTGATATATAGCATAATACCTAGAAATCCGCGCCTTGCTTATATGGTATATTTCAAAAGATTTGTACTATGATCTACGTAAGCCTTAATGACATTTGACATTAATAAATTATTAATATAATTATTATGTAAATTACTATAATCATTTTTATTCAGGGGAGCTGTACGTAGGCCAGAAGGCGATTGCTTCGGGCTGGGGCACTCTGCAAGAAGATGGTAAACCGTCGTGCATATTACAAGAAGTTGAGGTGCCAGTGCTCAGTAATGATGAGTGTCGAGCCACAAACTACTCTTCGAAGATGATTTCTGATAACATGCTATGCGCTGGATATCCCAAAGTAGGGCAGAAAGATTCCTGTCAGGTAACTATTTCTAATCTAATCTAGAATCTAATCTAAAATTTTGGTCATGACTTAAAGAAAGGGCATGCTTGAATATGCTACAATGACATGTTCTAGAAATATGATATGTGCTAGAACGATATGTTAACATCTAGGCCCACAATATAGAATAGTGAAATGCTAGTTCCACTATGCTCTACTTTATGGAATGAGGGCTTGGATTCCGAAAGTCAGTTCGATGAGAAAAAATAAACCATTCGAAATGTCGACAGATGTACAATGAAGAAGAACTGTAGCGAATGCAAAGAGACCAGGAACTCGTTCTCGCCATTAAAAACGCGTAAATCTGGAACACACATTGCGGAATAACCTGACCAGGAAGATATCAAACATGTTGAATGAAGAACATTCAGTGGAATGCGCGTTAATGTCTGGGCCTTTATGATAAATAGAGGACGGATCGCATTAATCACCATCAACCTAACATAATAAGAGCTACTTAATATAATAAATGATCAGAAGAATCACACTTATGGTTGTCATACCGCATGTCCACAATGCTCTTCAGTACAGAATGAACTGTATTAATTTCCATTAATTTAAATCAATATGTTATTCCTAATAGATGAATGAACCAAAACCCAGATTTTGTAGATAATCCTTCATTTGTACAAATAAAGAAACAGGAAGAATTCTATGACAATTTTACATTTAACATATAAATATAAAAAACAAAATACAATGGTCAAATATTGATCAGTTTTAAATTTAATATGCTTTGATTAAACTTTGTATCTTAAATTTAAATTAACTTGGAAAAGAAAAATCGCACACGCATGGATTTCTAGAAAATTGCTACAAAATAGAATTTCTTTTTTGTCGGTGTTCTGGCAAAAGTCACCAAGTCCAATAAGGTCACTTTTCAGTAGACGACACATTTTAAAAGTTAAGCAGGTACGAAAAATCGCTTATTTAAGATTATAAGAACGTTCTGTACACCATACATGTATGTACTTAATGAGTTATTAATAAAACAGAAATCGGCGGCTAAATCCAAGAAAAACTAAATTCACGATTTTTTTTTATAAACTACTACAGAAAGTCATAGAAATTATTAACAAATGTTCAAGTAATAGTTTGTACAAAAAAGAAATTTACTATATTTCATACTTTTTTTTTATAAACTTCTACAGAAAGTCTTAGATAGAAATATATTTGCAAATCTTACGTAGTAATGAATTATGAAGACGCAATTTCTGTTAAAAACTGGTTTTAAGAATTACATTTTGAATAATCGTTATTTTGCATTAAATACGCAATCAAACTCCATCATGTTATTATCGGTTTATAAGTCCTGCAAATAAGTGCAGCAATCTTTCTGCACTAAACCGATGAGACCCACTAGGTCAAAACCGGTATTCATTTGTCTGCGGAGATAATATTCAAATGTACAAATATTTCAAATTTATAATAAAATTATCAAACTCTATTGAATTCTGACTATATTAAATAGTCAAGTAACTTTACCCAATATTCAGAGTACCTGCAATGAGACCGTTTCAGTGCAAACGTATCTAAATATTCCTCTAATTTTAGTTACATCTATAATGGATAGACTGTTTTATGTATTGTCAAAAATTGCATCAAATTTTATAACATTAAATAATTTTGGAAATTAATTCTAAAATTTATCCGAATGCTTCTCAAATTTGAATTACAAGCCTTATCGAAAAGTTTGAGACAATTTAAATGCTATTCTAGTTTAATTTACAAGCCATGATGAATAGTCGAAGTTATTATCTGTTTTTCGAAAATTATTGTACTCTTTAAGTCAATTTAAAAATATTTTTTAAAGTTTACCTCACATTGCACAAATGTTTCGCATTTTATTTCTAAGTCATGATTGAATAGTCAAGCTATTACTTATTTGTTATTAAAAGAAATAACAAATATTATACACTTGAAGTAGTTTTGAAAATAATTTCATATAATTTGACGCAATTTATCTAAATTTCCTCTAATTTTGATTACAAGTAATGATGAATGGTCAAGTTAGTATCTATTTGATTTATGTTCAAAATTTTTTTTTTAAATATTAAAGACTAAGTGATTTTATAAATACTCGTATTTGTTTAAAGTTTGACTGAATCTATCTAAATGTTGATCTAATTTTAATGACAAGTCATGACGAAATGTTTACGCAGTTTGTACGTTACGCAGTTACGCAGTTTTATTTACAAGTCATGATAAATAGTCGAAGTTATTACCTATTTGATGTATGTTCAAAATTTTCCAAAAATATTGTTGTTAATAATAATTTTTTAAATTTGACTTATTTTGTCTTTATGTTTTGCTAATTTTAATTTAAGTCATGATGGATAGTCAAGTTATTGCACGTTAGTTATTAAACAAAGTTGACAAATGTTATACACAGCAAGTAATTTTGAAAATAATATCATAAAGTTTGACGCAATTTGTCTAAATGTTCCACCAATTCTAATTTAAGTTATTATGCAGAGTCAAGTTATTGGTCATTGAATGCATGTTCAAAACATTCGTAAAATATTATACACTTTCAGTAATTAAAAAAAATGACTGAATTTTTTCATATGTTCTGCTAATTTTGATTACAAATCACAAAGAATAATCAAGTTATTGACTTTTTGGTATTAAACAATAAGACAAATATTAAGCACATTAAGTCATTAAAATAAAATAGTTTGACTCAATCTATCTAAATGTTTCTCCAATTTTAATGACAAGTCATGATGAAAAGTTTGACTCAATTTGTCCAAATGATCTGCGAATATAAATTATGAGTCATGATGAATAGTGAAGTTATTACCTACTTAATATTGAAATTAATTGACAAATATTATAGACATTAAGTAATTTTAAAAACAATTTTATAAAGTTTGACGCAATTTGTCTAACTCTTCCTCTAATCTTAATTAGAAATTATGATTCAAGTTATTTCTCATTGGATTAATGTTCAATCGTGTATTGAAAATTTTCAAAAATATATTATACACTTCGTTTTTAATGGTTACACGTTTTTAGTGGTTGACTAAATTTATCTAAATGTTCCTCTAGTTTTAATACTGGTCATATAAGATGTTATACTTGTAATGATGGAAAGTTAAACAAAATTTAAAAAATATAACTTTGCAAGATTTTAAAAATTTAAAAATGTTCTATTATCAGTGGAAAACAGTGAAATAAATCTCTATAAACAATGGCAAATGTTGAAAAATTAAATTAAATTTAAATTATATGAGGAAGTGGTTACTTCTTGGTGAAAACATTTTGATTAGGTTAATAAAGAAAACACTTGTGAAACTTTACCAAGTGTTTTCTTTATTAACCTAAATATTTTTTTTAGGAATACAACTTTGTATATACAATCCGTACTGTTGTTCAAAAATGTACAAAATCCAATAAAATTCCATCAAATACACTTAAAAAATTAACAAAATCGTGAACATATACAAATTCTGTATTTTGATTTTGCTCTTTTGATCAGACATTAAATTTTTTCTGATAATCAGTCAGAAACACTGAAAAATGAAACTGAAATGTTAAAAAAAAGCTCTTCGCCATACTAAATTTTGACTTAATGTACAAAAATGTCGAATATACTGAAAGACAACTGAAAAATTATAATTTAGTACTATAAGTTACTATAATTTAAAAAATCGGTCCTGCCGACACATTTTCGATTTTTTGTTAAAAATACGTTAACAATCAATCAGAAATAATGAAAATTTAAACTACTATATTAGGAATTCCATTTTTGAACAAAAATATCTAATATTCTACATACATTATACTCGAAAATAATAATAAACTCAAGAAAATGTTCAAATTCTGAAGGTTTTATACAAATTTCAGTTTTGTCTCAAAATCCAAGAAATATTAAAGAAACGGATATAATAATTGTGGTATGTTTTCTTCACTATATTTATTGGTCACTAAATGTACATTTCGGTAACAACTTGAGTCACAACTTGACCATAATCATTAGTATACTGACTTAAAATTACATTACATTACCTCATATAAATATTAAAGAGTAATAATATTATGCCAACTTATTTGTTAAGAAATTTTCGATACTCCTCGCTAAATTATAACGTTTTGTTGATGAAAACCATCCAGAATTTGATAAAATTACAAATGTGTAGGTACGTATATAAATTATTGCAATCAGATATCCTGCTTTTCATCAGAAATTTCCAAATTGTCGGCAATGACTTAGAAATTAGAAATGTTATTAAATTTGCTTAACTATACTATATTTTTACATTTGAGAAAACATATTGTGATAAAATTAACCAAAATTATTGAAATATTAAATAAAACCCCAGGAAATCTTACTTTACTATACAAAACTTTCAGTTTTGTGTAAATATTTCTAAATTCTAATGAAATCTCATTTAAAATATATTTAACAAAATTGAGAACATTCTTCTACCACTGTTATGACATTGCACTTTTGATTAGATTTTGAAAAATAGACGATCATCAATCAAATACTTGCAAGTGTTGCAAAATTTTTGAAATATTTGAATTATTTCAGCTTTTAATCTTAATCTTAATTATTTCTTTCTTTCTTCTCAATCTTAATTAGCTAGAATGTTTCAAATATTACCCATACATAATATTAGTAATGGGGTATTGGCGTATACGTATTACTTCAAAGATTCTATGTAATTAAGTTAAGAGAATTTTAGAATATTTCAAGCAAACAAGTCAAACAAGATTCTCAAAAACAGACGATCAATCAAGTACTTGCAAGTGTTCTAAAAAAATTTAAGATATCCTAAAGATTTCTTCTTAAATCTTAATCTAAATTCTTTCTTTCTTCTTAATCTTAATTAGCTAGAATGTTTCAAATATCACAGATACATAATTTTAATAATGGGGTATTGGCGTATACGTAATACTTCAAACATTCTATCTAATTGAGATAAGAGAATTTTAATTTTTTTTAAGAAAACGAGTCGTTATTTAAAGAACAAAGAATTTTGAAAATATAATCCTATCATTTTTGAAAAACTACATTCTACTTTATTTTTCAGGGAGATAGTGGAGGTCCTTTAATTACAGAGAAAAAAGACAAGAAATATGAACTTATAGGTATGTATAGGTTTGGTTAAATCACATATAGTGAAACTTTAACCAAGTGTTTGATTTAACCTAACCATCATGTTTCACCAAGTTTATTCACACACACTTTCAATTTAATGTATTTTGATTATTATTTATTTTGATTATTATTTAAGGTATTTTTAACCTCCTATAGAATAACACAAATATGTCCTGATTTTTAAAACTTGACTCATTATACCACATTAGTTTCTAACCTACTTATTAAATGAGCAGTTAAATGTAAAAATGGAATAATAGTATTTGCATTCAGGGCACTTATTGCTGCCTTCTTACGTACGGATTTAGCATCTTTATTTCATGCAAAATGCATCATTTGCGGAATTAAGTCAAATTACTGATATCTACATGCTGACATACTGACCTGCTGATATCCAGTTGCTGCTGATAATTTAATGCCTTCGTGATCACTAGCATTCTTGCTTTTAATTTCTTCGCATATTTTATATATAAAACTTTAACTCAAACCTATAAGTATAGATTAAAAGTCGTAGCCTAAACTTATTTCCTCACAGCGATTTTTTCGAAGGAATTAAATTAATGCAAAATGAAAATATTGTTTAGATGAATCTTTGTGTAGGAACTTTGTGGAAAAATTTAATGTATTTTACAAATAAAACACGTTTATTTATTTGAACTAACCTAACTTAACCATAAGTCACTGCAACTACGATACAGACACTCATGCACTGACGTATATAGGGAATTAGCCTATGCTTGTTTTGAGCATGGCACTCCATCAAGAATCTAACCTCACCTAATTTAACCTAACCTAACCTAGCCTAACCTAACCAATATTTGAATTACGTATTGACACATGTTTCAACATTTTGTATTCATTTCTTTGATATTACTTAAACTCCTAAATTACTAAATGTTATTTTGCAGGCGTAGTGTCTTGGGGCAATGGATGTGCGAGACCTGGTTATCCAGGTGTCTACACCAGAGTGACGAGATACCTGGACTGGATACTCGAGAACTCCAAGGACGGCTGCTTCTGCCAAGACTGATTCGTAACGCAAACGCCACTTCCCCATTATTGTGATATATCTCCTCCAGGACCACTCGTGCAATTCAGCCCTGTAGATTGTAATTTATTAATCGCCAAGCGCCGGCAACGAGATGTGTTATTATTATTTTTATTAATAAACGAATCTATTACACATTGACTTCTACATTTTATTAATCCGAAGAGCTTTCGGCCGGTTCAGATTCCCGTTCGAGAGATGCGGGCAGGTATGATAATGCAGGAGTGGAACGAACTTGGGTTGACTGACCGTTCTATAGTTTATATTGTTGGAAATATCCAAATCTGGAAGCAGTTCAGTGTCGCGATGGTACCAGTGCAGATTATTTTAACATGTGTTCTCTTTGGCACTCAGTATGTGAGTAATCGATGGCAATACACAAATGTTGAGAAAAGATTGAACCACCCACTGATTTTGTGGATTTTAGGTTACTGTGGTTACTGCAGATGTGGATAATGAGACCAGAGGATTTTTCGAATTTTTGTTTATAAATTTGGATTGTGATTGCAGTAAGTAATTAGACATTTAATTGTTTTGGCTCTAGAAAATCTAAAATTCTTAAATAAATACAACATTACAAGAAATCAGTTTGATACTTAAATTCTGATAGAGAATTCTGGTACTACATATTTACAAAACATTACAAAAGTACAAACATATTTTATTTTCATTTTGGCAGAGACACAGATACGATTTTATAGTTTTGGGACATGAACTGAACATATTTCGAAAATTTTCATGAAAGCAATACTTTCCTCGTTTATGGAGAATATAAAAATAATCAGAGAATGACCACCACAACAGAAATAACATAAATATTAACAGAAATTTTAACATCTATTTCCACTGAACAAAAAATTACAATTTTTCTGGAACAAAAAGAATCTAATATATTAGATTATTAATACAGAGGATTCAAGAAAGTCGTCTCAACTTTTTCATTTTGGCAGAGACATAGAGATGAGTTAATAGTTTTGGGACATGAACTGAACATATTTTGAATTTTCTTATAAAAACAATACTTTCCTCGTATATGAAGAATATAAAAATGATCAGAGAATGACCATCAACACAAAAATAACATAAATATTAACAGGAGTATTAATATCAATTTTCACTGAACAAAAAATTACAGCTTTTGAGAAACAAAATTAAACTGATATATGTATTAGATTATTAATAAAGAGCGTTCAAGAAAGTTGTGTCAACTTTTCCATTTTGGCAGAGGCACAGAGATGAGTTAATAGTTTTCGGAAAATAACTGACCTATTTTGAAAATTTTCATGAAAACAATACTTTCCTCGTTTATGGAGAATATAAAAATGAGCAGAGAATGACCATCAAAACAGAAATAACTTAAATATTAACAGGAATTATAATATCAATTTCCACTGAACAAAAAAAAATACAATTTTTGGGAAACAAAAAGAAACTAATAAATTAGATGATTATTACAGAGAGTTCAAGAAAGTTGTGTCAACTTTTTCATTTTGGCAGAGACACAGAGATGAGTATATAGTTTTGGGACATTAACTGAACATATTTCGAAAGTTTTTATGAAAACAATACTTTCCTGGTATATGGAGAATGTACAAATCATCAGAGAATGGCCATTAAAAAAGAAATAAGATCAATAAATATTAACAGGAATTTTATTATCCATTTCCACTGAACAAAAATTTGCAATTTTTGGGAAACAAAAGAAACTAATATATTAGATTATTGATACAGAGCATTTAAGAAAGTTGTGCCAACTTTTTCATTTTGGCATATAAGTTTATAGTATTGGGAGATGAACTAAACATATTTCGAAAATGTTCATGAAACAATACTTTCCACGTATATGGAGAATATAGAAATGATCAGAGAATGACCATCCAAACAGAAATAACATAGACATTACAGGAAGTTTAATATACATTTTCACTGAACAAAAAATTACAATTTTTGGGAAACAAAAAGAAATTAATATATTAGATTATTAATACAGAGCGTTCAAGAAAGTTGTGTCAACTTTTTCATTTTGGCAGAGACACAGAGATGAGTTTAGAGTTTTGGGGCATAAATTGAACATATTTCGAAAATTTTCATGAGAACAATACTTTCCTCGTTTATGGAGAATATAAAAATCATCCGAGAATGACCATCAAATAAGAAATAACATAAATATAAACAATAAATATTATCAGGAATTTTAATATCCATTTCCACTGAACAAAAAAATACAAAATTTTGGGAAAACAAAAAAAAACTAATATACAGGGTGAGTCGAGAGGAACGGACCAAACTCCAGGAGTGTATTGTACACGTGAAAATAATTTAAAAAAACTCATATGTTGTCATCCGATTTTCATTTGTTTTCAAGTTATAGTTTTAAATCTTGAATAAGCAAATGTGGTGTTTGTCTATGGTTCTTGTAATGGGAGTGCTATAGCTGCTGTTGAAAGATATCGTCAACTGTTTCCACATCAGAAAACTCTGGATAAAAATGTATTTATCAGACTTTTCAACAAACTGTTCGAAACTATCACTTGAAAACAAATGAAAATCGGATAACAACATTTGAGTTTTTTCAAATCATTTTTACGTGTACAATACACTCCTGGAGTTTGGTCCGTTCCTCCCGACTCACCCTGTATTAGATTATTAATATAGAAGAGCGTTCAAGAAAGTTGTGTCAACTTTTTCATTTTGGCAGAGATACAAAGATGGGTGTATTGTTTTGGGACATGAACTGTACATATTTCGAAAGTTTTCTTGAAAACAATACTTTCCTCATATCCGGAGAATGTGCAAATCATCAGAGAATGACCATCAAAAAAGAAATAACATAAATATAAACAATAAATATTAAGAGGAATTTTAATATCCATTTCCACTGAACAACAATTTACAAGTTTTGGGAAACAAAAAGGAACTATTATATTAGTTTATTAATACAGAGCGGTCAAGAAAGTTGTGTCAACTTTTTCATTTTGGCAGAGACAGAGATGAGTTCATAGTTATGAACTGAACTTATTTCGAAAGTTTTCATGAAAACAATACTTTCCTCGTATATGGAGAATGTAAAAATTATCAGAGTATGACCACCAAAACAGAAATAACATAAATATAAACAATAAATATTAACAGGAATTTTAATATCCTTTTCCACTAAGCAAAATTTTACAGAAACACTTGGTAAAGTTTCACACAGTGTGAATATTAAAAATAAGTTGCATAACTTAGGTATTAAGTGTGTAGTTGTAAATAAATGTAATCTAAGTAATATTCTGAGTAACACCAAGGACAAAAAAAACTGTAGGAGAGCAAAGTGGCATTTACAAGTTACAGTGTTCAGAAAGTGACGCTCTCTATATAGATCAAATAGGGAGAAATTTTAACATCAGACTTAAAGAACACGAAAAAACAGTTTTAGACAACAAAGCGTCCCCTGGTATTGCTGACCATTGTATCAAATATAACCATTATGTACATAAGGAAGAATTATCGCTGCTCCATAACGGCAACAAAGGAAAAAGATTAGATCTATTGGAAATCCTCGAAATCAAGAAAGCTACGGGGAACATTGTTAACGACCAGGTGTGCTTTGAAAACACGCCAATATTTAACGGCATCCTGGAAAGCCGTGTAATGAATGAACGAGCAATCCCACCACCATTATCAATTAAGTGCGTTTAGTATTTAAGTTACACATTATGAATTTGTATTCAGTTTATTTCTTCTCTTGAGAATGGCAGCAGTGCCGAAACAATTACAGAGCAATTCTATAAAACTTGTGAAACTTTACCAAGTGTTTTCTTTATTAACCTAATCAAAATGTTTCACCAAGAAGTAACCACTTCCTCATACAATTTAAAAAAATACAATTTATGGGAAACAAAGAGAAACTGAAGATGGGTGTATGGTTTTGTGATGGGACATAAACTGTACATATTTCGAAAGTTTTCTTGAAAACAATCATTTCCTCGAATATGGAGAATGTACAAATCATCAGAGAATGACCATCAAAAAAGAAATAACATAAATATAAACAATAAATATTAACAGGAATTTTAATATCCATTTCCACTGAACAAATATTTACAATTTATGGGAAACGAAACGAAACTAATATATCAGATTATTAATACAGAGCGTTCAAGAAAGTTGTATGAACTTTTTCATTTTTTCAGAGACACAAAGACGAGTTTGTAGATTTGGGACATGAACTGCTCATGTTTTGAAAGTTTTCTTGAAAACAATACTTTCCTCGTATTTGGAGAATATACAAATCATCAGAGAATGACCATAAAAAAAGAAATAACATAAATATAAACAATAAATATTAAGGGAAATTTTAATATCCATTTCCATTGAAGAAATAAATAGAATTGGATAGTAATAAATTGAATTATT
The DNA here is from genome assembly GCA_951805005.1 of Othius punctulatus. NCBI lineage: Eukaryota > Metazoa > Arthropoda > Insecta > Coleoptera > Staphylinidae > Othius > Othius punctulatus. Next base: position 33,321,675 of record OX638143.1, read on the forward strand.
AATACAGAGCGTTTAAGAAAGTTGTGTCAACTTTTTCAACAAGTCTAAAAGAATAATAACAAATAATGACATTTGAAAAAATTTACTTAAATTATTTGCTGTAAAGAGCGTTCGAGAAAGTGGTGTCAATTTTTACGCTGGATACTAATAGATGACACTTCAAGATACAAATCGAATATGTTTCACAACGTTACTGAAATGTTTCCTAGGATACAAGCAAATAATTGAACTAGATGTTTTCAAATGTCTTTCATTGTCATGACTGCGTTTCGAACTAGTAGGGAAAGTTGATATTATTGGTAATTTACTGTATTATAATTGAATTAATTTTTTATGGATTTTTTTCTAATAATTGTTGCCAACATCATAATGACTTAAATATGAGATTTTCGTAAAGCTTTAACAAAAACTTATAATTTTGTTGTATTGTGTAAAATATTATGGCCAAACCAAGATTAATTAACAACATTTTAGTTAATAAAATAAACTGCATTAAATAAATTATAGGATGTGGAGTACCCAATAGAGGAGCTCGCATAATCGGTGGTGAGTTCTTGAAAAGCTATGAATTTCCCTGGCTTGCACAAATTCAGATCCGTGACGAAGCAACAGCATCAGGAACGCTTATTAACGATAAATACGTCTTAACTTCAGCAACACAAATGATTGGGTATGTATGATTGTCATAGTAAAAATAATAATATAAAATAGTATTGTATGTGAAATGTTTTCAAATATAAGTTGTATAAATTTAGACACACCTATATACAGAGCGCTAGAGAAAATTATGTCAACTTTTCCAACTAGTTCCAACGAAATAATGCCAAATAATGACATTTCAAAAAATCTAGTTAAATCATTTGCTTGTATATTAGGAAATATTTCAGCTACATTGTAAAACGTATTTGATTTCTATCTTGAGGTGTGATCTATAAGTATCTCATACCCATTTTCTCTTTTTCCATCACCTCTATACTCTACCTTTCCGGTGTTGTTGAATTGAGTTGCTTGTCGTCGCTGCTTCGTGATCCCTTTGGTATGCTGTCAACGAAATTCCATGTCCAAGGGACAACATCCCATGTATATTTCTGTAGTAATCTGAAATTTTCTAAATATGGACTTACACCACTCTGGTTTTCAACGGCTCATGTAGTATGTTTACTTGACTTCTGTACTGTCAGTGTCAATTGTTGTGAAAATGTTTTGAGCATGCCGGCAAAATATCACTAAAATAAGGTGTTGACTCAGACTGTACAGCCATTTAGTTGCAAAAATGTCAACAAAAAAAGTTGGGGTATCGTATGAGCATGGCATGGGTGTTGTTTGAAGATGGCCGAGGCATAAATCTTTTAAATCTTTTCAATAAGTAACTACTGACATTTTATTTTTAGCATTTAAGAGGATATTAGTTCGTTTTTCTTGCAAATATCCATGTTTTCCATTGAAATATTTGACAAATTCGAAATGCTAATTCGAACAGTGGTGCCAACAAACTGTCAGTTTGACAGTGCAGATGTCAAGTAAACTGAGTATATATAAATTAATTAAATTGAAACTATGTGTGGATACTACTTGGTGAAACATTATGATTAGGTTAAATCAAACACTCGGTTAAAGTTTCACTGTATTGGAAGAATAAACCTCTACAATTGTTTCGGCCTCCCGACCATTATCAAGAGTACAGAGATACTGTACTGGATACTGGATACTGGATATTCTTCCAATACAGTGAAACTTTAACCAAGTGTTTGATTTAACCTAATATAAATTAATGTATTATTTTTTTTTATTTTGATACAGAACACTTTAGCTATGGTAATATCACATTTATTATTATTATTTTCATTTTAGTCTTACTCCTTACGACTTGAAAGTAACACTGGGGCAGTTTGATCGCTGTTTTCCCGATGTCTCGACGCAAAACGTAAGCGTGGAAGCTGTGATAATCCATCCTGACTTCAGTCCTGGGAGTAGATCGCACGACTTGGCTCTTGTAAAGTTGTCGTCACCAGCTCGTGTGGAGAGAAGAATACGGCCCATTTGCCTTGCTACACCAAGTGAGAGACATGTTCAATGTTTAAACCTGCCTTGATTATAAAATTGTTTGCCCAGGGACGCTGTATATCGGACAGGTTGCCACAGTTGCCGGGTGGTCCGAAGGTCCGCCAGTTGGTGGAATAATGGCTGCTTCTTGTCGCCCGAGAAAACTTGGTTTGCCTGTTTTGGGCGAAAAGGAGTGTACAGCCACAGCGTTTGATGCACAATTTGCTAGCAACGATAAGGGATGCATTGGTATCGTGGGCTCCAATAGTGTTATATGTGCTGTAAGTATTATTAGTTTTAGTTTTTGAATCACAAAAAAATCAATTTACATTTCATCCTATTGCATATATTTATTAAAAAAAGTCCCGTTTGTTCTAAGTACTTACTCGGTAGTTGTTCTCGAGCAAATTCAATAGACTCCCAGACTTGTACCAGTGTTTTGATCCTCCTAGTAGAGATGATAGGGCGCACACCGTGCAATCCCGGATTCCGGGTTTGGTAATATAACCAACAAATTTCGTGCCGCGCCTGCACTGTGCACTGGACTGCTTGTCTAATCAAAGTGATGGAGGGCACGCGTTTCTCTGCCTGTACACGAGATCCGATCACGCGTCGTCGCCAATCGTACTCCCAACCTCCGAATCCCAAAAGAACCATGTTCATATAAGAACCGTTACATAATCCTGCATAAGATCTCGAGATTTTGGCTTGTGCAAATTTTAGCTGTCACAATTTCATCGTTCGAAATTTTGTCTCATTGATTAGGTATATGATATAAATTCGTATTTTTGTTTCAGACGGATGCTGGTGGACCAGTTATGTACAGATCTTATGGAGGAATCTATGAATTAATTGGTAATATGTAATTATAAACTATATTATTCTTATTCCTTATTCATAGAAACTACAAGTCATTATTTTCATTTGGGACATTGAAACAAACTACTTGGTAACTGATTAAAATACTTTTTTTCTAATATTTTTGTATTCAATACCTTTAAGTTATTATTTATTTATTTCTTGTATGGAAAATTCGAAATTTTCTCTCTCCATATAACGTAATAACAACTTAATAATAACCATATACTATATAAATTATTACTTTAAGTTATGTGACTAAGCTTTGTAAATAGTATATTAGTATGAAAATAACATAATATTTGTTACATAATATCAAACATTTTATTTTTTACGTTTTGTTTTACGTTTTCTTACGAATTATTGTATACGTTTTGTATATTTTAGATTTTAAAATAACTTTTATAACTAGTTTTATCTGCAAAATATATTGGTAAGCAGGAAAATGCATAACTCTGAAATCCGTAAATTAATAATAATTAAAACCATATACTTAAAATTACTGCTTTCGGTCATCTCACTTAGCTTTGTAAATTGTTTATTAGTGGGCACATCCAAGATACACCATCATCATGATAGTTATGTAGTACTATAATAAATGTTTGGATTATCCTCGTAAAATACTAACTTACAAAAAAAAGTATAACAAAACTATTTGTTTTAATTTCCTCTAAATTTATCAAATTTGTTCGGTCCATTTTTTTGTACTTCTATACAGGGTGTCTACGCTAAACCGTTCGTTAAAAGTTTACGGGATTGCCGTTGCACTAAAAATTTCAAAAAAATCAGTTATTCTCATGTGAAATATTTTCAACTTTCTATCACTTCCGGTTCCACCGGAAGTAGCACTAACTTTCTTATTTTAAATAGAACACCCCATATATTATTTAGGTTTTTGAATTCCTCGCTTAAATTGAAACATATTTTGTAAGAACATATGTATACTTATCTCTTCTAGATTTCAAGAAAAAAAATTTTTTCTTAAATTTTGACCGCAATAAGGTAGCCAGAAATCTGTCTATAACTTCTCTTAGGAATAAGATAAAATTATGACTTACATCTCTATTTGTACCTAGAGGATGCCTCTATAAGTAAAATAATGGGAAACTGTCAATTTTGATGGGGGTTGATTGGGGTTCCCGATCAAATAAAAACTTGAAAAAATTCATCCAAACATGGCGAATTCCGTTTTCCTCAAGTTAAATAGTTTCAACCTTCTATCACTTCCGGTTCTACCGGAAGTAGCCATCAAATTTTGTTTTTTATACCTTATATATTATTATGTTTCTGGCTTCCTCGTTTAATTTGAAACATATTTTGTTGAGATGTATGTACACCTATTTTTTTTTTTTTTACTTTCTGAGAAAAATATTAAATTCCAAGATTTTGACCTCACAGAGACGATATGAAAAATGGCTTCAATTTCTCTTACAAATAAGATATAAACGGAAAATTTATCTCAAATTGTACCTGAAAGGTACCTCTATGACTAATATATTTTGCAGCTAAATATTTTGACAATTAGTAACTCAAAAATGTCATTAGTTAAGTAACAACTTAAATTTAGCGTATTTCAATTGTTTCAAATGAAATGACATACGTTTTATCTCATAAAGCAATTGGCATGCCAATTTACAAAAAAAAAGTATTTTACAACCTCCAAGAATATAGTTACGTAGTTTTTGAAATATTTCGAAAGTTCGAATTTCTGCATTTTGTAATTTAGTCTTTGCTATTTACACATGCATAATTGTTTGCGAAACATGTTTATCTTTCGTAACAGTGATAACTAATGTTAACAAATTAATTTCACTTCTGAAAAGTTTCAAAACTATATAATTTATTCCGCCAAAAAGTCTAATTGGTCGGATTTACTTGATAATTTTACTTCCGGCCTCTATACCTTGCGAACTATAGCTTTTGTGGCAAACCGTGTAATTTCATTTCTGTGTAAAATTATGTTTCCATCAACTTAACCCAATATAAAAAATTTTAGACGGTGCACCATTAAGTTATAATTGCGAAAAATAACACAAGATCGCCGTTTGGGGGATGTTTTTTCATTATTACGGGATGAAGCGCCCAACAAGGAGGGGAAAACACGACCATATACAATATTAGAGTACTTAAGAGTTACCAAATACCAAATTTCAAAACTGTATAATTTATTTTCGCCAAAACGGCTTATTGGGGCTAATATGACTGGACTGTTTACGATATTAACACATTTAAAGTGAACTTTTTTAAAATTAAAATTTCTTTGTCAACATTGGTTCTCACCAACTTGTCAAAAATAAGCATATTTCACAAACTATGGTGCATGTTTAAATAGCACAGGCAAAATTACATGATTTACATTATTAATTATTTATTATTATTATTGATTTTATTAAAATTACAATTCGAATTTTTGAAATATTTCAAAAACTACTTATTTTAGGATTATGGTTGTATAATACATGTTTGTAGCAAATTATCATGCCAATTGCTCTATGAGATAAAAAGTATATCATTCCATTTAAAAAATGAAATACGCCTACCTTAAGTGGGCACTTAACTAATGACATTTTTGAATAACTAATTGTCAACATATTTAGCTGCAAAATATATCAGTTAAAGAGGTACCGTTCAGGTACAATTCAAGATAAATTTTCCGTTTTTACCTCATTTGTAAGAGAAATTAAAGCCATTTTTCACAACGTCTTTTTGAGGTGAAAATCTTGAAATTTAATGGTTTTCTCAGAAAGTAAAAAATATAGGATACACATTTCCACAAAAGATGTTTCAAATTAAACGAGGAAGCCAAAAACATAATAATATATAGGGTATTTAAAAAACTAAACTTTCACCTCAGGAATCAGCCATATTTGGATGATTTTTTTCAATTTTTTTATCTTATCGGGAATCCCATAAACTTTTAATAGTCCATGAGCGTGGGACACTGTATATATCACTGCATTGGGTATAATTAAAACCCTTATTGATTATACTTAGACAATATATAAATGGAGACGTAATATGATAAGTATAATCAATAATGGTTTTATGTCTCCATTTACATCTCCAGTTATATATAGTCATTTATGTTTAATGATAATTAGTTGTGTTCGTCGCTGAGATATACTCAATCAAATATTTTGTTAATAATAATCAATAATAATAATCCTTTATTTTAGGAGTTCTGAGCGATACAAACGACTGCAGTGCAGCACCCAGTACTGCCCTATACACAGCTATTAATCCTCATATTAATTGGATCAAGGATAATACCAGAGATGCTTGTTATTGCTCAAAAACGTAAATTATGCTCATCATTTTACGTAAGCTAGTCATTGAAAATTTATAATTTATTGTTTTATATAATATTTTGTTTTATTACTGAGAAAAAAAAACGGGTTTATTAAATGCATTTATTATTTCACTGAAAGTTATAGAAATTATACTATATTATATTATATTACTTGCTCAGCGATATTCTGTAATCTGGTAGATTAGATGTGTAAATGAAATTTTGTGAAGAATTATTATAGTTGAAAATATTCAGAGTAAGTCAGGACGAATGTGTCAAATTCCAGGGATGTATGCTAGAAAAGTGTATGAGTAATAAACCCAAAAGTGATTATCTAATTTTTATTTTCTTCGTTGATCAACAACATAAGACAAATGAATAAAATTGCATCAGCAATATTCGATATAGAATGAAGTGTTTTGGGCTAAATTGTGCAGGGCAAAACCATGTATACCATATCACTGGTAAATGACTGGTATACTTCCAGTGATTATTTATAAAAATGGATTTGGTTTATATTATTATAGTGTAATTATCTGGCTATACATTTTGATTGTATTTTTTATACCACTTTTGATAATTTAACTGTTTTGTTTTCATTGTGTCACATAAATTTTGTTAGTTAGTTAAATTCATGGGAATTTTCGCAGCCAATAAGAGAGGCGAGATAGGTGATCTCGCGTTTCTTATTGGCTGCAAAAAAATGCATGGAAACTAGAGATGAAATTGAAATGATGGCTCGGTATATTGATGACTTTGACCCAGGCACTATTGTGGATAATAATCGCGGTGACCTATGACTCCTCGCGCTAATCGTGTGATAACTTAATATACTTTAGTGGTTCGTACGTGCAGTTGCATTGAAAACAAATTTGTGATTGGAAAACAGTTCAAAAAAAAAGTCTGGTGTCTACTCTTCGTCTCCAGTGCACGTCTTTAAGTGCACTGTAGGGTGCACATAAAAAACGTAAGTAGATGTAAATTTATAACATAAAACATGCCCGATTGCTTGTTTTGAATTTTAAGCACCATGAGTTAATCAATGGATTACATTTTAAGGATTATTAAAATTAACTTGGTATGGTACCGTATAAAAACTGATGTATAGATTTCATACGCAATACAATACTACGCTGTGACAGTGCTATCGCTATGGGAATTTTCAACAGCGTTCAATGCGTGTTGAAGATGCCCATAGCGATAGCATTGTCACAGCGTAGCGTTGCGTCGCGTAAGAAATCTATGAATCAGCCTTTAAATTTCAGTCAACTATGATCAATGTCAAGGTACATTTACACTAAAAACTCGTAATTAAAACGTAGGTATCTTAAAAATAAATAATAATAAATGGCCAAATGACAACTATTTAAAAGCACATTTTGTTATTACAGCTTTAGTATTCATGATGGAAGTGCATGAAGAGATTCTCACTGCAGTCCGTAAAGGAAATCTGAAAGCTGTGAGAAAACATCTAAATAACACACTTGGTATTAACGACGTACTCGGTACAACTACTTTATTGCACGAAGCAGCTGCACATGGCCAGTTGAATATAATGAAACATTTGGTGAATTGTGGCGCGAATTGTAATGCGGAGGATAGCAAGCGATCCAGGCCACTCCATTTAGCAGTCAGTGGTGAGTCCTTGGTAGTGGTCAAGTTTCTAATTGATAATGGAGCCCAATGTAATGCTAGAGATGACTTCTCGAGAAGGCCAATACACATTGCAGCAGAAAATGGAAATTGCGAAATTCTTGAGTTTCTAGTAGCGAGAGGAGCTTCTCTAAATGATGTTGATAAATATGACTGGACTGCATTGCATTTTGCTGCTGACGGTGGTAATTTATCAATGGTAAAATTATTAATGCGCGAAGGTTTAGACTGCAATGCCACAAATAGATACGGAAATAGTCCGTTATATATCGCAGCAAGTAATGGCAACCTAGAAATATACAAGTACATGATGAGTAATGGTGGTGATATACGTAATGTTAACAACTTAGGATCAACAATTTTACATGCTGCAGCTATGGGAGGTTGTCACACTTTAGTAACGGAAGTATATTTGGACAATTCTCATTTATTTGACTTAGACGTTTCGGATAAGAACGGCAACAGACCTGTTCACTGGGCTGCCTTCTCAGGAAACGATACTACGATGCTATATTTCGAACTCCATGATGTTCGTATGGACATAGCTAATGCAAGCGGTTTAACTATTATGGATTTTGCCATCCTGGGTGGACATTTAGATATTGTTCGAAACCTAATTTACCTCGGGATGAACTTCACAAATGAAATAATAAATGGGTCCACGTGCTTACATAGAGCCTCGCTTTGTGGTAACTTGGATGTTTTCATGCTCTTAATTGACGAAGGAGCCGAACTGACTGATGACTACACTATGTCTCTTATTCTGTGCGCAGCAGAAGGTGGCAATATGGAAATAGTAAGGTATATGAGTAGAGTAGGTCTAGATTGCAACGTAACTTCAACTACAGGTAGAAGTGGTCTATTCATCGCTGCTAGCAAAGGACATATGGAAATGTTTAATTTTTTCAGATGCGAGGGTGGTGACATTCACAGTGTTGATAGTGAGGGATTGACCTTATTACATATTGCTATTTGTTTTGAGCGTTTGGAAATGGTCAAATATCTTATTGAATTAGGCTTGGATTCTAATAGACCAACGAAAAATGGCCTCACTAGTCTGCATTACGCAGTTCTCAAAGGCAGATCTGATATTTTCAATTATCTAGTTAGCAAATGTGCGCTTATAAATTTATCGTCAAAGGTTACACAATCATTATTAAATATCGTTGTTATTAAAAACACATACATCTTCAAACGTTTGATTCAATTTGGATTAGATTATAATGCAAAAGATATATTCGGATATAATCCATTAATGACGGCAGTTGCAAGTGGGAAAATGGAAAGTTTTAATTATCTAATCAGCATCGGTGATGACTTGGCTATAAAACATATACACGGGTGGAATCTTTTACATCTAGCTATTTATAATGAAGAAACTGAAATGGCGAGGACTTTAGTTGAGTATGGTTTTGATGTTAAGGCCAAGGGATACAAAGACACCACAGCTGTGCATCTCTCTGCAGTAAAAGGAAACATAGAATTATTCGACTATCTAATCAGCAAAGGTGCAAACCCGAAAGCTCGGGACATAAAAGGGGACAATGCCCTCAATATGGCCGCAAGAGGAGGGCATTTTGAGATGGTTAGACATTTAATAGATTTTGGTTTCGACTGCAATGCCAAAGATATATGTGGAAACAGTTCAAGTCATGCAGTTGTAGCAGGTGATTTGGATGTTCACAAATATTTTATATCGCACCGCTCAGAACTTGGCAAAAAACCAGATAACCATCGTATCACATATAAGACAACTATTGGAATTCTTGAGCATTTGAGAAGTAAAGGGGATGATTGTATAACTCCTAATAAATATGGAATCACTCCGCTCTACTTAGCTGCCGAGAAGGGAAAGTTCGAGGTTGTTAAATATTTGATAACCAGAGGCGCCTTCACCAACACAGTCACCAAAGATGGTTTATCACCCATCCAAGCAGCTGTCAAAAACGGTCATCTGGAAATTGTCTATTATCTCATTAGCTTTGAACCTAACTGCAATGCCGAGGACAATCTCGCCATTAAATTGAAAATTCGGGAGTGTTTGAAAAACTCAAAACTTTTTGCAGAAATAGTCGAAAATGTTAACGCAAAACTGCACATCTTACTGGAGAACCGTTCTAAAAACCGATATGGATTTTATTAAAAAACTAATTAACATTTTTTGAATTAAACACTTGTTATGTTTTTATTTCCTTCCTTTTTCGTTTCCTGGTAAGTTCCACCAAGAATATAGCAGTTGTAGTATCAATTACATTTAATTAGTGTTATATGTTTTTCATGCAAGCGAAAGGTTATATTACGTGTATGCCATGAGTTTTTGAAATATTTCACCGGTTTTATTGCTGTTTATGGGCTTTCTTTTAAGCAATGATTTTATTGTTTATTCATATTTGTAAATACAAATCAGTAATCAGTTTATACGATAATAACTGCAAGATATTGGTTATCACCAATTACCAATAAGTTGCGATATAAACTTCACAAATACAACTAAACAAATTTCACAATGCTAATGTTGATGTAATTGTTAATAGTTTACCAAAAATGTTGATATGTCATTGGTTTAAAAACTAGATACAATTGTACACTTCACAAATACAACTAAACAAATTTCACAATGCTTGTGTTAATGTAATTGTTAATAGTTTACCTAAAATGTTGATATATCATTGTGTTAAAAACTAGATATAATTGTACAGGGTGGCCCAATTTGGACGTTTCTATCATCCTGGGGATCTCGGTAACCAGAAGAGAGACAATCGGAAGGCGTATCCTCGATCTCTTTTTCAAAACAAACTCAATGGTGAACATACGAATTAGCTATCTTCTTTTATTTTCGAGTTATGACCAAAAACTCATTATTTTCCATTTTCTATTTTTATCAGTATTTGATTTATGTTATGTTATTTAATTAAGATAAAAGTTGCATGTTCTTGCGGCACTTTTTTACGGTGAATTGATTAAGTTTTACAGAATTTTGATATATTCATGCATAAACAAGATACAATACAAAGATTTTTTTTTTAAATAGAAGTCATAGTTGGCTTTGGTCTTAATAAATAGGTAATTTTTTGTTTCTCTTTTCAATGATTTAAAGATTTAAACGTTCAGATATCCATAGGTAACAGTGTAATTTATGAGATGATGGTACATAATATGAATGCCCACTTGTAGCTGGGAAAGAATATATAAAATAATAACAGTTGGCACAGTTATCTGATAATTACCAATTTTCAAGTTATCTAGTTGTAGTATTGAGATGGCGATACTTTTTTTTTTAATAACCATATCAAATATTCGTATGACAGAAGCTGAAATATATTTTGGAAGGGACAATTTTGGTGAAGTAAATCTGCTAGCTGATAAATAAAAAAAAAAACATCGATCGTTCTCTGCCACGACAATGTACCAAACACAAATACATCAACAATCCTGGATCATCAAATGTTGAAGACTATTTTTGCAAAGCTATATTTTTGCCATATTTAGATTCTAGAATTAGTTCTTTAAGAAATCGCTTCTTTGAAGCTAATAATGCATTTTATATCTGCATCCAACTCGAATCCCTATTCTTAATCGTGGACGTTTTAGAGAAATATTACTCTCATAAATGATGGATACAAAATAGAACATTTTTTAAATTTTAGGGATAATGTGGTTTAACATGTGTTCTGCTTTATTAAAACCAGGCAAAAATTTAGAATTTCCGAACTTGCTTTCAAAAACCAATTTGTTTCCATTTATACGTCAGGCAATTCTCATTTTATTAACATTACTATTGACCTGTACTATCGAGATATCGATTAGCAGATTGAGCACGCCTCTAATTTCCAGTTAAATAGTATTCGGATTTTATTATATTTATTTAATAAAGTAAATAAATTCAAAAATATGCCTATATATTTGGCCCCCGCTGAAAAAAAAGCGGGCGAACGAGGTTCTGCCAAGATTGTTCGAAAAGATCAAAAATCCTGCAACAGATCGATTGTTTATATTTATTCATCATTTTCTGACGCACTTAAAAATATGATGACGTCAGAAATGTTTTTACTAATGATTACAATGACATTTTTTAAATGGAGTTCGATTTGTTTGATTTTATAACTTTTGTAGAGCCCCTAATTCTCTTTACAGTTCACATTTTTTTGTTTTGTAAACAGACTTAGCCTTTCTTTTAAAAAGTGGACTTTTTGATATCATAATTTTTTTATTAATTTTACCATCTAGAAAACAAACCTCGAATGTGTCGTTGTTTAAAAATAAAAAATATATATAAAATTAATATTTCATATCCCATAGTTAAAGAAGATAAGATAAAATAGTTATTATTATTTGTAAACTGTACCGCTACTTTAGTGGTCCATATATGCAGTTGTATTTGTGATTGTGAAATTGTTAAAAAAAAGTCTAGCGTTTACTCTTCAGGGCACTTAAAAATGTAAGTAGATATTAATTTATAACATATAACATCAATTTAATGAAGTATTTCAGATAATAATTGACCTATACCTGAAATATTTTGAAATATTTATGTATTTAGATGCAAATACTAATGCCAGATTGCTCGTTTTGAATTTTAAGTAGCCCAAGTTAAGCAAGAGGATTTAAGGAACCATAAAATTAGGGCTGAAATAAATCATGTTTTTTTAAATCAAAAATCAAGTTAATTAAACATCACTACACAAAAATTTGTTCTTTTAATTTTGTCTTCATAAGTTAGTAGCTGGTGATTTCTAACTTTGTAAGGTTTATATGTAAATTCTTTAAAAAACCTTTCGGTTTGAAGAAGACGAAACTCCAAAGTATGTTTTCTTCTACATTGAATAAGATGTTTAACATAGTTTCTTGTGTTAAGACATAGTTTATTCTAATTCGTTTGTGGTATTTATACTCAACGCATCTGTGGTTTGTAAAACTTGAAATAATGTTAAAAATTGTTCCCATTGATGGAATTGGTCTATCGGGATAAGTGATAAAAAACGTCACGCACATTTTTTATTCTCTGAGCTGCATGGTATAAATGCATTATTGGTATCTTGTCTTCTGTTAAATACATTTCTTTAATGTATTTTAGCACAATAATAGTTCAAACAACTTGACAATTCTATTTATTTTGATTACCCATCAATTAGTTATTTTGACGGTACCTTGGTCACTTGATAACATCCACGCATTGACCTGTATGTTTTTAAATTGAATATAGTGACGTTGTATTGACTATGTTCAGAGTTTAAAAAAATGTCACGGTATGTAATGTAATATCATATCTATTACATTTAAATAATGATACATATTTTGTACGCAAGCGAAAGGTAATGTTACCTTTATTGCGAAAAAGATGATGTAATTATTTTTCTTTTCCTTTGTAATCAACGCTTTTATTGTTTATTCATATTTGTAAATACAAATCGGTTCTAAGTTCACACGATAATCACTGCAAGATATTGGTTAGCACCAATTACCAAAAGTTGTTATGGAAGACCAATAATTAATGGAGCCAACTATAAGACTGCAGATAACTCCTCGTTAAAGCCAATACACATTGCAGCAGAAAATGGAAATTGCGAAATTCTTGAGTTTCTCGTTGTCGTGGACAATCTTGCCAATAACCTGAAAATTCTGGAGTGTTTGAACAACTAAAATTTTCAGAAATAGTCTTACTGCAGCAACTTACTACAGATCTGCAGATTTTATTGCAAATTCAGTCTGAAGACTGATATTGATTTTATTAAAAAACTAATTAACAGGTTTCTAATTAAACACCTGTCAAGTTTGTGTTTCCTTCATTTTTCATTTCCTGGTAAGTTCCATCAAAAATGTAGCAATAGTAGTATCAATTACATTTAATTAATAATCAATATTTTTAATGCAAGCGAAAAGTTACGTTACCTTTATACCATCGCCAGTTTTTGAAATATTTCACTTGTTTTATTTCTGTAGATGGGCTTTCTTTTGATTTTATTGTTTCATCAATAGTTTTATTGTTTATTCATATTTGTATTTCAGTATATGGACTTTCTTTTGATTTTGTTGTTACATCAATGATTTTATTATTTATTCATATTTGTAAATACAAATCAAGTATCAGTTTATAAGAAAACAACTGCATTTGGTCATTACAAAATACCAATAAGTTGCGATAGAAACTTCACAAATACAAATAAACAAATTCTACAATGCTTATGCATAATTCTGTATATTATGTTATGCAATTGACAATATGTAATTGATATTTAATGTAATCTAGTCAATAGTTTACCAAAAATTATGATATGTCATTGGGATAAAAACTAAATACGATTGCATGTATAACAGAATTAATCAAATATTAAAAATATAAATTTACATCTGCAGACTTTGATATGCAGCACATATTAAAACAAATATAAATATCCTGAAATTGCACCGTTTATGAAAACTAATCTACTTGGCGTTCATTTAACAATAAAACTCAGTTTGTCATTTTATTATCAGTAATTTAGAAATGTATGTGGAAAGGACCAACACATCGAATCCGAGATGTGCTTGTAAATCCAATTGAGGCTTTGCAGTACATCTGTGTATAGTCCTGGATTACCTACTTGAGCACATCCTTCTCCTGATGAAATTATACCTAAAAATAAATGATCAGTTAATTGCTTTATGGTAATAATTTGGCAAATTTGATTTTACCAATAATTTCGTATCTGTTGTACTTATTTTTTATTTGCAGTGGACCACCACTGTCTCCCTGAAAATTATCAAAATCAAAGTTTGCAAGTTCAATAATTAAATATCATTTAACGTACCAAATCGAATTAAATAATTTCAATATTTTTTCATTGCAATTAATATGCGGTAAATGCTATAAATTTCGCAAAAAAACTATTCTTATACACATTTGTTTTGAGAATAATTTGTATAAAGTATGTTTCTTAAAATAAGAATGAGAATATCGCAATTTTAATTGCTGTTTAGCATGTTTAATTTACAGTATTTTTGTTTTCTTTTATTTTTTTGTCAATTTTGCGTGTCACAATTTGCCAAATGACTTTCCATTATATGAAATGTCAAGAAGTCATACTTCAACTTGCATTCCTTTTTTGACAAATTACTTTATACAAATGATTTTCCCATATCTATATGACGTATTATATAATTCATATATTTGTAAAAACATAGGCAGCATTTATCACCTGACATGCATCTGCCTCTCCATTTAGATATCCAGCACAGAATAAGCTATCAGCATTCCCCAAACAAACGTTTCTTCCTAGAATTGGAACATCTACTTGCAGTGGGGTGCAACTAATCGAAGACTCATTGGTAGCTACTGTCGTACCCCAGCCAGCAATTATACCAGATTTTCCAGCATATTTAGAAACCACGAATCGTTGATAATAATCTGAAAATAGTAAACGTTAAAAAAATATTATCGCCTTACATAAAAAATAAAACAAAATTGAAAATATTTTATTACAATGATGAAACTTCTAGAATCTAGATGATGGATTAGCAGGTAAATAGTAGTGACTTCATGTACCAAAATCTTCAAATTGTGCAGAGAAGGTCGTTTAACACATGTCATTACTGCATAGAAATTCTTTAGCATTTGTGTCTACCAATATATTTCAATGCCACCTTATGGATAGGAACGAATCACATAAATGAATTCACACAGTAAATACTTCAAATTATGCAGAGAAGGTACTTTAATGTATGTCATTATTAGTGATATTGTGATATTATTATCATTTGTGTCTACCAATTTTCTCAGCCATGTGATCGTAAAAACTTTAAGAGGTACTGTTATTTAAAATTGATTATAGTTTAGTATGATAAAGTACTATTCTACTTCTAATTGTCTAACTACTTAAGCCCATGCATACATTAAGTTGATTCATGCTTAATGCTGAGATTACTTGAATGTCGGAATGCTGAACAATTTAATTACGAAATTGAATGATCAAAAATATCATTAAATTATGTATCTTGATACATTTATCCCCATGATGTTACCGAAAATACCTTCAACCCTGAATCGATAATGTACTTTGGATGCGTTGTTAATTAATAATCACACAACGACCATAATTTGGAGACGTTGTTTATTAATAAAAACACGACGGTTATCAAATGTTTTGCGACGAAGGATAGGAAGGAATTTTACAATATTCTCCTGTCAGTATGAAAATATTGTGAGGACAAGGTATAACATGCAGTTAAGTTTGATCCACTACGCAGTAATCCGATAGGAACTTGTATTTCTACTATATAGTACCTAACGAGGTACTACAAAATAAAAATAAAAATAAAACATTTCATAAATAAAAATTTTAAATTGAAAATTTAAAGGGGGGTTGGCTAAGATAAAATCCCAACAACTTGTGGGTTGAAGAGGAACACGATTATAATATATCAAATCTAGCATTTCTATCAAAATACAAATACCTAAGGTGGAAAGACCCCATGGGGTCGATAGCCGATATTATACGAATACTTATATCTTGAGACCACATAATTTTTCACCAATCAAAATTCGAAATTTATAATTTATTATACATACCATATTGAGGAAGACAAATCGGTTTAATAAACCTGTTAAAAGTAATCCTCATGTTGACTTTCATCAACATGACATCCCATGCAAATGTTGAAGGATTGAAATCGCTATGCCTGATGATGTCACTAATTGATAATACGGCGGTATCACTGTTCGATTCGCAACGGTTGTGTTCGCCTAATAGAATTTTTAAGTCGTTTTTCAGGAATCTGGAAGAAAATAATATTTAATTCCGTGCCACGGCGCTTGATAACACTTTAATTTCCATTTTGATTCAAAGAGGTTAAGTTATTTGGTGAATAGGCATATAAAAGACTGAGATACAAATCCCAATTGTTTTACTCGAAGGTAAGACTGATACAATATGTGACAATGCACATAATAAATTCTCAATCCGCTAAAAACGTTACTGTAAGGCTAGGAAAAGCATTTTAAAGTAAGAATCTAAACGAACAAGTAGCAAGAGTATTAGGAGTCAACACAAGAAAGAATGGAACATGTTTTTGGCATTGCAGAAGCATTAAAAATGAAGAATCTAAACGGACAAGAAGCAATGGTATTAGGAGTCTACACAAGAAAGAATGGAAGATGTTTTCGGCATTGCAGAAGCATTTAAAAGAAATAATCTAAATGGACAAGAAGCAAGAGTATTAGGAGTCAACACAAGCAATAATAGAACATGTTTTCCGCTATTGAAAAACATTTTAAAGGGAAAATGTAAACGGACATGAAGCAACAGTATTATGGGTCAACACAAGAAAGAATGGAACATGTTTTTGGCATTGCAGATGCATTTAAAAGGAAGAATCTAAATGGACAAGAAGCATGAGTATTAGGAGTCAACACAAGAAAGAATAGAACATGTTTTTCGCATTAGA